>QWWL01000001.1:0-1200000 GCA_003689335.1 Venturia asperata | reverse complement strand
TGATCAAACATGATGATATATGCGAGTGGGTGAAGCCAATTGCAGGTACGACGGCGTTTATTCGATTCCATCGGGATGGTAAGGCGGTGAATGACCTTGCGTTGTGTAAGCGATTGGGAGAGGAGGCGAAGGTTGTGGTTGTGCCGGGAAGTTATGGATTCGGTGAGGACCTCAAGGGTTATGTGAGGATTGGCTTTGTCTGTAAGACTGAGGTGCTAAAAGAGGGCTTGGACAAGGTCAGGATTTGGTTGAGGAAAGAATTTGATGATCTCGAAGTTGCTGAGTAGGTGAATGTCTCAACAATTTGATTTCGGAAATTCCTGCACAACTTGACGATGTCCGTGGAATCGTTCATCAACATAACAATAATCAGACAACTGAGAGATAAAAGTGGGAGAATTACCAGTGGCCACTCTCGCTTATGTTCATGAGCGAAATTCAGATTCAACCATTTGCATCGAAAATGGGTGGTTAAATTCTGGTAGCTTTGATTCCCAAAATTGCTGAAGAAACGATCATTATTGATCACGGCTTGAGCAATTATGAATCAGGGAAGATGAAATGTGACCTTGTCTAATGGAATCAATTTCCATTCACTACCTTCGCATCTCTCCTCTACCATCTTTTCGGCAAGGCTTATGTTCTCCTCAGGAAATCCCTCATCTCTGAGACTCTGATAGTAAGCCTTAATCAACCTCAACCCTAGATCCTCGATCGCCCAATGCGCTGTCATTGCCGGGCTTGGCCTAAGACACCAGCAAACGGTCAACGGTTCGTCACCAACTTCTAGCCCGGGCTGCACATGCGGACTTAGTTGCTCCCCATCCCTTTCAAGGATAACAGCTACAGCACCTCCATTGGCATGCGCCTTGGCTCGAAGAAGGCTAAATTTTCTGCTCTCATCGTCGTGGCCGTACCCTGGTGGATCTGTCTCAAACATGGTGAATGGGACAGTCCTTCCTCCCATACATTGTGCATCAGCGGCAGCAACAGCAAGAGTCATGGCGTGGAGAACCTCACTCATATCCTGACGGCGGTTCTCGCTTCTCACGTATATGTACTGCAAGTATGGTACAACAAATTGGCCGCCATCAATTGGCAGAACAGAAAATTGGGCGGCGCCAATAGCTTCTCCCGCCGCATCGCAGATTCCCACAACGCGATAGGGTGCTAAGCCTTCTCTCTTACCGGAGAATTGAGCGGCAAGGCGTGTAGTGATGAGATCAGATCGCTCGCGCTCAAGACGTACGGGAAAGGCTGAGACGTAGAGAGAGTTATACTTCGTGGCGAAGGTTTCGCTGTTGACGAGTTCGATTGTCCCGATATTGGGGATAGCCTTTTCGGCTAGACGAGATGTCGATATGCGAGAGAAGGACTCGAGGTCTGCACTTGCGACGTGTGCTTGTAGAAATGGGTCGAGTTTGGCTTTGAATATGTCTTTTACATTCTGATAAGCAAGAGTCTTGCCCTCCATTTTCGTTGGCTTAGCTCTCGAACTCCACTGCTCTTTTCAATACGATTGATCCCTTCGCATTCAAGAAAGCTTCTTTTCGAGCCGATGATCGATGGGAGTGAAGTAAGGGACAGTAAGACGTTAATGTTGAGCTTCAAACCGAGCCGATTGTACTGATCAGTCAGCACGGGGGCTTAGGTAAGGAAGCCCCGTGCTGACTAATCAGTACAATCGGCTCTGATTGCCGAGTGTGGATCACCACAACTTGGGACAGGGCGGCTGTTATCTCCCACTAGAACTACTTTTCGTGTAATGCGGCATTGTTGCCTCTGACCGCAGCACGACTGCGTAGCTCGTTTTCACCATGCATCCACCTGTCAACCCAGCATGGAAGAGCTCCCAGGCACAATCCGTCTTTTCGATCTCCAGGCCGATGGAGCGCTGAACGACACCGAAATCACGCTGATTCCTCAACCCTCCTCCCACCCAGACGACCCTCTACGATGGTCCGCAGCGCGCCGTTACTGGCATGCGACGCTCGTGTGCTTCATAGCTGCCTTCACTGCTGCCACCTCGAACGATGCGGGCTCAGCTGCGGATTCCCAAAACAGCGAGTTGGGAATCTCGTACAACCAGATCAACAATGCTGCCGGCGTACTGTTCATTTCAATCGGGTACATGACGTTATTACTTGCGCCGACGGTTACATTATATGGGAGGAGACTAAACTACCTCATTTCAATCTCCATGGGCTTGGGAGGCGCGGCGTGGTTTGCGCGTGTTATGTCTAGCGGCGACTCCATTGGCAGTCAATTCTTCGTTGGAGCCAGCGAATCTTGCGCAGAGGCTGCGGTACAGCAATCGCTCTCCGATATTTTCTTTCAGCACCAGCGTGGCACGGTGCTCGGCTTCTACGTTTTGTCGACGAATCTCGGAACGTACTTGGGCCCACTCATTGGAGGTTACATCGCGGATAGCACTCTAGGCTGGCGCTGGGTTGGCTGGTTCGCTGTCATGATCTCAGGAGCGCTGCTTGTGACTATATTCTTTGGACTCGAAGAAACAACTTTCGATCGGCGACACTTTGTGGACGGTGCCTCGACGTCGCCCGCGCCCTCGGCAGCGGAGGATGATACAGAAAAGAAGGGATCGATCGCTCTGCCACAAGAGCATCGTGCCTATGTCATTCATGTTGGCGAACTCGAGTCTGCCAAACCACGGAAACCCTACTGGAAGCGAATTGCTCTCATCACACCAGCTCCTAATCTGCTAGGCTTTGGTTTCAAGCAATATGCTCAGCGTTTGTGGCATATCCTTCGCGTCTTCACTTTTCCTGCTGTCCTTTATGCCGGCCTCCAATGGGGCGCTCAAGACGCGTGGCTCACATTCTACCTTACGCTCGAAGAAGACAATTGGTATGGCGAGCCCTGGAATTACACCAATGCCCAGGTTGCCACAATGAATGTGCCATGTATCATCGGTTCGTTCATCGGTTGTATCTATGGTGGATACTTCTCCGATCTTTTCGTACGATGGATGGCTAAGCGGAATGATGGCATTTCTGAAGCAGAGCATAGGCTTTGGTTTATGTTCCCCACGGCGTTGATAAGTCCCATTGGCCTCATCCTTTTCGGCATCGGCACTAACAATGGATGGAATTGGCCCGTTCCATATGTTGGCTTGGGATTTATTGGATTTGGCTGGGGTTGCGCTGGAGACATCTCAATGGCATATCTCATGGATTGCTATCCGGATATGGTGTATGTGTCTGTTCACTCCTCTAAATCATGCAAGTCCTAACATAACAACAGTCTCGAAGGAATGGTAGGTGTCGCCGTGGTCAATAACACTATCGGGATGATCTTTACATTTGGGACTAGCTACTGGTTTGAGGCACAGTCTGTCACGGCGGTGATGTGCATCATTGGAGGGCTAAGCTTCATCTTCATCATGACTTCGCTGCCAATGATGATCTGGGGCAAAGCAGCAAGAAGGTGGACTTTGACACGGTACACCGAGTTTCTGGTCACTCGGGACCAGATGTCGTGAGTTGGAGCTATGTCAATCTGTATGGAATCTAGGTAGTGTAATGTCTGACTTTTCGATAATTTCGCAGCTACATGTTGAAGCTGATGTCAATAAAGGTGGCTTCCGCGCCGAATATGTAACCTCTGATCATTGTGGGACTCTTGAACGTGGACGCGGTCTCCGCGAGCTCAAGCTTCTACGCTCAATGAATACATGATGTGACAGCATCGGTTCAAATTCAAGCACTGTCCATGGTAGGTGGCATCATCTCGCCACCACAGTCAACTCGCTCATCTCGGTACTGAAGACCCGCACCAGTCAATTTGAAGCCACCTGGCAGCTCTAGCAACCGCATCTGCATTGACCTCGCTCCATCCCCGTCGCGGTTTCCTGTCCAGATATCACGCCGTTTGTTCACCTTTCACTGAGCCCTACGCATCTCTGAAGTCGATGCATGGTGGAGCATGGGAAGATCAGGTATCCAGGACGTGACAGAGGTGAAAAAACTGCGTTACCGGAGACGAGAACTGGCAGGTACCCGACGTAAGACTGCCGAGCAGGACGCCTTGCCCACTGTTTTACCAACACCATACCAAGGTTACCTAGTAACCGACAGTCCAACGTCCTCGCCTTGCCCGCCACCTGAACCGGCTGTTCCTCGTCTCTCCGCGGCCTGATCACGCTGTCTTCTCGCTGACTCGCTCCTGGCTAATGTCAGCTGACCTGAGCCGCACTTCCCACAATAGAGGCTTTATTTCCTTTTCTTTGCTCTACTACTTCTCACTCTACACAATCATCACGAGACTCCCTTTTTCACAGCTCACTGCCCTCTTCTCCTCTTCACAGCTTGTAGACCTTCACTACACGCCGCATGGAATCAAAACAAGCTATCCCGCTGGCGGCATCATAATAAAGCAGCTTACACTGGTGTCGCGCGCAGACCGTCATCGGGCTTCTCTTACGCGCCGCTTCAGCATCTTGAGCCCAGTCACTACGAGACGACAACTACCCGCATATCAAGGAAAGATTGATATTTCAGCATGACTCCACAAGCGAACTTTGCCCTCCTCTGAACACCGGCCTACCTCCTCCGAAAGTCACAGAAACCATCGCGCACTTGCACGATTTGCGGTCTTTGGTGCCTACTTCCACCCGCGTCCCTTATTGAACAGGCTGGCTCGATTTTTCGCAAGTCTAGGCAACAACGGCTTGAGGCAGTGGGGTGATGGTTCTGGGCGGTGCGTACCAAGGAACCTCACATCTGTGACCCACCGCAAAAAAGCCAAAAAAAAGAGCGCACGAGGACAGGTAACCAAAGAACAAGGTCAGCCGGCCACAAAAGAAAATTCTTTCACTCTTCTCAACCATCACACCCATTCCCCCAACACCAATCTCCAAAATTGCACCATCACAATCACGTCTTGCAACAGAACTATACAGTCTTTGATATCTTGTCCCTTCTTCTTCTAATAATCTATGCCTCTCTTTTTCCTAGCCCTTCCTCACCGAAGAGTGACGTGGTCGCATCTGCCATCTCTTTTCTTTGCCCCTTTTTCTTCACTTCACAGCGTTCGCAAGCATTCCACAATTTTCGCCGCGCATCGCTTCAGTGCCGGCTCCTCGATCACTACAACACACTGTACGTACAATTATTCCTTCCTCTCTTCCTTCCCCCTTTTTCTTCACCTAACAGCCTTCGCAAGCACTCCACAATTTTCGCCGCGCATCGCTTCAGTGCCGCTCCTCGATCACTACAACACACTGTGAGTACAATCATTCCCTCTTCTCATCGACCCGAGCATGTCAGTAAACTCGTTCGGACTCGAGATGTCCTTAAACACGTTCGTCCATGAGGCCAGGGATGCCCTCCAAAAAACTCTTCCGGACTCTGACCTTGTCTTAAACTTCGTCCGGAGCTGGGCGAAGCACTTCGTTACCAACTCCCCCGACCTCAAGTCGTTAACTGCGCTCCTCCATGAGTATAAACTGAGTCCGTCCTCGGCATGACAACTTAAACTGCTGCCTGACCTTGGAATGTCGTCAAAACTTCACCACAACCTTGGACGTTGTAAAACTACTGAACCGGAAAGTTGTTAAACTATCACGACTTGGCCATGTCGTAAAACTGGAGCCCGACCCTTGAGATAAGTCGTTAAACTGTAAGCTCCGACCAAGTTACTGTCGTTAAACTGACTAGACCTGGTCATTGTCGTTAAACTGGAGCCCGACCCTTGGGATAAGTCGATAAACTGTAAGCCCCGACCGAAATTGTCGTTAAACTAGTTGATCCCCCTTCCCCTTTCCCTTTCTCACCTCCGCCCTCCTCGACCTCTTTGCCCCGACCGAAATTGTCGTTAAACTAGCTGATTCCCCTTCCCCTTTCCCTTCCTCACCTCCGCCCTCCTCGACCTCTTTGCCCAGACCTGAGCATGTCTATCAACTGTTTCGCCCTCAGGATGGCGCAAAAAGACTGCCACTTGGCCGGTGGTAAAATTCATCCGGACCTGAGATGTCTTGAAACTTTTCCCACTTGGGTGGTGGTAAAACTCATTCCTCTTCTTTCTCTCCTCTCTTTTTCTTTCTGTTTTTTTTCCGTTATCGTCCTTTTAGACCTGGGCAACGTCTTTAAATTGCAACCTGACCATTGGGACAAGTCAAAAAACTGTAGGCCCGCGACCTGGGTAGACGTCGGAACAAAACTGCCGTTCTATTTCCTTCCTCGCATCATTTTTTTTATCTTCGTCAGCGGGCGCCATTTAGTTGAAATTTACGGTATATGTGGAGGAAGTCGGACGACGAGCTCCACCTTCACGCGGTGTCCGATGTGAGTAGCCTTTGTGGTGAAACCGAGAGAGTCTCAACCATCTTGCATTATTTCTCTTCGAACTTTGCCTCGTCATCTCCCTCCAGCTTTGACTCATCTTAACTCGGATCCGTGTCTCAACTTTCACCTTCAGGCGACTTGAATTTAAAGCACTCGACCTTAGAGCCCTCAACTCTCAACATCCCAATTTCACGTCTCGCGATATCGCAGTCCTCGGGCTTAAGTTACTACGACGCATGCAACGAAATCACAGCTACACAGTGGCATTATATGAAACTATCTCATCATAGACATGCAGTGCTCACTCTGCTTAACATGGGCATCCGCGTCTGAGATCTTTGGGTTTTCTTGGTAGACGCCTGCCTTGAAGATTTTCGATCGTTCGCATCGTGTGAACTCACGAGATCGTCGCATGGGGTCTTGGGCTCTATAAACTCGTGTGTCAATACCTTTCATTGGATCGCTCCTCCAAACCTACATGTCGGCTCTTGCGGCGAGCTTCCCGCTGGTGATGGGACTTGTTTTACCCATTGCATCTTTTTCGTTGCGCAGTCGCCAAGCTGCAAGAATACTTTGGCATCAGGAAAGCTTATCAGCGAATCGTCAAGAATGTACCTATGGTCAGTAAACACAAAGTGGAGACAGCACATCAATTGGTACAATCAGCGTATCGACCTCAAGCCATTCTCGTCTAGATAGGAGTAATCTTTGGGATCGCATCCATACCTGCCATCTCCACCTCCCAACCATCAGCCTTTGCACCGCCCTTGAGGAAAAAATCGGAGCTCTTCTCGTTGCCTCTCAGCATCCAATCAAGCCAGAGCCGCTCCGCCTTGCCAAATTTACCACTGTTAGTTTGTGACCACGTTGCCATGTGTCCGACTGGCAGGTTCGCCTTCCATTTTGGGGTCGTGGCCGGAAGCGCTTTGTAGTCTTTTTCGCCCTGGACAGATGTTAGACGAAAGGATCTCGAGACGCGGTGGTGGGGATCATCGGACTTGTTTGTAAGCTACGTCGCTGGGACCGCCCAAGAAGTAGAATATGGGTTTTGTGACTTTGGACGCGATCTTGACTCCGTTCAGTTCTCCGCTGTTGAAGATTCCGACGGTCTTGACGAGTGGGTGATCCCAGATCGCGTAACTGTATGTGGTCAGAGACAATCCAAGGAGATGATCAATTGAAAGCACCTTTCCAGGCCGCCACAACTTTGCCCGCCTGCAGCCACTCTCGTTTTGTCGAGATTTGCGTATTTGCCTTGGCCAGCGTTTGCATCGACCCATTTCAGAGCTGCCTTCTGCGGAAGCGCTTGAGGTGCGTTCAGGTTGCTGGTCGAGCCCTTGCCTTGAGGGGAACCTGCTGCGATGGCATAAATGCCTAGCAAACTGTCAACTCGACCGCATTTCGTTTTGTCTCGCTCGTCCTACCATAGCTTGCGACCTCCCACAATGAGCGACGGAAGAGCGTTCCGTTACCCGAGCAGCCTCCGTTACTCCAGATCAAAATGGGAAGTTTGAGGTCTGCTGGAGGATCAACTGGTGCAAAGATGGTGTGGCCGGGAAGAGAGCTGTCCTCGTAGTAGCCGGATTTGTAAGGTCCTGTTGCGAGGCCGCCCTCGACTGGCTTCTCTGCCAGGGTCAGAGAAGTAGTGCCCGCGATCAGCAAGGCTGCCTTGATGATCCTCATGCTTACGAAGTACGGCCGGACGTGTTAAAGAGCGTGAAAAGTTGGAATGAAGAAAATGGATTGGAAGCCACCGCCCGCATCGTCGAGACTATCATTTCATCCACGATAAATTTCTTGACAGGTTAAACCGAGAGCGAGTTGCCCGTCAAGATCCTGGAATTCATTGAATATAAATTGCTGTCGAGCTAATCTGGAGGCGTGCAAATCTTCCGCGGTCGAAGATGTGCACGGGAAGCTATCTGGGTTGCCCTAGTGTTTATTGTGTCGTGTTAACGAGGTAGTCAAGCGATACCACACCTAAAAATCGAAGAAGAAGGGGCAGAGAGTTTGGTCACAAGATACTTAGTACCACTTGCCGAATGAAAAATACCAACCGAGGAGTGCTTTGTAAATCACGTTTCCAGTAATTTACCAACTACAACCAGCTCTCCAATACAATGAGCCACATAGCTCGCTTTCCTCATCACCCCGTTCACCCAATATCAAGATTCAATGATGACGACGTGTCTGGCAATTCTAGAGAATAGCTTACTTACCAGGGATACTGCCGGGTCTCGATTGAGGGTGCGTTAGGTTCGCGCTGTTTCATTATTTGATTCTTTCTCGAGACTGCACAGGGGCTTCGCCGAGAAGAACAGGAGGATGAGTAATTGAGGGACTCCAAATGATACGATGAGTAAGAAGGGCAAGCACGCCGCTAGACGCGCTTTCGGCTTACCAGATTGAGCGTTTGTAGCTAGACGCGCACTCGCATTCGTTTCCTGCAGCAAATGATTGTCGAAGTCATGTGTGTCCAGCAGGGGTATCGAGTCCATCTGTAGCTGTGGGAAGCTCAATGCTGTCCTATGACAGATGAATACCGAGCTGCTGAGATGTTGTTGAATTTTTGATGTTGTATAATAAGAGCGTGAACTATTCTACGGAAGTAGTGGCATGCTGATGCTGGGTCTTGTCGTCCACATGCCGACAAGCGTCATGGAATTGTTTTTATACCATCATCAGTCTAGCACCATCACAACCTTTGACAATTGGCCCCCAATCTTCTCGATCAATACTGCATAATGGGCTCCTCGACATCCAAAGCCAGTCGCGCAGCTGGAAGCGCGACGAGAAAATACCCAAGCAAGCCATCCTTACAGACTTCGGCACCAGCGCAGTACAGAGCTTCTCCCGCGACTCCATCCAAGCCAGGCCCAACAGTACACCCCACGCCTCAAGCGATAGAAGAGAAGACTGATGGTATGTCTGAACAGTACCCAAATTGGTAGCTCCTGGCACCTAACCCTACACAGCAATAAATCTGGACGCCAGCGATCCAGTATACGCCTCCAATCTACGCAATCTAGGCGTCGTCGATTCGAACCCATTCCACTCAAACTCCTCTACCCAGAACTCGACGAAACAAAATCACATACCCGATTTCGCTCCGCCCACGAATTCGCGGAATCCAGTATACGACAATAACTCGCCCTTCCCGTATCCCAGCGCAGCAAAGATGAATCCGGCGTCAAATCCAGCGTTGCGAATCTTGCAGGCACGAGGACAACTACAAGATCAAGCAGACAAGGAATTTGAGAATGTCGGCCGCCGGACCTTCCAAGGCAGACAGTTTCTGGACGTCACAATGGTCAGTCAGGTGCTGCTGGCAAGGAGGAGTGGAGCATCAGATCAAGACATTGAGAAGAGAATGGGTCTGAGAGCCGGAGTGGTTGGACGATTAGGCAAGAATGGTGTTGTGGAAGCTATCCCCTTGGGAGAGTAAGAATGCATGTTTTAAGCTACGACAGTAATCATGCACTCTCCCAGCCCTTGCTCCACCATAGCCATGCATCAATATCATTCAAGAGCCCTGCATTCCAGCATTGCCCTACCGATTCCTACGGTCAGATGCGGTTTTGGTGCCTCACCCTGCCGCTCCAGCAGACCCTCACCATGCGCAATGTCCGCCATCGATCCTCAGATCCGAGCCTGTCATGAAGCTGCTCGCATCGCTGAGCAGAAAAACTGCTGCACCACGGTACTCCTCCGGCCTACTTAGTCTATTCATCATGTTCTGGGACTCCCAAAAGGATTCGCGCTCTGGATGCGTTTTGAACAGCTCTGTTACCATGATCGTTTTGGTGTATCCAGGCGAAAGAGTGTTAACACGGATCTTGTGCTCAGCCCACTCCATTGCCAGGTTGCGTCCCAATTGCAAGACTCCCGCCTTTGATGCGTTATACGCAGCGGAGATGAGTTCCTGGAGATTTCCTTCAGCAAATCTGGAATATGAGAAAGGGGTATCGGACTCACTCTGTTTGCCACAGTACCAGACATGCTCCCAATCATCACGATGCTTCCGCCATTTCCAAAACGAATCATCTGCTTTGCTGCAGCTTGTGCCGTCATGAGGACTCCAGTGATGTTGACCGCAAACATTTGGGTCGCCTCATTAGCCCGGTAATCAAGAGCTGCTATTTCTTGCTGGTATGCTGCCCCTGCAATCAATCCATCCAATCTGCCGTGCTCATCTCCGATATCTCCAAACACTCGGGCCAATTCCTCATCCTGCCGAACGTCCAGTTGCCGATAGCGTAATTGTACACCAAGTTCCTCCTTGCCTCGCTCCTGAACACGGTCGAAGTCCGCTGTCGGCTTGTGCTCTTTGTCGAGTGCGTAGACTGTTCAAGGTGTCAGTATTTGTGAGCGGTTTATTTAGACTCAGGACTTGCCAGTCGCGCCGGCCTCGAGCAACGCTTCTGCCTGGATCAGGCCAATCCCTCGAGCTCCTCCAGTAACCACGATGACTTTGTCTGCCAAGCTAAACTCGGGTAGACGCGTGGTTGTGCCCAAGAACGCCGTTGATGGCTTTCCTTCATCTCCGACTGGTGGCTCTGGTGCAGGTTGCGAATGGCTTGCGGTGGCATTGAGACTCCGAGCAGATGTGTGAGGAGCGTGCCAAAAACTGGTCGGTAACCATCTCGAATTGAATGGTTTTGGAGCCTGCTTGATGATAAGCTCCTAATCGCAACTGAGACCAAGTCCTCTTGTACTGACTGGTCGCAACGCGTGTGCTATGGAACCCGTTACCCTGGGCAGCGCATTGAGGGTCCTTGACATTATTGATAATGTCTGTAGCTTTCGCATACAACTTCCTGAAAATCGTGCTGATGTCGGTTGTTACCTCGTAATTCGATTTTGATCGATCGCCACAAGTTTGGAACGTTGATGTGAAATCGAGGAACTCGAGGATCAACGGAGTTTCCTTCATCAGCATTCTGCTTGTACCAATAACATAGCAAGTGCTAAGCGCGCTGGTGGAAACGACGCAAAAAGTACCCTGGCTCCTGTCAAGCATTCTTGAGGCTCTTTCCAAGAAAGTCTCTTTGTCAAGGCCAATGAAGGCAGCCGCGTCGGCATCCCATTGTCCTTTCACTACAACTCATGGCAGCTTCGAATACGTCTTCATGCTGAAATATGCCTTTCCGATAGCTTATTTCAACCTACCTCAATAATCGTCACGATCGTTTGTGCTTTCCTCTTTCGAACAATGCGCTCGAAAGGTCTGACCATAAAGGGAATGTGGAACAACCATCTGACAAATAATCAGTCCACGATCAGAGACAATAGCGATCCAGCTCGATTCCCGTCCCCTTCGCAATACCACCCGTCCCAGTTCCAAGCAGCACAAATCTGTGGCCCGATCTCATGCCTTTGTGGGGGTGGCAACACCAGGTCTACCATTTCCCGGCGTCAACTGTCTCCTAGAAAATCGCATAAATTGTGGTCCACCATGTCCCCGCCATCCAGATGGGGTGGCTAGCATGGTCTCATTAGATGTTGATGTACCAGCTCCATCCCTGAGCCTATTGATCACAATCAGTATGGCGGTACGCTTTTTCTGAGGAGAACGATGGAGTGTACATTGATGTAAATTGCAAAAACAATAATGCTAAAATAAGAATTGAGTCAACCGATGACTGATAACGAAGGAGAAAAGATCAATGTGACGAGCCGAGTCAATCTGTTGACTGGAGCAGAAGGGAAGGTGGAAATGATTGATAAATGATGAGGCTGAAAAACACAGTATAGAGCAGCTACAATACTTTTACTCAGCGAGAGGTCAAGATCGATTGTTGTTTTTAAACATACATGAAAATGAGCCACTTCACGCGCCACACTAACTTGTTCATGCCTCGAAAGCGTTCAATCTGTGTTGAACGAATGAGTATACCACCAGCAGTAGAACCCATGCAGCGAAACCGAAAACCGCGGAACGGGATGAGAATTTTCCCAGCATGATTTGTGGATATCTTGTCACGAATATTCTACTGGTAGGTGGTGCGTACGATTCACCAGGAGCGAAGTGGATATTTGTTTTTGAAGTAGGTGGCAGTGGTGGGTGAAATGATTGTGGACTCATTCCCTTGAGAGTAAACCTAAGTTTTCGGATGGTCACTCTCCCAATCGGCAAATTGTGCTTCGCTTTTCAAATCGCGTACTTTGGATTTGACACAAGTTCCGTTAGGGATATTTTCGATCCAGAGCAGATTATGCAATGACATACCCGTTGACACTCACGCTTCGATAGTCAGAAAGGAATTTGACAGTCGAGTGGTGCTATGCCACCCATATCCCGATATGGCATTGTGGCAGCCTTCATCGCCGAAGGGTCCGTCAAGCGAGCTTTTGTCCATCTCGAAGAATTGCAGTGTCCGAGAGCATAAACATGGTCATTCCCGGTCACTTGAGACCGAGCGGCAAATCTACCGCCAAAGCTACCAGCGCCTTGTCGTCAATCTCTATCCAAGACTTGCTCCATCCAGTCCCAACCCAGCCTATTTCCTCAAGAACATCCCAAACGCCTCGTTTTCCGTTTCCTCAGTATACGGATACCTGATCTCTTTCAAGAACTTCTCTAGCTCACTCCTTTCGCCCTCAGGACATTGGATACCGGCAAGAACCTTCCCAACATCCCCTCCGTAGTTTCGGTAATGGAATAAGCTGATGTTGAACCCCGGCTGTAAAGTCGTGAGAAATTTGTACAGAGCACCGCCACGCTCTGGAAATTCAAAGGCGAAAAGTTTTTCGTCCTCAACAGCGCTTCGACCACCAACGAGGTACCTGATGTGAGATTTCGCGAGCTCATTCTCAGAAAGATCGGTCGCTTTCATACCAGCAGTTTCAAGTCGTGTCAATAGGCTGGAAAGTTCTATGTCTCGTCGTGCAGCAGCGAATTCGACACCCAGCATTATATTTGCTGATTCGGCGTGTGCGTAGCGATAATTGAACTCTGTGACGTTGTGTGGGTTGATTGTGTCGATCAATTTCGCAAAGGAACCTGGCCTTTCGGGAATGATCACAGAAAGAAGAGCCTCCTTCTTTTCTCCAAGAGCGGCGCGCTCTGCAACGAAACGTAACCGATCGAAATTCATGTTCGCGCCTGATGCGATGGCGACAAGACCTCTATGCGCATTGATGGTCGTCGAAGGATTAGACGCCACATATTTCTTCAGCCCTGCGAGGGAAAGGGCTCCCGCAGGCTCCAGGATAGATCTGGTGTCCTCGAAAACGTCCTTTATGGCAGCACAGATCTCATCCGTAGTCACCTGAATGACATCGTCGACCACCTCCAAGCACAATCGGAACGTCTCTTCTCCCAGAGTCTTAACTGCTGCGCCATCAGCGAAAAGACCAACGTCTTTCAGAACCACACGCCGCCTCTGCTGTAACGATTGGACCATCGCGTTTGCATCATAAGTTTCCACGCCAATGATTTTGACGTGCGGTGCTATGCGCTTGATGTACGTGCCGATGCCTGCAATAAGCCCTCCGCCTCCTACACAGCAAAATATAGCTTCTAGATCTTGCAAGTTTGTTTGCCTAAGAATCTCCATACCAATAGTGCCCTGGCCGGCAATGACGTATGGGTCGTCGAAAGGCGGAATTTGTGTCAAGCCATTGCTCTTTTCCAGTTCGATGGCCCTTTCTTTGGCCTCGTCAAAATCGGCTCCATGCAGGACGACGAAGCCTCCCAATCGCGAAACGTTGGTATGCTTGATGGCAGGTGTTCCCATGGGCATTACGATAGTAGCTGGTATCTTGAGTTTGCGCGCTGAATATGCCACGCCTTGCGCGTGATTCCCTAAGCGCTGTTATGATCATATTTCTGTCGTCCACGAGATTTGCGCAACGCATACCAGCAGAGCATGCCACAACACCTTTCCACCTCTCACTGCGTTCCAGATGGGCCATTTTGTTGTATGCGCCGCGCAGCTTGAAGCTGAAGACGGGCTGCAGATCCTCCCGCTTAAGCAAGACATTGCAGCCCAGCCTCGAAGTCAGATTGGTGGCATGGGTCAAAGGCGTCTCGGTGACAACCTCGTAGACGCGAGAAGTAAGGATCAGGCGCAAGTACTACTCGTCGAGTCAGAGGCAAATGCGTGGAGCGAGCTCGGATGGGAATGTTCGCACGTCTGGGTAGCCGTTCGGAAGCAAGAAGTCATCGGGAACTGCTTGCCTGGTTTTCTGTTTGGCATCTTTCGAGGGAGGTGAAGGATTGGCGGTATACTCTGTCAACGCGAAGCCGCTGGACAAGGGGGTACGGGGGGTCTGCACGCCGCTGTAGAGGCCATTCGCTGCTTGTGAGTTCTCTGGAGTAGAAGGTCGTTCGGTGGAGACTGCCATTGCTGTTGGGAGGGGATTTCTGGTTGTCGCTTCAATAGTTCCGGCTCATCAGAAATTATGTGCGAAGTCGGAGTCATGAGTTTCTAGTATCTTAGGTACCAAGTATATCAAACCAAACCCCTCTCCATTAACAACAACATCTGCCTTTCGCTAGGTATGCATAACTCATCCATATCATTCTTGTCACTTTCTGCTGCTTCGCTGCTCGGTCCTCTTATCGAATCTTGACGGCTAACCTACATCGTACGCATATACACTCATCTGGACCTCAACTCTGCGTGTCCCTCTGATAATAAGCCACCAGATCACACGGCCTTCATCTTATGAGCACACAATCCGCATGCCTGGAATGGGGTTCTCGATTCTTTTCGGGGATCACATCCTCTAGTTCTCCAGATCATATCCCGGGCCCAGTCGGCTTATAGATGATCTGATAGGATCGAGCACGATTAGATCCTTTTATCAATCAATAACTCCATCACACGGGCGAGACGCCTGCAGACCTGGCCCGGGAATCGAGCAACTCCGCAACACAAACCCGGGCTGGATGACATGAAGATTCCTGCTAGCCTTGGATGTCACTGGACATTGCATCGGACACCGTTATGCCTTGTTGTGCAGTGTGTTGCATGCAGGTAAGGCCTGCCTTCACCATGACATCTTTGTAATGCCCCTCTTCCCATTGGTCAAAGGATCTCCATCTACTCGTGCATCCCTCCATCTCCTCAGCTGGAATTGGCAAAGGTAATCTGATCAAGAGATATCTCCTGGTCTATAAGAGCTGCTGCTTCTTGTGCCATTGTAATGTCTTCATTCAAAATCCCTACCATATACACACTACATAGCACCTCAAAACTATTCCACATCTCGTTACACAACACTGCTTCTCAAGAATTCTTCTGTCTTTCCTTGTCACTGGAAACATGTTGGACTCTGTCGTCAGAAAATTCCATGCTAAGTCTGCTACGGCTGAAGTGGAAAAGGATACGAGGTCCATGAGTACAGCGGAGACCTCATCCTCTACAAAGGATAGAGAGCCCCACTCGAAGGTGGGCGACTTCATGCGCGATGCCATCCTCGGCTTTGCTGATGGCCTCACCGTGCCCTTTGCCCTTACTGCCGGTCTCTCCGCGTATGTCTAACCTCTGGCAACGAGATTTTTGAGCACACTAACAACAGATCCAGCGTTGGATCGATACGCATTGTCGTTGTCGGCGGTCTCGCAGAGCTATTTGCTGGCGCGATTTCGATGGGTCTCGGGGCTTGGCTAGCAGTAGAATCTGACAAGCACGCCTACTACGTGGAAGAAGCTCGTGAGAAGCGCGAGGTCCAAGAATGCCCCGATAAAGAAGAAGAAGAGATCTATGAGATCCTCGGCCAATATCACATTTCAAGGGAGTCGAGCAAAGGCGTAGTCGACGCATTGAAAGTAAACCCAGATGTTTGGGTACAGGTAAATACGCTCTTCTCCACTTCTGATGCATAACGAAGCTAACAAAGTTACCCAAGTTCATGATGGATTTCGAGCTCAAGCTCGAGCGCCCGAACAGCCACAAAGCCTGGATCAGTGCTCTCGTCATCTCATTCGCGTACTTCCTCGGCGGCCTGTTACCCATGATACCCTACTTCATCTACAAGAACATCAAGCACGCTTTGTATACCAGCATCGGTATCTCTGTCGTCGTGCTGATTCTCTTCGGCTACGTCAAGGCAATCATCATAGGACAGAAGAAAAGACATGCCGTATACTCGGCCGTACAAATGCTGGCCATTGGTACGCTTGCCGCTGGAGCAAGTTACGGTATAGTCACCGGAGTCAACTCATCAAATATTGGCGGTGGTTCGTCGAACTGACTTGGCATCCGGACCATCCTTTCACAATAACAACGAGATCAATATATCATTACATCAGAGCAATACCAGCCATTCCACTTATATCAAATCCATCATGCGATTAATCCTCCTCGACCCATCTCCCTCTCTCCTCTCCTAATTCCTTCCTCCCCTTCTATGCATCACGAGCCCATGTCTTCCCCCCCTAAACCTCACCAATACACCTACAAACCTCCTGCGCCTTCAAAGCAACAAACACCGTCTGCTCTTTGCAATGTTGAATAACGCAACTGGCTGCGTGTTTCTGCACTGCCGCTTTCTTGTCGCAGAGGCATCTGTGGTCGTGTTCGTCTTTGCAACCGATTTTGGAGAAGAGTGCGGGTGTCATGCAGGCTTTCTGTTTGAGGGGGGTTAGCGGGGATGGGGAAGGAGGGAAGGGGGAATGGTGGGGAGAGGGAATGATGGGGAGGTGAAGAGGTGGAGAGGGGAGAGTGGAGGAGTGGAGGAGATGAGGGTGAGAATGGAAGTAAGACCTACAGAGCACCCCGGGACTTTCGCAGCAATGGCATCGCAATCGACTGCTACTGCAAAAGCCGTGAACACGCTTCCGCCAAGGAGGAGAAGGGTTTGGAATCGCATTATTCTCCGTGATGGGCAGAATTCTTTTGTGTTTTTTCCCCCTCCAATCTAGTGGCGTGTGGAATTGACGATGGTGTGGCGGAGTGGGATGGGATTGTGGATTGGCATGTCCTTTTGTTGGTTTGGTGGTAGGTGGGTATTGGAAGAGGCAAGAGTGTGGTTCTGGTGAGCAGATTCCTGCAACGCTTATGACGCTTTGAAACCTAACCAAAGGATATAGGCTATTCGCTCATTTTCCAAGCGTCTGTTTTTCAATTCTTGCGGGAATATTGGATTGGGATGCTGCTGAGGCATTGAGTCATGCATGCTACCGATGTTGGGCTTTGCAGCTTTCCATTGCCTGGTGCTTCTAGTGTTCGTCCATACGGTGTGCGGTGGATACATGGCAGAGAACATCTCTTTGACGTTGGGGTTGATGCTCTGAGGAGTTAGCAAGCGATGGGGAGGGGGGTGTGAAGTTGCGCTCGTCCCTATCTATCGAATTAAAATCTTGAATCCCACTACCTACCTACCTACCTACCTACATACCAACTCCAACACCAACTCCAAAGCCTCCCACTCCCCACTCCCCAAACCACGCCCATCCCAAGATCCCGGCGCCTCCTCATCCAGTCCAATCTTGTTAATCCTCAAACACCCGCAACTTCTGTCGAAAAGGCGAGAGACCCTCAGGGTGCTACTCGATTCGCCCCAGCGTTTCGCCATCTACAATCCACCAATCCCCATCTCACCTCCCTCCATCGAGATATCCTCAACATTCTCATTAAGCCGGAAGTAGCCACCACAAAACCCACCATGCGCAAACACAACCTTCCGCATCAACATTCCCCTGCACCGCCTTCAATGTCTGCAGATTATCCTCGCCGTAGCCCCTGTAGATACCATCTACCTGCCCTTCCTCAGCATAGTTGATGTACTTGTAGAGATGTCACAATCCCATCTCTTCCGCCTTGCGCTCACTCCTCTTCACAATATCCATGACCGTCGCGAATAGAAGCGCGTCGTCTTGTTGGAAAGTCCAAGACCACGCCTGCAGATAGATGACGAGCGGGCCATCTGCCTATTTCAAGCCTAGACTGTTCCCTCCGTGCGAAGACATTTTCGAAACGGTTCGCTTGGGAAGAGGTTGGAGATTCATAGAGACCGAGATACCGCGACCATGCTTCACCTTCTCGAGGCCTTCTTCGAAGATGGCGAAGAAGGCTTTGTCGAGTTCCTCGGTGGGCTGGTAGGTAAACATGTTATATGTTTTCCTCTTGCCGTTCGGACTTTGTTTCGCCCTCTCTTCGGTTACCTTGGACATGGGCATAATCGCCTGTACGTTCTTACGTGACATGTGGTCAGAGACCAGGAAAGAGAAATCTGGACAGGTTGCCTGGATATCGAAGCGCTTGCTTGTAGTAGTGTTGCGAGCAAGTCTACAGGTTTCTGTATGATCAGCTGGATAGAAGAGGCTCAGAGATAGTGCACTGTAGCACGCGAAAGAATGATCTACTTCAACATATTAATAGCGCTAAAGGGGGTATCTACACCATCAAAAAGACCGGCCCCACATTCCAACACGACTTGTTGATGCATCAAGGGTACCTTTTTACAGGATAATTTCCATCCGCTCCCCACCAGATTGAAAGCATAGCAACAGACATTACATAAAGCTAGACATGACTGAATCGTACAAATCATAGCAGACTCCGAACTGACATCTACAGGCATATGATTCTGGAACATAAGAAGATTAGGATAAAATGATGATGAATGGTAATAAGAAGAGATGGATTGGGATGCTAGCCTAACCTCACGAGCATGTAGTATCCAGCGCAAAGTGATTGGGTTCGAGCGATTGAAGAGGCAGTTTCCCGAACTGTGCTTGCAAGCAAGCTTGAAGGTTATCAGTGGAAAGGCAACGGCTCCGGCGTCTTCTGGCCATCCACGGTCTGGGGAATAGATAATACATTCGGATTTGGCCTCCAATTATTATGGCATAGCTTCGTTGGTACGAGGCGCTCAGAGCAGAGCGGCGATAACACCAACAATTCCGGCGCCCAAGCTTATTCCCATGCTTGAAGCAGCGCCCTCGAATTTGGCTGGAGCCTTGGGCGAGGTGCTTGCGATTGGGTAGGTACCAGTGGCAGTGGCAGCGACCCTGGCAGCTGAGGTGACGTTCTTCACCGAATAGGAAGATGGAACGGCGTAGCCGTACGCAGTTGGTGTGACAGATGCGCTGCTTGAGGCGGGGCTTGAGGTTGACGAGGGCTTTGCTGATGAGCTAGATGAGCTGGAGACGACGTTGGCAGCAGCGCAAGACTTTGCGTCTTGTCCCTGTCACAAACATCAGTAACCAACTCTCGAATGAAGTGATAAGACTGTCTTACATTAGGGCAGCAGTAGTTTCCAGCAGAGGTCGCAGAGCAAGCAGAACCCTCTGGGCAAGCCCAGCTAGCACTGCAGCAAGTCTGACCGGCGCTTGGGTTGTAGCAGAGGCGGTTCAATGTGTCGGTCTGCTCGCGGCCTATAGAGGAGCACTGTTAGATACGCGCCGAGAGCATGCGAAGATCACGCGACATACACATGATAAAGCCAGAGCCGAAGGCGTCCGCGCAAGTGTTGCCAGTGGCAGTTTGGGTGCCGGGCAGGAATTGATATTGCCGTTTGTACAGAGCAGAGACGGCATCTTCGAGCGAACGCTCGTGGACAATGGTAGCCGTGGCCGAGCCCACAAGGAGAGCAGAGAAAGCGAGAGTGTTGAACAACATGGTGAGGGAGCGTCTGTAAAGAGTGGACGGATTGATAAATCCAAGAGTGAAGGAAAGAGAGCTGAGAGTGCGCAAGGATAATTCTCAAGGCTTGACCAGCAGAAGATGGACTGTGGATGTTCACGATAGCGATCAAGAACAGGAAAAGGCCTCATACGGGCGGCTATCAGTCTTTATGCATGCCACGATGAAGCGAAATGAGGAGTTGCCCATCTCTGATCCTGATCCACCGTGGGGTTCAAACCTGGCGGCGGAATGCTGCGTTGTGAGTCGCAACGGCGCAAGCGTCATCTCCAGAACTCATTTCCCAGCCGAATCACCAGGCGCTGCGTCGAGATACGACAACGGTTGGCAGCGGGGGACGGGCATGGTTGAATGGGCGAGACCGGCTCGAATCTTCTGGCCGGGGCATGGCTGGACGGCTGTGATTGATGCCGAAGCGCGCAGCCAAGAGACACGAAGTCGTTGTCGCGGTGGTGATGGGTGATGGGTGATGGGTGGTGGGTGGTGGGTGGTGTGAAGGGAAGAGGCCAGCGTCGAGGAGAAACGGTTTACCCATTTCCGAGCCTCTGATTGGACGTGGGCGCTGTTGCAAGGCGTCTGCTCCGTAGCAATCGGGAAATTGCAATCTCCTGTCCCGCCACTGAAGATCGGCGGTCATGCATAAGCCGGACCAAAGACCAAGACCAAGACCAACACCATCCTCGCGCCCATCGTGAGTCAATTTTGGCTGGTGATTCTCAGGCACCGGAGATACGGCAGAGGCTTGCAATCGACTCTTGACCAGGACAAGCTACAAGATTGAACAATTCCCCTTGAAGTTAACGACACACGTCAAAGCCTATCGACACGATGCCAATCAAGAAGCGCATTCCATTGCAATGATCCTGCTAGTCTCCCTTGCTGCCACTCCCAAGCCCGACATCCCCGTTTGACTTCCTCCATGTCCACGACCACCATGTCCTCGCATTCCCTCCACCGTTCTTCCTCTTCGCCCTGCTCCTCGTACGTCTCACAGACCTGACGCACGCCTTCCCCTTGAGGCTTCAGAAGCAAGTTTCAACTCTTCACGTGGTCCAAAAGCCAGGACCACGTACTAGAAACAACCCACCCATTGCCAGCTTCAAGCTTGTAACCTGGGGATGCAGAACACCCCCATCACTCCTCATCACTCCTCGTCCAACGTTGCCCATCGAGACGGAGCGTGGAATTCTTGGTGCAATACGTGTCGTCGCACTGCATTCGGAGGATACAGAGACGTCCATCGGGTAAGACCCGAGCAAGCATCAGCAGCATGGCTGATTCGGTCGGAGCTTCAAACTCAGGAGACCGTCATCGCCGAAGACTGTATGGTCGTGGTTTCCAAAGTTACTCTTACGGACACAACAATCTGGGATGTGCTTCCCCTCCGATTTCACAAGGGGTTCTTCGGACTGCGTGCCGAAATACTGATGACAGACTCACAGACTCCAGAGGGACGGAGTACTACGTAGTAGTACGACCCCCACATACCTCCACGCGGTATCGACAAGGATTCATCCCAGCCACACTCTAGCACCGTCTTCGTCAACCAAGTGCCTGGTCAAAGTGCTGGCCAAGACCTCGCTTAGTACAATCCCTGTCGGAGATCAGATTAGATCAGGACAATTTTCTCGTTCCCTGCTTATTCCAGTAGCGCCTGAAGGGGCAGGTCATCTTCTCGTGATCTAGGCTTTCTGAAGCCTGTAGGAATAGAAAGGAACGTGAACAGCAATGAATTGGTTGAAGAGCGCGATTCACCAGTCTCTTCGTTGTGATGTGAATTGATTAGGCTCCTGAAATCCCTGCTCGCTACTTAGAAACCGTTCAACCGTCGCATTTTCACAGTGTAATCCAATTATATCACTCTTTCCTTTGCTTCCGTCCGCCATGACCAGGAACTGCCAAACGCACTGCTTGTATCAACCAAAAAAGACGACTTCAAGACTCCCGCCATAAAACAATGTGCAAGAAGAGGAGACGTCCAGACCGTTGACGAACAAGGGGAAGAGCTGCGCACTTGATTCAACCTTGCCAACCAGTATTCTGCGGTTGCTGCGCTTGCGCTTGTCCCGGCCGCGGGAAAACAGGCACCGTCTGTAGTTGATCGGGATGCATCCCACCGATGGTCCCTTGTGGTCCGCTCTGCCAACCTTGTCCTGTCTGTTGATTCACAAACTGGCTCTGACGGAACGGGTTCGTAGAGCCCGTCACATTCGTCGACACCCCACCGGTTTGCGCAGAAAAAGGTGACAGCGACGATGCTGGCGAAGATGTAAGACGCGCGAAAGGATTTGTCCCAGTAGTAGCGGGCATCAAAGGTTGGGGTTGGGTATTGAGACTGAGGTTAGAAAACTGAGGTGTTGGCGCGGAGAAGGGGGAGTTGTTAGACGAGGGAGAAGGTTTAGCGAAAGGGTTCGTTGATTGCTGGCTCAACGGCGTGGCCGAAGAACCAAAAGAACCTGTCGAGGCACCTGTCGCGCTAGGTGCCATCGACTGGCGGAACGGGTTCGTCGAGTTGGAGTTATCTACAGATCCTGTTGCGAAAGGTTGCGGCGCTTGCTGTTGGAAAGGCGCAACGGTGCTTTGCGGTATGCTTGACAGACCAGGGGTGAAGCGATTTTGCTGCTGAGGTTGTGCTTGCGGTTGAGGTGTGTACCCTCCAAATCCAGCACCCGTGAAGTTAGGCTGCAATTGTTGTGGCTGTTGTGGTTGCTGGGCCTGTTGCTGCATTTGCTGCTGCTGTTGGATCTGCATCTGCTGCTGTTGATCGAGTTGTGGTTGTTGGATTTGCGGAGGTTGCTGCATCTGCTGGAATGGATTTGTTCCTTGCCCGTTTACAGAATTGAAAGTTGGCTGTTGTAAAGGCATTCCGGTACTTTGGGCCGGAAATGCTTGTTGCTGCTGAAATCCAGCAACTTGAGGCTGCTGAAAGCCCGTCTGTGCAGGGACCTGTTGCTGGCCGAATTGAGCCTGCTGAAATGGATTGGTGTTCATCTGTGTTTGGTTTTGTTCGATGGAGGCAAAAAAATCAATCAAATCAGGAGCCGGGCCTTTCTGTTGAGTTGACACCGCTTGCGTCCCTTTGGGTTCCGGGAAAGGCTCTGATCTTTTGGCTGCAGGCTTCTCATCAAAAGCTTTGCTTGTAGAGCCGTTGGTGGCCTTGCCTCCTTTCTTAGCCTGCTGCTGTGCGATGTACTGCCGCCTCATCACGTCGAAGTCATTATCCTTTACATACTCTTCTAGTTGCCCTGCCAGACTCGTAGGAGCATGTCTTATTTTGGGAATCTCCAATCTTGTAACATGCTCGTAATTTCTCGCCACGGAGAAGTACTTGACCGCGAGATCGGTCTGCCTGACAAATGTCCGATAGACACGAAGGGTGCGCTCGGCATCAGTCTTAGACATCTCAAAGAAATGTTCTACTCGAGTAAGCTTTGCTGACGAAAAAAGGCTCGATTGGGCGTACCTAGAATGTTGACCATGCCCTCATTCATGCAGTGAAACAGAACCAGTAAATCCATCGTGAGCAGCCGGAAAGCAGTCATGGTTATGTCGTTCTCCGTGTCTAAGGTAAGAAACTGCACAATATTAGCACCGCTACCAAGAGCTCGACCTGTCCAAGGAACTCGTAGTCTATCGGTGTGTAAGACAGATCGATGCAATAGTTTCAACACAGTGGCTGCTATGACATCCCCGAAATGTACTTACGTCGCATTTAAGCAAGGCTCGGATTTGATCTTGAACACTCTCAGTCTCCCGCAGCAGTCCCTTGTCCACTGATAGCTTCTTTAACCGTCCCTCTCCTGTTCGGACATAGTCCACTTTTGTTGCCCCATATGCCGTCGCCCGTGAAACGAGGTATTCGGCGTATGCCATTATATTCTTGCCTTGAACTTGGACTGCAAAAACTTCAATTAGCTCTATTACAGCTGGTCCGGCAACAAGCGCGAGCCTGATATCCAGTTTTCCCAATTAAGCTGCCATCTCTTTTGCCAGCGGCTGAGGCGGCATAAGGCAGAGGGAGCTCATGCCGTATTTCAACCCGATCTCTTGTCTGTATGTGTACGTACCCTCCGTGAAGCTGCTCACAGCAAGCTTGCGCTCCGGTCCACTTGCCAGGTATCTCAGTGTAACGTTCGGTTCCCCCTCGCGAATCATGAAATGTACGATAATCAGAGATTTGAACACGATTGTCCATGTTGAATCTCTCAGGCGAGTTTGCAGTACCCGGAATACTTCAGCGACGCCTTGCTCGCCGGCGTGGGTCGCTATAAGGATGTGTTCGACATATTTGGACTTGGGCGCGGCAAGCTGTATGCAACAGATTAGCCAAACCACTTCTCGAAGCTGCCAAATCCATGGTGCAATAGCGACAGCTGACCTTGATCTTGGTGCCACCCTTGACTGACTTCTCGAAACTGGAAGCCATGTCCGGGTAGCTAAAGGTTGGTTTGCGGGCGGGCGCGAAGGAAGGTTTTGGGTCGGGGTATTGATAGGTGAAATGTCACTTCATAACTGACAAAGAGACTGGCAATGCGACCACGGAGCCAGCATTATCTTCAGGATGAGGAATGGTGTGGTGCGAGGACTCGCTGCGGAATCAATGAATGGACGATCTCAACGCTAGGAAACTCCCAGACGTGGCAGGGTAGATGACATACGAGCGAACGCCCACCGTGCTGGGGGTACACAGTTATGTTTCGGAACAGATCCCTCCGCAATCATTATATCTCCTTCAGCCGGGTCTATGGTCATGACAATCGCAGGACTTATATTGGAACACGTCGGCGCTGTGCTTTGCATTTTCGGCAAAACGCGGCATCCGAAATGGTATATTGAATCATCACCAGGAGCTTTGTCCTCACGTATTCACGAGGCATGTGGCTGTGTTGTTACGGTCCGACTTCAATTACGATGCGAAGTAAGACTGTTGACAGAGCAGGTTCCTATATCGCCAGCGGTTGGAAGAGAAGACATGGTGTATGTGTCAAAACTTCCATGAGGAGCCAGCGAAAGCATGCACCCAATGTGCGCTCATCGTTTTAAATGCCCCGTGACCGTCATTATGGAGGAAGAAAACAGAATCGCATTGTTGTATGTACCTACAAAGGGTGTGCAGGATGAGAACTGATCGTGGATACATGTCTAAGACAGACGGTTTGGCCATCATCATATATCATCCCAGACTCCGTGGTGAATGCGACCACTATCGTCGCCTATGATTATCCCACCTTTGAGAGTCAATTGAGACGGTGTAGTTGTTTGCACTCTGTGAGGATAGTGTTGGAAGGGACGTGGAAAACTCTCTGGTCGAAGGAGAGAACCACGAAAGTGTGTGCCTCCCTCCTCAATCTCATTTCCAGAGACGCAGTGCCAACAAGCTGTCATCAAATACACCTTTCCAAGTATGAATCAGAGATGCCTTCATCGGGTCCGTGAGGTAACAAGATGTTGTGTGCCGAACCCCTATATCATGCTACCTGCAAACCTCAGCCAAACCACTTGAGCCCGGTAAAGGGAGAGTCACAGAGTCGGAGAACAGGCTAGCTCATAGGGTACACGCTAGGCTTTCATCATTTCTGCGAGTAGATGTTAGTCTTTGATTCTCAGGTGGTGTTCTCGAGCGTGGTGAGGACTTACCGAAAACTTGGAAGGATGAAGAAGAGGAAGAGAAAGGTCTGCTGGGAGCCGCAAAAGTGCTTGCAAAATTTAATCCTTAGTCATCAGTCATGTGACTCTTGAAGTCGTTCGACAAACGGAAGCACTGCTACTTTGGAGAGCATCAATCTCATCTTCTCTCATCAGCAAAAGTTGCACTTGGCCTTCGGTCATGCTGCTCAAGCCCTCTTCAAGATCTCCTGTGAAAGCTAGCTCAGCAACGCGTATACTCGTCCACTTCAGGAAATCGGCATGTTCATCCGTTCGGGGGTATCAAAAATCAAACAGTCACCATCAATGCTGCCAATTCTCTTCCATTTCCCGATTACGAAGCGATCAATTACTAGAGACACCCGGTTTCATCCAGAATTACAAACGGTCCTGTATGTCATAGGCGGGATTCAAAAAGCTCCTCCATCCAACTAAGTCTCGTACAGTGGAGTTTCCATACGCTACTCATGACATTGAAACGCTATCAAAAAGTCAGCTCGACGAAGAAGTCGTACTACATGGCTACCTAGGCTCGAGATCAGACGTGTCGAAGAAAATCAGCTTCGTTCCGCTGCTGAGCAAAGATCTGAAATATTCTATCCAAATCATTTCAGTTGCGAAATCATTGGGATCTAATCAGATCGATACCCATAATCAGCTCAAGTCACTTAATCAACATACCCCAGTAGCTATACGAGGCCGGATAAAGAAAAGACAGCCCTCAAAGACCGACCAATTGGGTGGAACAAAGAAGATTAACGATGTCGAACTTGAATTGATGGAACTCTTCCAACTGAACAGCTTTCCTAGAGATGTTCTGATGAAATCAGATACCAATTTTCCTCCAGAGGAACGCCACCTGCAGCTCCGAGCTACCAAGACTTTGCGTGACGCCCTGGCATTTCGATCTGAAGTAGCCAGTATCTGCAGAAATGATCTCCGAGAAAACGGATTTACCGAAATTGAAACACCTCTTTTATTCAAATCTACACCGGAGGGCGCGCGAGAATTCTTGGTGCCCACTCGAGAGAGAGGCATGGCATACGCATTACCACAAAGCCCACAGCAGTACAAACAGATTCTTATGGCTAGTGGAATACCGAAGTATTTTCAAATTGCTCGTTGCTTTCGCGATGAGGATTTGCGTGCAGACAGGCAGCCAGAATTTACGCAAGTAAGATTTTTAGATCAGCTGTAAATTTTCGCACTAACATACGCGAGGTCGATATTGAAATGTCTTTTGCTACTGGAGAACAAGTGATCAATCACATTGAAAGACTTTTACAACGCCTTTGGAAGGAGATGCTGTCGATAGGTGTGCCTGGGCCGTTTCGCCGCGTGGCATACAATGATGCCATGGCCAAATACGGATCGGACAAGCCAGATCTTCGTCTGGGAATGGAACTACATGATATCGGAGAGCTGTTGCCGGCAGATTTGATCAGCAAGATTGGTCCAAACGTTAATCCGGCAGTAGATATCATGAAGCTTCACGTATCCGACGATGCTTCGGTCACTCGCAAATTCATCTCTGCCTTCATGGACTCGCCCGACGCTGCTCCCTTCATGGAAAATCCGGACGGACAACCTGGCATCTTCATCTACGATCCACGAGCTCCACTTGAAGGACTCCAACCGTTTGGATGGCAGACTGCAGAATATGTTGAGGACATATTGGAACCACAAGAAGGTGATCTGCTGGTACTGCAAGCGCGCAAGAAGGGTCCCTTCAGTGGCGGCTATACCCCCGCGGGCCGATTGCGTCTCGCTTTGCACAAAGCTGCTGTTGCCCAAGGACATATACCCGCTCCCACGGGGTTTGAATTTCTTTGGGTGAACGACTTTCCGTTGTTTTCTCCGAGCAGTGATAGCGAGCCAGGCCAAGGCGGCTTTGCTGGCCTGTCATCGACACACCATCCATTCACGTCCCCGAAAAACGCGCAAGATGTCGATCTGTTAGCAACAGACCCAGGAAAGGTATGTGCCGAGCACTACGACATTATCGTAAACGGAGTCGAGTTGGGTGGAGGTAGTCGACGGATTCACGATGCTCAAGTCCAAGAATATGTCTTGCGTGATGTGCTGAAAATGTCTGAAGAAAGGCTCCAAGATTTCAGGCATCTTCTAGACGCTTTGCGAACTGGCTGTCCTCCGCACGCTGGAATCGCTTTGGGCTTTGATCGCCTGGTTGCTGTTATGCTCGGCCGAGATTCAATCAAAGATGTCATCGCATTCCCGAAGAACGCAAAAGGCGAGGACCTTCTTGTCAAAAGCCCAAACGTGCTCACGGCGCAGCAGCTGGCGACATACCACCTTCGTTTGGTAGAATGAGTGTCTTGACACCTTGCCTCCAGGCTAAGTGGCTTTCTACTCGGTGAAATTAGGGCCATGATGGACAAGCCACTGTAGCAGTACATCCGAGGACTACATAATTTTGTATTCATTCTTCTCTGACATGTTTACGACATGGCCAACTGTTCCTGATGATCGAGCGATGGCACCGCGGCTCCACAAATGTACTGTGGTATTGCCGTTCGAGGTCAATCTAAATCGGTCGCACAATTTATCTCTCGATCGATATCGATAAATATCCGGCCACTAAGCATTTTGAGGTCGCCACAAAGATTTCAATATCAATCTCAACACAGCAGCGTCCAAGTTATTGAAAGGCGTTGGAAAGTCTGGTGACCAGCGAGGTAGTCATCGGGCAGGCTGCGGTGACACCGTTACCACTCCTGTTTCCTGTAATAAATATCCCGATCCCGCAATCTCAGCATCTCTAGACGGCTCTTCAAAGCATCAAGAAACAATCACACTGCAACTCACCGTCATCTCTTCCAGATTCACACTATTAGCCTCGCGATTGGGGAAATGTCATGCAGTAGCGTCAAGCACGCGACATTGGCAAAGTCACCTATGCAGTCTAGAAGTGGGCGAAGAACATGGAGTGGAAGATTGGAATGATGGCTAAGCAAGATGAAACGAATTTCACCAAGACTGTCAAAGCTCCTCTCAATACAAGTTTTAAATCAGCAAGAGGTCCAAACTCACCAAGACTATCAAGGCTCTTCGACTCATGTTCCAGGGGAAATTTTGGCAACTTTCGTACTAATCCTTGAGAATTAAGCCCGCACAAGATGGCGTGCAATTCCAGCGCCCTCGTTCTCCAAGGATACTTTCTGTGGAAGACGATAGCGAACACGGTGAGAAGGACGAAGTAGTGGCCAAAGTCTTGAAGCCGGTCTTGAAGATGAGCAGGAGTCAAATTTCAAGCTAAGAGTAGATGCGCCTGAAGAGCTGTTGGCCTTGCTAGGGAACTTGCAGAATCTGGAAAACTATGAATCCCAGGACCACAACAATTAGCCTAAGAGTGCGCAAGCACGCGCTATGTTAGATATGTTCGGACGCTGGGAATCTCCGAAGAAACGCTAAATCGCTTGCCGAGCCGCCCGGACGATTGCTTGTCTCAATCAGGTCTGACAGGGATCGTCAGCCCTTTCTGGGCTCCGCTCATTCTTTTCCTTTACCATCATCTCTCGCATGCGGCAGGTCGGGACGTTTCTAGGAATTGACAGGGAATCGAAAGCGAAGCTGAATCTCTCACTATGGAATCATTTATTCATCGCAACCTTGCCTCAACCCAGAGACCAGATAGGACGATTTGGTAAAGGAAACTCTCTCGATGGGCATAAAACCGCTGACTTCGAGAGCATCCTCGTCGCTATTCTTCCGAAGATTTTCGCGCGCCGAACAATTTATCAATGGCGTATGATATAGCATTTTGTGGCTTGCTGGGAACCCTCAGCCAGCTGAAAGAAGAATACCTTGTCCAGCTTCGGCTAAAGATCTCCAGGATCGTCAGCCTGTCGATCCTTAGTCTACCCAAGCGAGCCATTAACAGGTCGACCTCTCTGTCCATGCGTGATCATTTTCACTCACACGACTTGAAGTTTGGTAAAATAGGTGAACTGGGAGCTGCAAGCTGCACAGACCACAAGAGAGCGATGTTTTTTGATGTCGATAAGCGATGGCTCTGTTCAACTTTTGGATTCGACGAACGCGAGCTTTCTCTTTCAGCTCCGAGTTGAATAACGAGGACATCAGTTCCTTCATTTGTTCGCTCATTCCCTTCGTTTCTTCTCATTTTCAATCACTTGCGCGTAAAATCCAAAAGCCTCCACAGAAATGGGTTCCCTCAAAGAAATCTTGAAGATGGCCTGGAGGCGAAAGCCAAAGCGCGCAGCGACAGATATCGAACAACCCTTCGACAATACCCAAAGTGGCACTTCGAATCAATCAAACTCCGAACGACCTCTTCCTCCAATTGACGTCCACGGTCGACCCGAGCTCGACCCTACTGATAAATTGAACCTATTCCGCCATCTCACTGGAATAACCTCGCACCCTTCCATGACTCACAGCTCAAGCTTCTTCTCGAACAATGGCCGCGCAGCTCCCAATCTGGGCATTTACGTACGCGTCGTTCGAAACGAACAAAGCGCTAAAATCGGATTCAAATACTTTTCATGGCTGATCAACGCATGTCTGGGTCTTCAAATCGTCGTCGCCGCCGCTTTGACTGCTCTCGGCGCAGCTGGAGGAAGTCGTGGCGCCGTCACTGTTTTCGGGGCGATCAATACAGTCATAGCCGGTATTCTGACGTTTTTAAAAGGCTCCGGCATGCCAAATCGATTCAAATATTATCAGACGGAGTGGAAACGTGTGCGCGAGTTTATCGAACAGCGGGAGAGGGACTTCAGTCGACCTGGGTGTGAGATCGAGGTTTACGCTGTTGTCGACATGGTGGAGAAGATGTATTCTGAAGTCAAGGCCGATCTTGAGGCATCGCAGCCGGACAGGTTTGCAGGAAATTCGGCGAGGAAGTCTCATGGGGATGCTATGCCGACTTATACGTTCAATCCGAGCGTGTCGGTACCTGGTATGGGCACGTTGAGTGAGAAGAGCAAAGTTATCGAGACAGGATTGGGGGAGAAGAGCAAGGCTATTGAGACGGGGTTTGGGAATAAAGTCCAAAATTTGGCTTCGGACATTACACATCACGCCCATGAAGCTCGGGACTTGGTGAATCAGTTGGAGGCGAAGAAGCAGAGGGTCAGAAGGGGGGCGAGTCGGGAGCTGGACGAGTATGGCGAGAAGAAGGAGCGCTTAGAACATGCCGCTGTGGAGAGGATCAAGGATTTGACGTTGGACATTGATCACAGAGCACGCGAGGTAAAGCAGACCGCCCGTGATACAGAGGCCAGGCAAAGAGAGCTTGTGAATAGGGCGGTGCTAGAGGCACGCGATAATTTGGCTCGAGCTGAGGCTGCTGCCACGAGAAACATCGCGACTCCGATGACTGTCAGCCTTTCGGCTCCGGGGTTCTATGGCGAACGGCATTCGGCTCCAGGGTTCTATGGCGAACGGAATGATAAAGAGTTCAAGAGGAAGCGCTGAAGAATGACGATTACTCCAAGCCAACATTGCTCCTGCTCTCCTTGTGACACAGACCCTTCTAACCAAATCCCAAGACCTTTGGCTTGTCGAAAAACACTTTCGCAATAAAGGGCACGCCCATTCTCTATTCTCGGCGACATCCTATTATTTGCTTGACATATCCAACTTAAGATTACGACTGACAAATTTCCGGCAAATTTGACTCAACCATTACCACAATTCCACTCCTCTCAATCTAGAGTTGAGAAATTTCGGAGCCATCAACATCTGCGACTCTGAGACGCTTGAAAGGACACTGACTTGAAGGCACCTCGTATTGCCAGCGTCTGCTCGAGCCCATCATCCAGATAAGAGCTTGAAAGGGAAATAAATATTAAATTGAAGTAACCGCAAAGAATCAATGAACCGACCGACTATATGCGCCGAGACTCTAAAAAGGCCATCGTCCCAAAGGCTCGAACACCTTGCGCCAAACCAAGAATATCCCGCCGACCAACACTGCGTCCTCCCACCATCCCAGTCACTTCATATTCTCATACTAGAAGAGCCCACCTGTCCATAGGCTCTAATACCGCGCGCCAAAATAACAAAATCCCGCCAACCGATATTGCGTTCTTATATCGTCCCACTCCCATTTCATCTTCTCATGTTTGACGATTCCTTGAAGAGTTCCCAAGATGAAAGCTGGAGCCAGGCTTCTCGTTGCGGGACCCGGGACGGCGATCCTTTCTGGTATATGCGGGGAGTTCCTCTTTGTGGTAGGCCGGAGGATCTTCGTCGTCGTAAGTAGGGGTAGTCCCGGCATTTGCCGTAACATTCTCTCCTAGGAGTTTTTGGGCTTTGAGCTCGCGTTTCTTCTGCTTTCGGTCGCGGATTTTCTCGGTGGTGTAGTAGGCTGCGGCGCCGAGAGCGATGAAGACTGAAGCCATTCGACCGTGATTTTGGAGGATGGACAATGTGTGGTTGTTTTAGATAAGTTCGAAGTTATGGTCTTAGAGGCTCAAGTGGCGGCGAGGGAGCGATATGATAACGGAGAGTATTACTAGTGGCTTAGCGGAGTTTCTTGAGAGTAATGATGTAATTGATGGTGGCAATGATATTTTGCATGTAGAGGCGATGGACATGACCTTTATATGACCGACCTAATACTGAGCTAACCGTACTCGTGTCCATCCCTTCGGCGCAGCACGCTTATAGAGGCGATGCACTTCGATTTGAGATTCGGGACTCGGCTTGTGAGTCCTCGGAGTCTTGCTTTCGCGGAGGGCGTACTGCAGACTCCTCACCGAAGCCTAGGCATTACTCATCTTCTCACTCACGCACCTGGAGACATCGAATACGCTTGCGGTCGATGCTTTGCTGGCTAGAAGATTAGATAGCCGAAACGGATACGCCCCCTGTCGCCATAGATTACTAATCTCGCGCTTTCCGAGTCATGCCTGCTCCCCCCTCATCTCTCCACCTTTTCACCTCTTCATCACCACCGGATCCACCGAGCACCACACCCAGCCAACATCGTGACCATTATCCTGGGGGCGTTTATGCACTTCGTTCTGCACGCCTGTACCTCTCGACTGTACGCCCCCGGTCAAGGAGAGCAGTCATGACTTGCTGACATAGATGGAGTTGAGGGACTGTCGATGCCCAATCTCGATCATTCTTTCACCTACGTACGCTTATGAGGTTTTGGATTGGCCATTAGAATGATTGTCTTGAGGTCCCCATCATCAAAGTGGGCGGCTACGACCTATTTGGGTGTCCTGCCCTCGTATGGTCAGGTAAGATCTTAGATACGAGGACCATGGGCATCACTTCCGTCGTACTCAGCCTTTCAAAACGGGAAAATGTGAAATGAACCTTTTTAACGCGTATATAATAGTCTTGATTGCTCTTCTTATTCTATCTACAAGAACATTTACCTTCACATTTTCAAAGCCATCCGCAACTCATCCCTACAAACACATCAATGCCTCCTTACTCAATCATAACCTTGTGGTTGTTCTTCCACAGCATTCCAGCTCTGGCATCTCCACCGACCCACCGACCCGATGGACATTGCACACAGTTCGACATTCCGGTTTTTGCGAGCGTTCCGAGCGCAATCTACGACATACCAAGGGTAGATAATGATATTGAAGCAACAGCCTGGGCCATATATGATGCTTCTCGAAGCACTGGCCACGGAGCGCAGAATATTATTAAGAACACTACTACAACTGGCACCTTCGAGATCCACGCTCAGCTTTGTGTTCCGAAGTCTTCCCCAAGAAAGCACATCCTCCAGATCGCATCTCATGGTGTGCACTACGACTCAAGATACTGGGATTCAGAATTTCAACCCGAAAAACACTCCTACGTGGACGCTACACTGAAAGCAGGATATTCTATCTTCACATATGATCGCCTGGGGGTTGGTCAATCGGATCATCCTGATGCATACGACGTGGTACAAGGACCCTTAGAGTTGGAAATACTTCGACAGTTGACGCTCATGGCACGCAATGGTACCTTATACGAAATGGCCTCGAAAGAGAAGAAAGCGGGTGCAGCATTCATCAAGCTTGCGAGACCAAGCAAAATTGTCCATGTTGGTCACAGTTTTGGATCTTTTCTGACCTCTGCATTCATTGCCACCTATGGTGAACTCTCTGACGGGGCAGTCATCACTGGCTATCTATTAACACAATTTCTCGCAAGCACCGGATCGACCACCTTTAGCGTCGAGTACGCTGCTACGAGCTCTCGTTCTTACAACAGATCAAGCGGCTACGTGGTGTGCAAGAAAGACGGCATACAAAACATCTTTTTCGGCGGCAATCCAAAGACAGCATTTACATCCGAATTGCTCAATTATGGAGATGAGATCAAGCAACCGGTCCCAATAGGCGAGTTCGCTTCTGCATTCTGGCTTGTTGGAAGATACGGGCCTTCGTTCAAGGCACCAGTACAGTACGTGCTGCCAGAATTCGACTTCTACATCTGTCGTGGAGATTGCAATGGCTTAGCCAATCTGACCACATTGGCGCAAACATACCCAAATGCCACTGCTATCGAAATCGCCATCCAACCCAACACCGGCCATGCCTTGCCACTTCACAATAACGCCACTGCTGGGTTTCAGCTCACTTACGACTTTTTGAAGAGAAACGGGTTGTAGGATTGCGGTGCAGACAACACTGCTATCGCGACGTCTGAGGGAAACGCCAAGTCGAAATGACGCTTTCAACTCGAGGTCAAGGGTTTCGTTGATGTCCGACGATCATCAAGGTCTCGTCGCCGTCATAGAGCTCAGCGACCACAAAGCTACCAGCTGTGTCAAAGGGCTCTTGATCTTTCGCGGCGAGGATTTACGTTCTAATTTGCATTTGCGTTTTCAGTCCCCTCGTCAGCGTGACCACTGCATTCTTGTGATCCGTCCTAATTTCTTTATCAACATTAGATCCCCTTATTTAGACACCGCAATTCCATATCTTTTTGACCAATGGGAAAAGTACGAGGCGCAGTCAGATTAGTCCAAAAAATTCTTGGCGGCTTACTTACAGCAAGCGTTTACTCAGCCCCACACCTGACTTCCAGTCAGCCGAGAACTGACTCAAGAATGATAGATATTTCTCTGGTTGAACTCATTCGGATGATACAACTACAACAACGATGACCCTCAGCAATATGCAATTAGTTTCTGCTATCGTTAAAACGAGGAGACACCATCGAAAGTCCCGAAGCGGATGCTTCGAATGCAAGCGCCGAAGAATAAAGGTGAGCAACCACTGATACTCTAAAAGACACATGGACTCGAGACTAAGCGCAAAATTTAGTGTGACGAGTCTAAGCCTTCGTGCATCCGATGCAACTCACTTTTGGAGAAATGTATCTACCCGCCACAATCACAAAAGTCAATCGTGGGCAAACTGTCTATGCCGACTTCTAGCAGCAGTTTCGAGTCCTCAGCGACGAGAGTGTTTTCCGATTCCAACCATCCCTCTTCTGCAATGTCATCGCATGCCTCCATAGATGGCATCGACCCCTGTTCAATTGCTGCAGGCATCCATGAGGCTTCGTCCGAAGCTGATCTGTATAACCACTACCTGCAGTGTACCTCAAGATCTTTGACCATCAACAAAGTCGACCAAGTTATATTACATACCGAAATGCCGAAACTCGCCTCGCGGAGTACAACTGTTTTGCACGCCCTGCTTGCCGTTTCCGCAGTGTGTTTATGCCACGATCTCATCTCCAAGGCGTTCACGCCGGAAGTAGATGCAGTGAACAAGGTCTTACTCACTGGATACCGTCACTACAATCTCTCCATTCAACAAACCAGAGAGTCGATGTCAATGCCAACCATGGATGCAGAGATACTTCTGGCAAGTGCTATATTACTTGTCCCGTTTGCTACAGCCAGTCAGCAGATCAATCATTGGGTGTCTAGCAACAGCCAGAAGTGTAACCCTTGCAAACTTCTCTCAACCACTCCGCGAGACGTTTCCATAATTATGCGGGCAATAAGGAGAATGCTTGAAATTCAGAGGTCTGCCACGTCGAGTCCAAACCAAAAGGACAACCAAGAGTATGACGATTCACTCTCGGAAACCATCGTCAGCTTTTCATCGACCCCATCGCGCACTCATGTAATGTTCCCTATCCTCACCGCTACCATACATCCTGCTCTGGTCAAGCTTCAGAGACGTCTCGAGTCTGCTTCCTTCGACCTTGACAACGGACGAGGAGAACTGTTATCAGCCTGCAGTACAGCTTTCAGCGTCTTAAAATCCATCGTTGACAAAGTCTTTTCTGCCCCTCCCAACGACGGCATGTCTCTTTACGGACCATCAAAAGACCGTTATTACGAACGAACATGCACGTCGCTCTCTCATGTTGCACCCTGGCTTCGCTCTTACGCCAGAAAAGCTACGAGGCCACTCCCGACAGATCCCCTGACCAGCCTTTCTCTCGGCTTCCTCATCGAAGTCCCCCAAGCTTACCTCGATATCACGATTCCTCTTCTAGATCAACGACTTGAGAGTCCAGTCAGCGCCGGGACTGGAGCACCAAAAGACAATGTCACAAACTTGACTGTGGAACAAGCTCTGGCATTGGACATCTACGCGCACTGGTCTGTCCTGATGTTCTTGGTGGAGGATGAGTCGTGGTGGATTGGCGATTTGCCGATTGTGACGCTTGGCGGGATGGTAAATCGGTATGGTGACGGTTTCGTTGGAAGGCTGTGGCCGGGGATAGTTGGCTCTGAGGCTTGGTGGCCTGGAAGTATGCTGGGGATTTCTCGGGAGGTTAGACGGCATCGGTGAAGGGAGGTTGTGGTGAAGAAAGTGTACACGTCGAGGTCGGAAGAACCCTCGATAGGGCCAGATGCCAGGAACCGCGGAGTACTAACGATGTCGACGACCAGTAATGTAACTTGCAGGGTGGCAATTAAAGCAAACATTGAAATGGAAGATGTGACGACTGAATTTGTCAGGCCGTCGAAGGTGAATTGATGTGGTCTTTCAGGATAATTGGAGGCGCCATTTATGAATCGAAACCAGTACTGGCCATTCCCATTCAACGTGCCATACTCATGACCATCGAAAATCGAAATGAGCTTGGCCGATGTCCAGTACCCACGCTGTCGACTGGTTACGGTACCCAACAGGAATGAGATGGTTTTTTAAGTACGACAAATCGAATTGATGTACAGTAATACGTCGTCGTCTTGAAGTCGGTAAACATTAGCCCGATGTCGGTCGCCCCAAGGGTATTACTCTCGCGTGATGCCCCTGACAATGGCTTGGCGACAGAGAGGTCTTCCCCACCCATAATAGGAGATCCTTGTTCTTCCAAGACCATGTCACTTACTCCTATTTATCCCCTCAATACTTCTATCCGGGCGAGGAAACGCAGGTCGCTGGAGTATGTGACCGGAGATGGCTGTAAGACCTTGTCATTTCAGCTCCAGAAATCTGATTCAAAAACTTGCGTGCTCTCGATTTGCACGCCATTTCCAGTGGAAAGGCCGTGCTAGGCTATTCAATAAACAATGCGTCTCAAGTCCAGGCAAAGATCGCGGCTTCATCTTCATCAATTGTCGAGTTGTCGTCTGGCAAAGACTTCAGTGTCGGGAACGTGTGCGCAGAGCCAACGGACGTATTGTCAAGTTGGAGTTTTACGGTTGAGCAATGGGGCCCTCCAGATGATTTTTCGAACCTCGACATAGACTCCAACAAGGTCAACCACACCATCAGCCTTTCGGAGGGTCCTCTTCGATCGTGGTACGATCTCGGGTTGACAAACGTGTCTGGTATCGGATACTATACGACAAATTTCTCCTGGTCCTCTACGAAGTGCGAAGGAAAAGCTAATGGAGCATACCTCGTCGTTCCGGCGGTCGACCATGGTATTACTGGCATATTGAACGGCAAGACGCTTCCTGGTTTCGACATCACAAACCCGCGGCTAGAGTATCTCGTCGTACCTGATTTCAGGGACCAACGTTCCGATTCTCAAGGTTTCCTCGATCTTATGGGATGGCTTCATTCCATATTGGGGTCAAATAAGAACCGCTGGAGGGCTTCCTGCAAGTGCCTTGAGTGTACTTCCGAAATCGCAGCATTACGGTATTATTGGGGAGGTAGTCGATGTACCGTATGAATTGATTACCCTGTCGTAAGGGGCTCTGGAGCGTACACTCAATAAAACATGATAGAAGTGAAAGTAGATGTTTGTGCACATCGTTTTCTCTCACCCCCTGTGCCGCAAGCGAATTCCTGCCGTTGCCCAGTGGCGAAGCATAGCCGAAACAGGGCCGAAGGATCTCCACCAGCTCCACCCAAGTACATCATAGGACTACCTCTCGAGTACCTGGGAACAACCCTGACGTTTCACTTCAGTATCGTCGCCAGCAGCCAGACAATCGCAGTACACGTCTACGGAACAGTGTAGCGAGTCTTAAGCTCCCACGTATACTCGATCCGCAGAATCCGCCTCCGTCCAACACAACCCCACGTCCGTCTGTCGTGCAAAACCTAGGGCATGTTCCGCGAGACAATGGAGCTATAGCAACTCGAAGTTCAGCGACTACTGGTGCCATTCTCACATCACAATGGAGGAAGGAAAGCCTCAGCGGCGGCCCAGATACGCAGGAGAAGACACGCGGCCCACCAGCGAAAAAGAGCTCCGAGGATGGTATTCATACGGTCTGGGAGCTGAAGTCTTCGCTGTAGTTGGAGTTGGTGCATATCCCTATTCGGAGCACGATTGATGACACTGGCTCACTAATGGACAGGATCTTTCCTACCAGTCACTCTCGAACAATTAGCCCGCGAAATCGGCGTCCTTAGATCAGACGGGATAACATCGTGTATAAATGATGCCTCCCCACAAGGTGCCATGAAATGGAGAAGAGATGGAGATCCAACGGCAGATGCGTGCGTGGTCAAGCTGTTTGGAGGCACCATCAACACTTCGAGTTTTGCGATGTACAGTTTCTCGATTGCTGTCTTCTTTCAGGCCATTACGCTTGTCAGTATTAGCGCTATTGCGGACCACGGTAAGACCTAAAACTAGGAGATGTAAATATAAGGGGGCTGAGAGCATAACAGGATCACATCGGAAGCAGATACTGCTCATACTCGGCTACACAGGCGCGACAGCTTGCTTATTATGGCTACTCGTAGTCCCAAAACTTTTGCTGGTTGGAACCCTTCTTGTGATCATCAGCGTCACCTGTCTCGGCTCCTCCTTCGTCCTACTGAATTCCTTTCTACCATTACTCGTCGTAAACCACCCCTCCGTTTCCTCCACATCTCATTCGACTTCCAACTCCACTGATGATCTCGACTCTCCCGGCCTTACGGAACCGGACGAGCGTGAACGCAGCGTTGAGCTCAGTCCGGGTCTGCAACCGCCAGGTCTGACGACGAAACTCAGTGGACAAAAGAATACCCCAGAACACACTCTTTCCAACCAGATCTCCTCGCAAGGTATTGGAATCGGGTACGCCGCTGCTTTCGTGGCCCAGATATTGTCAATTGGCATATTACTATTTTGCAACAACGCCCTCCACGTTGAATCAAAAACCCTACCCATGCGCATAATTCTCTTCGTGGTAGGAATATGGTGGGCTTTGTTCACCGTGCCGGCAGCACTCTGGCTACGTCAAAGACCTGGTCCGCCACTTCCCGCGTCCCTGAGTGGGAAAGGGAGGATGTACGGATTGGCATGGCTGAGTTACATATCATTTGCTTGGAAGAGTCTATGGAAAACGATCAAGATTGCCGTGCAATTGAAACAGATTGTACTGTTCCTTATATCCTGGTTCCTCCTCTCCGATGCCATCGCCACCGTTAGCGGAACAGCTGTCCTCTTCGCGAGGACGGAACTACACATGTCCACAACCGCCATCGCCCTCGTCTCCATCACCGTCATGGTTTCTGGAATTCTCGGTGCTTGGGCCTGGCCCCGCATTTCTGCTTCCCTCAACCTGAGATCGAACCAAACTATCCTCGCATGCATACTGTTGTTCGAAATCATCCCTCTCTACGGATTACTAGGCTATCTCCCTTTCATCAAAGCCTGGGGCGTCGGTGGTCTCCAACAGCCATGGGAAATCTTTCCCTTGGCAGTAATCCACGGCTTCGTCATGGGCGGTCTCTCCTCATTTTGCCGTTCCTTCTACGGCGTCCTCATTCCTCCTGGGTACGAAGCAGCCTTTTACGCCTTGTACGCCGTAACAGACAAGGGTTCGAGCGTGGTAGGCCCAGCTATCGTGGGCAAAATCGTTGACCTGACCGGGACTGTGAGAAGCGGCTTTTGGTTCTTGGCGATACTCATTCTGTTGCCCCTGCCCTTCATTGCAAAGGTAGATTCGCAGAGGGGCAAGGAGGAGGCTGTGGCTATGGCTAAGAGGTTGAGGGGATTTGCTGAACAAGTGGAGGATAGAGAGGATGAGGATGAGATTGAGGGATTGCTTGGGAGGGCAGGCAGGGAGGAGTAGCTTTGGGGAAGTATCGAGTCTGGACTTTTGGGAAGGCAATGGGGTTTGGATTGTTTGATAGCGTACGCATTGTTTTGCAAATGAATAGACTCCCGTTTTCCTCCTTGTCGATTGATTCATCGCTTTTACAGGTCGGAGGTGCGGAAGAGGCTGAGATATTAACTACGGTCTATGTCATGAAAGAAAACACTCTGGGGTTAGAACTCTTTAGGCTCCGGTGTTGGGCTTCACAACTATTCGAAGATGCCCGACTCAATATAATTGCAGCGGAAATATTCTGGCCATGGCTCAAAACTTGTATTGTCAGAAATTGAGAAATCCCGATCGTGAATCGAAGGACATTGCTTGAAGACGCAGATTAGATGATGGAGCTTGATGACTCTCTACTCCTTTTCGCAGCTTCCTTTCTCGTGAGAGGAATGTCGCGTGAGAGTTGACCAAGGACTGAAGTGCCCACTGAGATGGCTGTCTCCAAATTGAGTATGTTCAATGGTATCAGGTCGCAGAAAACAATCGAGGAACGATCCCAGGACGGGAACGGCAAAGGATGGTGTCCTGTTTCGGTCGTTTTTGCGAGGTATCCTCAATTCTGTACATGTGGATATTGAATTGCGTCCTCTAATCTAGAAAACCAACAACAGTTCTCCCTCTTTTGTCGCAACTTCCTGATGATACACATGTCCCGTATGGATAAAATTGATCCACAACCGCTCCCTCTTCCTCCTCTATGTCATCCCATTTCTCTTCCTTCCTGGCATGTCTTTTACTTTGCTGTTTCTGGGTACAAGGTTTCCTTAAGACTGACGCCGAGTTCTTCCCGCAGTGGTTCAAGTTCCTTGACGTATTCATCGTATTGGCTGGTGTTCTCAACCTTGGCTTTGATGCCTATTATGATGTTAGATCGTCTGTGTTGTCTGCCGGGCAATCAAATCATGTACCCTCAAAAATTCGTACGGCGGTTGGGAAATCGTTGACTCGTCTGGCGGCGCGAAGAGCAGCGGAGATGACGGCAGGCGATGGGACGAGATCGTAGGCAAAGGCATTGTTTAGGTTACGCTATCACCGATATCAGTACATATCTACCGAGCTCAATTCGATGCCGAGAGACAAACCTGAAGCTCAAAAACATCCTGGACAGCATCAAATTCTTTCTCATATCTATGCCTTGTCAGCGTAAAGCTCTCCCAGCCCAATTGAGTTGGTGGTATCTCGTGTAGCACATTAGGCCATCCTCGAGCCATATCGCGATTGAGCTACAGAGAGGTGCCCAGATGGGTGTGCGTACCTGGCAGTGAACTCCTCAAAGCTCTCCTCGTGGTGTGGGTCATGGGGATCGTGGTCCTTGTTCGTCCTGGCGGTGGTAGCAAAGGTCTTGACTGCAGTCCTCGGGCTCAGGACGCGGCATGGCCGCCGGACGACCGTGGCAGGACGGGCTGCGATGCGCGTGCGTGAGGCAACGCGGAAAATACTGGCGGCAGACATCGGAGGACTGTGGAGTGGAGAGAGTTGTGTGGTGGTTGGTGTTGAGGTCGTGGTGATTTTCTGGCGTCGTGGTTCGACCCTCGAACTTGGAACTTCGTCAGATCCGCTTGTCGGCTTCTTTCGGAGTATAAAAACCACCCAACACGAGCAATATGCAATCAGGCACAAGTTATTTAATTTCAGTCACTTCAGCATTGAAAGGAGATTGTGGATGTTCATAAGCTCAATTGGATATGCCTTCGCTGCAAAAGCTATATAGTACATTTGCATCCTCGCTCTATGTCGCCAAAACGCCTATGCTTTGACCACGCAAGCTATCCGTCATTCGTGGATGGAAAAGCCGTGATGTTTAGCCGAATTGCCCCAACTTAATCATGTAGCCCTCACGAAGCCTCGCCCTCTCCAGCAGGTCGAGTAGGTATCGCTCCAGCGGGTCTGTTTCCACCCCCTGGTCGCCTCGTCGCAGCCTCCTCCTGCTTCTCTGTGTTGATGCTCTCCACATACTTCTCAATGTCCTCGACTGGCAACATCTCAATTGGCTTCCCTGGTGCCATGATGGCAATTTCGATGTTCTTGGCTCCGGTCTGGACAACTTCGAGAAGTGACTTGACGGTAAGTTTGATGGTGTCCTCACGAGTCATGTCGGCCTGGTGGTTGCGCTCGAGGAATTCTCGCACAGTCTTTGATGAACGTCCGATGGCGTTAGCTTTCCTGTAGAAAATCTTGTTAGTCTCTATGCCGGGTCACGAGCTTTTTTCCAAGCGCAGTACATACCATGCAGAGTAGATGCCCGATGGTTCTGTCTGATAGAGTCTTGGTGTCTTGTCATTTGGGTCGAATCCAACAATTAATGTAGAGATACCGAACGGCCTCACACCACCACTCTGTGTGTATCTCTGCTGCACGCCGGCGACATATTTGGTGATATATTCTATGCTGACAGGGTCCTCGACAGTAAGACGATGTGACTGAGCTTCCAAACGGGCTTTGTCGACGAGAATGCGGGCATCGGCATTGAGTCCAGCGAAGGCGAGAGCGACGTGATTGTCGACGAGACAGATCTTGGAGGGCGTGATCCTGGTGTCCTGGAGCTTCATGGCAGATCGCTTCTCACAGCCAAGCACGACGATGTCGGCACCCTTGACACCTACAGCACATGTTCCTATCCAACAGTCAATGTATGAAGATGCATTCCCGCATGAAGTGGTGGCAGGGAGAGCGTTGGTCGAGAGGTTGAATGGTTGTAGAGGTCGGAATGATGGATTGGAAGGCGAGAAGAGTGGCCGTACCTCGCTTGACAGCTTCGAGAGCATATTCGACCTGGAAGACGTGTCCATCGGGGGAAAAGACTGATCGTATTTAGCTATTGGCCGTGATGGGAAGGCTACTGGGTGTTTGTTCTCACCAGACAAGGCTCTGTCGTATCCAGATGCCATTATTGCTTATGTAGAAACTTAGGAGGTCTGGACTGAGGAAGGGAGTACTGAGGCGATAGCTGATGGCAGTCGTATGTGTTTATTGTGGGCTGGTGAATGTGGAAGTCGACTGGCAGGCAAACAGCTCGACGCGGCGTGGAGACGGAGAGACCCTGGTCAGATTCCGAGCTCTATAAAATCGCGGATGCCGATTCGCATGACATGGCGTCAATTATTTCTCAATTGAGCACTGCTCATTTTTACTACTTGATATACACATACCGACTATGGCCTCATGCCTTAGAACCTCAAGGGCATTCGCTCGCATAAAACCTGCCACCCGACCTGTACAATCAATCTCACGAGCGAGACCGGCATGCTGCCAACAAATGCGATGGAGTACTGCAACCTCAGAACCTCACCAACCTGACAAGGGTGGCGAATTGAAAGGAAAGCCAGCCCCGGCGAAAAGCATCAAATTCACGTCCGAATCGTAAATTGGTTCCCGACTCCCTCAAATCGTCCTATTTTTCTAAGTGGCAACCCAGATATCCAGACATAAAACGAGACTCGCGCTTCTCCGAGATTACACCCGAGCATGTCCAATACTTCAAAGGCATAGTGGGAGACTCCGCCGTCTTAGAAGATGCCGAGGATGTCGAGTCCTTCAACGGAGACTGGATGCGAAAGTACCGCGGACACACCAAGATCGTGCTGAAGCCTGGCTCCACGAAAGAGGTCTCGAAAATCCTTAAATACTGCAACGATAATATGCTCGCTGTTGTGCCGCAGGGTGGCAATACCGGATTGGTTGGTGGATCAGTGCCAGTGTTCGACGAGATCGTGATCAACCTCACACGAATGAACAAGATTCAATCCTTTGATGAGGTTTCTGGTATCTTGGTCGCAGATGCTGGGGTAATCTTGGAGGTGGCGGACAATTATCTTGCTGAGAGGAGCCACATCTTCCCACTCGACTTGGGCGCGAAGGGAACTTGTCAAATTGGCGGCAATGTTGCGACAAACGCTGGTGGATTGCGACTATTGAGATATGGAAGCTTGCACGGAAACGTGCTAGGAATAGAGGCAGTCCTTCCAGACGGTACAATCGTGGATGACCTCTCCAAGCTCCGGAAAAATAACACCGGCTACGACCTCAAGCAGTTGTTTATTGGAGGAGAGGGAACAATTGGCATCATTACAGCTATCTCTATTCTCTGTCCGCAACGGTCACCAGCCACGAATGTTGCATACTTTGGTCTCGAGTCATTCGAGAAAGTTCAGGAAGCTTTCCGCGCTGCCAAAGGCCAATTGAGCGAGATTCTAAGCGCATTCGAGATGATGGATGGACCCACGCAATCAATATTGAGGAACCAAAAAGGCTTGAAGATGCCGCTAGAGGGCGAATATCCATTCTACTGTCTCATAGAGACGAGTGGCAGTAACACAGATCATGACCAGGAGAAACTATCAACGTTTCTTGAGCATGTCATGGGCGAGGAAATCGTCCAGGACGGAGTTTTGGCGCAAGATCAAACTCAATTTAACGACCTTTGGAAATGCAGAGAAGAAATTTCGGATGCACTGGCTCACTGGGGTGGGGTCTACAAGTACGACTTGTCGATTCCGATTTCAGAAATGTACCAGCTCGTTGATGACACAAAAGAACGCATGGTCAAGGCTGGGCTTTTAGGCGATACTGACGATTTCCCAGCCGTCGATGTTGTCGGCTATGGTCATATGGGTGATGCCAATTTACATCTCAATGTCGCAGTACGACGATACGATAAACGAGTTGAAAAGGAGCTCGAGCCATTTGTCTTCGAGTGGGTGGCGAAGAGGAATGGTAGTATCAGCGCAGAACATGGTCTTGGCGTCTCAAAGAAACCCTACATCGGCTTTTCCAGAAGTGAGACCATGATCCGGTTGATGAAACAGATCAAGCAGTTGTATGATCCCGTAAGTTGTCCCCTTGCTGCATCCATGAAGATCATGAAGTGTGCTGACAATCGACCAGAATGGCATCATGAATCCGTACAAATACATATAAACCTACAGTACATGAAAAATCATTGTTTGTCTCCTTCAATATCAGGGACAAACATTGGATAAATCAATTTCGACGCCAACCTTTGATACTGCCGTCTTCATCACGTGAAACAATCTCTTATCCGAAACAAACTACGGCACCAAACAGGAAAAGGGTAAACAAACTAGTAGCGTACCAAACAGGTACCAAACAGGAAAAGGGTATTAATATCCAAATACTCCAACCACGAACAGACATTGAACATCTCGCATCCACAGCCATCGCACCAAATCCACAGGTAGTTCTTCGACTCCACCACGAAATGCATTTCTCAACTACTTTTTCCATCCTATCCCTAGCCATCTTGACACTCGCCCAAGAATCCTGCGACGCAGTAGCAGCGAAACTACCATCTTGCGCCGTAAGCCCATTCCCCATCTTTCCCACTTCTGCTCTCTTTTCCACTCCGACCAGGCAAGTATAGTATTGAACACAGTTCACTGACGCTACCCAGCGCAATTGTGTCGGCCCCGCCGTCCTCGAGAATCTCGGCTGTGATTCACTACAAGATTACGCATGTCTTTGTCAAAAGGGCGATTTGATGCAGTCGTTGATAAAACCTTGTGTCGTTAAGAACTGCGGGTGGAGTGCTGTTGGGGTGCCTGCGAAGGCGGAGGCGCTCTGCAAGTGTGTTGAGGGGGCGGAGAGGGCGAGAGAGGGGAAGGATGAGTTGTAGATTGAGAGAAGGGGTCGGGAATGAATAATTGGGGCGGTGGTACTTGGAGTGGGTTCTTAGATTTCTTCACTGAGGATTTCTGGGGTGGATTCTGTGTTTGAGTGGCAGTTTCAGAAGGAGTCTACATATCTCCGTGCGTACGATGATGCTGATTCAACTACGGTAGTCATCGATCCCATGCTCTCTGTAGATCTGTGACAAACATCGCGAGTAGCTGCGAATCGGACTTAGGATGGTTATAAGAATGATAGATCATAATAAGTATAGAACTCTGAACAGCTTGAATTTTAGAACATAAGGTGCGAGCATCTACGAGTCTAATTGCCAACAATTAGTAGAACAGCAGACCACAAAAATACAGGACTCTGAACAGTATAGATTTCAGAAATACATAAAGTACAGAACCTTGTGACATACCATATTCCCCACCTAAATCTCTCTCCATCTAATCAAGCCAACTACACCAAGGACTCCAATTGACAGTCACCTTGACCCCCTTAGCAGCATAGGACTCAATCACCTCATCGAAACCCGCCAAATCTGTATCTTCAATCCACACACCAATCTCCTTCAGCCTCGGAAATCGGACAGAAACATCCTTCTCCAACTCCCTCAACTGGTCACGGATATCCAGAAAATCGTCGTCCTCAAGGCTGAGGTGCTGGTATCCGATGCGTTCAATCGTGGTGCCGTGTAAGCGCTGCATCTCACCAACCAACTCTTTCCAATGAAACTCATCGTGCGCCCCGTTATCGTCTCCGCGTTCGTAGCCGAAGGATTTTAGCTTGTTGCACGCGGTAAGAAGCGCCGATAGGGCAGACTCGCCCAATCCGCTGTTTCGGAAGAACAGAGTCTCGATGTTCAGGGATTTTGGAGGTAGGACTTTGAACTAGACGGGAAACTGTGGTTAGCCATGGATATCGTGAGTGCTCTAGGACGTGAGGAGTCTTACTATGCTGTCCAAACCGTGATCATCTTCGTCTATGTACATGGACGAGCATCGCATCGACTTGACCTTCAATGTGCACACGAATTTGCCTAATTCCGCATTTTTGTGAATGCTTTCGAAGAAGGACTTTAGGCCATCATCGGCCTTTCTTGGAGTGCCGTCGGCTTTGATGAAAGCCCTCCAGAGGACTGGTTTCGCGATGTGATAAAGTTCGCGACAGGTTTGTGAGAGCTTGGAGAGGACGGCAGGGTCTGTGATGAAGGAGGCGGTGGCGTCGAGTAGTTCAGTTGGGAGGTTGAGGAGGAGTGACTTTTGATGTGTGGTGGCTGGAGTGTTCATCTTTGCGGTGAGGATCTGGTGGGTGGGTGTATTGGTTGGTGTTTGAGGTGCGATATTCTTGTGTAGTAGATGAAATGGCACTGACGAGGAAGTGTGTGATTGTGTAGGGCGCCGATGTAGGTGGTTGGGGAGACATGCGTGTGACTGGCGTGCTATTACAGAACATCGGGGAGGACGAAACTTACCAATTGTCCTTTCTTACCTGAATACTAACCCTTCTTTTCAGGATACCAGCCCACGATAGGCAGGGTCTTTACCATAAAGCCTGTATAAAGCCGTCTGAATCACCCCCCAGACCCCTTTCGTATCCTCGACACTCGGCAAACTGAGCTTCTCGTTCAGACTACCTCTCGGCCTCACGTTCCTCAATACCGCCATTACACATTATCTCGTCCTTACAGATAGCACGGGCAAAGTAGACAAAGGCGGGACTACTTTCATGGAAAATTCTGCGCTCCGAATAGGCTAAGGCCAGAGGACAGCGGCTTGTAAGTCATGGAGTCCAGAACTGTGAGTTCAGCTGTACAGCCAGCGCACGATCTACCAAGCTGGAGACATGAAGTAGGTTCATGTAGCCGAGTAAGCTGGCCATCTTGTGCCGGGCTGGATCCAGACACCGATCGGATCGCGATGGATAGCAACACCAGACGCTTGTAATGTAGTTAAAAGACATGAATCAGCTTGATGGAATGAGAGCCAAATCTTTCCTTGGTCGTGGTTCCAAAATGGAAGCGCATGACATTGTTAGCCAGAACTGCGATCCGTGATCAGTATCTCGTCCTTTGTACGGTCCCTCCTGCATAACCGAGTGAACGGACGTTGAAGCTCGAGTTCTCGAGTCAGTAAGCAACGATTTCAGAGCCAAATGGTGATTGCGGCATCGGTATTCTTGCAGCTCATCTTTTTCGTGATCAAGAAACATGGCAAATAGCCTCTACAGCGGACAGCCCTCTGAATCCGTTGCTTCCCATCAACTTTTTCCGCCATATATTGCCTTTCAGGCTAGACTTCTTAGCTGGGTCTTTGCCTCTTTGAACCTTCTTGTGGTGCGTGATCACCGTTGAATGCTCTTCCTTGATGGTCTCTTCAACCACGGGGTTCTTTCAAAATTGTGTCAGTCACTTCTGTAGAGGAGCCTTCTCCAGCTGCGCTAGGATTCTCCTCTTTGTGCAGTGCCATCATTGCCATCCTCATCTTACCACTGTGAAACGTGAAGAACTTAAGAGTGACTGCGGCTTCTGCTGAGTGGATACCGCCCTCTTCGGAGACAAATACATCATCTTATATGGCGACATCTAAGCCTCGAGATCTGAACCTTCCAACTCCTGAGGGTTCTCGCGTGCAAAGCAGAAATCAGTCAAGTAGCCATAGATTTGGACTTTGCATGACCAAAAGCGATCCCGTGGTATTCCTGGCGTCCCTGGAAGAAAGCAGAGAGCAATAAGGTGGTCACGAGGAGTGCTAAAACATACAATACCGTTCAATACCAGTCGAAGAGCTCGATCCACGCTGCAATCATTCCCTTTCTCTCAAAAAGAAAGCCTTCTCACCCAATACAGAATGAGAAGGCTCTTCTGAAGGGCAAAAGGGAAGACACAGAAATAGCAAAAGAGTTATATCCCACTTGCAGTTGTCAAGTCTGGGTTTAATCTCTGGGAACCTGTGACTTAGAAGTTAGCGTGGTTTTGAAGGTAAAATTAGACAAACTATCTAAGCTATCTAGCCCCCGGAGGATTCTACGTCCTCCGGGGTGAAGAACATCTCGGTGAATTGAGTATATAACCCCTTCTAAGACTTCGCGACGGTAGACCACCATGATTGACTGATGTTGAATCAGCTGCCTTCCACTTGCCCTTGAACCTGCGTATAGCATATTCAGTGATCGTAGAAAACTGCAGCTAATTAGCTGCAGCATAGAGACTGCAAGTGGTGGATCTGTGCAGCAAGCCATATGATCGAGTAAAGCCTGAGGGTGCCGTGATTCCATATCATGTCCGCATGAACGTCGTGAGCCTGTCTCCTGGGTTGGATGTTCATCTGTTCGCCCTTGGAACTTCTTCATGTTCACAACGACAAACACCATACAATCAACCCACCATGCAAACGACCGCACATTTACCACCAAGCGCAAGCCCGCGTCCTATCATGGACAGGCGGTTTCTGCATTTTCTTTGGGTGGTGGGGACCCTCCTTGTTCTCCTCATCGGCATGGTGTAAGCACTGCCTTGAGAGTAAAAACTCCCCGCTGACACATTATTCCAGCTGTAGTGCGAGACAACAACGATGAGCACCTTCACCAGACATCGACCTGGAGTCAGGAGAGGAGGCTGATGAGGCGATCCTGCTCAATTACCCTGACCCAGAGGGCAACATCCTGGGCAATACCGGGTTTTGAGACTGGGCCTATCGAATGCTGCGCAAACCACCATGCCATATCACGACGCGCATTGATGTATGGTATAGCCATTGCAACATATGGCTGACAAGCTTAAAGATTGATAACCATATCGTCATCAACATCAGGAAGCCCGCCGCAAACTCATGTCGTATTGCGACCCGCGCGCAACAAAGCCCAGAGCTGCCACTGGCGATTCTCATGGGTTTCGCTAGGTGATCCGGCCGTTTCAGCGGTCACAGTACGGTTCTTCGCTTTCTCTCGTCCAGAGGCTAACTCCGAATAGTTCATAGACCCAAGATGCGACGATCCAACAGGACCAGAGTTCGTGACAAAATGTTGTGGAGTGGCATGAGTTTGTCCCGCCGTCGACCATTCCCTGACCTCTATCGCGCAGCTTGCGGGCGCACTCAATCAATCCTCCAGATCACGAGAGTATCCGTCCCGTGGATTCGAACATGTAGCTGATAATAAGGAGGGGAATGATTCGGCTCTAGGCATAAGGAATGCTCTCGATAACAAGGCATGGACCGATGGCTGACGGTGCTGTCTCGACAAGGTCGTGGGGCATGAGCACAGTGCCCGGGCAGGTCTTCACTATTACCCTTTGGACATAGGCAGGATGCTTCAACCACATGTCCTCGTCCATGCTCTTGAACTTGCTTGCGATCAGGCACTTCATATGCAAGCCTGAGAGCTTTCAAGATCAAGAAAATGCTTCTGTCCAATGACTTCCCCATAGTCTAACCGGCCGGTACCTATGGATTTCTTAGACCGGAACTTGAGGCAGACAGATTGAGAGCAAGAGGGATATCTTCGTCCGAGATTTCCCAGCTCCTGCTTGTCGTGTATGGCCTTCAATCCAAGCTCTTTGCGCTTCGTTCCTTAAGACAGCCACTCGATCTCTCAAATTTGTTTGTATCAGATTCAGGGGATGACTCTCTTATCCGTCGCATGTACATGTATTACATGCTCTTGATTACTCTCTTCTCTTAATGTCTTCGCATCTGCCCTTCTTTGTCGTTGTTCATTCCAGCTGCACCACCACAGGGGCCTGAGATCTGGGAGTCGAGCTCAGAACGCTGTAATGCGGTGCCCAGCCAGTTTGTAAAATGGTGGCTCAGATCTTAGTCCCCAAGTCCTTGATGCTTGGAGCTGTTCGATCTGCGCAAAGAGTTCTCTCGCGAACGAGCGTGGAGAGGGAGGTTCGCGTGTGGTTGGGATGGGCTTGAATCGAGTCGAATTGGATCCTTAAACAGCTTTGAGGCCCTCTCGATCTGCTTGATGTTATCAACGTTCTTCTTGAACCACTAAAGGTCGCTGTGGCAGGTGAATTCCTTCGTGGACCTTCGGGAAGCTGTTGCACGCCTTCACCTGAGGTTGTCTGGCGTCAGGGATTTCCGAGGCGCTAGAACAGTCCTGGCCCCCCCTGCACCCACCCATATGCGTTCAGCTTCAACGGTCGAACCGCCAGCATTCAATTGTCTGCGTGAATCGCATGCTGGTCGCAGATTTGAGAAACTCAAGCCAGGCCAAGCTATCGAGACGTTTTGTCCTATGGACGCTTCTATGCTGCGCTGTTCTCCTTCGACTCTCCTCTGCGACCCCGAGGACGCCCATTTGATCGGACGATGAACCATGTAGATGTCGATGTCGATGGCGATGCCGACGTCGAACTTGGTGATTCTTTGCTGGTCACGGAAGCTGCTCGCCATTGCTTGTCGTGATGAGGATCATGGCTGCAAGGTCGCCATGTCTCTTTCGACCTGCAGCGAGATGCTCAACCACTGGAAGTATCTTGTACTGTAGCACAACTGAAGTGCGCAGGTGTATCATTGTCCATATCTCGTCTCCGGCGGACATTCGCATTGTCCCGGGCGGGGAGGAGTGAGGCTTCTCTCTGAATTTCATGCTGCCGTTCACGACTTGGGGCTTCGCGTGAGCTCATTCGCGGCACTTGGAGTGGATTTTTGCGAACGGTTTCCGCGGTTATGGTCTCGATGAAGGCGATGGCTATGAGGCTTGTGGTTGATGCTCTTGTACGAATTGAGGTCGGTATTGGCAGCAAGCGTCCTGTGCGTGTCGCAACCCTGAGGGCTTCAGTGATGGGCCTCTTTCTCTCCGAATCATTGGCGCTGCTGCCCGACTTCTTTTTCCTGTGGCTTTTAAACTCAGTCAGGGAGCGAAAAGATCTCGCACAAGGATGGCGATGGTTTTCGTGTAAGTGCGAAGCCTGTCTTAGGAGCGTGTAGGTTGAATTGGGTTGAAGAAATGCTGTTGCCCATCGCAGACCCAAAATCAAGGACTCTGATGGATCATTGGAGGATACTTGCCCTCTATTCGAAAGATTGCTTTGCAAAGACTTTTCAATTGGACCGACCCCATTCCCGCCAGCCATTATTGGAGGAATTCATTTTCTCCAGGCTCAGTGATGGGAGACACGATGGCGAGTCTGAGTCGATGGCTTCGATGTCCCCCTGAGGTGGTCATCAAGTAGCCACATTTTGGATGAGAATAGCGACCTTGGCTCCTTGGTGCACGCCGGGGACATGTCTGGAATGTGCAGAAAGGGTATCAGAGAAAGGGAGGTTGCTAAAGGCGACTTGGTTCAAGAACAACACAACGCTACGCTCCTCGGCCCTCTACCAAATGCTGTGCAGACTCACCGGCCATCCATAAAATTGAGAAGACCAAATTCGATGGCAGGCTGCCTGTCGTTCCTCGAAGCAGAAGCCTCACCGTACTGACCACTGATTGATAACAGAAGGGCCTCACATATTCTCTAGAAGGACAGACTTGATCAACGCCTTTTGTCACCTCTAGGCTGCCATATATCGAGCCTTTGAAAGCCGCAACATCAATTTCGGGCGAGGAGGAACTACAATCAGCCGCACAGCAACAGGCATGTTGCATTACTGACGGTGTTCAATCCCGTGTCATTCAATCTGTATCATGGTTGACGCCTCGGATGTTACACTGCTTTGCACATCAGGTAACATTGCAATACTGCTGTATCTATTGCTGATATATTGGATTGTTCGACCAACATTGAAGCACCGCTTCATTCTCCAGTCTATTCTATCTACAACCAAGTCCCCAGATTGACATGCACAGCCTTCTTATTCGTATAAGCTTCCAATCCCGCTTCCCCCAACTCCCTCCCAATCCCAGACTGCTTCACCCCTCCAAACGGAACCCTGAAATCCGAATCATTCGAAGAGTTGATCCAGACCATTCCCGCCTCGATGTTTCTAGCCACCCTATGCGCTTTTGCGATATCCTTCGTGAAGACGGAAGATCCAAGGCCGTAAGTCGAACCATTCGCCCTAGCAACGGCTTCCTCCTCAGTCTTAAACGTCGAGATAACAACGAAGGGCCCAAAGACTTCCTCGCGGTAAATCTTCATGTCATCCTTGACGTCTGTGAAGACAGTCGGCGCGATGAAGAAGCCCTTCCCACCGACATCCTTAAATGGCTCCCCGCCAGAAACCAACGTGGCGCCCTCGCTCTTGCCACTCTCGATGTACGACAGCACGCGCTCGTACTGCTGCTTCGTAACCTGCGGTCCCTGGAACGTCTCTTCGTCAAACGGATCACCTACTTTACTCGTCGTCTTGACCTGCTCCTTGAACGCCTCAATGAACGTCTTGTAGACTCCCTCCTGGACTAGGATCCTACTCGTAGCGGAACATATCTGGCCCATATTACTCATGATACCCACGTGACTCCATTTGACCGCCTGCTCCAGATCCGCATCGTCGAAAACCAAGAGTGGACTCTTACCGCCCGTTTCCAGCGTGATGTTCTTCATGGTCCCAGCGGCCATTTTCATGATTTCTTTGCCTGTGGCGGTGGAGCCTGTGAAAGCTATCTTCATGACGTCGGGGTGTTGGACCAGTGCTGCGCCGGCGACTCGGCCGTGGCCATTGAGGATGTTGACGACGCCTGGGGGAAATCCAGCTTCTTTGATCAGGTTTGCAAAGAAGAGGATGGAGAGCGGGGTTTGTTCGGCAGCTTTCAGAACAACTGTGTTTCCGCAGGCAAGGGCGGGGCCGAGTTTCCAAGCGGCCATTCCTAAGGGATAGTTCCATCTTTTGGTTTTGTTAGTTGTGGGTTGATGGTATGGAGTGGAGGAAGCAGACGAACGGGATGATTTGACCGCATACACCAATCGGCTCTCTGATTGTGTATGCGAGTTTGGCGGGTGTGGTGTCGATGACCTGTCCTGCAATTTTGTCGGCCCAACCAGCGTAGTATTTGAGCGTTCCTGTGACTTCTGCCAAGTCCTCGTTCAAGGCGACAGAGTATGGTTTTCCTAGATCCCAAGGCGTTAGCAAGTTGTCGGCACTACTTTCACATTTCCCTCTCGTTTCCTCTCATTCCCCCAAGACTCTAGAATTGTCTTCCTTTCGCCACATATCTGCGTTTTCAAGTGCTCAACAGGAAAGACGTACCATTGTCCCATGTCTCAATGGTAGCGAGCGTCTCCTTATTCTCCTCAACCAACCTTACAAGCTTGAACATCAGGTCGCCCCTGTCGGTGGTAGCCATATCTCTCCAAGCTGGGTTCTTGAACGCAGCTTTGGCGGCTGCGACAGCTTTATCCACATCTGCGGCGCTGGCAGCATGCACCTTGGTGATCTCGGTCTCATCGCTGCATTAATCAAGTTAGCTCATTACTGAAAGATAGAAAAGAACCCAAAAAGTGAAGCCAGAAGAAAACAGAAAGGACAAGTCTCGCAGAGTGATACACAGGAACCTTGAGACCGACTTCGCCCCGTCCACCAGAAATTCTCAAAACAACGCTGACCTCATTCCAAAAAGAACATCACAAAAAGAAGCACTCCAAGCCCTGATAACCGCGCCACCAAGGAAAAAGATCATGAGAAAAAAGAAAAGACTCACGAAGGATTGACACTAGAAATCATCTCCCCCTCACTCCCGGCAACCCACTCATTCCCAATAAACAAGCCCGTAGGCTGCACAAACGTCCTCCCATTCGGCGCCCTAAGCTCAACACTCAACCCCTCCATGGTATGCAACCTCGAAACCCACGCCTTTCCAAACGTCTTCACAGAACCTCTTGCCGAAAACTCAAAACCACCCCGTCGCCGATGTTGTTGAACCCGCCGTCGTACGTCGCCAAAAAATCTCCGACCGATCGGAGCGTCGAAATCACGGTAGAAGCTGTGGCGGAAGCGGAAACGGAGGCTCGACGTTGAATTTAAAGATGAGGAGGAAGGGGCAGGGAAGAAGGGTCTACACATCGAAAGAGAGGGAGCGCTTTTATGCGCGATAAGTTATAGGTTAGGCCCCTCGGATTATTGCGAGCTGTTGTGCAAGTGTAGCCTGCTCTGCGCAGATCCCCGTCTGCCAGTTGCCCGCGTTGTAAAAGATAAGGATAAAATTGCCTATTCCGGGAACGGCCGATGATCTCGGCTAAGGCACTTTGGTCGGATTGGTCAGTCGTCAGGCACAACACAACAACTCCGGCTTTGCCAATGAAGAATGGAGGAGTATGAACGGTTTACATGACTTGTGCTTACTGGGTCTGTCGAGCGAATGTGGAGAGTATTAATGCAAAGGGGAGAAGGCGGAAGATTCGATTCGTATGGTGGGTATACATGATGAGTGGAGAGTGAATTGTACGGATAATAATGTCATACTCGTACATGGTAAAGAACGTAACAGCCCTCCGCGCTGGAAAAAGCCCTCCGCCCTTGTAAACGAAAGCAAAAAGAACCATCCTTTCCTTGTTTCCTGGCAAAGACCCATCCAAGAAAGATCAAATTGAGCCTCGTATTGGAAAACAGCTCAGAATTCCTGAGCAAGCCACCAATTGGTTTTACGTGGCCTAGAAAAGGAACGGAATATTCTCTCTACGTGAGAACTTTTGTCCCGGGACGAGCGCCGAAGTTTTCTTAGATGCGGAGGGAGGCCGGGCATTGATGACCCTTGCAGCTGTGCTCGAAGTCCGAACTTGTCGTCGTAAGCAGGTGACGGTCCAGTTGAAGCATTCCCAAATCTTCTTCTGAGCCTTTTGTTCACCAGAAGTCACTCCCACTAAACGTGATGCGGCATATACATACTCGTCGTAATTTCGGAAAGGTAGGGTCTTTCAGGCCAGAATCGATATCGACAGGTTTCTGTGTGAATCTGATTTAAGCATTATCGGAAAATCAATCTCAAACCGAAGATGGTAGACTACATTTCCGGTCGATGTCGTACTGGCCATCCACGATGTATCCGAGTATCTCAACACTTGCGGGCAGTCAAATCAAAAACTTTGCGGGTACTGGCTGGCGGGCTAGATAGTCAGATTAGCACGAGTTCAAGGGTATCATTGAGACGGGAATGCCCGCGGCAGCTCACAGGACTGTTCAACATGGTATTCCTCTTGCTTCGACCTTTCTTGATGTGGCTCTTCAAAGCACTCGAATCCAAGGGTTTGAGTAGTTCAAAACTGCAAAGTAATTCTGCAGATACTGACATCACAGCACCCCAATTATCAAATTCGCCACAGTACTAGGAAGAATGTTAGCGATGTGTTCAAAACCGAGTCGCTGTCTTGATACTCACGTTCGGAGCTGAGAAAACAGTAACCAGAATTCGGTCACTGAAGAACTCATAACCGTCTTCCACAACCATGTGCGCTCGGCAAACAAGATCAAAATCATGCCGTTGCAGAAATTCCATGATGACCTTTTTGCCGAAACAATAAGAAACTCCTCGCTCGTTGCTCTCCCAATCGTTTTCCATGTCAGCAGGATCGCTCCATAACAAATCATTCAGGAGCCCATAATCTGGAACATCCGTCGGTCTCGCAATTTGGCGAATATCGTCCATGTGGCTAAGCGATGGTGAAAGCCCCCCATGAACACAGAATATCTTGCCGGCCACAATGGCGGCAATAGGGAGGCAATTGAAAGTGTCGACAAATCCTTTCCAGATTTTGATGTTGCACCTTCGCTTGCACTCATCGTAAAAGCCGTAGACGCGTGTGACATTGGCGCACTCGTGATTGCCGCGCAAGAGGAAGAAGTTGTCAGGATACTTTAATTTGTAGCACATGAGCAGGAGGATGGTCTCGAGCGATTGTTTGCCACGATCGACATAGTCTCCCAAAAATAGAAAATTCGAGCTTGGCGGAAAGCCGCACATCTCAAACATGCGGATCAAGTCCGTATATTGGCCATGCACGTCACCGACGACCTTTACCGGTGTCGACAATTCGAGCAATGCTGGCTGCGACAGGAAGACTTCTCTCGCAGCTGTGCAGACTGCCGTTATCTCAGCATTCTTGAGACACACCGTCTTGGTGACCTTTCCTGCATACCCCGCGTCCAGCAACCGCTTGATCATATCGTCCAAATCGAGTGTCTTCAACGCGCTGAGCTCCATAGGAGAGCCCGAAACATCTTCGGCAGCTGCTTCAGGGACGCGTGGGATAGGGTGATCGCCTATCTTCAAGATTGGCTCCATAGGTTGTGTGTCGTTTGGCACAGGCTGGACACCGGACGGAGGCACTTCGGAGACATGGTCAACTTCGCCAGAGCGCTGCGCTTTGTCAATATCATGACCTTGACCTAGAGACTGCGATTGTGATGGCGACGGTGGAGGTTGTGCTTCTGGGTCCGCTAAGGCTTCCTTAGCGGAGGGCACGTCGATGGAGGTTGGGCGCGCGGATGCCGTAGAGCCTCGACGTCTGGATCTGCTGCTTTTGGCAGATTTGATTGAGGCAGCGTCGGACTTGTCGAGTACGCCACTCGTGTCCAGGCCGACCGAAGATGACCTCGGGCTGTCCTTTGAGCTGTTCGGAATCTTCGATCGAAGTGCGGACCGAATGGATCTCGAGGAATCCTTTGTGTCTGAGCGGCTGAAGCCCGGGTCCCTGTCTGCGCCACCATCCTTCTCTCCTTTGCCTTTTGAAGGCTGATTTCCCATTGTATGAGATGCTGCAGTACGTTGTTGACTGCAAGTCCCGGTATGATGCAGAGAGAGGTGTCAGCCTCGCTGGCTATGGCAGTCGTGTGACTGTTTACCGCGTGAGATTTCGACGTCTGACTCTGGCGATTGAGTCCAATGTGGCTGGGGGACGATATTTGATAGTACAATATAGCGATTTGGTTTACGGAGGACGGTCAAGGAGCTGGAGAGGGACCGAAACTGATTGTTTTGTGCACGATGATGAAGCGCGCGCGCTATGTTGGCAGTGGAATGGGATGGAGACGGGAAAAGAGCGAAGCGGCAATCTGTAGCGAGCCAGCTTGGGGAGCTGCGAGGCCCTCGAGTTCAGTATTCTAGAGCGGGCGGTTTTATGATTCGAGGGGAGCGAGGGACAAAGGGTGATGAGGTGTTCGAGGCTCGCATTCAGCTTTCGATAGTCGTTTGGGATAGGCTGCGCGACAGGTCTCGGGAACAACAACGGCGGAATGCTAGAGACGGTACGGATAGGGTGTCTGATCGTGCGGGCTGTAGTTGTTGGTAGTGGGAAGAGGAGAATGGCTCGTACGCCAAGATGTCCAACCTGAATGCTGGCTGGGTGGACTAGGATGCAGATAATCTTCGGCCGTCTTTCGGCAACTCTGTTGTCTTGAACCTGGGACCTTAAGAAACTACACCTTACCGCGTGTCTCCTAGTAGTTCATGCCACGCCATTTCGGGCTTGGGAACTGCTTTGCACTCGCGTCACCTCTTGGGCTTCTCTTGGCCCTGGCAACATGTCCACCGTCTGTCCTCGACCACTCTGAGCGAGCCGTGTTGAGTTGGATTCGTCCACTCCCTCTTCACTTCATTCACCACACGCAGCTTCAGGCCCATCGCCGCAAAGTATTTGCTGCTCTTTGACGGCAGAGGGCTAGCACTTCACAGCCTCAACCATCAATCACAGGACCCACGCTGGCTCCCGCTTACACTCCTCGATTGGTCGACTATCAGCCCGAGTTGTAACTTGTGGGGATGCACAGGCTTCCATGGTCGTGCTCCCCAGGTACACGACATGGAAGACTAATCATTGGCATCGAGCATGGGCAATGGGAAGTCCTCGTACCTTCAAAGACGGACCATCTTATTGATTACGACACTCTAGATCCAGGAAGAGACTTTCGGATTTCCGAGGTGAGCGTTATATCAGGAGGAGTCGAGATAACCACATAATATACAACCCCAGATCAAGTCGCCTCAAGTCTGCCCAGTCTATCCATCCATTTTCAGAGACAAGTCAGGCCATATTCCCGTGCTCTGGTTATGGGAGATCTGAGGACAGAATATTACGTCCAAGCATCGTGTTCTCTGCGGCCAATGAGCTGAAAACTTTTCTGCAACATCTTCCTTCCTTCGGCAGCCAATTTTCAATGTCAAACAATGCAGGATCGATGATTTACTCGATCATATGCTCTCAATGGATCGCTTGCTTCATAGTGCCGAGGAGTACAAAGGTGCAAACATATTGACACTTGTACCATTGTCTCTGGGCTGTCTCGGGGGTGCCAATTCACCCATCAAGTATTCATTAGTGACTGCTCAAGCAGCATGTTTTCGAAAGCAGAGTACCTTCATCCAGTCACCACTGAGCGACCATCCTCCTGGCAACCCGTGCTTGGGGTCTCTGGGGAGGCATTGTTCGCCAAGTACTCTTCTTGAATTACTATCCAATGGACGTCAGTGCTCTGTTAAAATCTTTGTGAGTATATTCCTTCTCTCTAAACATTACAGTGCTGCCGCATGCAGAATACGCCGGAACCCCCAACACGGTCCTCTTCCAATAAATATATCCAGTTCATCTCTCCAAGTTAGTCGCATTAGTTCACGCCTCTGCCTTTCTAGTCGGTACCAACTTCACTGTCTAACCACAATCCTTCCCTTACAAAGCTTTCGAAACACACTATAGATCATGATGTTCAGCAACGCATCACTACTGAAGAAGGGCGGTACTGCAGATCAAGTAGTCGCGAGCAAACCTGCTGGTGGGCAAACTCATCCAGCGAATATCATCGTCGCATCTGCTGAGGTACCTGACATCACGAATACGACTAAGTTTCCTGCACTTGGGCGTTCCACAGCTATTGTACCAACCCTCAAAACGCCCAAAATGATATTCCCCGGGAGGAATAAATCCATCAAGTCTTCCCCAGCAAAGGGTCCTGCCGTCGCGAAAGCTCTTAAACTCCAGCCACCTGAACCACGAGCTGTTGTCGTGGAGATAAGAGTGCGAGAGACTGTGGATGCTAATGAATCGGTGCAAGTTCATCCCTGCTACCCTCTGAGAACATTGAATGCTCGGTTGGGATATTTCGAAGAAAAATATGCAGGTCAATCCACGACGACGACTGCGCCAAGGACAGCAAACGCTGATATCGTGGAGATCTTGCCATGGACAATGGACGCGGAAGCAATGAAATGCGTTTTAGCTTGGATCAGACGTACTGGGAATGATGATCCTGATACTCCACCTCGTGGCCCAACATCACAACTGCTTACTCGAGTGTCTCAGCAAGACCACAGTCTTACATGCAACTGTAGTAGGAGAAAGGCAACCACCCCAATCGAGCCTTTCCATCGAGCAAAACTTTACCGGGCCGCAGGACTACTTCGTTTTATCGGTGATGCTGCAAACCAATACCGGCTTGAGGACCATTTAGGTGACGAATGCAAGAGCAATCACACTGATGCACAAGGCGCAAACTGCTACGACCAGCACGTCCACCAGCTTTTGGATTTCTGCTGGGACGATCTGAACAACCAATGGACCAACGGCGTATTCATTCCCAAACTCCTGACCAAAATAGTAGATCACCTAGAGCAGATCGACGGGAACAAGCCACCTGCTACAATGGACGTCGTCTTGACTGGTGCTAACCAGACCTCTTTTATTGCTTCCGTGGCCAATGCTCTCAAGTTAAACATAGATTACCAGAAGGTTTGCCATGACTACGTGAGCGATTTAACGTACAAACGCCAGCAGAAGCAGGATTATGAGGAGAGGAAACGACGTAGGGAACAGAAGCAAAGTCAGCAGGCCGTTTCCAGCGGCAATGGTGGCAATCAGGGTCGTGTATCGCACGCTCAGCGCTCGGCTTCGAAGGTCGGCTTGATGTCCCAGGAAGAGGCGGAGAAGATACATGGCAGGCGCGGTATGAGCGGGTCTTAGACGAGTCGGTCAATTGTTTGCAACAATAACGCTCGGCTGATTCTGGACATCGAGTCGCGCTAAGACTCTCAATTGAAAGCTTTATTAAAAGAGCATGGTTAGCACTCCAAATATTCATCAACAAAGAAGTTTTCCAAGCGTTGATACTTAGTTTGGCGTGTCGCATCTTCTGCATCTCCTGCCTGACCGCACCCTTCATTTTGATCTTTCTCCTTCTACTCCGCCTAACCTCTCCCTCCTCAAGCATCTTCCCTTTCTCCTTTTCCAACGTAATTATATCCTCTCATCAGCTAAATGAACAGTACCTGGTTCCTCTAAGTAAGTGCTGTTGCAATGTAAGCCGATTGCGACTGACACAAAAGACCCGGCCAATATAGCTAAAGAAAGGGGTCATCAAATCGTCTATTGTGGGCTGGATGTCACTTTGATCTGGAATTATCCTTGCAAATCCATCGGCCTTGACACACTACGAACGCGTCAAAGGCGTCAACGAATTGACCGACGGGCTAAATATCCGGCTCGCAGATGACATCAGCAGGAGATACCTCGGTCTTCGGATAATACGTGTTGAAATCAGTTCGATTGGCTATGCAGTCATGAAGGCTGTCGAGAAGATATGGCTGGAGACATGCCGGGTGAGGGAAAGCTGGGACAAGAAGTAAAGCTACCGTGACTCTTTCCGCAGTTCTTGTCAAGAGAAGCTATTCTGATTTTTGGATTGCTGTTCTTCTTGGGGCACGCAAACGAGCAGACCAACCGACTCCTAATAGTGACATTGAAGCAGAGAGAGAATTTCCAGTATGAAGATGAGTACAGCGATGGAGGAGAAGGTGTTGATGATACAAATGGAGGAGAAGGTACCTAGACGGAAATGAAGGAAAAGGCGCTGATAATGCGCACGTATCTCACTTCAGGCTATGAGTAACCTGGAGCGTGTACAAGACTGTGATCTAGAGATTAGTGGATAAAGTGCTAGCTTAGGCTCGATGACGGTGTTGTTGTTCTTATTGTTATTGTGCCGATGATTCAAGACATCTGGTTGAAGATGGTCCGAAAAGGCTTAGATCTAGGAGGGAGCAGCTCAGCTTCTACCATGGAACTTCAACTCCAGCTCCCCTTGCATGCAAACCAATGTTTTGCCCTACAATAACAGTCTTTAACCGATGAGATATCTAATGCGAATTGAAGAAACCAAGGCGACTCCACTACATGATTAACTGCGCGACGTTCTTGTGACGAATGCGACAACCACCACTTCTATATTCCCTCGATCGGCCTCGCAATGGCGGCATACCCCCAGCAAATCTTCTATCCGGCCTTTCCAGACACAGGCGCAGCTGGGCCGCGTCCGGGCGAAGTACTTGCGCAGAATCAGCCAGCTCCAGGCGTACCCAACGCGCCGCCCACGGCCTTTCCACCATATGGAAACAATGGACCTCTTAGCCAGGAGCAGGTGAACATGCTTCAGCGAGGCATACGACCACGCTCACTGCCTCAGTCAGCAGCCATGGTCACAGATCCAAGCCTGATGCGCCCACAGCAATCGTTACGTGGACAGCAACAGCAACGAACAGCTAGCAACGGGCACGCAGGACCCCATGTTGGACTCGAAGGGGAAGGACCTGATAGTGGAGCTGAGGATGAAGCGGACATGGACGGAGACGAAGACCCGAACATGCAATTGGAAGGGGAGGCAGCACGCGCAGAAGAGGATAATACTCCTCCCGAAGGCATGTACTACCTCGCGCCGCCTCCACCGAGGACATATAACAGCCTGGAAGATACGTTACAAGCGCTGCATGAGTGGAATAAGGACCATGGCTTCGATGTATCCAAGCAGAAGCCCATGAAAAACAAGGCTGGAGATATTTACAAATACTTGTATCGATGTACGCGTCATGGCAGACTGGACAACAACCGCAAGCTTACAGAAGACACAAGAAAGAGGAAGAGAAGATCTGGGAAGACGGGATGTCCCATGGGACTGTATATCAGGGCAGTCAATCCGGCAGACGCGTCTGGGAAATGGGCCATCTCATACCAACGAGACAGCAGGAGCAAATTCCACAATCACGAAGGAGTCTCGGCAGAGGATCTGACAGGTCACAGAAGGCGACATCGTACTGAAGAGATGGTCGACATCATACGGCAGCAAAGAGCCGCGGGTATGGATGCAGCGCAGACTTTGGCATACATCAAGGAGAGGCTACCCGGAGCTCTCATCACGAAACAGGACATCCTCAATTATCGACGAGCAGACCCAGGGCCAAATAGCGACAACACCAACTATCTGGATAAACCATACCTGCTATGCCTGTCGTTTCTCCAGGATTTCGAGCTGTGTGACAAGTACGGACAAGAGCTGCTGCAGAGGTTGCGGACCAAGTTGCCAGTCTCGGTATGCACAAAGCTTGAGCAATTCCAAGCTCACTTCTTGAAAAATCCTCCTAGGGTCATCCTGGTCACCGATCCCGCTATCTCATACCCGGCTTATCGATTGCAGCTCGCTCGCCTCCTTACATATTGCCAGGATGGAGGAACCATCGTGTTTTTGGCGCACTTCAGCAATACAGCGGTGGAATACATCAACCTCATGTTTGAGCATCACTTCAACCTCGAATGGGAAATCAGTAGCAATGTCTCCCCACAAACAAATTACCGGCTCAACGATAGCCTCGAAGCTGGAGGCTCTGGAGGACGCTACACAGTGATTGCGCGCAATTTCGCGCCTGGCACCGATATCTCTGCGATCCAAGGCCTAGTCGGTCTCAGTTCAACAGCAGGTCAGACGGCAGAACTTCTGTCATGCAGGCTGTACTCGCAAAAGCCTACAGTGGTGGCCGAACTCGTCTTCGCGTCCCAAGAAGGAGCCGAGAGCGTGATCAACTCCTTCTCGGGCAAATCCGTCAACCTAGGACGTATCGCCACGGCCGAGGGCAAAGAGCTCCACTTCGCTCTTCGAACGCCTGCGCCGATGGGTACGTCAGACCTTGCTCCCAGCACATTCATCCACGCAAGGGCGCTTGGGAAGGTGAAGCCAGAGCACAGCGTGTACACACAAGTGGGAGGCCTGGATGTCTTCGGAAATTGGGACGCCCAGGTGCCGCCGGGACAGCAGGTGACGGGCATGTTCGACACGGCGGTCAGTTACTGTAAGATAGGAAAGGGATTCATGGGATACATGGGACAGATGGAGTACGATGACAACTACGTGAGGATAATCGCTGCCATGTGCCATTTCTGAATGGTGGGGATGCCTCCTGCTTTGACCGTCGTCTGCCGCACACATCGCCAGAGCCCCGTGTTGTACTGTTTCGTACTTGGTGAGGTTACTCCCACTGGACTCTTTGCAACGCGCAAGCACTGACTGTATACACCAGATCTTCTGCACTCTTTGATACCCAGGTGGCCTCAGCTGCTCCTACCAACTATCTAGACTGAGCATCCTTTGCGGCTCTTCCATCTTCGATTTCGAATGATTACATGCCAAATACCATTGCTTCCTTATTTTCAACCGGACACTCCTTCTAATTCACCTTCAAATCAAAGTCAAAGTCGCCACCCTTCTTAATTCACCCATCTCTCACCACAATCCCCACAAAGACGCTATCCGTATCGTGATGTGGATTCGATATCAACGTCAACGTCGAAGTCGAAGTCGATTTGTACCAAGGCAGCGGCGCAAACTTGTGACATTCTGGAAGTAAATCTTCATGCAGTTCTTCCTCTGTGAATTTGAGCGTGGTGTATAATCCGACAGAGGAGACGAAGAGGCATCGACATATTGCTCGCGATGAGAGCGAGTCAAGGCAGGGACAAATAGCATGGCAAACGTAGGCCAATTACAGTGCCAAAGAAGGCAGTATGCCTGGCGCCTGGCCCATGAAAACCCCCTCACTTGCGTCACACGTACCGTATAGACTATTTCAAACTTGAATCGCAACTTGAATTGACCTTATTCTATCACGTGATGCGGAGGTGACGGGTCCTTATCAAGCCCAAGTGCTTATCTAGTTATTCAACCAAGTTTTCCACTAGGCTGTCACACCTCTGCTAGACAACTGACACCATAAAATGGGAAAGACGTCACATTCATGCTGTGCTAAAGAGAACTCCTCGAGCAAAAATTCATAAAAGTACAACGTCTCCAGGGTACTGGCCCCCATGGGGCATAGAAAGAGAAGCAGAACCCATCACCATCGTACCGACTTTCCTTCCACCGCCAAATTTCAACGACATTAGACTACCCCATCACTACGAGAACATTTTTTGGTAGAAATAGGATTCGACTCTTCGTCAGACAAAACCGCACAATCAGGATCAAATGTCGAGGCCGTCAGATGTCGAGCTGGAACTGTCGAAGATTCACTCAGATCTATAGCAGTCAACATTTCTTGCCTTCCTATCCTTTAGTGTGGACAGCCGATTACGCGCCCTCATCGTCATCACCGAGGCGGACACGGCCCTGGGATGAAAGACCATTGGACCAGAAGCCTCCAAGGTCAACGTGGACGTCTGCCATCTTGGCATGGGTGGTGAGAAGCCAGGCCCCGAAGACGGGCTTAGCGAGGATATCAAGAACAGCATACGCGATGATCTCCTGGTCAACAGTCGCGATGCGGGAGCCATCCGCAATTCCCCAGACACTATGGTCATGTTAGAAAGGCAACCTCGAAGATCAAAATAGAATCACTCACATTGGGTAGGCAGTCCAGAGTAAAAGTGTGTATCCGGAGATGGCAGCAAAGAACTTGCCGACAGAGCTGCTCTTACCGAAGGCTCCAGCACGGCCGTGAATGACCAAGTGCCAGACGACGACAAGGTAGGCAATGCAAGCAATCGCATACCATCCCCACTTCTGTGTCGCAGTTGTGCCGTATGCAGCGAAGAGACCAGTGATGATCATGATCAAGTCAGCGACAATAGCCATGAACATTGTGCCACCGTTCATTCCGGCAAGAAGCATGAGGTCGACAAGGAGAAGAGGAGTGGTAATAGCCCAGTCCACGTATCGGGCCCAGTACACCTGGCGGTAAACATCATGGTGAGTTGCTGGAATGCCCTTCTTGTGATGCTCGGTAACGGTGTCATGCTTCCAGGAGACACCGGCCTCGGTTGCCATACCGAAGTAAGAGATGGCAGCAGTGATGGTGATCAAAGTGGTGATGACGTGGTAGAGACGGCGTTCCTGCCTTCATTAGCCCTGCATGTTGTGTCGTTTTCACAGAGCTTACAATCTTGACAGTCCAAGACAAGGCCGCGAAGCCAGCAGAGGCCAGAAGCATGACCACGAAGACGACCCTGAGAACGGGTTAACGGTGTGTTCTCGGGTTCATTCGAGGACCATTCGAGTGTGAATCGAGTGTCGGAGCTTACCATAGTGTACGGATTCCAGTCTGCGAGGCTGACTCTACAGGGAGTTAGCGACATGGTCGAATTCCAATTGAGACATCGGATGGCTTACGAAACTCGGGCAAATCTGGGACGACTGTGGGGAAAGCGGTGTCACTTGGCTTACCAGCCAGACTGTGTTCTAATCGTCAGCCAATGTTCGCCAGTTGGCAGGCAGCAACGGTACGTACGTTGAGGTCGGCACCAACAAGGTCGACGTCTTCTTCATGATTTCCATGGGATCCATCATGATGGCGGATGTTGATGATGAATGCAGCTGTGGGAGAGTGAGTTGGAATTGAAATGAGATGGAAGCTGAGCGGGGATGGAGTTGGAGAGAAGAAGCTGGAGCAGAGACGGAGGAGGGCAGGACGTTTTGTTTGGACCTTAGCTCTTGCCGGCTACCTATGGCACTGCACAAACGTCATCATCAACCGAGCTTGGGCCAGGCTGCAGGGACGAGGTCTTTCCATTGGTTCCCCGTCCGACCTGGATTGGCCGCTGCCGCGCCCCTTCCCTCCCCAAAGAGCTGTCGGGCGGCGTGTCTGACAGTCGCAATTCGTCCCATCTACCATCTACTTGACTCTCCATCTTGTTCTCGTCCTCCGTCTCTGTATTCGCTTCGGCTGCTGTTGTGAAGCTGCAGCGTCTGGCGGTCTTCAAGTGCCTGGTTCAGGCAGCTTTCCCCGCAAAAGCCGGCGAGAAAGATCGAGTGTGATCTGCAAGCACCTGAGCCCCGCCCCAGCCTCACATCGCATGGCATGGCACGAATCCATCTTCCTACTGGAGCATCTCGGCCACTTGATCAAATCTGCCCTTGGAATTATATACTGTGATACTGTGTATAACAAGGAAGTCGTCCACTTGCATGCTTGATTCTCCGGACGCCGGACGACATCCAGATTTTGCCAGCCATCATCCCGCGAAGAGATCGAGGTATTGACTGTGATTCTCGACGTGGTGCATGCCCATTCCAGGTCCTATCTAGAAACGAGCTTCAGACCTGCTGGCGGCAGCGTATGGGGGGGGACATGCATTGTGATCAATTTCGCTTGTCCTCTCGGTACATAATGATGTTCTTGATATTATTGTTGATGGGGGGCATTGATCTTACGCACAGATTCGACGCCGGGCCCACCACTGGCAAACTCTGCCACTGACGTTACCCACCTCCAAAATCAAGCTTGACCTCTATCGCTCGCTAGTTCAGCCACCCAATGTCATCCGCACTCGTCCTTGATCTGGCTGGCTACACTACTAGTAGAGTGGAGGACATGAAAAGCTGAAGAGATCTGCTTCATGCCATAGCAAACCAAGAATACCATGATCCATCTCAAGATCGACATTAATCTATTTTACCCCGCAATCGCCTTAACGATGGACCTTGCATACATATCACAATACCATCACCTGAGGTCCGGAGGGGTTCCAGCTTGGATACCTAGCCATACGAACAACCTTACTACCCAGCCCCCATTGGGAAGTCATCGGTGGAAGCTCCGCATCTAGCGTCACCTCTTTCTTGAAAGAAGCCCTCAACATTGCTGTTAACAGATTCGGCAGCGTCATCAAGCTCTCACACTTTGAACTTGAGCCCTTATGCTACAAGTCTGCAAGGCGAAGAGCCGTTTGAGTCACCGTCCTGAACACGAAGCTAATTGTCTACGGTAGTGAAGACCTGCATCAACAAACGCCTGCAGAATCGAAAGATTCTACAAGAGACTACACGGTACAAACTCGGCTAGCATTCGGTCGAGTCTACAGTTCACTCACTCAACCAGCTCGGATCCAGGTGGCTTCATCAATCCTGTGTCCCCCAGTCTCCAGGTATCATGATATCTTCTTTGAATTTTAAGTTGACCAACTTGGAATCAAAATCGAAAGCTTTCCGGCGAGACAGTTTCTTAACATCGCCAGAAATCTATCGCTATTGAGCTTGTGTTACAGATGATAGTAAATCGCTTGAGGTTTGTACATGAACCCGCTGTCGTATAGGGAGGAGACCCAAGGTCACGTTATGTACACGCTGATCACGTGTCTACCTGCCATTATCAAGGCTTGGGCGGTTTTGTTGTATACATGGTCCATGGCCTAGACATCGACTCGGGACGCTTGAGGCATAACCGTTGCGGTGCGATGGCCCCTTCTTGAAAAGCTTGTCTCATGGTGGGGGTTCTGGATCAATAAGTATAGTTCAAGCCTCCCACATTGAGCCTCCCCGGCCCGTCCTATCCGCTGCGCACCCCACGTCTAACTAAATGCCTACCACTTCGGGAATATCTCCATTGATCAAGATGCTCGGAGGCTCCGTCAAAGCTACTCCTCTATCCGTAGTAGTGCCGTCCCCCGTCCATTTCTTTTCTCACAAGTTATCCTTGGAGCCACGGACCTCATCGGTATCAGGAACTGGAGTCATTGCCGTGCTTCGCGCGCATGTCCTCGCTACAGACTGTGTAACTCACCGTGATGGCAAACGGTGAGCAAGTCGTCGTCGACAGGCCTCAGCAATGATTGCCGTCACAACCTTGATGGATGTGAAATCAATCTCAGAGTGCGAAGAGGCTCGATTTTGTGAATTGCTAAGCTGGAGAAGGGCCTTTTATAGGAGATGTAGGTATCGCCGCATCTTACACTGTGGGTCATCAGAACTTAGTATGTACTGATATTAACGTAAGCACCAAACTCCCAAGGACGAATAAGAATCGAGGCCTTTTTGCTAACTTGGGTCCGTAGCGCTAGATAATCCCCCCGTCCTCGGATTGCTATGAAAAGTACCTTGATGGACAGCATGGATACGTCAAATGACGCTCTCTGATTCGTTGGCGCGTGCTGCGGGAAATGGCGCCAAGGCATTTCACCCATTCTCATCGATGCAACCGGAACCACTGCGGTGTGCACTACCAAACAGACCGCCAGCACTCAACCGGTGGGTGCGAACCGCGTTTGCTGTCGCCAGTTTTATCACGAGTGTACATGTCATGGCAAAGGAAGCGATGCAGAGCCATAACCGGAAGCGAGCCACTGATATCGGCAAAGGTACAATGATGGCCAAGTACCATGATGGTGAAAACTAGGAAATCTGGAACTCCGCTACCCATGCCATTCTTGCAGTAGCAATAAGCTTCGTCGAATCAAATCCTTCTGGTGAAGCACTACTTTAAGCCGACTGCTAGACATCCAGCTTTCGTAACGGCTCGTTCTTTTCACCGTTCTTTTTACCAGAAAAAATTGGCGTTTTAATGGGCAGCGACCATCGACCCTAGGCCTTGCCTCGCCCACCATTTGCTAATTACCCCCAAAGGCAGACGAGGCGATATTTCTTTTGCCCATTAGTACCAGAACTACAAAGGTCGTTATCCCGCCGGTCGCCCAGACGCAGACGCAGACGCAGACCCCAGCCTTACATCTGCGACCCAGACTTGGAAACTGCGACCACGATCGATTCCAACACAACGGGATCAAGCTGAAGAAGATCTTCGACTCTTCTGCCCGCTCTTTACGCACACGCATCCTGAATCTTGCTCTCAGTCCCTAGCCCATATCCCTACATCGCAAGTCCTCGCAACTTCTTCTGGGGAAGATGGATCACGCACTACATCTCGTAGCCAGGCAAATTGCTGCGGATGGTGGAAACGAAGGAACGATACAGGTCCCTATAACCGGTACCCCAGGGCACTGTGATACTGGCAACGAGTATAATGGAAGCCTTGGCCTAAGGATATCCGCGATATTCGTCATCCTGGTGGGATCACTATTTGGTACCAGCAACTTACCGTTCAATTTAAGGAAAGAACAGCTAATCTTAAGCAGGAGCTTGGTTTCCTGTCTTCGCCAAAAAACACGCGAAAGGGAAAATTTTCGAATACCTATTTTTTGGTGCAAAATATTTTGGGTCTGGTGTTATCATAGCAACTGCCTTTATACATGTCAGCTAATCCTCGCTTGAGGCTCTGATCTGTCCACTAACTTCTCTCACAGCTTCTCGCACCGGCCAACGAGGCGCTCACGGATCCATGTTTGACGGGCCCCATAACGGAATACACATGGGTGGAAGGCATCGTCTTGATGACAATTATCGTACTCTTCTTCCTCGAACTGATGACTATGCGATATGCCGACTTCGGTGACCACGAACATGGCGATGAGCACGCGAGCCCGCACGAGCACGCCTCTGGACACGCTAACAGCCAGGGTTCGCAAGAAGGCTTGGACCTCAAGACATACCGATCCAACACTCCCGAGGACAGAGATGGGAAGGTACAGCGTGTAGAACGAGGAGAGTTTCAAACAACGCAACGTGGCGAAGATCATCTTGGACATGTCAACGACCACGTTGCCAACAAGGAGGACCTCGAACACGCCCTCGTGAACCCGAACAGTCGCGAGAAGCCTTTCATTCCCGAATCCTACTCAGCTCAAATGACCGCTGTCTTTATCCTCGAGTTCGGTGTCATCTTCCACTCCGTCTTCATCGGGCTGACTCTTGCTGTTGCTGGCGAGGAATTTATTACCCTATACATTGTCCTGGTCTTCCACCAAACCTTTGAAGGTCTTGGTCTTGGCACACGTCTTGCCGCTGCTCCATGGCCCAAATCGAAGAGGTGGACACCTTACTTGCTGGGTGCCGGATACGCCATTTCAACCCCGATTGCCATCGCCATCGGCCTCGGTGTCCGAACAACGTATCCACCGGGCTCTCAAAGAACCCTCATCGTCAACGGGGTATTCGATTCGATATCTGCGGGAATCCTGATCTACACCGGATTGGTTGAGTTGATGGCACACGAGTTTATGTTCTCGCCTACGATGCAGCGTGCGAAGATAGGAACCGTCCTTGCGGCATTTGGAATGATGTGCGCCGGTTCCGGCTTGATGGCTCTATTGGGCAAGTGGGCTTGATTTTGCTCCTCTGGTCAGGGTTTCTCCTCCTCTCTCACCTTGGCGTTTTGATCGGCGCCCGACTTTGGCTGGCTTCCATTTCTGCGCTCCTAATCACTAGCAGGGGTAAAAGAGTACATAGGAAATGGACGACGGAATGGATGATGGCTAAGTGGCGGTTCGATACCTCTAGAACTTTGATGTATTCGTATGTCTTTCTTGATCCTAGATAGCTCACATATCGTCTTAATTTTCCTACCGAGACTTCTTTGTGCTAAGGTCTTGGAAGCGTGTTCTAATTGGTCCCACGTGATGTAGAAAGTTACTCTTCCATTCCATTTACATACGCCAGGGTGCCAAATAGGGAAGGTGTACAAACCCTGTCATTACCAGCTTCGATCATGCCGCGGAGATGATCTACTTCTCGGCGCCTTCCGACACAACCCCCGATTCCGCATTCGACGCCACCGCCGCATGTCTTTTCGCACTTCCCTCCAAGCCCGCCAAGAGCGCCTCGTCCATCCCCGGGATCACCATTTCAAACGTCTCCCGCACAACGGCGTACTCGTAGTATCCGCACCTGGCGATCGGTTCCGTCTTTTTCACGTCCACCTTCCCATCCGTCAGTATCTCTTCGGCGATGTGGACGCCGAGGACCCTCCCGATCACGATGTCGACGGTGCCCATTGGCGGGTTACCCGGTAAGCGGATGGTGGAGTAGTACTCGCATTCGAAGCGGACTGGGGATGCCGCGACCATTGGGCAGGGGTTTGTATCATCGCCCTTCAAAACGGTCGAGAAGGTCTTTTCCAACCCGGCCTTTTGGAATTCATCGACGCCGTAGGGGGTTTGCTCGGCACTGATGTTGACGTGGTCTTTCAAGCGGTAGGTGGCTAGGTTCCAGCAGAATTTGCCCGTGGCCTCGGCGTTGATGGTCGTGTCCTTGCGGATGTTTTGGGAGGTCTGGTTGGCACTGAACATTACGTAGGGCGGGTCGAAGGTTAGGTTGTTGAATTGGCTGTAGGGGGCTAGGTTGTGGGTTTTGCCGTCTGGCGAGGTTGTTGAGATCCAGCCGATGGGGCGGGGGACCACGCAGGCCTTGAACGGGTCGTGGGGGAGGGAGTGGGATGTTTTTCCCGGCTCGTAGAAGACCATTTTGGAGTGTTGCGGGTGTGGGGGTTGGTTTTGGTAGAGATGAGTTTGGAGTACTAGTATGTAGTGGTTGACGAAGCACGTGAGGGCTGCTGAACTGGATTCAATTGCGTGTCAAGGAGGGGTATACTTGAGAGAAGAGATATGTGGGTTAAAAAGTAGGAAATTTAGTGAATGGGTGAGCGCGACACTTTGTGAGAAGAAATGAAAGAAATTAGATGAGATGGGAATCCTATACTTGTTGTAGGTCTTCTTGCGACATTGAAGCGGTAGTTGTCCGTGGGAGTTGGTGGAGGGCTTACACAATACTTTTGATCCGAGGTCAGCGTTGACGGCCGTCGATCGCACTGGACGGTTTAAGCACGGCGAGAGGGTTCACCTTTCTTGGAAAATTATGGCCTATTCTTTGATGAAGTGCTCGAGAAGAAGACCTGATTTAATGGATGGAGTGGTCCGTGGAGGTGGTCCTCACCAACTCAGTCGGCCTTTCTGCCTGCTTACTTAATCGAGCTCAGATGCGCGTAATTATCTTCGACATTGCCCCGCGCATTCAACCATATCCTTCACATATCTTCACCCAACGCCCATCTTCACCCCACAATGGCCCCGTACTCCAGCTACCAAGGAAGCCGCATTCCACTCACAGTTGTCAACGACTGATATGTCATCACCAGCTTACTATACGAGCGAGTGTTTGAAATTGTACTCTGTACCCGTACGCAGCGGTTGATATATACACTCGATAGTCTTTCGACTCACTCCCGCTCTCTGGACTGAATCTTTTTTGAAACCCAACAGCTCGTCCGGAACTATTCAACCGTCAATCACAGACTAAGGCGGCATAAGACAAACGATACATTTCTTCGAGAACTTCTGTTTGTCTCTAGGTATTCACAGCGGCTATACACATCGTCCCTACTCCCTTAAGTTCCCGCATACGCTATACTCCTCAGCTTTGAATATCGGCTCTTGCTCTTCTCGGTCCTCTTGATCATGGAAGCCGGTTGAAGGCAGAATTTGTCTTGGGCTCAGACGAGTGACTGGGGAACATGGGCTTTCAATAAAACTGAGCTTTGTTTGATACACCTCTCGAAACTTCCATCTGCAATCGTGTACGTCAACAATCAGCGGTAGCTTCGTACTCCATATTCAATGTATCTCAACTTCACACTCATATTCACGCACTCCTCATTCTAGCTCTGGCTCCGTCCTCTGAAACATGCACCATGTGCCTGACTAGTCCTCCATCTCCATCTTCGCCCCATCTCTACTCTCCTGTCCACTTCAAAACTTGAGATCCCAAGGACGAGCCTGGTCTCAATCCGACCGGTTCGGTCGATGGCTTCCAAAAGAGGCAAAAAATCAGAATTTAACCTTGTGTTCTCACTGCCACTTCGTCTTATCGGCCTTTGCGCTCTACTTTCCTGGGGACCTCGGTGCCGATCTCGAGATCGAAAGTGAATATCGGGAAAGGTCGTGCCTTGCAATAAAAGTAGCGGGAGTAGGGAGAGGCGGGAATCTGAATGGCGTGGCAAAGCCAACAGGAGTCGCCCATCCCTGCCAAGCATTGGCATAAGTATGCTTGGAATCCCAGGAGAAACTCGGCGCCCATCCGTAATGATTTTCAACTGGAGCTTCAAGCCCACCAATGTGAGGCGCGGTGGACGGTCGGCGTATATCTTTGATATCCATCATCTGAGGCTGTGGTCGTGGGAGCTCTTCGATTTCGAGAGTCGTTGTCCATTCGGACACTGTCGATGAGTTGAACGGGTTAGTGGTACTCACAACGTGACAAACTACTTTTCAAGTCATCTCATACTGCTATTCTTCCTGAAGTCTGTCCCGAGGGTCGTAAGCACGGCGGCTATGTTCGTTTCGTAAGCACTGAATTGTCTCGGCTTGATCTCTGTGTCATTGGTGAAGGCTTCCGTTCCTCTCCGACTTGGTGGTGCCGAGTTCATGAAGGTCTTGAAGACATCATCGAAACTTGGTAGGCGACCCGGCTTGCTGCTGACTTGCTTATAGACTGCAAAGGCGTCGGCGCAGCCCATGGTGATGTCTTGGCCTCTCTCTTGGGTGCGGGCTCTTTTTTGATCTGGTTGGCCCTCTGCGATTTCTCGCTCCGCCTTGGTCTGGAGAGCAAGACCTTCGCAATAAGCTTTTTGCTCGGGATTTTTTTGGCACTCTTCGCAGGTGCCGGGCTTGATTTGGGCTGGTTGGGGAACTGGTTTGGCCGAGGGTGGATGAAAACTTGTTTCTGTGTCGCGGCACACACAGCTGGGATTGTCCCAACATAGCCCACAATCGTCCGAATTCTGAATGTGTGTGTTTGGCTGCATCTTTGCAAACTGATTTGTAAAGTCAATCTCCATTTCTTCGGGGCTCGAGCCCTGATCACTGGTAAGGTCAGGAGCCTCGGAATGGGAATTGTTCCGACTTGAATCGGGAGGTGAAAGCAAGTTGTTAATTGACATGTTCCTGTTCAAAGGGTGCATGCTATCCGGAGCAATCTCTACGTCTGGATCCTGAACGAGATCATCGACACATGGACAAGTCCCGTCCTGTTGGCAGTCGCCGCAGCCATTGTCGAATTGTCTCTTCTGGGGCAGCACTTGATTCAAAAGATGGACTGGAACTGGAGGGCGGCCGTCGTCCTTTGACTTGGTCGAGAAATTTGCTTGGTTCAGCCGAGTCTTGTATGTGTTGAGCTCCATGGTCAGTCGGTCAACGTCATCCTGTCGTTGACGAACCAGAGACAAAGCCTGGTCGGCACGATTCTCGGCGGATTTGAATTGCTGTTGGAATCTTGCCATCTCCTCTAAAGCGTTGTCCCGCTTTGTCTTGGCTTCACGCTCTCTTGCTCGCACAGTGACAAGTTCGCGTTCGAAAGCGGTAGAACGAATCTGCTCGTGCCCGACCTGAGCACGCAGCGATGCCACTTCTACCACCAATTGATCGTTTGCAGCCTTGAGCGCATTGTTCTGGAGTTCGAGATCCTTCTGCACGTTCGTCTTGCGCTCGCGGAAAGCCCGTTGTGCCGCCCGATTTTGTGCTTTGCGTTTGTTGTCGGGCTCGTCGGTAGCGGCTTTTCGGCCGGGTTTAGGTCGAGCAGGCACAGCAACGCTGCTGGTCATTGGACCGGTGGAGGGTCCGGAAGACATTGGCTGTAGGACATTGGAGGCGGTGGTTGAGGGTGCCAGAGTGGTGGAAGGTCTCAGGGAGAGGCCCTGAGGCACGGCGGGGGCGAGACTGTTGCCCCTCGGGACACCAAAGCAGCCTTGCGCAGAATCAGTGGGCGAGAGAGGAGTATTGGTCGGTGGCGGGCTGTAAGCAGTGGGCTGGGGACAGTGTGTACCAGAACCATCACCATCGGTGGCCATGATCACGTTTGAATTCAACTGTAACGATTCAAGTCAAGATGATCAGATAAGATCAAGCCGGCTAGGAGCAGAATCTTCATGGCTGAGGCTGACCCACAGACCAGCTGCGATATCGGCAAAAGTCAGCTGCCCATATCACTCTCACTAGCGCCGTTACCGTACTGATTACCTAGCAAGATTGACTAGTGGAGAGCCAAGGCGCGTCTCATTCGCTGAACACCGGCACTAGTCAATCTCTCCAGTCAATACGGTAATTGACACCCACCCCCACTGACACCACAAACTCACCCGAAAGACAATCCAGACACTAGACTCGGATATAGAAATATAGAAATGGGACTTTCCAAAAGGCTGAGCCTGCTCAAGGACGTCGATAGGTAAAAGAGTTGGGGAGAAGACACTTCAATTACAGCCGAACAAAGCGCGGTCAACATGAGTATTTAACTCCATGCCTCTTCAGATATGTCACTCGCCGCGCGCATCCGGGCGAGAGAGTGGTATCGTGGGTGAAAACCGCAGGGACCGCTGGTTGGAACACCAGAGCAAGAGGAAATGTGGCACGGTCAACGGTTGGTCGAACGTGGCGGACAACGAATGAATAGCTTCTTGATACTGTAACCCAGGAACAAAGGACTTGCGACAGCGTTTCGCGGCGCATCGCTGTACACATAAGAGCTGGATCTTGCTGCGGGTTGAGGGCCATTCGTCGTTGTTAAGAGTCTTCCAGCAGATTCTTCTCGCAAGACACAAAGCTCGACAGGCCTCCGGTTGGATAGGTACACCTTTACCAACTCGACCAAATTGTATGGCGCCGAGTTCAGACTTGCTCCTCGTCTCCTCTTTTGCCCTTGTACCAGCTACTGGCATCGATGATGAAATGCATGAGCTTCTGCTTGGTACTGCTCGTCACAATTGAGTAGGTTTTCCGCCAGAATCTTTCGGGCATTCGTAATGGCAAAGTCACTCACTGATAAATGTAGTGTTTTTCGTTTCTCTTCGCTCACATTCCACCATTCCAAAGCAGTTATGGCCGAGCTCGTCCATCGCGAATCAGCGTCGCCCTCATAAGAGTCACACTTGGACCTGGTAGAACAGCCTTAGCCCACAGGAATCAATTGATTTTCACCATCACAGTGAGATTTAAGAGATCAACAGTAGCCAGAACGAACCAAAAACGTATCCACAAAATTGATAATGATCACGTGTTGCGTGGCGGTCAACGCAACGAACCAAACGAATTGTGAAGAGATCGCCAACAGACATCGACAGTCTCAAAGTAGTACATGTGTCTGTTCGACAGCCTGCTGCATTGGAATAGGGTGGTTTCTACCACCCTGCAATGTTGTGGCCGTGATACAAGCAGTGTGAGACCTTCAGATATATGATTTAATCTTGGTGGACTGCCCAGCTTCGTGGCTATCACGTTCTGACGTTGGATGAGATGGGGGAGTTACGGCTCCCCACGTAGGACTTCGAGCACTTACTAGTAGCTGAGTAAGGCAACCTATCAGTGTGACCGGTAACGTTCCTAATCGTCCCCTTCCTTTTCCCCTCGTTCTACCACCAGCAACGAAGAAACTATTTTTTTAGCTACCTGGTACTAATACAATTGAACTGTAGACGCTCTATCTCCCTCGATATAGAAAAAAAAGTTTTTTCCCTGTTTTCGTGGTGGAAAATCGAGATTTGTGACTGGTCGCAGGAGACGATATTGGAATGTTGTTAGTCATACTGATAGGTTGCCGTTACCACCCGCTCAAATGACCTGAGTTTTTAGCCTTGATCGCCGCATAGGTAGTCTTCAAAGACAATAGAATGACCCGGAAGCCTTCGAGGAGCATATCCGATCGCTTCCGAAGGTGTTGAAATTGAGGTCGATACTTTCGTTCTTCGTCTCGGGAACCAATCCTACCCGTCTGTACCCAGACGATGCGAGAGTAAGAGCAGATAAAATTTACTCCTAGGCAACGACGATACATGTCAGACGAGAATTGTCTCCCAAAGACTAGAAGTTAACAAAGGACCAATGCACGATTAACAGAATGACACGATTGCACAATGCTGGAAATTCCAATGGAAAAGCTAAACACAAGCACCCTTGTATGACAGCCCGCGATGAACGCTATCTGCCGTCCAGAATCTTAATGTAAATCGCACAATACCATCAACTGGCTCATCTTTTCTTCTTAGACCGAACTGCGATGGTAAATAAGACTCAGCGCACAGTTGAGAGACTTCGCTAAGAAAATGCTGATTCTGAATTTGCAGGAAGATGCATCCGATCACTGCCCACGAGGCTAAACACCGAACATGCAGTAGCATCATAAGAATATACTTCGATCGGCCACTACGAAGCCATTACCAACCGATCCCGATCCTCAAAAGGAAGACTTTCCACCCTCTAATACGGGCATTCTCTATTCCTCTTGTCCCTACTACCCTCCTTCACAACCCCATTGACTCCATGCTTGGCAACCAGCCCCGCAGCCGCTTCAGAAATACTGCACCCAGACGCAGGGGAAACATTGTAGGCAGGATCTCCATGGACAATTGGTCGGCACCACGCCACTAGGATCAGTGATTGACAAGGATGATATCCTACACCCTAACAAGCCTCCTTTTCTTATCATCGTCGGATACTTACCATTTGGGTATGACGCGACGAGTCGGGGAACTATGTGGGGGCTATACTGTGAACTCGTATTGCAAAGACCTTGCAGGCCAGTTCGGCATTCGAGTAATCTCTAGGTAAATACGATGTTCATGAGCTCTACGGCCTAGTTGAGCTCGGAGACACGACAAGTTAGGTGTGGAGTATCCCTCAGCGGATGCCTCGTCGTTATATACGGATTGAGACATCGATTTTACCATCAGAATATATCAACCTTAGATGGGCGATACAGTGAGATTTGACTCCAGTAGACTCGATCGACGTGGACGTTAATGCCACAACAATATCCAGATATTCAGAAAATATTTGCGCCCCTTGACGTTTACTAATGGAAATCATCTCTTACCTATCTCTGGCCAAAAATTATATATTATTGCTATTCGGAAATGTAGATGAAATCAAAGCGAGGCTTGGTCTCAGCCCCTTTCTCATACTGGACCACTCTTCTCGCTCTGACTACCATTTCGCTCTGATTTCGAGATTTTCCGACGTCAAAGCGATACAGGTTCTGAGTGTATATTAGCCGCCTCTTTCCCATTCAATTATTTTCCAGATTACCTGCATCAACAACGCATTAGATCTCTAGCTCGAACATCCAGTTTCTTTGCTCCAGAAATATCTACCGAGGATTCCAATATTGCGCAAGTAACTTATATACCTTACCTTCCACTTCGACGCCTGCAAGCATTTCTACACTTGCCAATCAGCAACTTTTGGAACTTATCTCCAGCTCCGACAAAACCGTCTCTCAAGTCTTCCATCCTCGAAATTTAGATCAGCAGCAGACTACAACATGACTTCCTCCGCCGAGAGAAACGATGGCTATGAACTCGCAAATTGGCTGCCCTCCATGGCCAGGACGGAACCAGAGCGAGACATTATCTATGACGAAGCTGGCGTTCGAACATCCAGCCGCTTGTACACTGGTCATCCGCGCGAATTTGTTTTTCCCCCTGCCGATACGTTCCAAAATGAAGGCACACCGGTCCTGAGCTCCGAGGCTGTGAACGAGGCTGCCAAGGCATCTTCCTCCCGAACGAATTCCATCCACAGCGAAAACGAGGAAGAGAATGTAAGGCAAGAGGATTCCGAAAATGACGATGAGGACGTCCAGTACCTACCCCTTGGCTTCCTTAGTTTCCTCGACGACGATGACGACGAGGACGAACAGATTCCCAAGGTCACGACCTGGCAAACCAGCACTTCTCTCCACACAAACGAGAATACCTCTTCCGAGTATTCCCAAGGCGCATCCCAGTATCCCCACCCAATCCAGTGGTTAGTCGCAAACTCGGACCCCGAGTACGCCACCCAATGGCAATTCAAAACCCCGGGATACAATCCTAATCTGGCTTCTCCCTGGAATTTCGCTCCTCGTGCGCAACACCCGCCTGATCCATTTCCTGTCGATTGGTCGGGAAAGTATACAACGACACCGATTTGGGAACCAGAATCAGATGCAGAATTCTTCTCATACCCCGTCTTCTCCCGACTCAATACTCCTTATGAGAGCTCACCAGACGGCCAGCTCCCCCAATTTCTATTCGACTCAAACTTGTCGCCATGGGACTCGCCCCGCGAGCAAGAGTCCGTTCAACTAGCAGCTAGTGATTTTGGTCGGAACAGTCCTTCGGCCAGTCCCAAGAAGTCTCGCTTCGCTGACCAGTTTGCCGCCATGGAAGCAGCTGCAAGGGAAAGGAGAAGCAGGAGGGATCAATCCAGCGTATCGCGCAGGGCTTCTATTGAATGGTTCAGGAAGGATGGTGTCGACTTGACGATGTGGGAAAAAGAAGACGACTTCAACTAAGGTCGCTGACTCGCTGTTTTGAGATGACGGGAGCTGATCGTGGCCGTGATTGGGAGAGGACCAAGTGCGGATGCATGTGAGTGGCACGATTGAGCAGGGACATGGCCGTGAGTCTTCCGCTTTGTGTCCAGCGTATTTGCTGCCGCTTTGGTTGTCCAACTTTTTGGGCGCTATGCGATGGTGGGCTCTTCTGCCTTTCAGAACTGATGTTTCGGTCGGAGATCATGGTGACTTCTGATTGTTAGGGATCGAACATCATGTCTTCTTTTCCGTAGGTCAGATAATCGATTCGTGGTTAGATACAGTAATAATTTCCCATCTTATTGCTGTTCCTATGGCTCCCGCTTCGACAACCAGTAAAGCATGCTCAAAGATGAATTGTGGTAGAAGAGTGATTCACCTTGTAAGCCCACTTTATGAAGAGCCTTTAGCTCACTCAGTCATCCAACAGTGGTATGGTCGGATTGTTGTAAGACATGGTGTAAGTCACGATGCAACCCCAACCTTCGAGTCTCCCCAATTCCCATACATCAACAGCCAAATCTGTCGAGTTCTCAAGCATCCAACAACAACAAAACAGGTGAGATGGCCGAGCGGTCTAAGGCGCTAGGTTAAGGTCAACAACCTTAGCAATGATTTCCTAGTGGAGCAATCCTCGTGGGTTCGAATCCCACTCTCATCATTCTTTTTGCCCTCTCAATGCTCTTGAATGGTGGATGGCCGCTTGACCACGCTCTTTCTGATTTTGAGAGTTTTTGTGAAAAATTTGGCCAGGTTTATCGATTAGGAGTTTGGTGGGTCCACGCGGGCTATCGATTAGAACTTCGTGACTTCTTGGATTCGTACGCCTCCGAGCGATGAATTTGAGATCTGTATACGGTTTATGCGGAATGTCTATGGTAAAGACCGTTTCTCTAGGCGGGGCTTAAACTTGAGTTGCATGCACAGAGGAACAACGATCTTTGTTGCACGATCCCCTTGCACAAGATAGACGCATTGGTGAAATTAGGTAATGGGAAAGCGGTCAAGGTAATGGGTCTTTGTATATCTTGTTTGAATGGTCTCGATGAAATGATGAGATCGTGTTGTCGACAATTGCGAAGTGAGTAGAGGAAAGAGCTGAGGTGGAGGAAGCAATCAACGTGGCGTCTATTTTTCCGCGCGGCTCTTCCATCGTTAACAACAACATTTGATCTTGTACATTTACCACGCCTCCACAGAGCCACAATGCGTAACTTCTCCAGTTTCAGTTTTGAACGTAGAGTCACTCAGCCAGTCTTATCGATAGTGATGCAAAACCAATGTTGAATAAGCTCTGGAGAAGACATCTTTTGAGATCAAAATGTAAGACCGCCCGCAAGCCGCCCAAGCATTTTCTTGAAAGTCTCTACCACACTAAGTCTCTCTCAGCACCTTTCCCAACAGCGATTGTCTCAAGATGAGTGAACCCAGTCGAAAGCGGCGATTGGCGCGAAAAACTGTCATAAGTGGCAGCGTGGTTCTTTAGTGTGTCGCCAAGAGCGATCGTGGGTTGAGATTTTGTTCTATCGAAATGGCTCTCTATGTCTTCCATCTTGCCAATCGTTGTTGCGCCGGCCTCGCTTGCAAGGGGAGAACACAGGGAGGTGTTTCTGTCTCAACCTGCTTCTAGTTGCGGTTATCTGACATGTTGAGAGCGAACCCGCGGTGGCTATGCGGAATTGGTGTGAGACATTGATCTCGACGTCCTTGAAATGATGGATTTCGGCATGGTCGTATGTGCTCGTGATTCATATCACGTATCTCTCTCTTCATCCCCCAGCTCTATTGGAGCCCCATTCTAGTCTCTCAGCCAGCATCTCCCAGCTGGACTCGCCACCAGCTCTCCCCACACCTCTCAACCCTGCCACCGTAAAACTGAACAATTGCTCGAACTGGTCGTGTATTTTTTGTAGGCAATCTTTGAAGGATTCCTGTTTGGTAGACGAATCTTCACTATCGGCGTCGTAATCACCTTCGTCATCCTCTTCGGAGGCGTCGTCATCATAAAGAGTGCTTCGATCTTTGGCGTGTCGATGCAATTTACCGATGATGGCTTGCGCTTTGGGGGCCGGAATCCCAAACTCGAGTGCTTGATTGTCTGCGTATAATACGACAAGGTCGAGTACGGAGATAATGCTATCGTGAATGGGAGCGAGGTTCTTCGCAAGAAGCCCCCCGAGCTGCAATCTATTTATGAATTTTTGATGGACTGCAGCCATAGCATCGATGTCCTCTGCAACCGCCATGCTCTTGTGCATCTGGGTTACAGCTGTATCTATCACGGTACTAGTGATGTGTGAGAGCATGATATCCACGAACCACTCAAGCCGCTGACGCACATGGTGATTAGTTCGTCCCTGACATAGGTGTGCCTCGAGATGGCGGAACTGAATAGCAGCCTGACGGAGAAGGTACTTTGCTCGATACATCTGGAGAAGGAAGCGGAACATTCGTTGGTAAGTGGGAAGAGAAATGCGTTGTATGACATTCATGATCGGCCATGGGACCTGTCTCGGTGTCAGTAGGTCCATAATACATTCGCAGTTTCTACACTCACACTGAGCTCGATAGCAATGTTCGAAAGCGGTTTGACACCTCGATCGGTCCCCTTGGAGTGGGCAGTACGAACACTGAGGCGAAGTGGGTCAATCTGCTGCTGACCTCCGAAAATGCTGCGAGCAAGTTCCGATAAAAGAAAACGGTCACTCCAAGATTTCTTTCGATCGTCCATCCGCTGAAATATCTCGTCTGCAAACGCCTGGAAGATGGTGCCATCTCTAGAAAGGTAGACGAGTTGAAACTGCTCAAGGCAGCGTGGCAGACTGCAGTTGTGAAACAGCTGTTCACGCAGAATGGTGGAAGCCAGACTATATTTGCTGCTTATCCACTGGTCAAAGGCATCACTGAAGAGCTCAGAGAATGGAGCTAAAGATAATAAAGAACGAGGCTGACAGACCTTGTCGTAACTCAAAACTGGTTCCGGATGGACCGCTGGTGAGTACCCTTGCTGCAGAAGTTGCTTGAGGAACACTATGCTCTTCCCGGAATTTAGGATCTTTGTGGCAGCAGGATGCAGAAATTTCGGTGCGTAAAGTTGTTCATCATGGTCGGAGCGAAGACTGAATCGATCGTGCCAGAGTGATGCGGCTGAGCAGTCTTTGTCTGCGACTGAGATGAAGAACATGTCGTCCCCGTCGACAGCGTCGCCTGCCTCCATCCAGCGGCGAACAGGTCTCAAATAGACCTTGAGACATTCGAAGAACACTCGAGCTAAAAGTTCGTAGACCGGTGCATCTCCTGCAGCCTGAGAGATACAGCTCTTATCGTAAAGCACTTCTAAGCATGCAAAACCCTTGCTTGGCACACTAGCTACAAGATGTCCGAGATGTACCAAAGGTCGACTCATTTCTCGAATGTAATCGTGCAATTGTAGTAGTGTTACGACCACCGAGACGGAGGGGTCTACTAGACGGCACTCTTCTTGTGCCAATCGCTGGTCAAATTGTCGTAGTCTGAGAGAAGTCGACGCATTCAGGGCTTGGAGGAGGGCGTTCTGTTGCGAAGTGCGCACCCATAATCGAAGACTCAATAGATCCGAGCCAATGCTTGCAAGTGACTGCAGCAAATCGCTCAGACTGGTGGCGCTGAGATTGCTCATTATATTTTTCGCACTGTAGAAGACCAAAGAGTGCTCCAAGTCGATTGTGAATAGTGAGGTTGGCAGACCATGGAGCATCGAATATACTTCGCGCACTGCTTGTAATTCCGAAATTTGCTGGGTGCGAACAGGGCATGAAGCAGGAGATTTCCAGTACTGGGCCGACTTCACTGGTTTCAAGTGTCCATCGTTGACCGAGAGAAGTAACTCTGTAGGCAAGATGATCTCTGCAGGCGTATTTGACTTCGTCTTGAGCTTCCTGTCAGCCGTGGAACCCTTCGGCTGGAGAAGAGTCTCAAGGTCATCCTCGGAGGACGCTGTCGAGTAGGTCTCATCGGCCCACAAGTCTCCAGTCAGAGGATCGTCGGCCACAATCTCTTCCCACGTAATTGAAGGTGGCGGTGGACTTGGAGGGCGAATCAAGTTGAGTGCTTCTACGTCCGAGTTTTCCACGGGGCGATCTGAAAGATTCAAGAATAGAGACAGAATCTCGGGGATCCATTTGTCAGTTGACTCATTGCGGAGCTCATCCAACCTGGCGGCCAATGCCTCGGATAGATCATCGCGATTCAGAATAGAGAACTTCTCGACGAGCCCAATCAGACTGGCTTCAACCTCGAATTGGTTGGTTCGAACGAATTGCTGCTGCTTGGCCGTTCTGGCTGCTGACTCTTTCAATTGTCTATACTCTCGAGGTCTCCGTGTGGCCGAGACACGCGAGATGCTGGTGATGAGATGGCCAAGGATGGTGTTGACAGCGATCGTCTGAGCCATCTCGCGATGTTGTTCTGAACCTCGATGTTGTTCTGAATCTCGATGTTGGTTTGATATGCGACTCCGTGATTTTCATGCGCATTTTTCTGCGTGCAATTCTTCGAGGAGAAAAGCCAACCTCCAAGCTCTTTTCCCTGACATCGTACCTCCACAAAGTTTGTGTTTGTGCCAAGTCGCGTCGCGGTCGCGGTCGCGGTGTTGCGGTGCTGGACTACGGACCCTTTATTTTTGCCCCTAAGAAATGCAAGGGTGACGACGCAGCAGTTGGACGGGAGAAAAGAAGGAAGACATCAAGGCCAGGAAATGTGACGACTCCATCAACATCCCTCAACCATGGCCGTCCCAAAACCCATGCGTGTGCTGGCCTTTGTCAGTCTGCTAATTTTCTTCTATTTATGCTTCCTAGTCTTCGGTTCTCCTGGCGAAATACCCGTCCCTCGAACAGGAACGATTGAGAAGATGACGAAGGACCCCAATCTAGAGCGTATCTATGCCCTTTCCCCTCGACTGGAGTCCTAGAGACTGACTTTCCTAGCTACTGGCGAGCCTCCGGAGCCTCTTCGAAGAGTCGTGGGAGACAACTACGCCCCCAACAATCCTAATTCAGAGCGCATAAATGCGACCCTCCTTGCCCTTGTCCGGAACAATGAGCTCAAGGACATGCTACAGTCCATAAGAGACCTGGAAAGGACATGGAATCGCAAATTCAACTACCCGTGGCTATTCCTCAACGATGAACCGTTCACAGAAGAGTTCAAGACTGCGATCAGGGCGGCTACCAAGGCAGAGGTCAAGTTTGGTATGATGAGTCTCTTCACGAGAAAGCTTGAAGCTGACAATTATCCCAGAACTCGTTCCTCAGGATCACTGGGAAACACCGAGCTGGATCAATGAGGACCTTTACCAAGAATCCGTCAAGGTTCTGAAAGAGCAGGGAGTGCAGTACATGGACAAAAAATCATACCATAATATGTGTCGATGGAACAGTGGCATGTTTTACAAGCACCCGGCATTACTGGAAACTCAGTACTATTGGCGGGTGGAGCCAAATGTACACTTCTTTTGCGACGTGGATTACGACGTCTTCCGCTACATGCAGGATCATAACAAGACGTACGGATTCACCGTAAACCTTTACGACAGTCCTGAAAGCGTTGCTGGACTATGGCCTTATACGCAACAATTCATTGCCGATCATCCCGAATACATACATCCAAACAGTGCCATCAAATGGCTTCAAGACGACACGTTTCGTCGGGAGAATTGGGTCAAGGCCAAAGGATATTCAACTTGCCATTTCTGGTCCAATTTCGAAATTGGTGATATGAGCTTCTGGAGAAGTAAGGCATATGAGGAATATTTCCAGCATCTTGATCGTGCCGGGGGGTTCTTCTACGAGCGTTGGGGTGATGCGCCTGTACATTCGATCGGTTTGGGACTATTCGAGGATCGAAATAAGATTCATTGGTACGGCTGATCCTTGGGCTTGACTGCAGATTCGGCTAACAAGTCTAGGTTTCGTGATATTGGCTACCAGCACATCCCATTCTTCAATTGCCCGAACTCGCCTAAATGCAGCGGTTGTGTGACGGGTCGATTCACCGACGGAGAGCAATGGCTCAACAGAGACGATTGTCGACCCGCTTGGTTCAAATACGTCGGGATGGGATGATGCGTCTTTGACTTGATGATTATTTGTATCAGCAGACTAGCGAAAAGCATGTGGCAGGGTGTTTCGGCTTTGATGTTGGGTTATATATATGATATATACGTGATCCATCTTGGGTGTACAGGTGCACGGCGCATGAGGCTGGGGAAAGCGGCAAACCCTGGCACCGCATCTGTGTAGTAGCATGGCGTTCAATGATGCTGTAGAATAGTAATGGATTCGTACCTCAAACAGTGTTTTTCATCCTTATATGCCCGCATGATATGTCTCTGGCTTCGGGAGTGAACATCGAGCCCCACAATCAAAACACTGTTGCGACGGGAAAGTTCGACTCGCCAACAATGAACTTCCATCTAAATTCGAGCTCTGATTCCACCAAACCTAGCCTTGAATATGGAAAAGATCACGGATAAACTGGCGGCTTTGCCAGAAGATGGCACTTACTTCTCCCTGGAGTTCTTCCCGCCGAAAACAACGGCTGTATGTCTGCGAGTGGCCGCGACGGCTTTCGCCAAACCTGCTAATACGTTGAGAGTAGGGTTTCGCCAATCTCCAAGCCCGTCTTGAACGCATGTCCCGCGCCCTTCGACCTTTCTTCGTAAACGTAACCTGGGGCGCTGGAGGCAGTACCGCCGTAAAATCTCTCGAACTTGCTGAACTCGTCCAACGTCAATTGGGCCTTACAACATGTCTCCACCTTACGTGTACCAACATGAACAAGTCTCTGATAGACTCGGCATTGGAAAGAGCAAAGGCAATCGGCGTGCGGAATATTCTCGCCCTCAGAGGCGACCCACCACGGAATGAGGAATATTTCAACAAGGAGGATTTGGACGACGAGAGCACAGGGTTTGTCTGGGCGGTGGACTTGGTCAAATACATTCGGAAGCAGTATGGCGACTACTTTTGCATCGGTGTGGCTGCGTACCCAGAAGGACATTCTGATCAATCACATCCGGACGACCAGGACCCGAACCATGACCTACCGTACTTGATTGAGAAGACCAAGGCTGGAGCGGACTTTTTGATGACACAATTGTTCTTCGACGTGAAAGCGTATGAAAGGTTCGAGGACAGGCTCCGGAAGGACCCCAGTGGGGTCTTCAAGACGATCCCGATCGTCCCAGGGCTTATGCCTATACAAAGCTATCAGATCCTGAGACGCACGACGAAGCTTAGCCACGCGAGACTCCCACCGGACCTCTTAGAGAGGTTGGACGCGGTCAAAGGGGACGATGAGGCAGTCAAGGCAGTGGGTGTGGATATTATCAGCGAAATCATAGCAGAGCTACAAAGCAGGCCTCATATTGGACCACGAGGTTTCCATTTTTACACGTTGAACCTGGAAAAGGCAGTCTCACAGATCGTGGAGCGCTGTCACCTTATTCAGGATTTGAGCGCGATAGATGACGACGACAGCGCCCTTGAAATATCAAATGATTTGTCCGTTGAGATTAATGGCCAATCGCGACGCCAGAGACTATCCTCTGTACATTCGAATCCTCGAAATAAGGTCATTGCCGATCGACCTTCTGGGCATCTGAATCCTGAGTATGAGACCATGGAGAAGGAAGCTGGACTCCCAACAGAAGGCGCAACACGGGCAACGACTTTGCAGATTTCCGAAGGCGAAGGGTCATTAGGAAGAGAGGCTACGTGGGATGACTTCCCTAATGGCCGCTGGGGTGACGCTCGATCGCCCGGTATGTTCAATCTTACCTCAGTCTGCAATTTTCAAAGCATGGTACTGATACCTAAATCATAGCTTTCGGAGAGATAGATGGATACGGACCTTCCCTACACGTCTCCACGCCACAAGCTTTGAAGCTATGGGGCTATCCAGTCACGGTAGACGATGTCTCCAGCATCTTCCGCCGCTATATTGCTGGTGAATTGGAGGCGATACCGTGGAGCGAGGATGGACTCAACCCGGAAACTGTTACCATCCGCGAAGAGCTTCTGAAATTGAATGCTAAAGGATGGTGGTCTGTTGCTAGCCAGCCAGCCGTCAATGGAATCAAGAGCGCGGATGAAATTTTTGGATGGGGCCCACGGAACGGATTCGTCTTTCAAAAGGTATGTTTGCTTGCTCATGCCGAACCACGCCGCTAAACACTGACTTCCAAAGCCCTTCGTCGAATTGTTTATCCCAGCCGCCGACTGGGCAAAACTGAAACGAAAGTTCGAAGCATACCCTGACGAAATCACATTCTTCGCTGCCAATCTCGCAGGAGACTTTGAATCTACAGACACCAAATCCGTCAATCCAGTGACGTGGGGCACGTTCCCTGGAAAAGAAATCGTCACGCCGACGATTATTGAGGCAGTCTCGTTCCGGGCTTGGGCTGAGGAAGCCTTCAGTATTTGGAGGGAATGGCAGCACATTTACCCGCCCAGGAGTGCAACGGCAAAGCTGCTGGGTGGAATACTCGAGGAGTATCGGCTTGTGAATATCATTCACCATGCTTTTGTTGAGCAAGATGGGTTGTGGAAGTTGCTGCTTGAATAAATGGTAAGATGGTGAGCTGAGCATTGGTGGGAAGATTGTATGATAGTACAGCAGGGACTACGAAGCATATGTCCTTTGGAAATGGTGGTAAGGTCATCGATGAGGTGAAAAGACTGCACAATCAAGCTTGCTCCGTATCTTTAACAACATCATCTTCCTCCCCTGAAGAACCCTCAGCCTCGTGATCAGGCTCCAACTCACTCAAAACGATCCAAGTCGGAACGATACATAAAGCCGTGATACCAAAGTTGAGCCCAATCGATACAAAGTGATTCGCGTTGCCCTCACTCTGCATAGCCCAAGCAACCGTCTGTCCCAAAGCCTCCACACCCCTCAAAATACCAACATGATGACTCGTACTCGACAGATCCGTTGCATACTGTCCAACGAGCCAGTACAGAAACTGTTGAAACGCCTGACCGCCGAATTGCCAGAAGAACACCAGAGCGTACGATTTCCCGAAACCAGCGGTGAACCAATCGAAGACGGGCGGAGCGTCGGCGTCGTAAAATTCTTTCTGCAGGATCGTTGCCCAGATCCAGGTACCGAGTAAGATGGTGATGATGGCGAGGAAGGCGACGCGCGCCCTCGTTCTGATGTATATCTTTTGATTATCGAGGAGAGCGGCGATGATGAAGGAAGAGAAGATTCCGGCGAAGTTTGTGAAGAAGGAGGAGAAGGCGCGGGAGCGGACGGTGAAGTAGGTTGTCAACCATGTCGAAAGGAAGCCGTTGTAGAAGTAGCTGATGAAGAATGCAGGGAGCAGAAGAAGGATTCTACGACTGAGGAAGAGGTTTCCGACGGCTTTGAATTCCGCAACCCAGGTCGGGGCATGCTTGACGGAGATACGACTGCCGTCGCGGCGCCAGACTTTGCTTGCTGGCGAGAGGCAGAGAGATATTGGGAGGCCGAGACACATGATAATAATGAAGACGATGTAGGTGGAAGTTGCGACAGAGCCCGCGGTTTTCCTATTAGCATTGAGACCGAGATTGATTGCTCCGCCCATGATTGGGCCTGCTGCTTTGGCCGTCTGCCAGATGGCGAGGTAGAAAGCACGATCTTTGGGCGAAGGGTATCCCATAATGATGGCGGCTTCGGCAGCCCAGAAGAAGCCTGCGCTGATGCCACATAAGGCTGAACCGAACAGAAGAAACCATGTGTTCGTCCCAGTCGAGTTGGTGTATAGACCGGCGCCGTAGAGCGGAAATCCGATCGCTCCAAGAGCCAAGCCATACTTGAGGCCGATACGGTTGTTGATGGCACCGGCAGCAGCGCACACAATTGCAAACAGTCCGTATACCAAGGCGTTGGCAGCAGAGACAGCGAAAGGCTCGGCCGCACCACCAGCTCCCAGGCCACCTAGTGCATCCCACATTCCCGGGGCAGTGAAGGATACTCCACAAGCGACAGCGATTTGAAACGGGACGGATCGAAACCAAGAACCCCGTCTGCTGGGCACGTCATCTTGAACTGAAGCAGACATGGTGAAAATAAGAGATGACGAAGAGACGAATGGTGAGTTTGTCCTTTTATTCACCGCAACTTACCGTTGGTTATATCCTACTTCCTTGGACTTTTGCCATCACTTGCATTGTTCGAATACTATGGGAACTATCACGCAATTGAGGGCAATTGAGGTTCCGGGCACTTCGAACGTAAAAACTTACTAAATTTTGGAAGAATTTTCCACGACCGTCGGGCAGAATTCCACTTCGTGCTTGGCATCCGACGTGTATTAGAATATAGAAGCAGATGACATGGCTTCGAGCCTACAAGCCATTCTGGGCACGACATCAATCCCACTTCCGAGATGTCGACGATAAACCCTGGTTCTTGATCGGATGGTGCATATAGTCGGTTCATCGGGCAGTTCCGATGGTTAGCGGCTTTTTTCAGCATTGTAAGCCTGCTTGATACTGGTTTGATTCTGCTCCTCCAATCGTGAACCTCGAATTACAATAGAGTATGCTCCTTTTAGTACTCTCAGCAGGTGTGATCGGATAAAAGGATGAAGCCACTGTGTAATCATGAAATTCATAGCAAAATCTCAACCAAGTTACACTGATAAGCAAATCGTCTCTTCAAATAGAGAAGCTCGTATCTTTCTCAGTCGTATTTTGGCCATGCTCATCCCAAAAGTGCGTGCGACCTGTATGCTCCAGTGTCAATTGTTTCCAATGGTCTGGAAAAGAGTATTCCGTTTCCCAATCAGTCGTAACAACGACGTCGGCCATTGGCGTCTTTCAGTAACAGAAACTCAACTTTCTTTTCATCCAATAGTATGTAGAATATCGCCACCTCCTAGCCCCTCTTCATCTTCCACAAGGAACAGCGCAGAGATAGGTAGTCTCGTTTCCGAGTACAAATGTCTTCCAAAAGGATTGATTTCAGCACATCTTCGGCACAACCGCAGCCACGGAAATAAAGGCTTGGATTGTAATTTGACATCCGTGCTAACCTTGTCACAACGCGGATAAAAAGTCAGAAGAAAGACATTAAAATTAGCTCATCACACAAATAAGAATCAGATACCATGTGCAAGATGCTAATGCAGTCGGAGAAAGAGGTCTCTCACCTACAGAGAGACACCATTAGGGCAGAAGTAGCAACCACGAACACCGACTAGAGCTCGCCATGACCACCCGTGGGAAGCGGGCTGGGGATCGCTTTTGCACTCGACTCGCCAAAGTACTCTTTTGCAGCGTCGATGAGTGGTGTCCACCTGGCGCCGGCGAGATATGCAGCTCCGACCTGAGTCTTGTCAGCAAAAGCTGAAACAGTCTGTGAGAGTGAAAGCTTACCATAAGTAACGTGAGAAATGTGAGGAAGCCCATTACAGCCATCGTCAAGTAAATCATATCCCACTTGGCTTCTTTCTCTTCGGCTTCCCTCTTCTTCGCTTCTGCCGCTGTTAGGCTAGCAGGTATCGGTGCTGTTGCTAGACCAGGTTTTTGAGACGGGAATATGGACTCGATGAATTGTTCAATCTACGCAATCAGTAAGTAAAAGATGTTTTCGCCATCAATGACAGAGGTATTATCTACCTTGCCACATGCGATGCTAATCCGGAACGAACTCGGGTCCGTGCCGACACTCTTTTTGTTAATTGATCTCGCATGTCTCCTGAAGACTTCGCAGAGCAGCTGCAGATTCTGTGTACTTTCAATCATCAGTGCGCAAGCCTGGCCTTTCGTGATCTTGACATTCTTCTGGAAAAGATCTGGATTTCTGTAGCAGGCATCCAGCGTGGCAATAGCCATGGCTTGGGGAATCGCGCAGAAGTTGAAAACGCTCTGGTCTTTGAGACCAGCAAGGTAGAATAGGCAGTCTGGCGCACGCTCCAGTGCGTTGAGGATCATCTCGGAGCTGCAATCCATAGCCTTGTCTTTATTCGACGGGTCTAATAAGTCGGAGAACTTAGAGACGTGTTTGCTCCATATCTCCTTGGGATAAAAGAACCGCTTCTCGTCTGCGTCCTCACGAATGTCGCGAATGATGTTGACATTCTGAAGGAACTGACCCATGGATTCGTGCAGCTCTGGGCGCGTGAGAAGAGCGGGGTTCGCAAGCTTTGCCTCTACAAACAACTTTGTCAGACCCTCTCCGACGAGCCCAGCAACGTGGTGGCAGTATAATTCGTAGTCTTTGATCGTCTCCACCCCATTCAGATTGTGCTCAGCATTTGCACAATAGTCCGCCATTCCATTACCCATCCTCTTCGTAATGTCCAAGATAATGGCCTGGTACTCGGGCTTGATCTGCTTGAACTGCTCGATGACCACGTTAAACTCGACGAGGAGATCTCTATCTTTCTCTTTGGAGTGGTTGCCACTATAGTTCCATCCATCTTGACCGAGGATTTCATCGAATTTCCTCAAAATCGGGTCCTTCTCATCCAAGGCGATCGTCATATCGTCCTCTATGGTGTCCAGGCCACGCAAGATCAGGTAGAAGAGGCATATCGGAACGAGGAGCTCTGGATGGAGTTCTTTGATAACGGCAGCGAAACTGCGCGAGGTCTTATCGAGGTAATAGAAGCATTTTCTCAGTGACTCGCTCTCTTTTGATTCGTCGCGCTCGTGTACGGGGTTGTGCCAGACTTTCCTGCGCGCAGTGTCAGAAGCATGACTAGGCGGAAAATTTGAGTGTCATAGAGGACAAACCATTGTATTATCGAACGGAGCTCTGTGGGGTGGAATATATAGTAAACCGCATCAAGCTTGCCCATGATGTCGGTTGAGCAGGTGGACGAAAGAGTTAAGCGGGCGATCTGCCGTGTCAGCAGCGTTCAATGGCGAAGTTGAGTTCGTGTATATAAGATGAGAATGAAGTGTCTGGGAGGAGTTGAGATGCCGATTATTGGTGCAAGGAGTTCGGAGGTTGCTGTGCAATTCACGGGAGGAAATAAGATTATAGTATTGAAGGATTGCTTTTCTCCACATGTACGCATCGAGGCTAGTTCCAGTGGACCCTGAAGAGGGCCGTTACCCGTCTGCAGAGCTCGAAGGCCAATTCAGACAGCGAAGCATCGTGTGCATATGATGTTAGTCAACAGACTCTACTGTTCTAACGATTGTGAAAGTCATTTGGCGACGGTGGCAACATTAGTCACTTCGAAGCTCCACCTGTGATTCACACTCAACCATGAGTCTAATTGACACCATTGCCAGTTCTAAGCTACATTGATATACACTGCGATCACGTATATTACGCTATTTGCAAGGATACGGGAACGTACCATGAACGTCTAATCATCACCTCGAAGACATGCCCAGGCTAAACCGCAACTGACTCCGGCCTTCAGCCTCTCCACGAGCTTGTGTTTCCCGTCTCTACGGGAGGAGCGGCTCTGCCTACAGAGTCCGGTTGGGTTAGCACTTGAGAATCCAAAGCTCAATAACCAATGATTGTCAATGACAGCTCACTGCTTCTCCCGTGACCATCCCTCGTCTTTGAAACTAGTGTCGAATTTGTAACCTGCCTCGTCAGTTTTGTCATCCGCTGGCTTCTTGCCATGGAACATATGTGACTTTTCCTTCTTCTTTTCGTGCGCCTTGGTATCTTCCTTCTTGTCCTTCTTGAGCTGGGCCTCAGCCATGAGCTGTTCGAAAGCCATGAAATCGCCTTCCTCGTCGGGATCACGTTCAGCCTGTTAGCATATTAGCACAATGACACTTTGCGGAAACGAACAAGCATAGATTCCTGGCGACTTTGTAAAGAAGATCGCCACAGGCTCTTGCTCTCTGGTGTGATAACATACCTTCTGGAAGAGCTCGCCCACGATAATCAGAGCTTGCGCGCGCTCGATTCGCTTTTCCGTCTTCACAGATTTGTCATTTAGCAATTTGTCGCAGACTTCCCTCAAAACACCTTGGATTTCGTATTTGCTTCCTCGCCATGCTGCTGCTAGGATCTTGCCTGTGACTCTCTTCTCGTACTCGGCGCGTTTCTCGTCCGTCCAGTCTTCCCCTCCACGCTCTTCTGCTTTCGCCATCTCTTCCATTGTCATTTGTGCGTCGATAGCTGTGCTGATGGTTCCCCAAGTCTCCTTGGCAATGGCTCCCTTATCCTTTAGACGTGACCAGAACCCACCGATTCCTAGGAAAGATTTGTGCGATTTTAGGAATGAGGTTCCTTTGGATAGATAGGTGTTGCCGATAGCGTGCATGATCTCGAGGCCGAACGATTCCATCTTCAAATTCTCGATCTCCAGGACCGTCTTGTCCTTGAACGCTTTTGTCACGTCTTTGCCCTTGTCTGTTTCTGTCCAAACGCTGATATAGTTGATTAACTTTGTGGATAGGGTTGCCACTCGTTCTTCTCGTGCCTTCCGGCGCTCCAGCTCGAATGCCTGCAATTCTTCGCGCTGTTCCTTGGTCAAGCCCTTTTTCTTCTCTTTTGCGCGCAAAAGTTTCTCCTCTTCAGTCATGTTGGCAGCGTCCATACGTGCCTCTTCCTCTGTCCTATGAGCCGCATTGTCAATCGCTAGACGGGTCGGTATGCCTTGCGATGCCGAGGGAGTACTGGTACCGGAGACAGGAGCGGAAGTAGAAGCGACAGGCGGTGCTGGGGCGTGAGCGGTAGGAGGAGGAGGAGGAGTAGAGCCTACTGCTGCGGCTGGGGTGGAGGATCTGGTGGTGTTAGCTTTCGGGTCTTTAAACAGGGCAATTGTCATGGAAATCCAATCTTTTAGCGCTGCCTTCTATACCAAAACGTACATACCCAGTCGTCTGATTAGGCACGCTGGGAGCGTGAGTCCCTGTTGTTCCAGTCTCTTGTGCCCCTGCAGGTATATGGGTACCAGAAGGTCCACTCGTTCCAGAAGCTTCAGATGTTGCTCCGGCTGCTGCTGCAGCGGCGGCCTCATCCTCAGCGGCTTGTGCTTCCTCAGCGTCCTTCATGCTGATGTCCATGGTCTTCGTGAGGTCCTTCATAAGCGCGATCTCCCCGATCCAGTCTACGAAAGCCTCGCCTCCGAAAATCATGGTAAAGAACTCGGCGGGATCCTCTGTTAACGTGTCAGTGAAGTCCCGAGGCAGCCATGATGACTACGTACCGAAGCCGCTCTGCGGCTGGGCCTTTTCCTTTCCATACTTATCATAGGAACTTCTCAGGCTTTTGTCGCTGAGAACTTGGTATGCTTCTCCAATCTAAAGTGGTTAGTTGGTGGGGCTTCGATGTGTGGCAGACAGACGCACTTCTTGAAATTTGGCGTGGGCAGTCTCGTCTCCGGGGTTCTTGTCTAGGACAAAATCAGAATATGCGTGCGTCTTTGGAGTGAACCTTCATACCCGGATGCAGTCTAATAGCCTGTTTCCGGTAGGCTTTCTTAATCTCAAGCTCGGTTGCGGTGGGAGAAACCTGCAACGCGTCGTAATATGCCGTGTCGACCACCATAGTCGCGGTAGAATGCTTCTGATATGTATTATTGCGGCGAGTATGTCGTGTATGTGGATTGTGGACAGGTTTGGTGGGAACAAGTTGTCTGGTGAGAGTTGGAATCTTCCCAGGCTTCCTTGTGCAATGACGACCTGCTGTCAGTAGCTTGTGGCTGAGCCCTGCTGGACCTATATTCAAGCTGTTGCCGGCCGCTGCTTTCCGGGACAAATAGTGCTCGACAACGCGTCCGACAAAGACTTCCTGGTGAATTATAGATAATTGCCAGAAGTTCATGGACATCGATCTCTGGTGGGATTCTGCAAGCAAGTGCAAGCGCAAACAGAGTGGAACTTTGGAATAGTTCTATAAATTGTCCGACCTTGTCCGCATCAAGACTTGACGCCACGCACCACGTATCCTGCCACACCCACCAACAATTAACACCGACAGACAGATAAAAGGATCAAGTACATGTCTTCGGAACCGGATCGCGAAGCATATGGATACACATAGCCCAGCTCGCCTTCTGCACGTGTAGTACGACTGCGTCTAGTGCTGACACGGCGGTCGTAGTGTGTAGGTACTGAGGACTCTCCCGAGGTCGTTGGCCTTGCGTTTTCCCTAACCGGTCTTGTACCATGAGTTGTGCATCCTGTGCCGAGAGTCGTACTCTTTCCCCAAGAATGGAAAGCGTACTCTTCCTTCCCACAGCTGCCATCAATCTGGACCACTCAAGAAGGCGAAAGCATGCAATGCACCAGCGAGCGCTATGGAGTACGACGAGGAATATGGACAACCCAATGAAGAAGGCACCACTGGCCTGAACAATAATCCCAGAGCAATGGAGGAAGATGCTGGCTTGTTAAGACGGAGGTTAAGGCAGACGAAGATGCCATGAAGACAGAAAACGCTAGCCTCAAGGTGGAGAACGGTTGATGTTATCGAACCGGACAAAATCGAGGACTGATGTTCCCACTATTCTGGTACATGTTGACTGAAGTCAGCAGGCGTTCTCGGGAATACTTTGCTGATCAAAATTGAATGTGGCACAATGGTTCTGAGTCTCGTTGAAGGCTCAGCTGAATTTACAAGATCTATCATCATCTCACCGGGGAATCTATTTTACATACAGGAATTGAGTATGCTTGGAACCTGGAGCGCAATGAAGGTTGGAAACGACTACGGAGATAATTACCACGAGAAATTATAAACATCGCCAGCATGGCACTACTTCGCCCAAAAGACGAACTCGCCATCTAGGTCCTAGATCGTCTCTAGAACGTGCTTCATAGGTCGTTCCTTCTGTCCCAATTGATTAACTGGAAGTCGCTTACTTGGTCTCTTCTCTCACACAAGTACAGCTCTTTCATGCCTTCACATTTCACTCCCACTCCTACACCTACACTCATCTCACTCATGACTTTTTCATATGATCAGTATCAGTACGATATCCATTCTGACCTTTACAATCCATACCTTCGTGGCTGGCCTCAAGCGCGTTACGGCCAGGCCTTTATGGGAAATGAGCAGTCTCATCGCAGCAGGTTCCCTTATTCTGCTCTTTCAGGCATCAAGGATGACGGAGCATCCTTCGCTATTCCCATGAACCCTCATAGAAGCTCAAGCTTACACAGCCAAACTGACCAGCAGCAGCGAGCGATGGCGCCTGGCTTGGGACCAATTCCTTCGCCTCAAACCCCTTCCTTCATACCTCCACTACCTGCTTACACTCCCGCACAGCAATCGGTCACACAGAAACCACCCAACACAAGTAAATCCTCTTGCTTCACTCCTTCACGTGTGTCTTCAATGAACCCCTCTCCTGACTTACAGCCTCTCAAAGCGCCATTTGACCCAAAAGCTTTGATTGAACCCGACAAACCCAATTCAATCGGTCAAATTCGAGGTGTAAAAACATACACACCAGAAGGACTGACGAAATCTTCACATACCGTACCAAAACCCATTGCGGAAACGGGACCGGCCATAAACATGTCTCCCCCTACTACAACTCTTCCCAAGCCAACTGAGGATAAAGAAATGCGCGACCGCGACTCACCCACCAGCTCCAGTGCTAGTGTCAGCTTCAGCTCCTCGGTCAGCAGTATCCATCACCACGTCTTACATCTCGAAGAAGAAGCAGAAGAATGGAAAGACCGCATCGAAGTCCTAAACTCATGCGTCGCAAGCGGAGCCCGCAAGATCACAGCCATGAAAGAGACTTTCGCGACCATGAAAGCTCAAAAGACGCGTTCAGTCACTGCTCCAACAGCTCGATGCAAGTATACAAAAGACCGTAGTACAAGGCAGAGAAATGGTGTGTCTCCCATCCGCTACTATTTCCGTTGAGAAGTATTGACCCAAACCAACAAGGCGAACCAAGGAAAAGTGGCCGAGACTGAGAGGACGAAGCTAGAGCAGCGCCTCAAAGAGCGCTTGGAACTGATTGAGTGCCTACAGGGATACCGTCCGTCCTCATCAACTCCTATTCCTGCTTCAGCTCTCATCAGACCGATCACACCACCAATAGCTAAGAAGCCCACAGAAACTCCATTCCCGATAACTCACTACGACTGTCTAGACTGTGGCTGCCGCATGCGCAAGTCCAAGAAGGATATTCACACAAATTCTCACTGCCGGGGCCGATGCAGGAATTGCGCTAAGGAAGGGTTGGCATGTAATGCCGGTATGTCTACCAAATGGACTGCTTGCTTTCAGTGTGCGCAACATGTAATGAATTGTGCGAAGCCCGCCAAGACTAGGTACGAGGCGCAGGAGACTTTGAAGAAGTCGAGGGGTACGATCGATAGTCTTGGTGCTTAAGGGGATGTGAAGAAACTTGGGGATGGGGCAAATTGCTCTGGTAGGAAGACCGGACATTTGGGTTGATGACTTGGGTTGAGATATAGGAATTGCAATGGGATACTCTGAGATATGACGGAATTTGTTTGATGGGGAAATGGTTTTTGGCTTTGATGTCTTTGGCTTTAAATTTGGAAGCATTGAAATTTGAGTTCGAGCATGGCACTATCGGCTTCGGCAGATATTCTGAACCGATACCTGCGATGAACTGGATGCTTGGAAGTTTCGAGTGAAGTAGAAAGGACAAAGAGTTCTTAAGAAGAGAAATGGGTACCGGACTTTATAGAATGAACAATGACGAAGTGAAATCCCCAGAGAAACCCAATACTCATAATCAATAAGAAGCAATAACCATGCCAAGAGCCGACGCTCTTCACGAATAGGGAAGTTACTCAGTACTACGGGTCACGCTCTCTGACCATATTGGGAAGCACCCAACTCCTCTTTCAATCTTCCATCCCGTCTTCCCCCAACACTTCACTTTGGGAGAATTGACCAAAGCAAAGCAATCATAGAAGACTCTCCAAAGCCTTCTACTTTCCCCCAACTTAAGGCTCTACCATCCAAAGAATCACCTGTCAGCATGGCGGCCAACGGGGCTTCAAGCAAGCCGTCAGCCTTAACGAAAGACGTTGACAAGCACATCAAAGACCTCCTTCGAGAGAATGAAGATATCGAAGCCTCACTAATGCCTTTGCAAGCGGCCACAACCTCACTGAAACATAAGCTAGAGGAGGCTGTCAGATGTGTTCCCGATGCAGATGCGAAGAGACAGAAGGTCGGAGAGGATCAGGTCAAGAATCAACAGGAAATAGCGAAGGTTGAAGATGAAAAGAGGAAGCTTGACGAACGGAAAGCCGGGCTCGAAGAAGAGAAGAGCAGGCTGGGCGAAGCGCAACATGAGCTAGCAGAAGATGCGAAAGCTTGTAGTAGGACTCGGGATGGAATAGTGAGTCGGAGTAAAGTCATGTTGATCGAGTTGCTGACACGAAAATAGCTCGCTCAAATCAAACATAAAGCACAGGAGGAGCAGGCAAAGAAGGAGAAGTTGACCAGGAACTCGAAAATAATTGTCCTTACCCCTTGATACCCTGATGCCTGAGGTCAATGCTGACATGCTAACAGGAAACTCTGCGTACTCTCAACACAGTCAGCCAGCGGGCACCAACTGTTGCTGCGCCTCCGGGACAATACGTATGCGAGTTTTGCGGCCTGGCATTTCTGGCGAAGAATTCCACTCATCTTGTGCAGTGCTGGGGCAAGTGTAAACGCTGTCTAGATAACGGGCTCAGTTGCGACTGTAGGCAAGATCGAAATTTCGGCGCTGCTCTGCCTGCGTGCAGGCTTCGTACCCCTGTACCAAAAATGGAACGACCCGAGAGAAAGCCAGGCATAATTCGTTCCATGGTATTTCGCCAAGCAAGCGCAAGTCAAAGAGCGTTCTTGCAAAGCAGAAGGAGGCTGTTAAAGCGAAAGCGAGATTGTTCGAGGCAAGCGACGTTGCAACAAGAGTCTGACCACGGACTAACATTTCCTCAATAGGACATGTGTGACCACATCCTCGCTGCCGACAGCTCAGGGGTGAATGGCAATATCACGGATGGTGTTGAGCATGGAGACTGCAGAGTTGGAAATTGATCAATTAGCAGTGTGTCTTATAAATGTCTAAGGTGGTTAGGTTTTGGCTTACTCAGATTGGATATTTGGGGATATGAAATTAGGAACATACCGGATAGGTTGGTCTTCAGAAATTGGCGAGCTGCTTTAGGTTCCACACCACAATCAAAAGTTTTCCTTTGCAGACTGCAACCACCACCGACCTAATCCAGCTAATTTTTATAGTGAAGTTCAGGCAGACGATCGCCATGAACAGCTTCATGCATAACTATCTTTCATCTTTTTTTACCGATCTGTGATCACCTGCTCTCTTTCTCTTCTCTACTCACGTCTTTCGCAACCTTGTCCGTAATGTCCATCTTCTCCAAGTCCTCTTTCACGCCATCCACGGCACCGTTCACAGATCCCTCCGCGAGGGTAGAATCATCTTTGGTCTCTTCCTCTGCATCTTCGCCCTGGGCGCCACCGAGACCAGTGTCCAGTCCCACGCCTTCTTTGAGCAGGTAGTCCACAACCTCTGGTTTGTCGTTGATCTCGGCCTCGTAGACGGCATCATGCCCGACCGCATTCAAAATCGAGACATCTGCCCCACTTTGGAGTAACAGCTTCACAATTTCCAGATGTCCATTCAAGGCAGCCCAGTGTAGAGCAGTATTTCCGGCTTTGTTTTGAGCAGTGAGGAGAGTTTTGGCGGGAGGATTCGAGTCCGAGGGGAATTGAGAGACGAGGTATTTGATTATTTCTTTTTACGATCACCGTCAGCGCATACTACCTCCATGATGCCTTGACTGGTTTTAGTACCTAGGTGTCCATTTCCACAAGCATAATGTGCAGCATTGTTGCCAGTCTCCGGGTCCACGGCAGCCAGTAGTATCGATGCGGGCGATTCTGATGTGTATTTCGTGCCGAGGGTCGAAATGAACGGCTTCAATTCTTCAAGGTCATTGGCGCGAGCACAGTATAGGACATCATCGATTTCTTCTTCGGTGAGGAAAGACATGGTGGACGGGTACAGATTACTTTTGGTGGAGGCGTCTTTGAGGGTACAGAAACTTTGAACTCGCGAAATTAAGCGAGAGATGGAATGACGCGCCCTGCAGTGGATGTACACGTGATGTTCTGTCACCAGACATCTTTTTGTTTACTACTGAGAGACATCCATTCTTTCTTCTTTTTTGGTTTGTTCCAGTTTGATATGAGCCCCTGGATATGTATTGCTGGTATATATAGTACAAGTTTGGTACGTGAGTTTGATCCTCAGCCTTGTCCCGTTCAGCCTTGTACAGAAACACTGTTCGACTTGAAGACATACATCACGCCAGACTAAGACCAAGATTCATGCATTCATCAACTTCAAAGAGGAACCGAGTCATTTGAGCTTTCTTCGCCAACAGAGGTAGTCCTATGCGGCTACTTGGCGAGTCATGAACCCGGTTGACGTGTGAAGCCGGCAGCAGTGAAAACCCTTCCTATTTTGTTACCCTGCTCTGACTCCTCAACCATACTGATTTCTCCATGTTGCTTGCAGTTCTGGCTTCTTCGTTCTAGCAGTACTCCAAACATCGGTCCCTTTGCAATATACGTCCATCTCCTCGTAGCAATTCCCCATCTGGAAGCATCGATTTCGCCGAATGACCTCATGACCCAATTCGAGCTATCACCTCCACGACAATGTATCCAACACACGCGCAAGCACCGGGGTTAAGCATAGATGCTCTTAGTGGAATATGTGGTTCCATATCCATAGCCTGTTGGATCGTTGTTTTCTCACCACAGATTATTGAGAACTTTCGAAGAGGATCGGCCGATGGACTGAGCGTCGTGTTTCTAGTGACATGGCTCATTGGCGATGTTTTCAATATCGTTGGAGCGATACTACAGGGTGTTCTACCAACTATGGTACGTCTCCTTTCTTCAGACCAAAAAAAGGTCGTCAACTCTGTCTGACCACGGGAAAAACTTAGATCATTCTGGCAATCTACTACACCCTGGCAGATATGGTCCTCCTATCGCAATGTTTCTGGTACAAAGGGTTCCATCTCACAGACCACATCGAAGACACCCAGAAAGAAAACGGCAGCGCCATCGAAAACGGGGAAACAGCAAATGAAAGGACCAACCTCCTCTCCAATCCAGAAAACCGAAGCAACGGCCACGACGTCCAACACGATATTGCAAACCACCTAGGAATCCACCACAGGACAGGTTCAGGCACCTCCTCCTTCCGAGACCGCTACCTCTCCATAGACGCAACCCACCTCTCCATCACCGTCCCTCTAACTCCCTCACGCAAACCCAGCAGCACCCAACCCCTCCCAAACTCAACCCTAAAAAGCGCATCCCTAAATCTAACCCTCATCCTCCTCGTCTGCGCCTCCGGAGTCCTGGGTTGGTATCTCAGTTCCCGCAACCCCACGCCACCCGAGTCCAGCGACGCAGTGGAATTCAACACCGCAGGCCAAGTCCTCGGTTACATCTCCGCGGCCCTCTACCTAGGATCCCGCATCCCCCAGCTCCTCCTCAATCACCGTCGGAAATCAACAGAAGGCATCTCTATGCTCTTTTTCCTCTTCGCCTGTATCGGTAATCTGACGTATGTGTTGAGTATCTTCGCCTACTCTCCCGAGTCCGCATGTCACATTCCCAGACGGTGTGGGACTGGAGAAGCAGGCGCGCTGTATGGGAAATACATTCTTGTGAATCTGAGTTGGCTTTTTGGAAGTGCGGGGACGATGATGTTGGATCTGGGGGTGTTTGTGCAATATTTTCTGTACAGGAAGGATGAGGGAAGTGCGGGGGATGGGAATTTTGATCATGCGGTAGTTGATGATGGGGACGAGATGCCAGTTGGGAGAGCGCGATCGAGGAAGAGATCTGTTGGGCTCGAGGTTGGGCATGGGAATGGGAATGGTAATTGAAACCCGCAGCCTTTGAAGACACAGCTTCTGTAATTAGACGATCATGCCATTTCAATGGTAATTTGAAATCGTGCAAACATCCCAGACCGTAGGCAAGAATTCCTGGCGATATCAAAGCTAATTTGTGGAAATCTTAGTCGTCTCCACACTTACCATGTTTTACTCCCTCCCAGCCTCAACGTCATACTCCACATCCGTCCTGATGATGTACTTGGCTCCCTTCCTCACCCCGGTCCCCTCATGCAACAATGCCCCCTTAGCCTCCCCATGCGGAAACACAGCAACACCACCCAAAACAGGTCTCACAGGATACGCATTCATAACCCCCTCTCTCACACTCGGAACGAAAAAAGTAGTCTCCCCACCCTCAAACTCATCGTTGAGGTATATCAAGAAGGTGAATAGACTACTCTGTTTCGCATCTGCAGGTGAAGCGTCGTACCGGTATTTCCTTGTGACGGGGTCGATGCCGGAGGGTGGCCATGCGCCGTCGATATGGCATCTGTACTCAGCGCCGGGGACGTAACGGTAGACGCGGAACCGTCGGTTGATGCCGCGGGCTTTTTTGCCGGCGATTTGGGAGGGGAGATGGGGGAGGACGCGGGACCAGAGGGTGTCGTGAAAGGCTTGGTCGACGACCCAGTAAACGTTGTGAGCGAGGATACTTGCGTCCGCGCCGTCATCGCGAATAGGTGCGTCTGGGAGGTATCCCACCGATTCTGTGGCCGCGATGATGTTCCTGCATTCCTCCGGGGATAGAACGTCTTTGATGAGGCTGAGATTGGGGACGGTGGGATGTTTGTGGTAGTTTGCCTGTTGGTGTGAGGGCGAAAGAGGTATCGTACCGTCGGGCGTGGCGTAAACGACTGCATCGTGAAGATTAGGAGGTCTCCTTGCAGACCCAGCCGTCCTCTCCACCACCTCGAATTTCCTCACATCCAATTCAAGAGTCTTGAAGATACTTCCATCCACCACTGCCTCTCTCATCTTCAAGTCCCCTTTAGTCTCCGTTTTCAAACTCCATGTCTCCTGCAAACAGACGGGCTGTCCACTGACACCACCTCTCTGGCTCTCGTTACTATCGACTGGTCCCGTAACGCGTAATATCGAATCCAAAACTCTCAAAAGCTCCAAATCCTGCGCCGTCCGCGGAACAGTGGTTTTCGAAACACCATCAACCTGCATACTCAACCCACTAACAACATCCAAATCCCTCACCCACCTACACAAAGCCCCCAACTTCGGCGCCTCCCCACGAATCCTCATCTCAGCCAACAAGACCAGCGCATCAGTCAACTTCCCATCCGTGAGAGCGGCAGAAATCCTCGCGGTCAGATTCTTCTCATCTACCACGGATAAGCTTGCCATTTCTACAACTCAAAAAAGACAAGATCAGGACAGAGAAACTACAACTCACCACTAGCGGTATTTGTGCCCGTCGTACAAGCCATCCTAAAATCATAGACCGCAGCCCTCAGCTCCTTCGCCCCCTTGGCCTTGATCGCACTGGGATACCTCGTCAATGTCTTCAACGTATCGACCGCAATCTCCAGCTCCTCCTCCGACACAATCGTCTGCAAACTCTTCGGCTCATGTTTACCATTATTCATCGATTTTGTCTCATCCTCTGATTCGTCCGGCTTTGGTGAATCGAGTGCATTGTAGGGAATGGTAGCACTGGATTGCTTGGAGGCTTTGTTGGGGATGTAATCCTTTTCTTTACCGTCGCGCTTCCTTTTGGCGTTTTTGGTTCGTGACATTTTGCTTTGTCCGTGGTTTGGGAATGGGGATGGGGATTGGAGTGTGAAGATTGGTCGTGAAAGTTTCGGAAGGGTCACGTGTGGTTGCTGTTTTCGATATCACGTTACTATTAGTATGTAGCCTTCTTCACGCCGGTATAGAAGAAATAAATAGTAAGACATTAGAAGGGGACTTTTTCTAAGTCACAGTCGTGTTGCTTGATTGTTATTATTTTATTAGACTTACCGAATCAAAGGCCTCATCTTCGCTATGCCGAAGAATAATAAAATATGTGGGATAGACATCCCGTTCGAGGAAAAGGCCGAAACCGGTTAAGATTGAATCATCTGTTGAATAGCTAGACATTTGACCAATACTAACACCAAGTCTAACAACACGAGATCTCTTCCGTTATTTCGAATTGGGGCAATGAGCTTTTTTCCAAGCGGTCTCATAGCCATCAGATTCCACATGCTTATGAAAAAAGGGTTTGTAGTATCTAGCCATACTCTTCAGGATATCAACGACCCGAGTTGCCGCTCGCTCTCTCTCTTTCACATCAAAAAGGCTATGGAGCAAGCTTAGATACCTCAATTTCCTTGCATATAGTCAGCGGCTTAGGGACAGTCGAACCTGAAATCATCTCGGAATTTTTTCTCTTCTTTTTTAGGATCATAAGCTGTTGTCCTTTTTAAACTTATCCCAAGCTTCATTCAGCGTGCTGAAAACCGAGGCGCTGATCATCTTCTGCTCTGTGGTGGCATCCTGGGAAATCTAGCGGCCGCGTTAGTACTCTTCAATCAACCAAGACTGAGGATAGACAGACCTTATCAGGATGCACCTTAGCAATCGCCTTCATGTAGCAAATTTTGACCTTATTCGGCATGACCAGGTCCTGCATCCCAACCTTATTCCAACCTGCGCCTTCCCAAAGAACCTTGTCCAGACTTCCCAACAACGCTCTGATATTATCGGCTTTCGTGCCTTTCCAAGCAATTAACTTAGCATCGACAATATCAGTGAGAGCGAATTTCTCATCATCCGCTTTCTCGGCTGCGGCATTGGCTTCACGTAACTTGTTGACAGCTTCATGCTGCGTCCCAGATCCTCCATTTAGATCCGCCAACGCTGAAGGTCTTGGTTTTGGCGGTGGCGCTTTTCGAGCTGCCGCCGGTCGAGGGGCAGGACTAGGTCTGGGATTCACGCCACCACCACTGGCCTTTTCACATCGATTTCTTCCTTGAATACTGATATTTCCACCCACACCGGTTTCGACAGCATCCTTCCATACCTTAGCTGCATCGTTCCATTTCTCCATATGCTCTAATGCTTCAGCCTTTCGCATCAAAGCTTTCCCATAGAATTCTTTCATGTCTTTCTCCCCCTCGGTGCCTCCTGGAGCAATCATCTCCCCCTCCCCACGGGAGACTCCAATGATCTCGAGTGCGGACTCGGCATCGGAGACCGCGGCTTTGGGGTCGCCAACTTTGATGTTCGTCAGAGCCCGGTTGCACATGATGATGATGGTTACAGGATGACCTGCTGGTAGTCCAAGAAGCGCACTGGAGTAATGTGTGTGCGCGGCAGAATAGTCGCCACGTTTGAAAGCTTCTGATCCACTCTGGCGACGGGATGCTGAAACGGATAAGGCAGATGGAGAGACCTGAGGTATGTTTCGAGGTGGAGCCCTCGGGCGCGTTGGTAAGGGAACAGATTGTGGCTTGGGCACAGGATTCGGGGCCACTGGCTTTGAGCCCTTCGCGAAGGGATTTTTTGATTCAACGGATGGCACGCCACCGGGAGGCCGGGAAAAGCCATTTGTTGGCGGAGCAGATACTGATGACATTTCCACAGAAGGGGCAGGCCTTCTCCTACGAGACGAGCTCACAATAACTTCAGCAGCCTGCTCTTCCACTTCCTGTCGGGTCAATTTCTGAGCGGGTCTCGGTGGCATTTGCTGTAGAGGTCTCTGCTGCATTCCCGGCTGGGGTGATGCTCGATCAGAGAAGGAATCTGTAGAGGGCGATTGCGTCCGCAACTTTTCATCTCGAAAAGGATTTTGCGATGCCCGCGGCTGAGCTTGTTTGATGGCTTTTGATGGTCGTCCAGCGCCAGACTCAAGCATCGCGGCTTCGTCAGTAACCTCTGCAACAGGTGCTTTGCCCTTCTTGACGCTCCCTTGCCTCTCGGCTTCCTCTCGCAGCTGGACCTCTCTCATCCACTTGGGCTGGCTTGGATCTCCTCCATCTTGTTGGAACTCTGCAACTGCCTTTTGGACTTTCTTCTGGCTTGTCTTCCACAAAGAATTGGCAGATTTGAACAGAGTAGAGCCAATATCCTGAGCATACTTTGCGACATCCTTTTCAGCGGCTGGTGATCGATTGTCCTTTGTGCGAGAGCTAGACCTGACGCGTTCATCTTCATCCCGCATCCACGAAGGCACGGATGAGTCCTGTGTTTCTCTCGGTGGCCTGCTGCGGTGCTCTATATCTGGACCTGCTGTGCCTGTGCGTTCTGGTCGACTCGAACGAATCTGGGATTTTTGTTTTGCCTCTTCATGGGCTTGATTCAGCAATATACCCACTGCTCCCTGCACGTCTGTTCCAGACTCGGTTTGAGCCAGAGCTATAGCTGCCTTGTTTGCCGGGAATCCCATATCTACAAGTTCAGCGACTGCCTTGTCAGCTGGGCCCTTTGGCAGATCATCTTCCTGCTCTGCTGCCCAATCTGGTGACCGTGTGGCTTCTCGTGCCACGGGAGCAGGTTTTGCTTGTGACCTGGGAATATCCGACACGGGCTTTCCAAGCATTCCAAGTATATCGTCGTCGTCGTTGGAAGGGAGTGGAGGGGCTGGAGAAGTTGAAGTCTTCTTCATTTGACTGAGACCGAATGGATCATCATCATCATCCGCGAAGTCAAATCGCTCATTGCTGAAAGCAGGTATTTCAGGTCGTCTACTAGTGATCGGCATTGGCGAGGGCGTACTCTTGTGACTACTACCATTTTGAGGCGGTGGAAAATGGCTCGAAGCATCCACAGGTGCAGAGGAATTGAAAGCTGCCAGTATTTCGTCCACCTCTGGCGATTGAGTTGCTTTCCTTTGAGCAGCTTCATTTATACCTGCAAATGGCTTGTTGATTGCACTAGATAGTCCGGCACCAGGTGGAGGCGATATCGTAGTCGTGCCCGGGGTGGATATTCCACTCGATGCGCCGCTCCTATTTCCCAGACCGTCCCAGAATGCTCCATGTTGTGATCCGTAGTGACTTTCAAGCTTTGACCTCTTTTCTGCCTCTTGCCTCGCCTTCTCCTCTAGCAATTGTTTCTGTCTCTCCTGTAGCGAAAGGTTATTCTGCACTTTGTTTGCGCTTCCGGAAAGCAAGCCAGCGAAGCTGTCGTTTGCTGGTGTAGAAGGCTTCGAGGGGGGTTTGGAAGTCGTCCGTGATGCATTGTTAAGATTCTGGAAAGCTGCTTGTGGAGTAGATCTCCCCGAGTTCGAGGGCGAGGGCGTCGGGCGCAGTGTAGGGTACAAGTATGTCGGATTCGTGGTGGTTGGCGGTTTGGCGCTGCTCTTGTTGGGCGCGGCGTTCCAATCCAGTCCTGAAAGATCGTCCATATCAGCTAGAATCGAACTTGGATATCAGGGGGAGATGAGTGGAGAGCGTAAGGCATTGAGACATGGGGTGTAGCTCTTCGACTTGAGAGGAGCTTGGTCTCGTGTACATATTGGCTCTTGAGGCCTCCCGAAAGCGCTATCACTTTCCACCCCCTGCTAACGGAGCCATAGCTAGTTGGCGTCAAAGCCCATGCTTCACCCATTGGAACCTGGAAGAGAAAGTTGACTGATTTTGACTGTCCAACCACAACATAAAAGTTCGAGCACACCCAATTCAATCAGTTAGGAGCACACTTGTTCTCAGTTACTGCTTGGCATACAGGCAGCATGCGACCGTCCGAGCATCTGCGATTACAATCTCCACGCGATTGCACATGAACATTAGTTCAAGATTAAATTCATCATCTAAGAGATATTGTGTGCTATGATACATGATATTTTATTCCTTCATGCAACGCGGCGGTATCATATCTTGAAAAGTCCATCCACCCCTATCCTCCTAAACCGCTGTGATGCTTCCAGCACTTTTGGAGCGCTTCCGTAAATGCTCATGATGCTTGAAAACTGCCGCAGCACACCCAGAAGGCCACTTGCTCCACTTCTGGTGTCTAGTACACTGCTGGGACCAGTCCAAGCCCTTTGTAAACGCCTGTCGCTGATGTCTTCACGCCATAATCTCGATTTCGTGTTGTCGCATGGTATGATGTCGTATACGAGTAAGAAGAGCACAACTGCATCTAGCAGGTGTACTTGGCCTTGGCACGCGTGCTTCCAGAGTGGGCAGAGTCAGTGTGACCAGAGAACTCAACCACCTCATTGGCGGGCAGGCCGAGGGTCTCCTTGAAGCGTCCACCGATCTTCATCAAGATCTCGCTGCCCTGTTGTGGAGTCCTGCCTTTACCACCTGCTGTGTTGCCGTCTCCACCTCCGGAGAAAGGCTTGCCGATGCTCTTGGTCCAGAGACCAACGCGGTAGAAGCCCTTTCGCACGTTGACTACAACACCCATTACCTCGCCATCGTCCTCGTCCTCGAGCGTCTCACCAACAGCGGCGAGCATGACGTGGAGCCAAAGCTGGTTAATATCGACGGCCTTCTTGTCCTTGAACTGGAAAGCCCATTTTCCGCCGTGCTTGTTCTGAGGATCTTCCCATTCTGGGCGGACTCCTTCCTTGAAGAGATGGTAGTCTGATTTCTGCGCAAGGTCGGAGGCGGGAGTTATGTTGTTCTACACATGTTGTTAGTTCCTGGTCGGCGTCCAGTGGAGTGCGAGAACCCTACGTAGATACCCCAGAACTCCTCAACAGAGTCGAAGGAGATGACCTGTTTGAGTAACTCGTTCCAGTTGTCATTCTGTGAGACTGGTCAGTACTTCGAACTTCTTCTCCAAGTTTTGCATCGGCTCACTTTTCCAGTAGGAGGCTTGGTGAACCACAAAGTCCACTTGTTCATCAAGGGATGCTTGACAGTGAAGTTCTCTGGGTCATGAAAGACAGTGATGGGCTCGCTGTTGAAGGGCGCGCCGGCGTCGATGTCGCCGTTGGCACTCATGGTGCCGTCTGGAGAGATGGGAATGGTGTCGAGGGGAACAGGTTGAGAGGCGACGCTGGTCATAATGTTGGTCGGTGTGATTTAGAGTGGTTCGCAGAATGCGCTTAGGTACTAATGTGCGTGTGCTTTGCACCGGGCAAAAGCGAGCGTCTGGGCGGAGGAGTGGTCAAGCGGGAAGAGTTGCTGTGCTGTTGGTGCGAGGGAGGAAGAGGTGAGTTTGAATCGAATAGCGAGATCAAGTGAGTTTTGATCGGTTGCGGCTTCTGTTGCTTTCTGAAGTTCGCTCTTGCTTTGCTCTGCTGTGCCAGTCCCAAGCTTTTGGAATTCCTTCTCGAAGCTCTTGGCAACGGCGCAAATCAAGTGTCACTCTTGGGCGATGCGGCCAGGACCCCCGAGGTCCCCAGTCAACTGCCATTGATTATAATATCATCACATTCTGTCCAGGCGACGAGACCCGTGCCAGAATCAACACGGTCTCTACTGCCTGTCCTCAGCATTCCACACTGGCGCAGCGTGTAACATGGAGCCGGCCAGTCACCGCAGGTCCGCAGTTCTGGGCATCCATGCTGCATCGACGTCGTGTCTTGGAGAAGGTCCATGTATAGGCCTTGGACGCTGTCGAGAATAGCAGATATCAGCCCATCAGCCCATCATCCCATCATCCCCCGTGACATCATCGTAGCCTTGCACAGTCCTCACGGGCTCAATACTTCTCTCTCCAAGTCTTCCTTCAAGAAGCACCCGTGGACCACAGCACCCGCATTCACCACAACATCCACAAATCCATCAGCATGGACGGGCCAAAACTCACGTCTCACATTGCCATTCTCGGTGCCGGGTCTGTAGGCTCCGCGATCGCATATGCCTTGATTCTGAATCCCATCGCGGGCGACATTCTTCTCGTTGATCCACAAGAGGAGATGCGGGATGCTCAAGTCAAGGATCTATCAGACGCAACATTCCATGGGAGCACAGAGTGTCGGGTCAGAGCTGGCACGCACAAGGAGGCAGGCCAGTGTGATATCGTGGTCATCACAGCTGGAGCAAAACAGAAAAAGGGTACCATGCCGTCTTGCTTTCATTTCCAAAATAAAGACTATCCAATGCTAACATTCCCTAGGAGAGACCCGTACCTCTCTGATTGGTCGAAATCAGAAGATCTTGAAGAGTGCCATCAATGGCATGAAGCCGTTCAAGGAGGACACCATCCTTCTTCTAGTTGCGAACCCGGTCGATATCCTGACTTTCTTTGCTCAAAAGCACTCCGGCCTGCCAAAGACCCAGGTCATCGGTACTGGAACATTTTTGGACTCGTCCAGACTAAGAGGCTTCCTTGCCAAGGAGGCAGAGGTCTCAGCCAGCTCCATCGATGCTTTCGTGTTGGGTGAACATGGCGAATCTCAGTTCGTGAGTCTATTCAGCAAACCTTGCTTGTTTGTTCAGAGCTCACAGATCAGGTGGCATGGTCAATCGCGACCATTGCAGGTGTACCAATCAGTACAGCCTTTCCAGGCGACAAAATCAATCGTCAAGCAATTGCCGATGCGACCAGAGACAAGGCAGCCTCCATCATCAACACCAAAGGCGCGACCAATTACGGCATCGGGGCAGTCACGTCGAGCATATGCAAGTCCATCCTCCACGATCATCGAAACATTCGGCCAGTCAGCCACTTTGTTGAGAGCTTGAACGTCTGCATTAGCGTCTTGACTGTGCTCGGCAGGAAGGGCATCGTTCGTAATCTGCCCGTCCATCTGAGCGAGGAAGAGCAAAAGAAGTTACAGGAGTCAGCGAAGAGCTTGCGTGAGATCATCGATGAAGCCGAGAGACATGACAATGATGATGCATGAAATTTCTGCACACGAGTGTCCCGATTCTCAGCTCTGCTACGTGGAAAAAGTGGTCCGCTTTTGGAATGACACTGCAAATTCCTGAGGCTACGAGCTCATGGTGCGCGACCAAGAGCGAAGAAAGGGGTCTATGGCTGAGGTTCAACATTAGTCATGCTGTTCAGCAAGTTCAAGTTCCGACCTCAAGACTCATCACGAGATCGATATAGCCGTCTACTCCGTTTTTCTCTTCTCTTCAAGTCACGTTCGAGGAACAAGACCAATCAAGACTTACCTCAGAGTTTCTACCTTTGTAATAGAAATTCAATCTAGCTGCAGTCAAGCTGGATTACCCATATCAATGAAGTGAACTCAGTCGATGTGATGCGAGAGTAGATCCGAGATGATGAGGCGATGCGGTTAGTGGATAACTCGCGCTTGGAATACTCGATTGAGAGTGGTCAGCAAAGTTGATTTTAATTGACATTTCTTACCTATAATAATATAAAGGTATTGAACTATTAATGCTTGCAATTGTTCTTACCGTTGTTGCGCATCAGGCTGAGAGGCGAACCCTTGATGGCGCTAGTGTTGCGCCCATGACTCGCGCGCTTGTTTACATTCGCCAATTTCACAACAACAAATCTAACCCACCACTGATACCATTCTTCATCAAACAACAGCAACTCATCCGCCCGACTGGCGATATACACAAAAGCATGTTTAACCCTCCGCGCAATGGGCTCAAGCCCCGCGCAATGCCACCTCCAACGAGCAACCTCCGCCGACAGATCAGTCGCGCCCAATCAGCGACACCAGCGTTGAGCGGACGAGCATCGCCTGCGGACTCTGTCACCTCGAGCACTTCAAGGATGCGATCGCCAGCTTCAAATTATGGTGGAACGAAAAGGAAAGAGAGGGATTTTGACGAGGGTGGTGAGGAGACAAACATAAATGTTGTTGTACGGTGTCGAGGACGGAACGACCGTGAAGTTCGCGAAAATAGCGGCGTGGTTGTCTCTGCAGATCAAAAGGGAAAGAGTGTGGAATTATCAATGGGTCCGAGTGCGTTGAGCAATAAGACGTATCAATTCGATAAAGTCTTTTCACCGGCAGCAGACCAGATTATGATTTTTGATGAGGTCGTGAGCCCGATCTTGGATGAGGTCCGTTCTTGCATTGGAAGATAAAGCTTCACAAGATACTGATTTGAGATGCAGGTTCTTTCTGGATTGAATTGTACAATTTTTGCATACGGCCAAACTGGAACTGGAAAAACATACACCATGTCTGGAGACATCACCGATATCCTACCCTTACCCGACAACGCCGGCATAATACCGCGCGTGCTTCACGCATTATTCAACAAAATCGACGGAGAGGATTCCGAGAATTCGGTCAAAGTCTCGTTTATCGAACTATACAATGAGGAGTTGAGAGATTTGTTATCGGCAGACGACAGCGCAAAGCTTAAGATCTATGATGACAATGGAAAGAAAGGACACAGCACGACCTTGGTCCAGGGTATGGAGGAATCACATATTACTTCCGCCACAAAAGGAATCAAGCTTTTAAGGGACGGCAGTCACAAGCGGCAAGTTGCAGCGACAAAATGCAATGACCTAAGCTCTCGCAGTCACACGGTCTTCACTGTGACAGTGTACACGAAACGAACAAACGAGGCAGGAGAGGAATACGTAAGCACTGGGAAGCTGAACCTAGTGGATCTGGCGGGAAGTGAAAACATTCAACGAAGTGGCGCAGAGAACAAAAGAGCAACAGAAGCTGGACTCATCAACAAGAGTCTGCTCACACTGGGTCGTGTTATCAACGCTCTGGTGGACCGAGGATCACATATTCCATACCGAGAGTCGAAGCTCACCCGATTACTGCAAGACTCACTTGGTGGAAGGACGAAGACATGCATTATTGCGACTCTGTCACCTGCGAAAAGCAATTTGGAGGAAACAATCTCAACTCTGGATTATGCTTTCCGAGCAAAGAATATCCGAAACAAGCCTCAAGTCAATCAGATGGTATCGAAAAAGACTCTGCTCAAGGAGTTCACGCTGGAGATCGAGAAGCTCAAGAGTGAGCTCATTGCGACGCGGCAGCGGAACGGCGTCTTTTTAACCCAGGAGACATACGAGGAAATGACCACAGAAAGCGAGTCGAGACGAATATTGACAGAGGAACAGCGAGACAAAATCGAGACCATGGAGATCAACCTTCGAAACAAGATCCAGGAACTCTTCTCCCTCACGACCAACTTCAACGCCATGAAGAAAGACACCGAAATGACAAAGATGATGCTCGACGGAACGAAGAGCATTCTGGAGAAGACAGAGGCTGTTCTTGAAGGCACACGAAAGAACCTCGCCGAGGAAAAGGCCATGCGAAAAGCCCATCAGAAGACGGAGGAGGCCCTGGTCGAAGTTGGACATGGTTTGATATCAACTCTTGGTCAAACCACCGTAGATATTGGAGGACTGCATTCCAAATTGCGAAGAAGATCCGATTTACAGTCGATGAATCGAAGGCACTGGAGCTCTACACAGTCACAAGTTTCTGGCACCACGATGACTGTGGATGAGAAATTGTTGGCTTTCCAGGCCGAGCAAGAAAGGCTGATCGCCAGTCTGTCGACACGCATGCAAGGCTTCGTCCAGCAAGAAATGAATAACCTGCAGGCTTCGCAACAGATGCTCCAGGAGAAATCGGCGGAGTTTGAGACGTCAAAAATGGAAGTGGATGATCAGACGGCCAAATCCCGTGATGACATGAATGATGTCTTGGAAGGAATCAAGTCGTTGCGTGAAGACGTCAAAGAAAAGGTTGGAGCAGGTCTGAGTGATTTATCTGTCTCTGCCCAGCGAATCTCGGCTGGAATCATGACTGAGATTGACGCTTTTCAAACACAGGTAGATTGGACAGTATCATGGCGGATGCGCAATGCTGACCAACTCTAGGTTCACTCATCTTATGCATCGCTGGCGAAGGACTTCAAGAACACGTTCGACGAGCTCGTTCGAGAACTTACTGACCAGCAAAAGGAGGCCGAGAAACTACGCCATGAAATTATTCAGGCCAACAACGAGCTCTCCCTCAAGAATAGCGCTTCAACCATGCGGCTCTCGATTCTGCTTGAGGAGGAGAAGAAAACACAAGCGTTGGAGCGCCAGGCATTATTATCGCAAATCACAACACTCGTCAACGCCACATCTGAGAAGCAGCAACTGCGGGTTGAACAGGGAATCACGAGCGTTCAGTCAGAGCTTGGTGAGCATGGTCTTGCTCATGGGCAAGTCCACGACACATTCGTTGCTGGAAGTCGCCAGTGGTCAGAGCGGTCGCAAGAAATTGTCGACAAGGCCATGAAATCCAGGGAGACGGTCAAAACCAGGATCAAGTCCGATTTTGCCGTGAGTCAAATTTACTTTTGCTTTTGGGAATAATCTAACAAGTGGCAGACAACAAACGAGCATACTGAGTCATTGCGAAACGTTACGACCTCTGTACATGACTCGACTACCCGGATTGTGGAAGAACAAATGCGACACCTTGATACACAGTTGCATGGTCTCGATGACATTGTGATTCGTATTCAGGAACAGAACAACACCCGTCACAACGCCCATGTTACATCTCTCTCTAACCTCGCGAACACGGTCCACACATCGTATGAAGGCATAGGGGAGTATTTCAAAACCTCGTTTGCTCGAGTGGAAGAGTTGGACGCAGACATGACCGATGAAGTCCACGCGCTTCAAGAGACCCTGCCAGCTCTCGAACCGGAGATACGTCGGCCGCTCACGGAACTGCGGGAAGTTATTGAAAACCAGGCTCTGGAAGAATACCAAGCCACGGGCGAAACGCCGCAGCGGAGACAATACGAGTACCCACTTTCGCTGCCCCAGACGGAGCCCCACGACACGCTGTTGGCCAAGTTGCGGGGACGGAGTACGAGTATGCCTCCGAGTCCGATGAAGGCAGACAGGAGTCCGAGTAAAGGGTTGGTGTTTACGGATAGCCTCGATGCGGCGGACGAGATGTTGTTAGTCCACACGAGCAACCATCACCGACCTGCCTCTTCGCACTCCTCGACGACGACGATGATGGCTAATTCGGCCTTGACTAGTTTGAGGGAGATTGATGTCAACATCACGGCTCCTTCGCTGCCCGTCGTCGTTGACAAGGACGGTCCGGGATCTTTGGGCATGCCGCCTTTGAAAAGACAGCATACTACCGGCTCTTCCGCGGAGAGCAAGCTACCCAAGAAGAGGGGCTTGAGGAATACGGTCGCCGGAGCGGTGGGAGACCGGGAGAATCTGACGATGCCCAATCTTGGTGCTAGTGTTGGGGCTGGTGGTGGTGCTGGTGGGGGGATGGGGAGGAGGTTGAGGAGTAGAGAGGGGAGTGGGTCTTGATCGATGCCTTTGTTATCGTTCGTGGATTCATTTGTACATGAGATAAGGGTGACTTCCTTGCAAAAACATTGGCCTTGCAAAATCATTGGCGAGGTTGGGAAATGGTTAGCCTTGTAGATGGATCATGTGGCCGTCCTTTTGACTTGTTAGTGGGTATACCCCTGTACTGGTAAGGCGTTTGGAGTGCATTTCTTCTTCCTTGCGGTGGTGGTTACTGGTGTTGTATGTGACGGCATCGTTTTACATGGTTTGTATGGGTGGCTGGGCGTGGTTACTAGAATCTTACTTTGTTGTTGTTGTTGTTTTCGTACAGGTATTTTCAAGTCCCTGGATATTTTCTTGTTATAATAAGTGTGGCCTCTTCTCTCAACGAGCCCGAGATTCTTCGAGGGCAGGGTTGATCTTTTGCAAAGGGGGTCTACGTAGCTCGAGATGAGTCAAGGGCGAGGCTGATTCTCGAAGGGGGGGTCTATGTATGGTTTGGTGGAGGTGGTGATGGAGAAGCAAGATCATGGTTCTGCACATCCTGCCATCCTTTGCAGCAAACGTACGACTAGAAAGCCCCTGGTCTGATCAAAGTGCCCAAGATATTCCATGGGCGAGGCTGATTCTCAAAGAGAGTCCGTCTACGGTATGTACGGTTTGGTGGAGGTGGTGATGGAGAAGCATGGTGGAAACCGTAACGATTATAGTTCTGAACATCCTCGCCTCCTTTGCAGCGAAGACATGGCTGGAAAGCCCCTAAGCTTATCTAGGAGCCTAAGATATTCCATAGGCGTGGCTGAGTCTCGAGGGGGGGGTCTACGTACGAGTTGGTGGAGGTGGTGGTGGTGGTGATGGAGAAGCATGGTGGAAACCGTGACGAACCCGGTTCTGAATATCCTCGCCTCCTTTGCAGCGAAGACATGGCTGGAAAGCCCCTAAGCTTATCGGGAGCCCAAGACGCTGCTTTCATGGGCGGAGGCTGATTCTCGGGGGAGGGGGTCTACAGTACGGATTGGTGGAGGTGGTGGTGGTGCTGGTGGTGGTCAAGAAGCAAGGTGCATGCCCTGANGGGGGGGGGGGGGGGGGTCTGGACGCGGGGCTGCTCGAGGTGCAGTGGTGAGCAGGTTTGAGATCGATACATAGTATCGACTCTGGCCTTCCTTCCGGCCGTGTGACGTTACCCTGATGGGATCTTGGTCGATATCGATAGCGTTGGCGCGATGCTGTGTCGGATCTGAGGTCTCGAATTTTGCTTTTAGAGTCTATCGATTTTCCTGATAGGGAGGGAAGGAGGGGAGAGGAGCTATTTTTGGAATTTGTTATCGCGTGCCTGTTTTTGTTGTGGGTGGTTGGAATCATAACATGGGTTTGTTACCGGGGTGCTGGCGTTTGAAGCTTGTCGCTTTTTGGGAAGCCAGTTGGTTGGATGCTTTGGAGGATCTTTCCTGATGGTCTGGACAATGAGGTGAGGTCTGGATTGTTCTGGGGGTTCTCAAGGAGAACGGTCGCAGACTCGCCGTGCAGAGTACTGCCTGAAGAGCGGTGGAGCTAAAGACAGGGATACTGCCAAGTTTGGGATGAGGAATACAAAATCAAGGCAGCACCAGCCCAAGAATAGTTCGAGTTTGGTGTGAGTCAATAATATGTACCCCACAAAGATACTCCTACAGTAGTCCCTGGATTGCCTACTAGTGCTCCTGTGCTGGAGCACTATCGATAAACACAACGTGGCGCGGAATCCGCATTTGCCCCAAACTGCCAAGCAACATGACAGCGGATCTGTCCATGGGGCGGAAATGATCGTTGGTTCCCGGGGCCGGGATACAAAAGGCAAGAGGACTAGAAATCCCTGTCTTATTTGTTTCTGGAAAAGTTTTGAGCTCCACCCACCGTTCGTGATGCATTTTGTTGAAATGGGGCTCGCTGAATGAGTCGCTGCCTGGAGGAACGGTGATGGATCTGGTGGTCGCTGCGTCGAACAAAGTTTCCAATCGTTTCCCTGCCCGGAATGCCACAATGAACGCTGGTTGTCGCCGCCACTGAAAAATCCTTGGATCGATCATGGGTTCGTTCAAAACTCGAATGCACAATCCGCATCCGGGAATTTGGGAATGGGCGGTGGAATTTTCGGTCCGGCGCGCTTTTGCATGATGGAAGAAAGGAGGGTGTGAAATCTATTCTTGCACGCCCATCCCCGCCGGCGGATACGGTTTTGTGGGTAGTTTGGCGCAAATACGTCGTCTCATTTCGCTTGTACTGTATCCTCATCGAATTCGGCGACGAGGGTGGACCGACATGTCAGAAGAGCAGATTGCGGCGGAAAATTTTCGCGAGGCACGAAAGACCGACCGGATTTAGTTGATGAAATAGAAATTCATTCGGGGGTCCAGGTCATCAGCACGTCGCTTGTTCAGGCCACGTCAAGTCTGATTGATGCTGCGCGTCCCATGTCGTGGTACCACAGGGACGGTGCAACATAGAGTATTGGCCGTGTCACCTGTGCAAGGCTTGGAATTGCGAGGTTGGCGCCACATGACCTCGCGAGGCGCGAAAACTCCGAGTTGCGAAAAGTCTATCCATAATCCATAGCTCGGTGAGGTTGAAGGCTCTCTGTCTCTTCTTCTGGACGAGTGCATCTTGTCTGGATCAGGATCAGCATCAGCAGTACGGATGCGGGCCGAGCGAAGCCACAAGGAGAGATGCAAAAGTGAGAAGCGGTCGACCGTCGCGGCGATATGTCCAGGATGCAAAGTGAGTGCGTTCCTCCTAACACGGTAATACGGGAGAACAAGATAGATCAATTACCGAATAGATGAGAAGCAGGGACTGTGGCAGGGGCAGGGGGACACAGGCACAGGCACAGAAGATGCGGTGAGGGACGGAGATTTTTCACGGCGGGTCGAGCGGCGGAGAGCTCGATGGCACTAACATACACGTGGGAAGAAGCCTCTGCCGAACCTTGGACCCGTCGGTCGAGGCTGTTTCGGTATGTGAATCGGCCAGGTGTGTGATGAAACGCGAGATCTGACCCAAGGTGCGTGGGTTGAGGACACTGTACTTGGGACATGACGACCGCTGCGTGGGGGAGTTTCAGCTGCTGCGACAAGGATGAGGCCTCACCTTACTATAGGATATCGTTGGTGAGTCAGTCGTATCACAGTCTTCTGCTTGCGCGGCTCTCGCGTTGACTAGGTACTGCAGCTTATCAGTGGTGAGAACAGTGTACGGTCATGGCAAGGCTGGATGAGTCGGTGGCACACGGAGAGCTTGCAGGAGAAGCGTCGCACGAAGCATCTAGGATTGGGGTTGCAGTATTAGATTTCTACTTGTTACAGCAGGCACCAGATTCCTACAATTGATGATGAGAGCGCAGTAGCGAAGGAGCTGTGTTGTGCGAAGCAAGACTATGACGAGCAATAGCTCAGGGTATTTCCCACCGATCTCGTTCGGTCGCACTCGAACGAGCCATTAAACTCCAGGTAGCATCGTCACCTCTAATCTATCAATAATCGTACACCGCGGGACATAATAATCGTCCCCTCCGTGCCGCCCATGACATGCAATTAAATAATGCGGTAGAGAAAGAAAAGAGACCAGTCGCTGACAAACGCCAAAGGAACCCTGAGAGATGACCAGCGATCCGTCCGTTCCCTGCGACACAAATAGGGTGGATATAATACAAGGCTCATGCAGTACCGAGCCAGCGGCGTGTGTGAGCTGAAAGAAAAAGTGCCAACCGCAAGGCAGAATTGGCCGTCGACTTTTGGTGATGTGAAGGGTGAATAAGGCCGTGAGTGGAAGCGCGAGTGCACAGCGGTCGGGTGTGTACATCGACTGCGAGCGTCTGTCGGGGTTACGCAAAATCCCGAGCGTCCGTGGACTTGATTAAGGTGTCGTATGGAGGAGGACATTGTTCGTCTTTGTGGTGGAAAAAACGGTGAAGTGGAAGAGTCCAAAGTTCGAGTGTAGTGTCGGATTCAGTGAAGTTGCGATGTGCGTACGCTCCACTTGGGACATGTCGATAGGCAGTCCATCTTGACAGTCGAATTTTGGTTGCTCGTTTCTCCAGTCTACGAATCTTGCTTGGGTGCGTCTGGCAGGTCTGGGAGTGGCTTATTTGGTGGTGCTACGGTTCGTCAGTACGTGGGTCTTGCGCGAACTGGGGAAAAAGTACTCACGACCAGGTAGCGGGGGTAACGAGATCATGACGGAAGGCATTGTGGAGTTGATTGGCGGATTGATTCCACTAAAAGGGCTGGACTGTGGCGATGGAAGTTTGCGTGCGAGAGACCAGGACGGTAGTATCTTAAATGTCGATGAGGCGTCCACGGGCAGGGCAGCACAGTTGTGAAGGGCAGTCTGTAACGGGTCGCGGAGGCGGAGGTGTGCTGGAGATATATAAGGTAGGAAGAGGCCGTGGGGAGTCTGTTCTGGCTTATGATGAAACGGAGGGATCCGAGTTTCAGGCGGCGGACAGACATGATATATACACAGTACTCGCGTCTCAGCGTGACAGGCAAGGCTAGCGGATATCACCATTTCAGTCATCCACGGCAATCCGCAAGGGGCCAAGCCCAAGGAGTGCGGAACGACGCAAGCAGGGAAGTGTGGTATGGGTATAGGCATGCTAGGGAAAGGGCTGGATATGCGCCTGCTTGCCTGCCCCTGCTGGCTGGGCCGCGCAGGGACTAGTGAGGGCGGCATGGGCGCAGAGAATTGGAATGCACGCAAACCACGGCCTTGTTTCAAGACCCGCCTCGTGACGGAAAGCAATTCTGGCCCATTCAAAGTGCATGCGAACTCAATTTGCCTTTTTGCCATGTCCCGCCAGGCGTCAGCGGACTGCGAACTGCGAACGAGCCTGCCGGCTCCGTTCAAGCCAGCTTCCAGTTCGCATTCCACCCGCCCCGATGAACGAGGATTGCGCAGACTCGCTGAGACAGAGACAGAGACAGAGACAGAGATACACAGAGACAGAGACAGAGACAGAGACAGAGATACGGGCCATGCCGGAGTCCAATTCGGTCCAACGGTCGCTACCTGTCGGCATTGCCGGACGGTCTGCCAGGAGTATCACAGCCATGTCCGCTTTTGGCAGCCGGACCAAAGAAGTGCTGCGAGCAACCACAAAGGCCTCGAGCTCAGCCACTGGCCAACTTTGTCCCCAGGATGATGCCTATCTCGACACCCGTACTCATCCTGACCGTCAGCGAGATTCTCCCGTCCTTCTACGTCTCTTCCACCCAGGGTGAATGCCAACATCAGGAGGATCTGGAACAGCATGGCCTACTCGCTTGTGCCTGGAAACAGCACGCAGGTCTCATCTGTTCCCGGGTCTTTGGGTATGGTACTATGGTTGCTTAAGGTTGTTGAACGAGTTAGCTTCGGTGCGGGCGAGGTTTCCTGTTCGTGTGCTCGATCAGTGCCTCTCCCGGCGATGCGGTTCACAGTATTGTGGTCGACATGGGCCCGTCATGACTGTCGCATCATCGCATACGTAGAGTGGAGCAGCGGCAGTGGGGTTCTGTCGCTGATGAAGTGTGAACTGCTGTGGCGCGGCGCCACTAAGGTGATCCCCATTCTTCTCGCGTGACTGGCAAGGTCCCCCTCCCCCTCCCCCTCTCCCTCCCCCTCCCGCAAGACACCTGCAGTCTACCATCTAGTACCATCTAGTACCATCTACGCGCCAGACCATCATAATCACACTACACAGTAGGCGCTTCCGACTCTAAGCTGATGCCCCCGCCGATCCCGAGCGCCAGAGACAGCCTCAGGCGCACATTACTCAGGCCATCTGTAACAGCTTTGTCTTGGTCCAGGGGCCCCCATTGCCTTTGCCATTGCCTTTGCCATTGCCTTTGCCATTGCCATTGCCCACTAACTCTAGCGCTGCCATCAGGAAAATAATACTCTCAGTAGTCTCCGCCGCTACATGTCACCATCAAGGATGCGAGCCAATGCGGCAGTTGACAATCGAGGGGAACATTAGAAAATCTCTGCTTGCTCCGCTGCGTTTTTTGGACCTGCGTGCACTCATCGTGAGCTATTAGTCGGGCATGGCTTGAGGCTACGGAGCACTCCGTAGCCACCTTCTCAAGTACCGACGTACAACTCCCGACTACCGGCAACGAACCACACATCACGCGCGTGCCTCACAGTCGCAACCAATGAATGGTTTCCATGCCTCCAACTGCTGCTCCCACCCGTCGTGGGCATGCGTGTCCTTGCTACGATCGATGCTTAGCCAAGAGTCAGAACGTACACAGAAACACATCAAAGCACGGCCTCTACTAGCTTCGAAACAGTGGCACTTGAATCGAATCTGCGGCTCGCGGACCGCAGACTTGCTTTGCCATTTCTCAAGGGCTTTCCATCACATTTCTCTCTCTTCATCTTCACACATCTGTGGAAGCTTCAACTCCAGCTTCAAACAACCAAATCACTCACCCGTTGCCATCTTCAAATCTTGCCATCTACAAATCAAAAGGGAAAAGTATTGCCCTCAGACGCCTTGGCCCACCAGATAAACATGATGATCAATTATACAAGGAATTGGGGTTCCATTCCAACAAACCGCCTTAAATCCTCCTTATGAGCTATACCCGACTAACTCGATATGCGTAGGCACAGTATAATTGTCATCCCCTCACTGAACCCTTACAAAGTTCCCGGCCTTACAACAGCAATAGCTTTCTATAGAAACGCGCCACCTATAGCCCATGGAGTCAAAGAACGCCCCTACCACGGGAGATGGCTCCAGCCGTGTGAAATGCGGTGTTGAAACAATACTTCCCCTCGCCGTGCGTCCCGCCCACCCGCCGGAACCTACCATCTATAGGACAGCCTCAAGAGATGCGGTTCAGCTGGTTATAGCGGTAACGCGTGAAAACTCCCGCAAAAGTTTGAAACGGAAACTTGGTCTCCACACCACTATGGTATTTGGCTTGCTCTTGGTGTTCACAAGCAATGCATCTGGCTTTTAGACGACAAAAAAGCCACAAATTGACCTCTTTCCTCAACCTGTCCAATGTAGAGCGTCTTCAATGTGAGCAGCTCCAATCTTCCCAGAGGTGCGTGAGTTATTAATGTAAAGGAGAATATTGATGCTGGCTATATACATTGCAAGTTTGTCTCGTGGATGCTGCTTTTCTTTCGAGGCAAATCCTATATGCTCCCAGAATCGTGTCTTCCCGTTTGGACCGAGACTTGGATGTTTACCAAGGAGTAAATAGAGCTGCTTCGAACCCTATGATATATTTGTCCAATAAACTGCGAATGTGCTCTCTTTCCTAAAGAGGCCCAGCAGAACGATAGATGGTGGTGAGCTCAAATCGTCCGCTGAGACTTGCAAAGTAGTGGTGCGGTACAAGGTTTCGAGTCGAAGCTTGAAACTCGGCAGGGGCTAATTTCATGGCATTTACTCCATAGATTCGGTATGCCATCTGATTACACGTTCTAGACACGTAGAAAGTGTACCATTTGCGATGGTCATGGCAAGAGCAGACGTCGGCTCCGTGAAGCCTGTAGCCTAGAGACGTGCAGCACGTCTCCAATACTGAACCCGGAAAACATGGCAATCGATGATTTCGTATAGCATGTTGAGGTTAGATATTATAGTTTTGATTCAGTTGGAAAATGGAGGTGGAGCGGAATGCGAACGCCAGGCTTTTTTGAGTTCCATTCTGGTTCGCTGCTTGCAGCTCGACCATTCAGTTTGGTGCATTTCGTCCTAAGAGGTTGTGCAGGTCGAGCGGTCAATTTCGGCGCAGTTGCGATCTATTGAGACCATGATCATCGATTCCGGCTACAGAAGATGTGACTTAGCGGCTTTGTATCGCGAGAAGCATCGCGAGACGCATGCCGAGGATGATATTGTTCATGATCAGGTCCGCCGATGGGCGAGCAGTCAACTCAACTAGATTTTTTGCCTCGTGTTCGCTTTGTAATAGGCTCGGAATGTTGCGGGTCTACCTTTCTCTTTTTCGCCGCTGATGACGTCGAACGCGACGGCTGCTCTTTGCGTTTGGTTTTGCTCTTGGAGTCCTGCAATCGTTCTTCGGCCTTGTCTTTGTCGTCATCCTCATCCTCGTCCGTGCTATTTTTCTCTCTTTCGTCTCCTATATCCTCATTTCCCTTGCCAAGTACATATGCGACTTTCTCAATCTCTAGACAGTTTATTGGCCGAGGGCCTGCGGCCATTCGCTTTTGAAGATGCTCGCATTTGACGGCCATACTTTCCCACTCCTTCAGTGTGTATCCGATCTGTCTTGACCAGCCTTTGCCCGCCTTCTTCAAAGGTGTCTTATTATTCTTTCTATCTGTATGCATGCCATCCCAATGCACCCACCGAAACAGCTCATCGGAGAAGAAAGGAATGTTGTCGGGATCGTAGCAAGAAGCGAGTAGAGCGGCAGTGGCCGGGCCGATACCTTTCAGGTCTTTGGCCAACTGCTTCAGCATGTCCTGAGAAGATTGTTTGGGTTTGTTGAAAGCTTCCTTGGTAGTGGATCTGACGTCGTCCTCGCTATTCGACGCGACCAGTTTGGTCAAGGAGGGTCTGAAGGTACCATGCTTTCTGCGCGTCGCAAATCAGTATTAGATCGATTGCTGAACAAGCAATTCTCACAGTTTCCATTCAACAAGTTTCTGGACTTCCTTTTTCTCCAACCAGGCTCCGCCTTTGTCACCACGTCTTTCCTTCAGCAGGGTTGGAATCGTAACGAAGCGATAGTCGTCCAATTCGTGGAGAGTATCCGATACGAGATCCTCATACCGAGCGAGGTAGGTTGAGAACTCATCAGGAGTGATCCTACTGTATGATAAAGATTTTGCCATGATTCGAGTCTAGTTGAAGAGAGGATGGCGGGCATTGGCGGCATCGTAGTGAAGTGCAGTCACGTCAGTGAACGCATAAGGCGCGCGCTGTCACGTGTCGTTGGTGTTTCGTGTGGAGAGTTTCTTGGTATCCATGGATTTTATTAGGAGTGCGTGAAAGAATCACGCCATCGGCATTCGACTGAGAAATTTCTGGCGCTGTGGTCAATGTCGGTCAGGTTGCTGGTGGTGAATGCGATCTTGGCCAATTCCTACCTCCGACCTCCAAGTCTCTGATCCCCTTGACTTCCATCTCCCCTTCTAGAATCTCATCAGCAGATCACCGTAAATGAAAACCCCGGTAGACAATGTCTCGTTCAGCCAGGTTCTTTTGCCTTTTAGGGTAACTAAATCGTCCATGTTTGGAATACATACTCAATCTAAATCACCCTCCCCGCAGCGAGCCTCTCCCTGTTTTCCAATCTACCACCAGCGGTACGGCACCTGGTTTTTGGATTCAAAGAACCGAATCCTAAACTTGGCTCTCCAGCTGCCTGGACACAGATTATTGAAAGCAATTCTCTCTTAAAAACGTTTGATTGACCCTAGTAGAGTGTGATGAAGTACAGTTACACTGTCAAGTTTACATACGAAATCCGGAGACGCCACGTCTAGATTCCATATAGACAGAATTGCGCTTTATCGATTCGCACTAGTCAAAGCAGTCTAATTCGCTATATAGTAGCTAGCTCGCAGCATCTTTCGATCTAATTACCGTAAACTCACACTCGTTACCTTTTGGCTGCTATGATTTCTCTGGCCGTCATTCCATTCATTCCGTCTCTAGTTGCTGCTTCTTGGCAGGTCGGTCAGGCAGTACAGTTGGATACTGGTCTAGTGATTCGTGGCCATGCGTCAACTTGGCAACCAGTTGTCAGCGAATATCTCGGAATACCCTACGCTCAACCGCCGATTGGTGCATTGAGATGGAAGGCACCTGAGCCATTCAAAGCCGTTCCTGGCACTCCTTTTATTGCGGACAAGTTCGTGAGTAGTGCTACGTTGTCGAAACGCGTGCGAATATCTGACCTGCTAACACACATCAGTCGCCGTAAGTAGAGATCGATGCCCACGGTCATGATGAATCAAGATTGACGATCCACAGAGACTGCCCAGCAAATGTTGCTAGTTTCTCAAACGCAACAAGTCTGAACTCCGTGAAGGGTGTTGTTCTAGCCTCGCTCGGGCAATATGGAGACCAGTACGACGAGGATTGCCTAAGCATCAATGTCTGGACCAAACCCCAGTCTGAAGGTCCTGCTAAAGCTGTCCTTGTCTGGGTATATGGCGGTGGCTGGGCCTTGGGAAACACAGCGTCGCCTTCCTACAATGGAGCCAGACTGGCTGCCGAAGAAGACGTTGTAGTTGTCAGCATGAATTATCGCCTCAACATATTTGGTTTTCCTGGCGCTCCAGGCCTCTCAGATCAGAATCTTGGCCTGCTTGACCAAAGATTGGCGATAGAGTGGGTATGTATAGTCTCTCCAGGCGAGGGAAATCTCTAGATCTGCAGATTGAGTTGTCATGACCTAAGCTGATTTGGATTTTTAAGGTACGAGATAACATAGCCGCATTTGGAGGTGACGACAAAAGAATTACACTGTTTGGGTGAGTTGTCCGAATCGCAGCCTTCTGTGTTACAATTTCGCTAAGTGGCCGCAGCGAGTCTGCTGGAGGCGCATCAATTGACATGTACTCTTACGCGTGGGTCAAAGATCCGATCGTGAACGCCTTCATTCCAGAATCTGGCACCGCATCAATGGGAGACATGATGAGCAGGAACAAAGCCGACAAGGATGCTGGCTGGTACAAGGCTAGTCAAAAGCTTGGCTGTGGTGGTGCCGAAGCCGGAGAAAAGACAGTTGGGTGCATGCGATCGAAGCCTTGGAACCAGGTTCTCAGTGCCATCAAACCGCAGGGATCTCAAGCATCTCTGGGTGGAATGGGAGATTTTGCACCATCCCCAGATGGCAAAGTGGTATTCAATGACTACAAGGCACGTGCAGACGCTGGAAATTTCATCAAGCGCGTAAGTTCCGCCTTGCTCTAGAGTTGCGGTCCCTCGGTCTAACAATCATATAGCCAATGCTGGTTGGCAACAATGCCAACGAAATGGCATTATTCATGGTTGTACTCAATCAAGTCTCCACTCTCGGATCATCCCTTCTCAGCATGGCCAACGACATCTTCACATGCCCTTCCGCCACAGCAGCCCAAGCCCGCACAAGCGCCGGCGTAAAGGCCTACCGCTACCTCTACGCAGGCGAATGGCCGAACCAAGAGATAGCCCCAAAAGCAGGCGCCTGGCACGGTTCCGAGATAGGCATGGTCTTCGGCTCTGTAGAATACCAACAACAATTCTTCGGCTCCATGATCGGCAAGAAAATCTCCTTCCCAAACACCGATGCACAAAAGGTACTGGAGAAGAAGATGATGGGCGCCTGGGCGGCGTTTGCTAAAGATCCCGAAAAGGGTCTGGAAAAATTGGGATGGCCCACGTACGATGAGAAAAAGACCGGTACCGTCATCCAACTTGGGGGACCGAATTCTGGGAATATCACCTTTGTTGACCCGGCTGCTGTGGATAAGGGATGTCAGAGACTCAGTACTCTCATGGGCTCTTTGGGTGGCGCCGGTGGTTTTTCTGGGCTCACAGGTTTATTGAGTGGACTGAGTAAGCCGCCAGGAGGTACTGGTTCACCAGCAGATGCGAGCGGCGCTGCACCTCCGCCTTCTGTTCCAGCTACTGGATTTGGAAACCGTAAGAGAGGGTAAAGAAAGTAATTATGGGAGTTGGAGACTCGTGGTATGAGCACTTCCGGTGAAGGATTAATGGACGATGGGGGAATGAAAGATAGGAGCACTATTGGGTTTCAGGGGTTGAATCGGCATGATGGCATCACGAAGATATGAAAACAGCTTACCAACACTTCTCCCTTCGTCCTTGTTTGGAGGTGTATGGTAGTCGTGGGTTTGACCTTCTGTTTCTCAGACACTGCTCTTAACATAATCTCACTTGGAGATCGAACTCGTGCAATGCCGAAACATCCCAATCCCCAAAAACCTCACCGCTCTTATATAAAATTCGACACAGAGTGTCCTCCCAAGGTATCCAACAAGGCCAATTCCATCATCAGAGGAAGCAAATAGATAACTCAACATACAGATTCTTATAAATGCACAGCCATCCAAAGATACAAAATGTACCGCATGATCGCACGCGGGACAATCAATCCCACGTCGACTTCAGTCTTTTACTAACGATATATCCTTCCCCAGTGATCTCGACACAGAATGTTGCGTTTGACCATTCCCGGGACTCTCAACCTAGTCACAGAATCCGCTATCTAGGCCCAATTCCGCGAGCGGTACCAGTCTATCATTGGGATAATTTGCCTTCAAACGCCCGCTCTCACGGCGACGGACAAGCAGAGTACAACAAATATCGAAGCAGAAGACCGAATGACTTACGATTGATGTCATTATTGTCCAATTCAAGATCAGCGCATAGTACGGGACAATGCTTAAATCTCGTCCGGTTGAAATCTTCAAATGAAAGCTCAAATTGGGTATCACAATGCCCTGATTTTCCCATTGTGGACACGCGCAAAAGCATAGAAGCATGTATTTATATCGTAACCACCACAGGGCGGGCACAGCTTTTGCAAGCCTCCACGGTCTTGTCGCAACTCCACAAGCAGGAGACATTCTAACAGCTGACATAAGAGAGAATGCAAGCAACTATGTCATCGCTATCCACCATTTCAAGCCGTCCATCCGTCCGTCCCGATCAGACCCAAACCAGAACCAACCGACCTATCCATGACACTTATGCACAAATGAGTTGCACCTTTCTCTTTGCGCGTATGTGAGGTAGGGGCTCACACGCGAATCGAGATCTGTGTAAACACGCATGCTTCCAACTCATCCCAACATAAAACAACACCAGGCGCCAAACAGGAGAGTAAACCCAAAGACAAAGCAATCAGGCAAAGCTGCCGCGCTAAATGCTCAAGGACGTTGAGAGGCTAGACCAGAGTATATTTGTCTGTGACATTGTCACTTCGTTCAATCGTGACCCCGTGAACTCGTCAACAACATTCTTCAATCATTTGATGAAGATGGAGTCTGCACGATTCCAATTATTGCGAGTTTTGCTCAAGTGGTCTAATCCTAGGGATGTTTCGCCTGATGACATTTTGTCCCAAAGAATATCATCTGTCCATATTGTTAGTGGAACGCCATAGGAGCAGATATGAGACGATTGCAAACTTACCATCTGTGAGGTACTCGGCCTTGGTGTACTGAGATCGCGGAACGACCGCAAATTTGATTCTCTCGAGCGCCTTGCCCTTGATTCCTGTACGCTTGGAAAGCCTCTCTTTCGTGTCTTTAAAGACTTCGCCTTTCTTGATCAAAAACAAGAACGGGACACCGTGAGTTTTACTCATTTCTTTGTCAAAATGCAAGGCCGGCACAAGGTATTCGTTGTCTTCATCGATTTCTCCCGCAAATTCGCCTTCTGGTGTTGGCTCCGCGTACAATTGAATGAACTCATTCAAATTGGCGACTGGGTAGGCAAGTGCACACTCTTTGAAGATCTTACATGCGTGTGTCTCATAGACACGGACCCGGCTTGCCATTTCATCAGTGATGTAGCCAGCGGGTGTTTTGCGACGCAATGCCGCAATGATGTCAGCGATTGTCCCGTTCTTCGGGACCAGAACTTCATAGGTCTCTTCTTTTGCGAGACCTTCAGGGAGCCATGTCACCTTGATGACTTTGCGCGTCTCCAACTCGCTCAGGCTTACTTCGAGAACTTCGTAGTAGAGTGCATCGTTTCGCTGATTCAAGGCTTGGCCGTACGTTTGAAAGCCAGGCGTAAGCATCGTGCCGAGGTTATGTTGTGTAACATGTCGTAGCGGTGCCTTAGGTCTCCCGTTCGTAGCATTGACAGGGCAAAATCGTATATGGGTGGGATCTACGTTTGGACCAAGACGCTCAGCGACCTTTTGTGCAAGCTGGTTGTAGTTCATCCGCTTGGACAGTTCAAGCTCAAACTCCTCACCGTCGTCCGTTGTCTTAGGTGCAAACTTGACCTTGGTCTTGTGTAAGAGGAGGTCGTAAAACTCTCTCACGTCGATGTGTTTGCCAGCAGCTGCGAAAACCGATAATCTGAGGACAAGGTTAGTGTTTAATCATCGCTGGCAAATCTGTACGCACTCTTTTTCCGAGAAATTCCTTTGGACTGTGATGACATCGCCGTCTTGAATTTCTGATTGAGCTAGCGTTTGCTTGCCTTTGATAGGCTCGATCATGTTGTGCTTTATTTCCTGGCCGTTTTGGTTAGCGCAATATTCGTTCAAGCCAACGCAACAACTGACCTCAAACATCTTGAAGCTTGTGCCCGGCGGCCATCCCATAAGCTTCAGGACATGCGGAGCGATGTCTGCAGCCTTGTCTTGTTGCAGCGCGTAGAAGTGGCCCATGCCGAAAAGTGTCTGTTCTTCAACGTTGAAGTGCTTCAAGAATAGTACAATAGGCCTAGATGCAGGGTTGTCGCCACTGTATGCATCTCCGAAGATAACATTCCCGTCTTTGTCTGTGTCGTCAGAAACCTCCATCCATACACGGAAATTTGTGCTTTTGGTTCCAAAGCGGTTGGCTGCATCTTCAATGCTCATCTCCGGTTCGGTAAGGGGGCGGTCGGGTCGCGATGTCCCATTTTGCCTGTTCACGATTGCCCATGGTCGACACTTGTTTACGGCCAGCCCCATATCCGTAGCCACAAGAGCAACGAAATCTTCGACGGACATAGACCGTTGGACGCGAAAAGATCTTGGCCGTGTGTCCTCGGACACGAAATCCTTCCATGGCACAATATCGAAGCCTTGGAAAGCTCTGAAATGGTCGTCTGTCGCAACACTGACCTCCATGTACAGATGTGCCTCTTCGCGGTCCTTGCGTAGCTTTTCGGCATGCGATTTCTCTCTCGCAAATTTCTCAGCGAGATGCTCCGGTGGCCGGACCTCATCGTCCGTAGCTAAGAGCTTATTCAAGCGCGACTCCCGCATGTACACTAACATGTAGGCATTGTTGGAGCGTTTTGCCGTCCAGGTGCGTGTATAGGGGTTGCGTTGGCCCGGATTCTGGCCATTGGACTGCGGCGACGCTTCACCGCCGAAATTATCGCTAATAGCTTCACGTGGAAGTGCCCTCATCACTCGATCGTCATCAAATCGATACCATTCGCCATCCTTTTGTGGCTTCAAGAATGCGTAGTAATGGCCAGCATTGAGATCGCCGCTGTGGACGAGGACACCGTGAAGTCGATAAATCCAGGGCTCTGACTTGTCTGCTTCTTCCGATAGGTATGGTGATGCATCCCAGGTTTCTGGGAATTCGTAACGGTCGTTGATTTTCATCATCGTGTCGCGGTTGAAATCGTACTCAAACCGTTTGAGTTGCAAATGCAGGACTTCGGGGAAGCTTTCGAAGATTACGCCCTTCTTCGCGTCCTGTAGACCATATCCTTCAGCCATATATTTGTTCTCGCCATCCATAGTCTCCACAGCAATGTAATCCCTGAAACTGTCGTCTAAGGTGTCATTGCCAATGACGTTCAATTGTATGTCCCAGAAGTCCTCTATGCGAGCAGACTCGGCGTCGACATGGATGCATTTGATGTACGTCTTCGATTTTCCGATGAACATCTTGCCCAACGCATCTTGAGCTTCGGTTCCCTTCATGCGTTCTTCCAGGCGTTCCATCAAGATGCGCGAAAGCTCCTGAACGTCCTGCTGCTCAAATATCTGCCGCGAGTCCCAGCCAAAGGCCCTTGTAAGTTCGCTCGTTGACACGGCAGAGTCGCTCGACTGTAGCTGGTAGAAAAGACGTTGTAGCGCGTAGCCACTGTTCGCTTTGGTATCGTCTTCATCCTGGGTGGGTATTTGGTACACAGCCTATTTCGTGGTTAGCAGAGCAGCCTAGCATAGCCAGAGCTATTCCAATGAAGTACCTTGCGAAATGCGTGAGTGAAATACAGCGATTGCAGAAGTGAGTTGAGATAACAGGTTGCGCCTTGGTTTTTCAGCCCCACCATGCCGGTCTCTTTCTTCGAGTCGTAGCTACGCTTGATTAGCACCATCTTTGAAGACTGTTAAAAAGAGGTTCGCTCAAGGAGATAATCCCTTGAATCATCCATTTTCCTGGCGGAATGAGACATACTTTAAGAAATTATGCCACAAAACTCCTGTCGGGTCCTTGTAGATGCGAACGTATGCAGTCAGCTTGGCCGTGTTGTTTTCAACCATTGGCCGATCGTGATCTTCCCATCGGGGCTGAAACAGCTTGCGAAGCTCAGCAAAGCGTGTAAAACCCCAGTCGGCTTCTTCACCATTGAATCGGTGGGTCGCTGTATGAGTGACATAGATTGTGGGGTCGTTCGGATTCCAGAGCGTAAGCATGAATTGGGCACAGGCATACCAGTCGTCTGGCACCTTATCTTGAAATCCGTGCTCCAAATAAAATGAGGCATGGTCGACATTATTGCCCTGTGGAAAGAAAAGAACTCTCCATGGATACCCGCCGGAGTGGAAAACGGGACCATTTGTGCGCTTGGGTAGAGACCGCCAATTTTCGATTGTCCATGTGTCTGTGGCTTCTGCTTCAACCTCCAGGCCTTCCATCAAGGGCATGTGGCGCCTTTTGACGGCCTCGAAGTCATCGGCGCGAATTTGCGGTTCGGGTTCAGCTTCGTCCATGGACTCGTCGCCAGCAGCAATCTCGGCGACGTCCATCTTCTCGTCGTATTCAGGATCGATGGCCATATCGCTGGGTGCCTGTATAGACTGTTAGAGGACAAGCAGGGTGGTGGACGGATGGGGGCGGACATACGTGTTCCATAGTGAGTAGATGTAGTTGGATCGTGTGGATGAAGCTCTTCCCGGGGAGGTAGTGGTCAAGGAGGGCCGGGAAGGGAGGAGGAGCGCTTGCTCGGTGCTAGCAAACAGCGTCCGGGAGGTTTGTGTTTGTATGTGTGGTGGTGGTGGTGGTGGTGGTGGTGGCCAGAGTAGGTCCTGGTTAACTAGTAGTTCAAGTTGGTGATGGTGTGGGCTTGGGGAGCAGTGATGACGAGCTTCGGTAAGAATTGCCAGGACGTGAGAGCTTCACACAACCGCGCCGAAGTGAGTAGTTGGGTGCAAAGCGAGGCCGGGTCGTGTAGAAGAATGAAGATTGCAGAGGGTTGGCATTGGGAGAAGGAAAGGCAATTGCTCGTATGGAGGAGCGAAAGTCTGCGAGGCACCACTTATTGTTCCAAAGGTCACGGTTTACGGTGCCAGGATCTACTTCTACTCTCCCCACGCCACTTTCAGCGCCCACCCACTGGAACGAGCTTAGAGCCGCACAGCTGGCACCCCGCTGTGCCCTCAAGAGTAGTTTCACCGCCCACGACACCCAGCACTGAGCACCTCTCCAACAATCTCCCCCAATCCCATTCTGCCGTGCTTGACGACCCTGACGCTCCTCAAGGTGTCCCTGATGCATCGCTCTAGCCTGTACGCGCCTTGATCAGTTCGCCGTTGCTAACGGCGGGGCGTTGTATTGCCTCATGCTAGCCACGCATGGAGCCGATGCCTTTGCTATGCACTCGACCAGCGACAGCATCACCGAACACGCAGAGATACAAGCAGTATCCAGAAACTCCCCATGGCGCTCGGGGGACCCTCCACACGGCCCAGGGCTCCCCTCGCTCGCCAGCTGCTGCGTCTCCCTGCTGCCCTGAGGTCTTGGAGCACCGAGAGCTGCAGCGAACCTGCGCAAACACCATGGCGACCAAGTGCTGCCCTTGACGAGTGTGTATGGTCTCGCGCAGCATAAATCTACATCGCTAATGTAGGCCTTCTAACAGATGGGTGCAAAAGCCAGCCCACCCTGTTTCTTTGCGCCAATTGACCTATTACGGGAGCACCTTGACTGAGAAGAGACTTCTCACCAGCGCAAATTATGTGCGGACAGAGCTGCCCATCAGGTAGGATCACCTCACACATCGCTCTTGGCGTACTCAGCTTACCTGATCGGAACAGAATCGCCCACCGTCTGAGGGAAATGCAGAAACTCCCCTACTTCATGATGCGGAACCGACATCTTTGTCATGTGTACAACCTTTACTTTGAGGCCTTCGACAGGTTCCGCAGTGTTTCCGAGATCCATACTCTCAATGACAACGACAAATTCTGCAAGGTCGTCAAACAAACGCTCAAAGACCATCTCGTGCGTGCTACAAGGCTTCTCTATTGAGCAGCGCAGGAGGGCTGATAATGCTGTAGACGGTCATACCCGAATTGGCCAAGGCCGCTCTTCAAGTGCAAGAACGCATGCCAGCTGAAGATTTGGACAACTTTATGGATATCATGCTACGATCGGTGAGTCACGCCGAACCCTATTTCTTCCCTACCCAGCTTTCTTTTGTCAATCTACTGACCGTCTGTGCAGCGAATCTCACGCCGCGTCATCGCAGAGCAGCATATATCATTGACAGACACGTTCCACGAGCCATGGCATTTTCCAGACACAAACCAATCTCAGCATGACCCACATCCTGTAGAAGTTGGCGAGATTCTGCTTCGATGCAATGCCAAAGAAGTAGTGGAACATTGCGCTGAAGCTACTCGACAATTGATGTTGGAGCAGCATGGTCAAGCATCGAATGTGCCTGAGGTCAAGATTGAAGGACATTTCCAAGCGACATTTCCCTACGTGTTGAGCCACGTCGAATACATGATCTCGGAGCTCCTTCGAAATTCCATGCAGGCGTCTTTGGAGCATCCAAAATACAAAAATAACAAGCCCCCCGCAATCGAAGTTTTGATCTGTGAAACGGGTCAGCAGGTATTGTTTCGCATCAGTGACCAAGCTGGAGGTATTCCTAGGGAAATCTTGCCCCATATTCGGAGCTTCAGCAAAGGGCCCAGGAAAGATGTACGGCTACAAAACCTGAATCGTGTGCCAAAGCTGGCCGCTACAATGCAAGAGGTGCAGGCTGATCACAGTGATGCTGGGAAGCATCCCTTTTCACCACCCGCTCAAACGCAAGATCGTGGTCCTGACAATTCTTTGAGCTCGCTTACAAGCCGTCCACCAAACTTGAGACTCGGTCTTGGTCTACCCATGAGTCACATCTATGCGAGCTACTGGGCAGGAAGTCTGGAGATTCACAGTCTGGAGGGTTGGGGTGTGGATGCTTTCCTTCAGATCTCAAAACTGGGCAATAAGAACGAGCAATTGATTACGCGCGCAAACATGGATTCTGTTTGAGACATGTTTGTCGCGTAACGGTCGGTTCCAACATACGCTGATCTCCGAGCAGGACGAACGTATCGAGGACAAATGTTGGAACGGGTGCAACCTGATGATATGAACAGCTGGAACACCAAGGGTTCACTGATGCCAATAGCAATCTTGACGTGAGCGTATTTCGTCCTGAGAATCCAGGGTGGCATCGACGTGTCCGTGGGAAGGGGTTTGAACCACAGTGTTGAAGTGCATTGTGGCGGTTATTAAGGAAAAGTAAAGCTTTCCTACTGTCCTCGAGATCAGGTGCAGTGTCTACCAAGTTCATCATGTGGTCGGATGAGCCTCACGGCAGAGATTGTATGCTAGCCTCCGTGGTGGAATGCCTGGTTCGCTTTATGTAAGTCCAGATGAGCGGCCCACATGCTCTCAGTTTACAAGGACATGAAATGGCTGAATCCCTGCCCTGTACCACGAGTGGCTGCGTCGTGTCTTACTCGTAAGACTTGGAGCATGTTGTCGCCATGCAAGTTTCGCATATATCAAAGCACGACTCCCCGCTGAATCTCCGATTGTCGGCTTGCAACAAGCAACTAGGAGACTTGTTTTTCTATAAAGGATGACCAGCACGTAAATTCACAGAGTAAAGGTGGAGCACGGTCTCAAGCTCGGTCTCCAATGGTAAAATCTGCCTGTGTACATAGTCCTGGGGCAGGGACCTGAGGAAATTTACAAACAACATTCAAGTCGATGAAAGTGTAGTACCGATTTCCTGACCTCGATGCAATAGCTCCAGAAAGATAAAGTTGTGTAACCCTAGCCATGATTGTCGTCTCTGCCTCGCTGCAAAGGGCCAGCCCGTCTCGCTGCGTCAAGATATCGAAGCGCTCGCTCCATCTGGATTACTCCTTTTCTCGGTCCAACGAGGTCAAATCACTTCCCACAATTCCATTCACAAATTAATTTCCTTCGTTGAGGGTCATGGCTTCCACGAACCATAACTTTTAAATAAGCATTGGCTTGCGAATCAATTCTTCTTCCTTGTTTTGGAAACTCCTTGTTTGTGTGGATGGTTTCTCAGGATCATTGTAAAAAGGCATGGTGGTTCTTAGATTTTCTTCGTTCGACGAGCTTACGATGACTTTGTTTTTGGAGAGTACAAAACTTGAAAGCGAAGGAGATTTGTGATATCGCCGTGTGACACGTGTACCTAGAATAGTATGGACGCTGTCTTTTCCCCCGGCTGAGAATCTCTATTAGTGTTGGCTCGGTTTGCAAAAGCGGTAGCTTGGTTGATGCCCGTGAACATGGGGTTTTGGCAGCTTTTCAAGTCAGATTTCCAACGGACTAGCGGGGTTTGTCTTCAACACATGGATTCATCTTTGGAGACACTGTTTAGCCGAGAGAGTTGGATACTAGAAGCTACTCTCACTGTCTCGTATGATATTTGACAGACCTGGTAGCCAGGAATGGAGCCTTTTGGGGTTCATCCGCAACAATACAGTTCATTAGAAATCGTCCCATTCCCATAATCTCATGCGCTGTGCTGCCTACAGCGTGTTAGTCCTGCTAAACAATCGACACCAGTGCTTCTCTTCAGAATACTCACTTGAACCAATTCAAAAACTGAAACATGCTAGCCTTTGGTGTACGCTCGAGCGACGTGTAATTAAGATATTGCATCCCGAATCTCACGTCGGAGCCAACCAACCACTCGAAGTTGTCGAAAATAGTCCAACCCCACGCGCCAGTAATGTTCACGTGGTCGTAGTGAATGGATTGTAGGATTGCATCGAGAAAGTTTTGATAGTAGTCCTGAGATGATCAGCCTCGTCAGGACTGTGAGTCAGCCTTGGGAGGGAATGAAGAGGCTTACGGCACGGCGAAGATCCCACAGAATATCCTCCATCTTTGTTAGTCTCGACTCGAAGGGTTCTGCAAACCCGAACTCCGAGACGACTATCTCTGTTACGGCTGGGAAGAGGACCGTAAGATGCTTCAGAAATTTGCGCAGACCATAAGGAGTCGATTTCAGCCAGGATACTCCATTGTCTGAAGACGGACCCATTGGGAATCCATTCGCGCCTGTTTGCGTAGAAGACGTACACTCTGGGTAACCTCCTGCTGAGCGATCGGTGTAGCACTTTTCTGCGTCAGGGTCGGAGTGGAGTGTGAAGGCTGTATAAGGATCGATGGCATAAAAGTCGCAAGACCCCTTGATCAAATTCTTTTCCTCTGGTGTAAATTTAGGCAAGAGATCGCCAAGAGTGTCTCTTAGTGATGTGGGATAATCACCGTCAGTCCACGGTCCTCCAAACCATCCAATCGAGAAATCATAGCCGCGTTGTGCGGCACGAAGATCAGCAGGAGACTGAGTGCGCGGCTCTTGAAAGTTTCCAGAGTTCTTAAAAGTGATGCGCCCTTTACCCTTGAATTCGTTGTGGTACCATTTCGCGATTCGAGCGTGTGCGAGAAGAGTGTAGTGACCGCATAAAAATCTCGCCCTGATTTTGCCTTCTTTGCCAACGAACTTGCTGAGATCTTGACCTCCGATAGGGTAATATTTTCCATTGAGTGGATATTCAGAGAACTGCCAGTTGCAGTATTGCGGTTCGTTGATCGTGTACCATGTTGATACCACGCCGTCGTACCGCTGGATAACGAACTTGGCATAGTCAACAAAATCGTCTACAGCTTTTGGAGACAGCCATGCCCCATATTCCTCGAAAAGGGCGAGAGGAGTATCCCAGTGGAACAGCGTGATCACGGGCTTGATGCCCTTTGCTCCCAATTCATTGATGACATCATCATAATGCTTCACGGCTTCCTCGTTGGCACCATCCTTGGCTTTTCCAGTAGGAAAGAAGCGAGGCCAGGAGAAACTGGGAGAAAAGGCCGGAATACCCAGGCCTTTCATACGAGCGATATCCACTTTGTACATCATGTATTGCTCTGCGGAATTATCTCCAGTACTGTTGTCGGCCACAAAATTGGGTACATTGTGAGAAAGTGCATCCCAGATACTTGGTCCCTTGCCTAGAAGCCCAGTCAAACTTAGTCACGTCAGAAAGTTGAGGACACTTGCCTTCAAGCTTTGCGGCTCCCTCGATCTGGTAGGCAGAGGATGCGACGCCCCAGGTGAAATCCTTTGGCAGCTTGAGCGCGGTGAGATTGGTGTCGTGCGAGGCAACCAAAGGGTGAAACTCATTCGGTCCTACGTAAGCCGTTGGCTCTGGAGTGGTGGGAACAACGGTGGTCGTAAACTTTGGAGGCGTGATCGGAGATGCTATTTTTGACCACAGTGACTCAAGTGATGAAGGGGGATACTTCGTTAACTTGTAGCCTGCTGGAACAGGAAACTCGAGAGGGTACTGTGGAGTTGCTAGTGTTTTTGCGGCCAGCGAGAGTAACAGGACTCGAGCCATAATAACACGGATCATAGTGGAAAAGAAGGAAAAGAGGGTGGAAACCTATTCGTGCCCGAGTCGTGCTGTGGCTGGTTGAATTAAAGATGTTTAATAATTATTCCACGAAATTAATTGCAAAGTAGATGGAAGAAGGCCAGCAATCTCGTGGCTACTTGTCTTGCCAACTTCGACCTAGGACCGAATCTGTCAGTGGAACTTAGCGTGTAGAATGCACCGTGTTTACGTAGTAGCCAAATTGGCATGCAACGATGTTCTGATCTACAGATGGATAGCCAGTCCGCCAATTCGACGCCAAGAATAGCAGCACTTCCAGTCGTCGGCCTTGTTGCCATGACTTCCCATTCAAGTCGACCATGGCGATGAGTCCAGACAAACCCTTCCTTGGACGAGGGACTCTGTTTACTGTGGTCCGTTCCTACGGCTGCTCCACGACGTTGAAGTCTTGAAGCTGATGTACCACAGCAGATGCTCGTGGCCTGCAAGGCAGCGCAGTAATGCGCGTGTCGTGATGCAAGATGCGGAGGCGGGCTGGGCGCAAAAGAAGAACTGCCACTGACGAGATCATGTGGACGGCGAATTGGATACACGAGTCTAGTTGGCTTGACAATAGTAGAGGGGTGAAGGGGAATAAGAGAGGGGAGAAGGTCAAGAAAGGGAGAAGAAAGGCCGAGGAGTTAATTAGCTACCCCGCATATGGTTAGATCTTAGTTCTGAGTAGTCGCCATCTTGTTAGGTAAGCATCCTCCTCACCATCTTCACTCCTGGAGTCGACCCCATCATTCCATCTAGTACCATCCAACTCGTTTCATCTTCACCCGTATCAATATGTTCAGACTTCGGACGCCGCGCTCAATTTTGCCGACGCAAAAGCGTTCCCCAAGATTAGCATCATCTCTGCAATACACAATGAGAGAAAGCTTGCCACTCCCACAGCATCAGAAACGCATGGCCCACGAAAACCACTGCCAGCACACCAAGGTTGATATTCCTAAGGTCACGCAGCTTGCATTCTGGCAATCAAATTCCGCGTGGCGACGTGCGGCCATCAATACATTCCGATGTCTGGTTGGGTGCACCGCTGGTGATTTCAGCGCAATGTGGACTCTTCAATCCTTCCATCCCGAGCTAGGCATGACGTCCATTATGGCTATTTCCATGGCATCGGGACTTGCTTCCTCCATCACATTAGAGACAATCTTACTGCGTTACGGAAAAGATAGGCTGGGGGTGTTTACAGCGCTGAAGACAGCGCTTGGAATGAGTCTTGTCTCAATGCTGTCCATGGAGGCTGTCTCTAATGTGGTAGACTACCACATGACTGGTGGGATTGTTGCATTCAACGATCCTGCATTCTGGGCTGCCGCTGTACTGTCCATGGGTGCTGGATTTCTAGCACCCCTCCCTTACAATTATACTCGGCTGCGAAGATTCGGAAAGTCGTGTCATTAGTTCTCATTCTGGAGTCCTTCCATACCTCATTCCTCCATTCTGGCATCCGGATGCTTGCACCTTTACTATTTTCTTTCGTCCTATCCATGATATCTCTATGGTCAGAAGGGCCTTCATATTGTTCTCTAGACCAGGTAAGGCTTACTATTGTCCCCAAATACATATACACGAAGACCAGATCCGCAGTCCTACCATTGCATCGATCAGCATTCAGCTTTATCATCCTTAACCAAGCTATTCCCTCGAAGTCCACACTACAGCCACCATGCACATCACCACGCCAAATATCGTTGCCTTGATCGTGGCATCCTTTCCAGCCTCCATCATGGCCAGCAACTGTAACAAGGAGCAGCACCAGAACGCCTGCCCCGATTACTCGATAGGACCAGCTTGCTTTGGCACCATGTCTTGGGGACATTGCGACCGTGGTTGCGCTGAGTCAGTCCACGTTGCCGATGGCACCTGGTGTAGTGGCACTGGTGTTATCCTCGCTCTCGGGGCTCCTATGTCTGCTCCAGGAAGTCAAAATCCAGCTCCTCCGCCGGTCCCTTACAATGCTCCCGCGGCACCTAACCCCAATACTGGTGAGTACTTCTTCAATCCAAGTTCGTCGTCTCTGCCGTACATTTATGGGCTTCATAGCCTTGTATGCACTACGACTTGCAAAAGCGTGTTTCCACATTGCTTGCCTCCCCCAGCTAATATATTGCTCTTTAGCGAACCCGACCCCAATCCCACCGCCGAATTCACTGGCAGCATCGAATATAATAACCTTACTGGGCATCCCAATATCCCCTTCCCCGCCACCGCCCCCAACGCCGAATTCACTGGCAGCTTCTAACATACTAGGCTTACTGAACAGCCCGTTATCCTCTTCCCCACCACCGCCTCCACCGCCTCCGGAAATGACTTCAGAAAGGGCCCCAGACCCGCCAGAGACACCAAATCCAACTACCGAACCACCGAAAACCACCACCTCTGCTTCCAAACGCTATGAGGAAACCACTTCAGGATGCCACAAAACGAAGCCGGATCCCAAAGTCAAGCAAACGGGACCTTATGCATTGTGCTTGTGATCGGATGCGCATACTTGGTACGCCAAACATCCGTCAGTGGTGAGAACTGATATAACGGTTTCCTCGCGATTTCGATTGCCGGATTCCTAGTCGAGCGGATGGGGTTGAGAGAAGGAATCAGATTGATCTTGTCCATGGAGGGCGATGGGGGTCGAGATGGTGTAGCTGAGATATCCACTTGCCACGATTAGAAAAAAATGTATGCTCGATGATCCATAATGCAATAAGGAGGGATCTACCTCCTCATATTTGCTCACCGGGCGTCTCAAAGTCGAACGTGACCTCCCCCCAATCCACTCCCTTGTCCATGTCGCGAGAAAAGAAAATTGTCCGACCTTGCGGCACAAAAGCTCTTCTCTGAGCATATCGAAGTGAGACAATGAAGTCGAGATCGACTCCAAGAGCAAAGAGCGATGAAGGTGAAGACATTCAAACATCAGAAAACCCGAAAAGAAGCCGCCCAAGACGGCCATTCCCTCCTCACCAACGGACGCCAAAAAAAGCATCCGACCTTCCAAGACATCGTAACATTAGGAATTACATATTTACAAAATACATATTTACGAAATAGAAGTCGATACTAGGAGTGAGTAGATTCGAAAAGCATGCAAAATCTTTGGGTATTCGCGTTCCGCATCACTGCTCAAAGAATCGGGTGAAAGGTCCCCTCCCAAGCCACCAAGCGGGCCATTTCAAACCCCCAAAACGCCGTCGTCCAGGCCATGCTTGAAAGAAAGACAACATATGTACAAAGAAAATTCGCCACCGTCCTCAATCCTCAACGGTCAAATCCTATTTTCCATTCCCATCCCCATCCTTGACCGGCGGCGTCCCAAGGATGTTGATACTCGGTACATTCAACGACTTCGCCTCCTCCTCCTCTTTCTTCTTCCTCGCCTCTGCGACGGCGTTCCTGGCCGCCTCTTCCACAGCCTTCTTTAGCTCCTCTTCCGCTTTCTCAGCATCCGCTATCGCCTTCTGCTCCGCCGTCTCTTTATCCTTCCTCTCCTCTTCCTCGGCCGCTTTCTTCGCATCCTCCTCGAGAACCCTCTGAGGGACGACGCGTTCCCAATACGCCTCCTCCACAATCTCCGTCGAATTGCGTTCAACGACCACATCGCCGTAGTTTTGGAAGATCTCGCTGTGCGTCCTTGCCATCATGGTTTGCAATAATGCGTCACCGGTATTCGGTTTGAGATGGTCCTTTCCCGTCGTGAAATGTCGTACAAAGATACCCCGGCATTCAGATCCTTGTTCGGGGAATCCGTTCCCATCCGAGCAGTTGAAACTCCTAAAGTCCGTGGTTTCGTTGTACTTGTAGCGGATATGTTCGCCGAAAGCACCTTGCTCGGCCGGCCAGCCTTTGCGGAAATCATCGCATCCTTCAAACTCTTCTTCGTTGTCTGGGCAGGATACCCAGTCATCCAGCATGTCGAAAGTTCGGGGCAGGTTCTGGGCGGTGATGAAGCCTGCGTTGGGGTTGACGACGCCGTATTTATTGTTTGTGTAGCCGATTCGGCCGCCTGTGTTCACGTCCCAGACTGGATCGAGAGGCATGGAAAATGATGTGTCTTCGGTGAAGTTCCAACGATTGAGAAGCCATTCGTACGGGAGGTTAAGGTTGCGGAAGATGGCGTCAGCGTCAATCATCACGACAATTTGGTAGTCCTTCAACGTTTCACGGAGGGTGGGTATCTTGGTCCAGACATTTTCCCGTGACTTATTATGCCATTCTGTGGTATGAATGAACTTGTAGTCGTAGCCGTGGATTTTCGCTACCAGTCATTAGCCTGAATATCTTTTGAAGACAGGAGTGTGCTGCCAGAGCACCAAACCGAGCGCAACATCTGCAACGAAGTCGAAAGCCAAAACTGTGTCCGAGATGGAAAACTTCTAGCAACTTCACGGAGCAAAATTGCTAGAAATTCATCGCCATCAATCTCGATGCAAATCAGATTTATACTTGTCCGAAATCATCGCTTCTGTTCGAACGTTTGATACCCGACTATTTGTGGGAATTATTACCATAAAGATAATGATTCAGCATGCCGGTCGACACGCCCGAAATCGTCTGCCAATTGAAATCCTCATTCATCAGCTCGTCCGTCCCATTCAATGGCCTCGTGTCCACATCAATGATGCAAAGGTTCTTCCCAAACCCTTCGGTGTAAATGGTCTGGTTGGTGATGTACACCTCCCCATCGGTCGGATCGATAAACTCCGGCGCATCGATGGGATGTAGCATCGGCGCGTAGATAGCGCGGATAGCATCTTCGAACGAGATTGACGCGGGACTGTTGGGTGGAGAAGCTTCTTGAGGAGCGGATGGCCTTTGTTCTGATGGTGGGACGAGTGGGACGAGTGGGACGCTGCAGGGTTGTCGTTTGTTAGCCGTAGGGTCCCGAAAGTGCGTGGAGAAGGTGGTCTCCTACTTGTACTTGTGAACCTTTTCACGAATGCTATTTAGGTGGTTGGAATTGCCAAAGGAAACGAGTGTGACAAAGATGAAGGTGACGAAGGCTCCGACGGAGAGAGCGAGGTAAGCCGGTCTGACTTCACGGCCTGGCATGATCATGATGGCGACGCGCTGTGCCAGAAAGTACGGTGTGGGGTGAGGACTGGGCTGAAGCGCGTCAATGGGAGCAATAAAGCAAACAAAGTTGGAAAAGAATGAGAAACGAGTGAACGACGAAAGAAAGGATCGGAAGACGTTCAACACGAAGGCCTCAAAGGTCTGCCCGCTGATAGGGGACCCGATCTTTCTTATCCGTTCGCCAGCTTACTACACGGTTGTGGCGGTCCTCGGTAGTGCAAGTATAATATTACACAGTAAATACATCAAGATCCCGGGCCTTGAACCACCCTTGCACAGCTCTAGGACGGGCCGGAGGACGCTAGTGCGAATACTTCCCCCTTTGAGATGAGATGAGATTGTGTAGCGTCATATCCCAAATACATATTTGGCCCGAAGATCCCGCCTCCTTATTTTCTTCTTCAAGGGTTCCAAGGTCGATCCAAATCGCAGTGCGTCTTTCGCTACCAGATTGATCAACTGTGCCCATGCGCAAGGAGAACATTAAGAAGATTCAGCAGTATAGATATGAAAGAATGATGTTTGCGTTGCGTTGCACGAAAGGGGGATGCGGTTGAACCATACAGCTGTCAGAGTTAGTTGCGCATAATTAGGAGCAAAGCGACGGCCCAAATTAGCTAGACTAAGTAGGACATCTTAAAGCGTGGCAAATTTGACTGCATCCAACTGGGTCTTTTGAACGACAAAGATTCTGACTATACTCATGTCATTTTGGCCCAACACTCTGCTAGTACTCATGCACATGGAATATTGAGAAATTGGAGTTGATCCATAGAAGACATCAACAAAATTAGCCATCTTCCCTTCGTGGATTCCTCTCTGGACGTTGTTCATCGTCACCCGAGAACTCAGACATCGTGGGACATCCATTGACGGGACCGCTGTGATGCCTTCATGTCGATGATACGAGTAGTACAACAAGTCCTTTAAACAGTGGTGAAGGGCTAGAAATGAGAACGCCGAGGGATTCTGTCCATCTTGAGTCTTATTTTTGCGACTAATTTTCGACTACATTTGTCTCGCCTCCTTGCCCTTCATCTCTGGTCGTTCCGCTTCTAGTTCGTCCCTAATTACAGCGTATATCATGTCACCCAACACCACAATGAGTCCCAAGCTCCATACCAGTGTGATGGCGTAGAAGAAGTTGGCGTTGCCCGACCCCGCGTAGATCCAGAGATGATAGAATGCTGGCCCCAGCAGGCTTGCGTACATGATGACAGCCGTCGCCAGGAAAGAGTATCGCATGACTATCAATCGAGATTAGCTTGGCCTGCATCGGAAAAATCGTAGGAGCAGCTTACGAGGGAACAGGTGTCGATAGAGAGGCACCACGCCTAAGAACAAGGACGTATCCGCGATGCTCGGGTAGGGCTGAAAGACTGCGATGATGCCGAGCATTGCTACAATGGCGAAGAGGGGTTGCTTTTGGAATCTAATCGAAAGTCCTCCCACATATGATGCCATATGGAGCCAGAACACCCCCAAGAAGAATTCACGAAACGAGTCGAACATTTCAATGAAGAAGTACCACCATAATCCCACATTTGGAGTCAAGTCTGGTAGGAGTAGATATGTACCATAGGTGCTTGTAAGGAACTGCCATGATCCTCCAACTGTCAAGTACGACAGCCCGAGGAGCACTCCAATCGAGAGTATCAGGCCCGCAAAGTGCATACTGGTGAATGTGGCTGCGTTCTGTGCTTTCCTTGTTCTGAAGCCGTCAGCCTATGTCTTCAATCGGGATGCCTTATATGAAAATCGATGTCGATAAGTTTCTGGCGAGCTGATTTTGAAACATGCCCAGATGGTTATCGTTACCGATCTCGAATTGGCATGTCAAACTGACCTGAAAGTCTCACCGTAACATAGGATTGTAAGCGGTGGAAATAGCAGCACTGGATATAGAGAGAGGTAGGATGCGGCGCTCAGGGCGAGAATGAAAGATTGACCATTTGCAGCGCTTGCAATTGCGGAGAGTATGAAGGTGTTTGTGAGGACACTTGTAGGTCGTGCGATGCAAGTTGCAATTGTAAAAGGATTGAAGAGGTAGCTGGACATCGTTAGCAAACAAAATCTGTTCAAAAACATCAACGGTTCTACCATACGCTGCTGCAATTGCTGTGCTGCCATAACGAAACTCCTTCCTGGGAGACGAGAACAAGCGCCCCGAGACAGAAACACCAGTCTCAGCAATCTGTGTGAGCGCATGGGCACTGATCAAGTCGAGGATTATGAAGAACAGGCCGGTAAAGAGAGGATATCTGGCTGGGTCCGGAAAGAGGGAAAAGAGTGGTAGGAGTAGCGGTGCCTGATGGAATACGCCGCCATCGTAAGGGGAAATATTATGCGTGTATAGGAACAGGCCTTCTTGCACTGCGTATAACAGTTAGCTGTGCTGTTGACACTGGGATGGCAACAAGACATACATCTCTTGAAGCTCGTCACTGGGGTTGAGATCTCCACGCGCCCAGTGAGGACAGGCGGCAGGGAGGGAAAGGCCGTGAACAGCAGCAGGCGAATGGCTACGGCGGAGCTGTATAGGAGAGCTTTCTGTTTGTCCATGGCTCACGTCGCATGCCACCGACTTTCGCATACACCGCGATTGGATGCAACGCGTTTTGTAGTAGCAGATCCAGGGTTCGCGACTTTTCACGTGCCTGGCTCACGTCTAAAAATATTATCAGTAGCCCATGCTCTCAATCAGTTGCCTATACTCACCAATATTCATCCTGGGTCGCCATTTGTTCTTGAAGGGCTATCAAATCTCTGGAGCTAGCGAGCAATTCTGTCGCGGTCCTTAATCGCAGTCCAATATCGACCATAACGACTCTCCAGCAATCCATCACGCACACCGCGCTACAGACGCTCGAACTACTCGACCCCATTCTCACATTTGCTACTTCATTTGCTTCACCAGAGCAAGCCAGAGCGACCGCATTCTCTCGGGCATTGACCAACAAATACTTCCTGGAACACGGTTCGGATTTTGTATGCAGTGGCAACACGTACGGACATCTTACATCTAACTTACCTTTTCCCTCGCCAGCTCTGGGCTTTGAAGACGTTCCATTATAGCTTTCGGTATGCAGAGTTGCCGGAATTTTCAATTCCCACATCGGTCAGCGCAAGGTTGTATACACTCTGGCGGGAGTGCAATTAACAATGAAACGGTACTTCTTGCGAGATTTGGTCCCCTCGGACTTTGGGAAAGAAACCTGTCGGTTTTAGACATCGTGAGCAGGATGCCAGTACTGCCTCATTTGCAACACTTCTACGGACGTCACAAAACACCTGAGGGCCATGTGTACTCTTAAGTAGCCCCTTGTCGTCTTGTAAATTGGCTCCGCATTCAACCGTCTTCAAAGACGATAAGCATCGAACTAGAGTCTGCCCGCCAAGAGACACTGAAGGTTGAATATCTTATGACATAAGTTCCCTTTCTATCAACATGTTGCCCGACATTTCCAGTTCTTGAGGAGCTGACGCTGTCCCCGCTGGGTGCTATGTCAGATCTTATCGCATTCATGTCGGTGACGAGACACGCTAAGCTTCGAAAGCTCAGCGTGGTAAACTCAGACATGATTGAATCATACGAGATAGATCAGTTCCTGAAGTGGTGCCGAGCGCCTTTGACAATTCCGTGCTTACGCACTTCGAGATTCATCCCTATTTCAACGAGTTCACCACTGAGCCCGAACAGTACATAGAAGCTTGGAGAATTGAGCTGAAGGATGTTGTCGCGTTTGCTTGCGCGTGTCCTACACTCATCACTATGGGTTTAGATTTGTGACGCCGATGACTTGATGAACCACGTCAACGACGCCGCCATAATGCCAAACATGAAGTCTACCATACTAGAAGTACAACCAATCACGTTCTAGAGGTAGATGCCCTAATGACAGAAGGCTTCGCTTATATCAGATGTCCAAGACCGCCATGGTGGCGAAACCCCAATGTTCGAAGGATTCATCTGACCATTGGGTACATTTCATTGTCCCTCGACGTGCAACTGAACTCGGTATCATCACCCGCAACTCAAGATCAACATCCATACCTTTCTGGCGACTTCATAACCGATCTAGCCAGCAATGTGTCGTCCTCGTCATCAATCTTGGTTCAATACATATTACATGAAAAAAATTACCGCGATTCCCGAAGGCTGGAAAAACCAAGTTGATGAAACCACCCTACAGCCATCTCACATAGATATCCTCTCACAACATCTTATCCGCCCAAGACCTCCACCCCTTCTTATCATCACCACAAATCACCACATTTCCATTCCTAAACGCATCCTTCTCCCCACCCGGCTCAACACCTTCAACGACCACCCCATCAGCATCCTCGTAAACATCATCCGGCAGAAGAGCCTTCTCAACAAAAGTCTCCTGGGGCTTGAACAAGATGGTGAGGACGCTATAGACGAGCGCCGTGGCGGTGAAACCGAGCAGCCAGCCAAACTGGTAGGGATGGATACCGACACCGACCTTTATCTTGCTGTTGATGGAATTGATGAATCCGGGGAGGTTGGGCGCGACACCGACGACGAACGCGACGACGGCTCGCCAGTTGATGAGGACGGAGTTGTAGCGGTATATACCGTCTGGTCGATATAGATCAAGCACGTCATATTTGGCCTTATGGAGAACCCAGAAATCGAAAAGCATGATCGAGGCACTGCGAGGGAAAACATCAGCATCATCGCACATCTCGATAGCAGAACTCAAAGAAACAATGAAAAATGAGACTCACATCGGCCCCAAGAAAACAGCATAAGCCGCCATGAAATTCAAAAAACTGCCCGCACTCGCGAGAATCTTCCACGGCACCAATGCCCAACAAAGCACCGCACAGAGCAACTGGCCCCTCCGAATATTGACATACCGCGGGAACAGCGCCGCCAAATCGTTGGCAGCCGAAAGCGAATTGGCGGAGATATTGACGCCCAGCGCCGCTAGGGCGAACGAAAAGGCCGCGAAGAAGCGACAGCTCCTACTAGACCAGTTGGATATGAGGGCCATGGGATCCCATTCGAGTTTTCCATATCGGGCCTCGCCGGCGGAGGAGGCAGCGATGCCGATGAAGGCGATGAAGGTGAAGATGATGGGCAGCATGGGAACGTACATGAGCTGCCATTTTACGCTTACCTTTGAGTAGCGGGAGAAATCGGCTTGATTTACGGAGAGGGTTGCGTAGTTGCCTATGACGGAGGTGAGGGATGAAAGAAAGGCCTGGTTTATCAATGAATTTCAGCTTGCGGAACGGAAGAAAGGAAGGAGAGTAAATGTACCCAAGAATACGCACTCCCACTAATCGTGCTTTTCTGCGCTAGCAGGTGTCCGCCCCCTTCAGACACAAAAGCCCAAACCAAGATGGCGATCCAGGCTACCGGCACAATGATGGTTTTGGCCATAAACAGCCATCGAAGGTTATTCGGATGCATATACAAGAACGGTATCTGCGCAAGCCAAAAGAGGAAGAAAGAGATCATGGTATTCGTCGCAATACCCTGGCTCTCTGGAATCGAATTTTCGAGGGTCAAGAAAGAAGGCCAGATGGCTCCAAGCATGACACGGACAGTATTGGCTCCATTCATGGTTTGGATGGCGAACCAGAAGACGGCAAGGATGGCGCGGGAGATGATGGCGACGTAGGAGCCCCAGAAGCCCCATGAAGCTCTTGCAAGGACAGGAAAGGGAGCATGGTAGATGACTCCAGTGGCGCCTGTCATTGTATATTAGTATAGTGATCGTGCCTGAGAGCGCAGGTACTGATTACCGTTGAAAGCGATCACGATGGACACAAGGAAGAATCCAACAGCTACGATCGCGATGGATTCACGCCATGTCAGACCAATGGCAATGATGCCACTTGCGAACTGCCATGTTGCAGCGCTATCAATAAGTCAGTATTCATTTTGCTTCTTTCATTTATGATTGAGTGATTGTGTCAATACGTACTTGAAAGCGTCTGAGATCCAGTAGGCAATGAAGCTTATAACTCCCCACCTTGAAAAATATCAGTGTTCCTTGCTTCATGAGATCAAGAATGGTCATCAGAATCTCACTTCCTCTCCTCCTTGCGAACTGGATCCATGTCCTCATTGGTCCATCTTGCATTGCCCTCCGCAAAAGCAGATTTACGCTGCTCGACAGTCAAATGCGGCCTTCTGAACCTCATTTGATCCAAAATCACGTATTCCGTACAGAGGTGTGAGGTTGAACAACATAGAATTTGGAATCTAGGGTTCAGAGGCAGCTCGAGGTAAGTATCGTTCGACTCGACCGATTAGCCGGGTTCTTCCTGGACATTTATCATTCTAGGATGTCAGATCAGATTGCCATATGAAGTGAGCTCAACTCCGAGATAAGGAACCTGTGGCTGCACGTGGCAGGATGATCATCTCCCATGTAAAAAATGATGGAACCAACAATCGATTGAACATTTCACGGTAATAATATCATCACAAATTGGCATGACTGGTCGATGCGGCTGGCTGTGCCGTGTTTTAGTGCCTAGGCCACCAAGCGCAAGGCTTGGGAGTTGCAAACCGACAGGCGGCATGCGATAAGCATCTCCCATGTGGTGATCGACAGCTTCAAGATCCTGGCGATGTGGGGTTTACTTGTGTTTGCATTACTGGACCTAAATAACTATATGTATGACAGCGTGTTATCGTCTCTGAAAGTGCCAATGGCTCCGATTTTCACTTCATAGCCCGATACAGCAGGTCCTGTCACAACGATCTGGAGAATAGATTAGCGCTGCGTAGTACAATGCTAAGCATCTGGGGCTTACCTCTCCCTTTGGCATGTTATCGGTTGTCTTGTGCTCGGCAGTGTCCACGAGCTTCACCTCAACACTGCTCAATGGTGTGCCAAAATGGCTGTGTTTATTCTTCGACCCTCCGCTTCTGCGGTAGTCATAGATACTCGTTTGCGCGATTGCACCAGCGACATGAGCCTGCGTCAATGCGTAGACAATACGAGCGCCAGTAAAGATTCGTAGGTCAGAAAGATCATCTGAGCTGAGTGGCGGGGATTCTACGCCAGCTCTCTCTGAAATGAACAAAAGTCTCAATTTTCCTGGAGTTGTGCCAATGGCAGCACGATGGGGCGCGTTCAAAGTGGTCAAGATACCGTCTGATGGCATACGTCCAGCGTCGAGGGCACTGGTCTGCATGCTGTGAGCGAGCTTCTTGAGACCACCAGATACTCCAGGTGCGGTTGTCACATGTAGATTTGAAGCTGTTTCTGCAGATGCCACAACTACGGTCGGCTTGACACTTCTGATGGCCATTGCAAGGGACACATTCGTGCCAGCAACCGAATTAATGGCAATTGAGGCGTGGGAGAATAATGCAGCCATTGTGAGACACAAAGGATAGGTTTGGGTGAAGGAATCGGCGCATACGAAGAGATCGGAAGGATTGAAGCGTTGTCGAGCAGGCAAAGCAGCAATCAGCGCACCAATGGCTGCAACCATATTCTAGCATTGGTTAGTTGAGAACATTTGCATTGCCAAGCAGCCATAATATACCTTCTGTGTGAACTCAACAATTCGTTCTTCGGAGCCAGGCTTGTCGGCGCAGACAGTTACGATTTTGCCCAATTCCTCACTTTTGATATCAGGCATGTCTGGGGTCGATAGCTCTTGGTGGTCTTGAACAAGTTGATGCCATACTGAAACATCGATATTGCCTCCAATGTCCTTGGGAATCTCAGTCCAGTCCATGTGCCTGCTTGTCTTCTCCACAACCCAAATCACCTGCTTGATAGCCTTATATTTCTTGGCCACCTCTTGGAGCGGCAATGATCCAGCTTCGGTGATGAGGACATCAGCCTGGGTCTTCTGAAGGAGACCGACGATCTCGTTTTGAGGGTGGTCGTAGGGGATGAGAATTGGCGTCAGCCCATAGAACGAGCAGGAGAACAGTGCGGCCAGGAATTCGATCGAGTTTGGAAGGCAAATGGCGACACGGGCGCCGCCGTGTTTTTGTATGTGAGCTCCAACAACGGCGATTTCGTTTGTGATCTCAGTGACGCTGTGCTCAATAACTTCTTCCTTGCCCAAAACTGTCAGAATCTTTCCCTGTCCCACCTCTGCAGCTGACCCGGGTGCTCCGAAGCCTTTCTCGACGGGGATCTCGCCTGTGACTCGTCGCCAGATATCTCGTAGGTCGCCGTCCTTCCCACCCGCCCATGCCGAAGCTCCAGCGGTCTTGACGTTCAGTCCAGTGCGAAGAGGATAGCCGTGGGGAACGTCAGGGGACCGGTATACTGCAGATTCTCCTGGATGACGGACAAGGCTGGCAGTTGCTTGACGCTGCAGAATCATAGGGTGGGTGTCTGGCTCTTCAATGGACACAACTACATATGCCAGGAAGCCGAGAATAGCAAGAGTAATGAGGGTGCTTGTGGTGTTCCATCCCTGGAGGAGGTCGGCCAATTGCTTGTCTAGTTGCTCTACAAGATTGGCCATGGTTGTGAGTTGTATTGGTGAATTGGAATCGAAGTATCTATCATATCTGACTGACGCCAGCGAAGGTCAATGGGGATTAAGTAACCCCTGTCGATGTTGTGCTGTCACTTTCACGTGACGCGGGTGGTAAGCTCCAGCTATCCGAGCTGCTTATTAATAATACGGAGGTGCTAGGGCTGAATCTCCCACCCCTCTTCCAGGTTCCACCTCCATTTTGTACTCTTCTCCCCCATGACCTTTCAACTCCAATGGCTTAATATGGGTGAAACCAATGCCACGATCTTCCGCAAAATAGTGTGGTCGAGTAGACGCGAAGCACGAGCATCGCCTTCTACTCAGGATCCATTCATTGAAGCGCTGCTGTCCTCGAATCACAGTTGAATGTCAAACTGGAATATCCGGGGGGACCGCCTGGCTACACCAAGAAACATTGAACATGAGCCGGGTACAACAGAAAAAACTCAGGCTTCTTTTTCGGCAGAGCAGGGAGGTCATCATATTTAGTCCTCTGAGTACAGGTTTTGTGATTACGGAACATGCATGACCTGTCTTCAAGTCGTGTTCACTGTGTTTTACCTCAAGCCTATTCATGGGGCTTCTTTTCGCTCGTGCTGAAATTGTAATGTATGGTTCTAGTCGGGATGGATACTTTATTTGAGGGTTTACTGGTGAAGTCAATTTGATTTATTGCTTTTGGCGTTGGCTCCGAAGGAAATGATAGAACTTCCAAGCTTCTTTGGAAATGGGCGTCTACGCGTTATGAAATCTGTCGAACGGGGACACGATTCAATGCTTTCCCATCTGTTCCTTTACTGGGACATAACTTTGGGTATCAACACGTTAGAATTTTCACATCAATTGCACGCTTGTTTAGGCATTCTATATGAGAGACGTCGCACCACTTTTTCTGACTTTGATGAGAGGTCGAATCCTTTATCTCACGATCGGATCGTTGACCATAGCGGTCTATAGTCCTTCTCTTAACAATGATTCCTCCATGCAGCATCGAGCCCTGCTTGACTTATTCTTGACTTTGAAAAATAGTGCTTGAATACTCGTGAAAGCCTCCTCTCCAAATGGAACCGTGCATATCTTGAGCCTAAGAGCGATAATCAAAGATGTGCAGGAGGCTATGAATGTCCAGAGCACCGTAATAGAGACGCAGCCATCAAGTCCGTATTTCCTCCCTCCATCACCCTCCCCCCCTCACCGGACTTCAACCAATCTTCGCATTACTAAAATCCATCTCCGGGTGTTCCTTCATAAACTTCTTCATAATATCCTCCTTCTTCTGTTCCTCGCTCGTAGGCTTCCCCATCTCCTTCTGCCTCTGATCAAACATCATCTTCTCCACCATCTGCCTCGTATCGCCGTCCAAATCGCTAAGACTCGAGCTCTCGGGCGTGATCTTCGACGTGTCGATCTTGGGTGCCGTCGTCACGACGTGCGCCCACCATTCCATCTTGTTGGATTTGTCCAGGTGGATGGCGAGTTCTTTGCCTGTCGGTGTGGTTTCGAGCGTCCAGGTGCTTTCATCTGGGATGATGGGGTGAGGGAGGTCGCCCTGCAAATCGTGGGGTTAGTGGGTGTGCCGAAAAGAAAGACTGGGCAGGCAAAGTACGTCTATGAAAGCCTCCTTTCCCTTGATCGAGGCGAAGAGTTTTGTTTTCGTGATTTTGACATCTAGATCTCGGCCCTTGAGATTTGCAGGTATCTCAACTGTGATGTCGACGTCTTTGATAGTTTGCGTCCATTTGTAGGGCAGGGCTGCTTGCTCGGCATCTTGTTTCGCCTTTGCTTCAGCGTCGATCTTCTTTTGCTCTTCTGGCGGTGGTGAGTCGGTCATTGTGGTGTTGTTTACAAAAAGATTTGGAACTTTCGAGATGGAGCCCAGTTTTCATGATGCGGGGCAGGCGCCCTTGTGGCGTTTCGATTGAGGCCTCCCGCTCAAGAACCTTGTCCTCTCTTCGACACCCTGGGAAGTCGGCAGATCTTCTTATTTTCTGAACGACCATCTCGCTGCAGTTCTCGGTTCCATCTATTGGCCGTTCCTGTTCACGTTCTTTTCGAAGAAGCTTATTACGGATCAAATGCTGGTGGCACCCCACGCTTATAACAACCATACATGAAGAGAAGCTCAGTCTCTGAAAATCTCCCCATCTGAGACTAATGTATTTATCTTTGACAATCTTTTGACATGCAGATTCGAGGTTCCACAGTGCTATCGCCAAAGGTCGAATGCATCTTCAATAACTATCATTAACCGAGGATCTTATCATACACTCGGGAAATATACATGGCTACTAGTTCCACTTGACACGGTTTAGGAGGATGTAATTTGGAAATTCATTGTACGGAAGAGGCCTGTACGTTTCATAAACTAGCGTACGCACTGGCGTAGCTTACACTACTATCTCGTAATGTCCGACAAAGATCACTTCTTTCATATCTAACGAATTTGAACTTCCCAGCTCCAGCGTGTGAGCTTTCTTGTTCCAAGGCCTCAAGCGCAGCCATGACGACACCGATTGGATGCCTTCCACAAACAGTATTACGTGTTTTAGCGATAATGCCAGTGAATTCCTGGTGCTTTCCGGTCTCAATGGCATTCATACAAAGATGGTCGACCATCTTGATGCTCTCGTGGATGGATGGATTTGTCGGCGCAGCGTCTCGGCCACCTAGTTGGGTGCCGCTGCTGGGATTAGAGTTGGATTGGTAGTAAGTATATCCGAATCGCGTGCCCCAGTGACAGAAGTCAGAAGAAGTCACAAATACTGAGGTCGGGTCCTTGAGATACGGAGCCAGAAGCTCGCCATACTCAGCCTCCTGCCCTGCCGTAAGGTTTCCGACCAGAATAGGGACCAGTTTTGGCATGGGAGTTTGGCCAGATCTGGGGGAGATTAGCAAATAGACCTCGGTTGGAAAGCATAAAATATCTTAGTCTAGGAACTCCCGTCGCACTCAAAAGAAGGAACGGCTAGGCATTCATGAGGGGTGCTGAGGACTGGATGCGGATCCTCACAATTGCAGCATCTTGTAGATGTATGGCAGATGCATCTCGAGACTATGCTCATCCTCATCGTCTTGTTGAGACATATCCGCAAATCTCTTTGTGCTCCGTAATTGTTTTATGGTTTCCAGGCAGAGGACAAGGTCGCCGAGAGGAGTCTCGTACTTGTTCAATTTGGAGAGGGCGCAGCCGCGAAGATAGATATGATGGGCTGGTCCGAGGAGAAACACGCGTTTGCTGTAGCTCTTGTTAGTTCTTTGCTCTTGAAGTATGTTTCGTTCCTATTCGTAGCATACCACTTTGACCAGTCGACGGCCTTGTAAGCCCATGCGGCGGCAGGCCCAGAGTACGAGTATCCGGCATGCCTATCATCACCATCAGCATCCCTAAGCTCACGGGTTCAAGCGTGCAGCATACGGAGCGATGATGACTCTTGCTCCCGCGACAGGATACGAGACTGGCGCTTCTTTCTCGGATGCCGTCGCTATGCCAGGAACTTGATTTGGCACCTGTGCGAGCCAACCGTCGAGCTGTCGATCGAGCTCTTTCCCGTCATCCGTATACCAGGATCCGGCGTGAGATGCTTCGCGGCTCATGTTCGTGTTTGGTGGAGTTGATGATCAGATGTGGGGGAGCTTGCACGATATATCGAGGGGCAGTGGGGCTGCTTTATTACTCGGTGGAATTCATACCAAGATGGATGTTGAATGTTTTCTGGCAGTCCAATTCTTTTAAACTGCAAGAAATATTGAATATATCGTGACTGACTTATTTCATTTTCCAGCCATAGTGTGAATGGTCCCCTTCCTGTGTCAGCCTGATCGTAGATATCACTCCACAAGAATCTCCACAAGAGCAACAGGAAGAGGAACAAGATCCTGAAACATGTTCAAGTTCAACCTCATTCTAGGGAAACCTAATACCAGTCAGTGAATATCACAATCGTCTTCTCTGTTGGTCAAAATGGTGAAGGACTGCCAAGGATGTTCCATGTTCAGCCTCTCCAGTTATTCGGCGCGTGTTTTGACGCGTCGGTAATTGAAAAGCTTCATCAATCATCCAAACCTGACATCTCGCCCTTAAAATAGCTATACCTATCCGATCACAGCTATCCGCCCATCCATCCGCATCGTCGTCACATCTACCAAAATGGGTATCAAACGCAAACATTCTGTAGATATCTCGCCGTCCACATCGACATCATCTTTCCTGTCCTCACCATCGCGTGCTTCCGCAAGCCCCTGCCCCGATCCTCACCAATACTACAATGAGATGGAAATTGAACCGCCCATCACCAATACCACCCTCTCAAGCTGGGGCAACGCGCATCGAGACCCTCTGTCTGCGAGACTAAACAGTCGGACGCGTAAAAGAGCCAGGGACAACCGGCCTGATGAAGAGAAGATACATGGCAAGATGATGGAGAAACGCGTTTTTGGTCTTGCAATATACTAACGTGAGACAGAAAATACTTTCCAGAAGCTCTTCTCCGCGCAAAGACAACCACAAGTCGACATCATGCCATCATATACCGCACACCAACCTCCAAATCTCTTGGCCGAGCCCGTCCAAAAATCAACACTTCACTCCTTTTGGAGTCTTCCCAGCGCACCACCACCATCACAGCCCATCTTTTCTGCCACGCACCCCCCGGGCTTCGAAAACAGCGATTTCAGATGCGACGACTGCGATCGAGAGCTCTACCAATCCGAGAGATTCCTCGGCGCAGATATAGCTACTATACACGAGTCCGCCGAGAACGCTTGTGGGATTTGTGGTAGAAGACTGTGCGATATCTGTGCTGTGAATATGAGCGAAGGAAGAAGGTGTTTGGGCTGCGCGAGGCATTGAGTACCCCTTTTCCTGGAAACGAACAAAGGCGTGTCTTCACGATAATGAATGAGCCCGGCGTTTTGGATGTTCGCGTTATGCAATGGAAAGCTTTGCGTTGATATACTGTTGGATACCAGCTGAGTGCGGTTTTTGTATCTGTTATTCCGATAACATGTCATTGTAGAAGAATCCCTGGCGGGAATTTTGATCCTGATCGTCAGGAATGTTAAAACTCTGAGCCTAGGCAGCCTGGAAATTCCAATTCTAGGCAAACCTGCAAATAGAGGATGATTTGCAAGATCACAACATTCTCCTATTCTATCTCAAATCATCACATGCCAGTCTTCCCTGGACGTGGACAGGTCTTCAAACGAAATCCATCAGCAACCTTGAAACATCTCGATGTGCCACTATCAGCCGACACAAGAATAGTCATACAAGTCGGCTCAAAGCAAAGTTAAAAGTTTCTGGAACGATATCACCTTATTCTCGGCCTCAACCCAGACACTGCAGGAATCACGGGAATATCTCCCTCGTTCGCATTTTTGCCCTCAAACGACCGAGTCCAAAAACCAACCCACCAATCACATTCCCCCCTATCTCATTACCCTCGGTCAATCCCGCCATTGGACCGAGACCTCACTATTCCCAAAAAAAGCCCCAACCTTGTACATACCACGCTTCCGATATTCCAAACCGTGCCCAGACCTCGAACAATAGATGAACTACCAATCTATCCCGTCTAAACATAGCCCGTTTCCCCATCTTTCCCAAATTCTCGAGGGAGAAAACTCTCCGAACGACTAAACCCAATAATGGGACACCTGCTACTTGCACATGGCCGTGGCACACTACTTTATTTTACCGATCTGGTAAACCGTGGAGGCGCATGTGCAAACTATAAGTTTTGAATTGCGGCTTCCCAAAATGGTGATGCTGGTGGCGTTTCCCCCTGCTGTTGGCTTGAGTGGTGAGGCATTCTCATGACCAGCATGATTAAGGACAGATTGAAAAGTACGGACGGCGAGGCGCGAGTACGTGTTTTCCCAAGGGTAGAATTTCAAGGGTGGGAGGGAGAGGGAGCGAGCTATATGTATATGTATATCTGTACACGGTCGGCTGCAAAGTGTCAAAAGGTCGAGGCTTTCGCGACGGGCGCTTCATATCGAGAAACCAATCAAACGCAACAAGTCAACGTCGTGATTTCTAAACTTATTATTTCCCAACCCTCAAATCCAACGCTCGAATACTTCAGAACTTCGGATCCAGCATCCCCTCACACAAGACTTTGGCACCTCTTCACCCAACATATCCTCACCTCTCTCATACCACATCAGCCATGGTGCAACTCAACGCCCTCCTCGTCCTCCTCACCCTCACAACCCTCTCAATAGCAGCCGCCATCCCTCCAAGCCCATCCGACGCCTCACTCCGGAAAGTAGCAAAAGCAGCATGCGACAACCTCTGCAACAGAAGCGGTAAGACCACGCCTCCCTCCGCCCAGTGCGAGTCCCAAGCAAAAGCTAATCCAAACACGCACAGATCAAAACATAAACGCCTGCACGCTCTGCATGATGAACAGACTCACAAACACGGGTTCGTGTCCGTCCTTCGACAACAGGAAGTCGGGGCAGAAAGGTTGCGGACATGTCGAACAGCCGAGTGGGGGAAGGCTATCTGGGACGTTTTTCCCGTGACCGGGAGGTGGGATGGGAAAAAGAAATTGGGTGGGTGGTGGATCTATTTTTGGTGTTGGAACTGGTTCTAGGAACTGGGGTTCTGCATATTAATGCTGATGATAGTGCTGTTATTTTTGGCGATGGGTGATTGAGGATAGATTGGGGATGAGCAGGGGTGGATGGTTGGATGGACTGTGATGGGGGTGGAGTGGAGGAGTTGAATATACCCATTTCCTACGAGTTTTTCTTGTACAACGAGTAGTAGATAAATCTGGAGAAGAGTTTGTCGCTTTTTGTTCTACCTGTACGTTACAATTGGGTGGTTTTGTTTGTTTTCTGTGACTGAAACTCGATAGTTCCAAAGAGGTACTTTGAGGATGTTGGGCGATGGTTCACGGAATACTCCGTGATACAATCAACAATGCCTGTCTTCCTATCGATGGGTCAATAAAGTGCACTGTGGTTGTTGCCGCAGATGATTCCAGTTCCCGACCAGTCCCAGAACCCGGAATCGCACAAGAAGTTGAAGGAAAAACTCCAAACTTAGGTCACCCTTCCTCTTCTCTTGCTGTACTGCGAGCTGGATTAGCGTCGGGGTCTTAGATCCAATGGATCTTCTCCTCGTTTTTGTACATTATCTCCGACATTTTCGCACATGACAAATCCATCATTGTCGCCATTCATCATGACATTTAGATCCATTAAATATCCTTCTTATCCAGCCCACTCAGCACATCTTCTTTCGTGCCAATCTCATGGACCACCATGCTCATATCCACCCAGAATTTCTTGCCCCTCCATGTGACTGTGGCGCCTCCAAAAATGGCCCAGAACCAGACTGGAAAGGCCAGGGTCTCTCGACCAATCCAGGCAGCGATCCACTCGGTAAGCGGACGTTCATCGGCACCTTTGCCTGCGGCTCTAGCAAAATCGGGAGTATTTTCGTCGACCTCAATGGAAACGGCGGAGTGAAGACGCTGGTACAAAGTCCAGTCGATGAAAGCCCAGGTAGATACGCTGAGGAACCAGCAGATTGCGAAGGCTGTCCAGGTCTGGGGTATGCCAAATGTTGATCTCATGACTGAGTGAGTGGTTAGACCATATGATAGCATGAGTGAGCAGAAGAAACTCTCTGTTGTTGGCTCAACTAATGTCGCAGCTGGGACAGTGTATTTTCTGACTCTTAACCATCTCACCCTCCGAGCTACATATTCGCCCACGCCCATATGTGCCATTGGTTGAACAGCTAGGTCCCCAAATACGAGAGCATGATTTCCCCACTGCTTTCCACTGGCCCGCACAAGATTGGCTGGGACAGGCTGCTTCCAAAGCAGGTCTCCAATCAGGTGGTCTTCGCAGATGTTGTTGCTGAAGTAGTCGATGCCTTTGTTGTCCGTGAGGGCGTTCAGATGAGAACGACGGAACATGTTTGATTTCCCGACGAGGCAGGGCGCGATGAGGACGGTATTGATCGCGGTGTAGAATTTGGCGTGAGCTGTGGACATGAACATTTCTTCGAGTCGTCCTCCCTTGGTTGCATACGTGGACGAATTGCGAAGCTTGCGCGTTTCTGTTGCTCGAGTGCTTGTGGATGCAATTTGGACGTCCGAATGGTTCGCATTTGACAAGTGGTGCGTTTCCGGAGCTGAAAGTATGTCTGTGTCTACAACGAGTGGGATCTGATGCACGAGTTTCTGCGGCTTTGTCCCCTTTCCTTTACCCAAAAGAGTATCCACCATCCTACCACACACGCCTTTGGCCACCCAAACATTGCAATCAACGATCCATATGATGTCTCCTTGCGCTTCTCTATATGCGCGACTCATGCTCCTGATTTTGGGGTTCGGGCCAAGTGACGTGCCCTTGTTCGCCTGTAGCGCTGGATCGGCTTCTTCAATAAAGATGCGAGCATCCGCTTCGGGGGAATCCTCGATTACCCTTTCCAGGACAGGGAGAGCCAAGTCGTTGTGACTGTCGACACAGAAGTGGACGGTAAGACGGTGGGAAGGATATGTTTGGCGGAAAGTGGAGACGAGGCAATCGTACAGTCCAGGATCGAGTCCCTTTACGGGACGAATGATGGTGACATGAGGTGCTTCCGTTTCTGTCTCATTGGGCGAGCGAGCGTTGCGAGTAGAATAATGTCTCCATCTGAACAGCTATTAGCATGGCAATGGTGCTTGTGAGCAGGAGCGTTTGTACGTACAGTTGGGTATAGCCAAGACTAGACACGAGAATCACCAAAGTGCCCCAGATGAGGCAGATGGTCGCTCCCGGCTCTCCCACCATGTTCCAGATGTCGTTCGTGTCATGGCGGGTGTTGCGCTGAAGGACCTCGAGTGTCCAGCTCGTTCGGCGGAACAAAGAAAATGCGGGCCGGCACCGGAGCTAGTACTAACTAGAGTCTCCTTTCTGGGCACTACCTCCTACTCCAGAACACCACCATCCCTGAGACGAACACGAAGTCATCGTTGTCCAAACTGAGTAACACGTCTGTAGCTTGATTTGAACTTGCTCGTTGATCTTCACGGGATGCAAAGATGAACGCAGAAAACGATTAAGACGATTCTTGGAGGCCAACTCTAGGAGGTAGTGTTTCCTCGAGATATCTGCGACATGTCCTATTTTACAATATGGAACTCAATCAACGTCCAGTAATCTTGAGTTAAATACATGGCGAGGCTGACCAGGACGCCAGCTCAACGTAAGATTCTTATCGCCCATTTCTACTTAGACGTGGTCTAACGAGATCCAGAAATAACTAAGCAGACTATGTGCTGTCTATACCTTGAATGCACGTTCTATCATTACAATTTACAAACTCCCACGCTCGTCATGACTTGTTATTTACTGCGGTTTCCCCTTCATCACTACCATACGAGAATGTCGTTCTGGGCGGGAATACGATGCTGAGACCCGAGTATAGTACAAAGCTTGAGAAAAAGCCGTATAGATAGCCGAGCTTGTAAAGGTGGATAGCGCCGATGGACACGGATAGTGAGCTATGCATCTGAAAACATGTCAGTCAACACGCCTAGATGTTTGTATGTCAGGCTTACTGCGGCCGCAAATCCTCCCAGGAGTGGCACGCAACCTGCAAGCCATGCTGTGACAGCCCTCCAGTTTGTACCATACTCATTGTATTGGTATTTCCCTCCTGGAATATACATTTCTTCGATTTCGTAAGTTTGGCGATGTACGACGTAATAGTCGGCTAGGAGAACTCCGGTGATGGGAGCGAGCTGTTTGTCATCAGAAATCGATTCCTCCGGCATGTGGCAAAAGATAACGTACCCAGATAATGTAGCCGTCCATAAAGTTCAGCAATGCCGACGCAGAGGAAAGGATATTCCATGGTGTTAATGCCCATGCGCCAACGAATGCGATAATAAATGATCCGCGTCGCAGATCAACGTACTGGGCTTGTTAGCTATACGCCCTCTAACTTTGATCCCCAAACTCACAGATGGGAACATGGCATTGAGGTCATTGGCAGCAGATACACAGTTGGCACTGATGTTTGATCCCAACTGAGCTAGAACGAAGGAAAGAGATACGAAAGCTGCAGCTGCCCGAGCTCCTGAACTGCCATTCCAATGTGCCATGATTGTTAGAGGATCCCAGATCTTTTCCCCATAAAGATCTGAGGCAGCTCCGGCGATGATAACACCCATGAAGGACATCAACATAAAGCTGAGAGGTATGACGATGATCTGAACCATTATCATCTTCGTGCTCTTCGCATAGCGAGCAAAGTCGTTGATATTGACAGCCATGGTTCCGTAGTTTCCAAGCATAGACTAGTTGTGTTAGCAGTTTCCGTCTACAATTGAAGTTAGGGGTCATACATTAAGGCCGTTGAGGAAAGCCCACGAGTAGGCCGAACCAGCTAGAGATGTCTTCTGCTCCATGAGCGTACTGTGAAGACCACCTCCGGATACGTGGCACGCCCAGCCTAGTAAGGCAAAAACTGCGGGCAAGCAGATGACGGTCTTGGCATCGAAGAACCATTTCAGATAACGCGGATGAATATAGTGGAATGGCAGGACGATGATGAAATAGATGACATATGCTGTTCGGTGTTAGCTACCGTCGCGTGTGCATGTGTAAGCTTGCGGTACCTGTCATCATTTGAGTAGTGATGTTTGCTGACTGTGGTAGAGAGTTCGGCACTTTTGAGAACGAGGGCCAGATAGCAATGATGACGGCGTTCACGCAGATGGCTCCATTGTACTGAGTCGTATCGTCAGTAGAAGTTTTGTCTCTGATTTCATGGGTGAGACGTCAAACCGTATTGATGCCATACCAGAAGAAACCCACTAGCAGACGAATGAAGACGACCACGAAGGAGAAGTAGAAGCCAAAGGACGACCGGCTTTGGATGGTGTATGGAATGTGGTATTTGGCCCCAATGACTGCATTTGCGGTGATTGCGAGCGAAATTAAAAAGTGGCCGAGAAATATGATTCCAATGGTGGTGCCCATAGAGAATCCAAGGGTCATCAGACTCGAGCCCAAACGGAGATTCCCAGGAGCGACGGCATCACAAAGCCAGTACGTGATGACTATCACACCACAATTATCAGCATTGGATTTCCATTGCCCGAGCTAGCATACTCACAGTGATGCGACCTCCATGTTTGCAATTCAGGCGGTACCGGCTCCAAATCTGCCCAATGTTACAACACTGTCTTTCGACATGTTTCCCATCCACTGACCAGCGTTGCTCCATCGTCCGTGCTCTGGTTTGGCATCAGAGTTGTCCAGCTTGATCCAAGTGTGGAAGCGCTGAAGAAGAGAGCGGTTCACGTTGAAGACTTGGCCATGTTCTCTGGCTCTGGGCTCGTGTGCCCGAGTTGCGAGCTCTTGGTCAGCGACTCTCACGGTCTTTGCAGAATCCACCATGGTTGGGGAACGAATTCACAGAGCGTCTCTCCGGCGGTGGAGGAGGGATGTGCATGTTCAGAAGATGTGTGGAGGCATGTGCATATTTAGACGGGAAGATGTGGACAATGGATGTCTGTTAGGTCGTCAGTACTGTGGTACTGCTCATGGTCAGACTCCACACTTCCACGTCCTTTTCCCGCCCTCGCTGCCATGCGTCCATCTCGACAGGGCAACGGGAATTCTCGTCTCCAGAAGATAAGCATCGTGACTCGGCCGGCATCCCCAGGCTACCTCTTCAGGCGCGCAGGCGGCGGGCCCGGACTTTAAACCGACCTCAATCTATTCTCATCCGACGGAATAAATCTCCTCCGCGCCCACAGCATTCTCTTCAGCCTCTTCTGCAAAACTCATCCGAACCACTGGCATTCAGCCTTCTCCAATGGCTCGGTCTCCTGGAACTTCATCGTCAACCACGGCCGAGTTCTCAATACTGCAACAAGCATGAATGCCAGCTCGACCACATCAACCACATCAACCACAGGCACAGGTGCTGGTGCGAAGCGCCTCACGCAACGCCAACCTTTAGTGTGCCGTGCCTGCACCAAAAGCAAAGTTCGCTGCGACAAGACAATTCCGTGCTCGAGATGTCAAAAGCGGCAGATCCCATGCGAGCGCGAGGAGGTCGAACTCTCGTCCAAGAAGCAGAAGATTGCCCATGGTGACGGCCAATCCGCCGAAGGATCCGCTCCTGGACATGCGAAGCCCTCGCTGGCGGTGGAGACATCTGAGCGCAGAGAGGATCCAACGCGCTCAGTCAGTTATACCACCCCCTCGGAGCAGTCCGACATCGCAACAGCCCCTGTCGATGTTAAAAGTACAACGCAAAGCACTTCTCAAAACCGTCGCTCGCGTGCTGCTTTTGAAAACCTCGCAACCGGAATCGAAGGGCTTGCCTGGGGAAGACACCAGTGTGCTCAATATCCACATCGACACTGTTCGCGGATCGAAACCCCGTCCGATCGGAACCCAAGCGCAGCTTTGTCCCTGAATCTGCTGGCAGAACTTCCAGAGGTCTCAATAGCTCGACAACTCGTTGATTTCCACGTGCGCTTCCTCTCTTGGTCGCACAATGTGCTTCATGCGCCCACTTTTCTCCGACAGTGCGAAGCCTTCTGGACCTCAGCAACAGTCGAAGATGGACAGTGGATCGGCGTCTACTGCGCAGTCCTGAGCGCCTCGGCTTGGAGCATTCTGAACTGTCGAAAATGCGTTCATGACGTCGACGTTGTCAATTTTGCAAATTCCACTCGCAGGATGTTTGACCTGATGATGGATGTACTCAACGGCGAAGAATTCATGAGTAGACATACGATATTCTCCATACAGGCCATCTGCATATCAGGCTTGGTCGCTAATGTCTTTGGGAAAAGCGATCTACTTAACACGTTGGTCAACGCAGCTATCCGAATTGCACAATGTCTTGGACTGCACAGAATCCCCGATGAAGAGGCTGGAGAAGTCTGGGACGACGCTCTTGATAGAGAAGTCGGTCGACGCCTTTGGTGGAAATTGGTTGAGATGGACTATCATTCGACTCCATACACAGGATCCTGCTCCATCAATGCTGGACACTTCACGACTAGGCTCCCTTTAAATTGCAATGACGTGGATCTCATCGGCCACGAAGAGTCCTATTTGACCACCAGCACATACTCCATCATCATGGCGAAAATGAGTCTTTGCATACCGAAGTTACTGGACGGTATCTCAAAGTCAGACGATATCGCATCTCGGTACGATCATGTCATCAATGTCGATCGACAGATGCGAAAAGTTGTGACCAAAATACCGTCTGCCATCCTTCGGCATAATGGAGCACCGGGAAAGGGGCCGGAGTGGCTCCCCTTGGCGCGCAGAACACTGGCCATTACTGCCGCAGACAAAGTGAGTTGGATAGAGACAGAAATATTTGAACGGTATGATTCTAGAGCATATGCAGAAGTGACGCCGGTCAGGTGGACCAGTCCCGAGTGCTGGTCAACGTCGGTCTTTTCACTAGTTTCCGGCATGATGATCTTGGTTCACTGTACGACGTTCCTTTGGCTGTGCTCAAGAAAATCATTCTCTTCACATTGAGCTCTTCATACCGCGCTCGCTCAGCAAGGACTTCTACACCCCCCACACCCACAGACACTCAGCCTAATCGCGTTACAGATTCTCATGATACACCGACCGTTCCTGCTAAGGAGTTTCCACTCGCCTGCTTATCTGTTCACGAGGACTACTTGCATTTCCGCAGCGATGACCATTTTGCGAGAACATGAGCAGCTGTGCGAAGAGAACTCCGGATGCCCGCCTTTATGGGTTCATTCGGCCTTCTGCGTAACAGCAATAGTCGTGATCTGTCTCAATCTCTTGTACTGTCGCTCGTCAATGACTTCGGAAAGGAGGCTGTATTACGAGCAGCTTATCAGAAGCGCTGGGACTCGCTTGACATTGTCCAAGATGGACACTATGGCACGAAGAGGAAATTACTTGATTGACGCCATGCTCGACATCGAGCTTCCAGATGCGGCATCACGCGACCAAGCGATGGACGACACCACTGGCAAAACAGAGTTTGCCAGCATTCTAAATCGGTTTCTAGAGCAGGATCAACAAGACGCGTACAATGGTAGTCCTGTTCTAGTGTTTGACGAGAAACAGCTCGCCATAGAGAGTCAACTGGATGATTTCGACACGTGGTATCGTCAAATGTTCGGTTGAGTTTTTGAAGTCACGATCGGATCGACAGCTACATACACAACTATCGCAAAGTCGGAGACGGACCCGAAACGTGCGCTTGTATTTGGAACTCACCCGATCTTGCATCAATTTGGAAAACATCATGGGCAATTTTCCGACCCCGGATTGGCTAGTGATGGCCCGCTGATCTCGGCCGAGATTGTCTCTCCAACACCTCCGCAGGCAAAAATAACGTCTTATAACAACATTCCACTATTCCCGAACAATCTCAGTACCCGGAATCCAAAATGTATCTCAAGACCAGCATACGGATAGTGCCACTCAGCGACGACGTACGAAAGTCTTCAGGACTCGGAGCAGAAGTGCTACTGCCCAATTCTAGGACTTCTTTTGACCTGAGAAATCTCTCAGGGGAGGAGAAAGCGACGTTGCGGCAATCCTTTTACGATCATGGAATACTATTGATACGACACCAGCACGATCTGGATCCTGAGGTCCTCTACGACGTAGCAGAATTGATCGATCCGCATCCGACGCATTTCCATTCTGGTGGCAAGAGACAAGTGACAGACCCACGAAATATTCTGGCGCTCAATGGCTGCAACAGATTACCTCGCGCTCCTCAAGTCACTGTCATCGGAAAAGGGCACTACGAGGGATATGAAGGCATTCCTGGGTTGGATTTGAAGCACTTGGTACGTCCACTGGAACTCACCCCTTGCATATGCTCACGCAAGTTGCAGGATCATCTATCATTCCACGAGAGCCCACTTTCAGAAGCCGAACTAGCTGAGGGATTCACAAGGCCTTACAGGTGGCACATGGATGCTCCACTGTACGAGAGTCTCCCGGGCTTTGTTACATCAATTCGAGCCGTTGAAGTGCCAAAGATACCTCGTCAAAAGCTGCAATTTCCCGATGGGTCAAGCATGGAGATCGCTGCGGGCTCCACATTATGTAAGAATCAGAGCACCCTTTGGATCTCGCGCTGTGCTGACGCTCTTAGTCTTTTCCGGTGCCCGTAACTTTGAGCTACTGTCGCCAGAAGAACAGGAATTTGCAATCAACACGACTGTTCAGTATGCTCCGCGAGCGTACGAGTGGATGCGCAATTGCAAAGCGTCTTCAGATGGCCTCACAATTGAAAAAGTGGGCCGAGAGACTCCAATCGACCAGCTGCCCGCGTTCGATTGGGAGAAAGTGCAATCATTCCCGGTACACAACCCCATTGCTGAATTTCAAGTAGCCATCACTAACAGGTCCAGATGGTATGGAAAAACCACGGCAATGGAAAACCGCATCTGCAAATCCTCGGCTGCTGCGTGTACTCACTCATCACAACCGATCCAAAGACAGGCAAGAAGTCGATCATCGATGACGTCCAGGAAGTGAGAAGAATATGTCACAGCCTGCAAAGCAAGGTGTACAAACCTGACAATGTGTACGCGCATGATTGGAAGGAAGGAGATCTCGTGCTCTTCCATAACAGAGGAGTGATGCATTCCATTTCTGGCCAGCTGTCGGCGTACCCGGATAAGAGGCTATTGTGGCAATGCAACATGGCGAGCGGAGCTGTTCCTAAACCATATGGCAGGGACTAATACCGAAGTAGACCTTGTGTAGAAGCATTATATATCATATATTCGAGGATTTGGGATTGCAGTACCTTTCTTGTATGTATCATAACAGGCAGCATCGTATACCATCTGAGTCGAAGAAAGTAATCCATAATGGCTTCGTCAACGAATTATTTACCAGCCGTTCCAAAGACAAAAGTTGCGAGAATCTAAGCGAGCAAAGGTTGCACCTCATCCTCCTCTTTCTTCTCACCCCACACCGTCCTCCACCCCCTACCAATCCACTCCCCCCACCCCTCCTCCCTCCTCCTAACCCAAATCCGCCCAACCCTCCCTCCATCCTCCCCCACATCAACAATCCAACCCCCACCACTCCCCACCCAAGCTTTCCCAACCCACTTGACCCATTTCATCAACAAAATAATCACGAGCAGGCCGACGAGGGTGGCTGGGATCGTGGCGGCGGAGACGAGAAAGGAGGTTGTCGAGCAGTTACAGTCGAAGGTACGGAGTTCCCATCGTTCCTGCCAGGGCATGGGACAGATTTGTTTGTTGACCATTGGTTGGAGGATGTTTGGGAGGAGGGATGCTGGGAATTTGGGGGTGGGGATGGGGAGGCATGTTGCTGACTGTGTTTATTTTTTCTGATTGAGCTTTTGCTTTTATTGGGGAGGGGATTGTTGGGAGAGAGACTCGAGGGAGGGGGTTTGGAGATTGGGGTTTGTTGATTAGGGAATTAGACGTACGTAGGGACACCAGCCGCAATTGTGCTTGCTGACTACGCAGTGGCCGCAATCTTGGATTCGCCAGCATTGTTTTAGATGGTTGTAGTCCTCCTTGTCGTTTGTGATCCAGAATGAAGAGGTGTTTCGGGCAAGGAGAATGTCGTCGAAAGTTGCCATGGATGATTTGGATTGTGCTAGATAAGGATTGACCAAAAGTGTTGCAAGATATGGTGCACGTGCGGGATAGAGGAATGTGAGGGATGATGACGAGGCTGGGGAGGGGGAGTTCATGGAAGATGGACGATCTGCACGTGAGTACGTGGCATGGCCCCGGCGCGTTCCTCTTCTGGACCCCCTCTATCAACATCTCTATCCTCCCATGCGCCGAGCCATTTCAGCATGTAGACTCTCCTCTACCACAAAGTTCCTATTGCGCGACTCGTTCTTCGGTGTCCTAAGCCACACCAAGCGACAGTCCTCCTATTTTCACCCAAGCCCAGCGACACGTCCTTGTTCTCAGAAGTTAACGTCAATTATGACCACCAAACCCTTACCAACAGACCTCCCCATCCATTCCTTCCCCACCGCTGCCAGTTTTGAAGACTTCCTCGAGCGCGAGCATACGACCGCCCCAGGTATCTACCTCAAGCTCGCAAAGAAATCATCTGGCATCCCCTCCATCTCCGGCGCTGAAGCGGTCGAAGTCGCGCTCTGCTTCGGCTGGATCGATGGTAGAGCCAACGGAGTCGATGATCAATATTGGCTAGTGCGCTATACGCCGCGTCGAGCAAAGAGTATATGGTCACAGAAGAATGTTGCAACAATAGGCAGGCTTGTCGAGGCGGGAAGGATACGGCCGGCAGGATTAGCTGCGGTTGAAGCTGCAAAGTCGGATGGGCGGTGGGATCGGGCATATGCTGGTCCTGCCACGATCTCTGTACCAGATGACTTTGCCGAAGCGCTGACTGGTAATGAGGCCGCTGCTACCTTTTTTGAAGGTCTAAATAAGACGAATCGGTACTCGGTGCTTTGGCGAATCGAAACTGCGCCGAAAAAGAACCGGGCCTCGCGGATTCAGGCAATGGTTGAGCTTCTGGCTGTTGGCAAGTGTCCTGGGGCCGATGCAAAGGCGGTAGGGAAGAATAAGAGGAGCGCAGAAAAACAGAAGACTGTTGTTAAAAGAGCCGGGAAGAAGAAGGCGCGAGAAGATTCCGAAGAGTCTGAGGACTTATCTGCAGTGAAAGCTAACCCATCAAAACAGCCGCGTCGTGAGGCATTGCGCAGCAGGGCTCGAGACGATTGATTTGCCCAATCGCTGCTGGTTGATGTTAGGAAGTATCGTGCTATTATCTTGCTGGAATTGGAAGACAAGGTACTTTCAATGTCAACATTCTGGCGTCCATTTGATCAATCCAAAGTTTCATTATGACGATCGTGTTCCATAGGCGATACTGGCGACACTTGATACCTATAAGTCGATAATCTTAGTTTCGAAGTCGTAATTATGAAGTGAAGTTGGGTGCATGTAGCTTTCGATCGAATCAGAATTATCTTTATCGAATATCCACGACGTGATTGAACCTGTGTTAAGACTGAGCTTTTCTGTCTGCCGGTACCTTAATTTGAGTGGATGCATTGGCTTATCGATTACATTTCTCCCCCGGCCCTCGAGTTCACAGGACCAAAACATCAACAAACTTTTTTTGATCTCATTATCTGCACAAAATGGCTACGTCAACATCCCTCGTCAAGACCACAGAGGCTCCCAAACAAGACGATTTCGCGCCTCTTGTTTTGGACGAGACGCCCACGACTTTCTTTGGGAGCAAACCTGTCCTACATTACCACTCCGCCAATACCACCATCATTGTCGCAAAGTCGCAATACGACGAATTCGACATCCTAAAAGACCTACAAACCGCGCCGGCGACGAACGGAGCAGCTCCAAATGGCGACTCGGCAGCTGAGAATGTTACAATTACAGGTGTAGATGCATGGGTCACATCGAAGTAAGTATCGCGCCTCGAGCTCGTTTTGGTATCATACATGTCCAGTGTGCGAATAGCTTACACCCCAGCAACAGGGATTTCACCCTCTTCTCAACAACAACAGGCAAAGGAATCTCGGTACCGTACCCCTCCATCGGTCTCCACGCGCTGGGCACCCACGACTCCAAAGCCGCCATCATCCTCCAGCTAAACCTGCACGATGCCGAAACCGTGAACACAGACGACGATATCGAAACCCTAGATCTGAATCTCATTCCCACCGAGGCACCGCCTTCCAATGGCATGGACGAGGCGCCGAGTGCCGCAAAGTCGATTTTCGAGGCCCTGTCTGCTTGCGCGGATTTACATCCAGACCCTGCTTCGGACGAGGAGGGAGAAGATGGGGAGGAGGATACGGCGCCTGGGGCTGGTGGATGGATAACATCGGAGAATATGGAGCAGTTCCTTGATGCTGAGGGCAATTTTATTGGGGCGGGGGTTTTGGGTGCTGGTGCGGGGACTGTGAGGACGAGAGAGGAGGGCATGGGAGATGGGGAGGAGGATGAGATGGAGACGAAATGGTCGCGGACGGACTGAGTATGGGGTATGTGATGGGATAGAGAGGCATGACACATGGCTTTTATGATCGAAACATGCTGCAGACAATGGATATTGCACGGACTTCGCGATCGCTGCACGTTATTTGGTATGTTGAGACCAGACTTGATATCGGATTCTTGGACTAACATATCAGGAAGCTGTGCAGACAGGCGCCCGTTATTCAGTGAACACTGCAAAGTACGAGGGTACACGTCCAACGCAGAATGAATATTTTCCGGCAATACCATCTTGAAATTGCCCAAGGGATCTGAGATCATCTAGCAAATGGATCCCTTTTCATGGCCACGCCAACGAGCCTTCGTCAAACTCGTTATGTGAAGTGTGGGTTCTCGAAGGTTACAACACACTCCTAGACTCAGGCGAATTCAGTCCAACTATCTTCTTCCCCCAGCGATTGGCAGCCAACTCTCACCGAGACCCTACCAGGCTCTGCATCCTTTCTATCTCGATGTATTTTTTATCATCTTTGATTGTGGATGGCTCCTTACACGTATATCCTTCCTTTCCGACCAAACATCTTTTGACCAGGTCATTTAGGTATCGCTGATACTTCGGCCTGAACAGGTCTAGTCGATCATCGATATTTTCGTCCATAACAGGGTCTCCTTGATCTACGCTATTCAGGGAAAAACCTTAAGCCATCTTGCGAGATCCCTTTGGTGCGGCCTCAGTCGATCTGGCTCAATAGTGGTGTTGCTATTGGCTAAGCCAGCGGCTCGGATGCATATAGCATGTACAGACATTGGACCTGGCAGGTCTTGGGAATCTGGACTCAGATCACAGGGGCGTACAGGACGTCCAATTGAAGGACGCGCCATTTGGTCTCCCAATTAGAGAAGGTGAAAAAAATTGGTCTACGAATGTATCGGCGGCAGGATTCCGTCCTCTACTGCATCTGGCTGTCCAGCTCCTTTGTTATCCTCGTACTTGGTGGGCGCCTGTAAGGACCAACAATATCTTGTGCAATTCCATCAAAAATGAGGCATCTCTGTGAAGTAAGGGATTCGAAGAGAGAGAAACAAACGATAGGTGGTGGTGTGTGACGCGTTTGGAACAATCAATAAGCAAGCATGACGGCAAAGCGGAGACCGTCCCGCACCCGAGATAGCCCCTGAGACAAGCAGACCTCCACCACCAATACAGCCTCTCAACACCATCCCTGGCTTGCCTCAAACCAGCGGCACGAGCCTTGCTTTGCTTCTGCTAATCTCCTTGACCCACACCATGATCATAATGGAGCCGCTCGTGAATCGGGATCAGTCAGCGCGGGTCGAGACTTCTGGAGCTGCTCATCTTTGTGGGGTTCTCATCTTGTGCTGTCTTCACTTGACAGAACGTCTTGGACTTCCCGTCGTTCATTATGCTAGTATATAGAACCCAGCTTATTGGCGTTGCTGCTGCTTTCCTCGTCTTCCTCTTTTTCTTTTCACTCTCTCAATATTCCTCGTTTTCTCCAAGTTTTACCTCGCGTGCTTCATCAACTGTTCCAGACTCAGCAACTGGCTTGCTGGAAGATGTCTATAATCAGACTCTAGGGGTTGGTTCACCATAATTCACATTGTTTTCAGGCATAGAAGGTTGATCTCTATTTAGTTCCAAGAGATCTTGGCCATTAGCCTGCCGAGCAGGACCGACCACCGGGATGCTTTTATCCTTTCAACGGCAGTAACTGATATCAAGGGCTCGTTCGTCGATGGCGTGGCTGGCAAGGACGTTTTGGACAAAGTGCTCCCACCTGGAGACGCAAATACTTTTAGCCTGGGCAACAGAGGAAGTTGGCGAGCGCATCTTAATGCATTGCAGCAGTATGTCATTGCACGGACGTGCCCAAGGAGAAATGCTGACATTAAACCACAGTGTTGTGGACCAAGATCTGACATCTGCACTTATCATGGAAGATGATGTGGACTGGGACATTAGAGTGAAGTCACAGCTGTACGAATTTGCAGTAGCAGTAAACCTGTTGACACAACCCCTCGCGCATGGAGACTCGGAATACGCCGACCCAACATTTCCCACTCCCGGAGAAAGCTCATCCGTCCCTACAGAGTTATACCCAGGCCCAGAACTGTCCACAGTGCCGCCGAAACTCAGTCCTTATGGCGACGACTGGGATGTCCTTTGGCTCGGTCATTGCGGTGCCCGCTTCCCTTCCAGTGAACAAGATCCAGCCCTCCCACAAGGTAGAGCACTAATAAACGATCCGACCGCACCATCGCAACAACACGTCTACCTCGGCTTCGGCAGCGACGAGGTCCTCCGAACCTACCCAAACCACACTAGAGCCATCAGCCATACCGCCGAAAATGTGTGTACCCTCGCCTACGCGGTCTCGCAACGCGCCGCTCGCCAGATCCTTTTCGACGTCGGTCTGAGAGCCCTCCAAAACCCCTTCGATATCATGCTGCGAAAGTACTGCGACGGTCTCGATGGCAGGAAAGTGAGGAAATGCTATACGGCACAACCATCGTACATGGCACACCACCGGGCCGCGGGAAAGGCAAGTAAGAGCAGTGATATTCACGACTGGGAGGATGAGAAAGAAGCTGAAGAGGAAAACACAAAGGCCTACACTTTTAATGTTCGACTGAGTACGAAGATGAACATGCAGAAATTGGTAGATGGAGATACGGACTATGTCGATCAATGGCCGGATGAGAATGAAGGCATGAATAAGATTACTTGGTAGTGTGGAATGAATCATTCTACTCACAAGTGAATGGCATTTCGGGTGCTTTCGCGCTGCTGATACGGTGGAGTATAATCTGGAGGACGAGAATTTAAAGGAGCCACGGGAGATCCGAAGGTTACTTGATCCTTTGAATGAAGATGCTGAGACGACAATCACAGGACGGGGAGCGAGAGAGTTCCGTAGCTTTGCGCACGCTGCCGTCACCGGTACCGCAATCGGATTTGGTTGGTCCGAGTGCGCTTTGTCACTTCTCTCCCGCCGAAGAACTTCCGACTCCCTCTCTCACACAACCTCAAATCATTCACTTAGACAACCTAGTATAAACTTGAAGACTCAAGTCGCGCCCTGGGATGCCGCAATTTGCAACTCCGGACCTGGCTATGTGTTCAACAAAGAGATTTTCCTAGGACAAAGACAAATTCAACTGGTACAATACGCACACGCTAATGTTTGTAGACATTGGCAGACTCCTCGTCCTCGATGAGAAGATCAGGAGTAGCTTCATATTGTATTGATCTTCAATCCCAGAACCCGCTCTAACCATACCCAATCTTCACTTTCAAGTCCTGCGGTAGTTGTGACTTGAACCTTGAGGACCTCTTTCGAGAACCACAGGTATCAGCACGGTGTATTCCTGAAGCATAGTATTATTCACCGACTCGAAGGTGACTCAACACGACTACCGGTTTTGCCGGAAACTGAGAACCCGGCATCGCCTTTGTAGTGTCCGTCCTTCACAATCTGATCATCTCCTTCATGCGCAAACAAGATGACTGCCAACTCATTCCCCAACCTCCACTCAATATTCCCATATCAACACCCTTTCATACAATCCCAGGCCTCCATAGAACACGGTCCTCCCAAGCAGGATAATCCAATCAAAACCATCAACAAAATCACTAACCCGCGATCATCCACTCAAAGACGTATCCGTACATCTCTAAATCGTATCAACTGTCTTCATTCCCAGTTCTCGAAGGTCTTGAGATTCCCCGACCCAAAATTCTTGGGACCTCCCACTGTCCAAGAGAGCCGCTGGCGTGGCAAACTGGCCTTTGGTCTGGTGCATGGTGAAGACATTGAAGGGAGTGGGACTTGGATCGAAGAGTATTTGGCGGGGAGGACTGGTAGGCTCGGAACTAGTCTTTTGAGTGGTAGACATGGTGGGAGTAGACGATGGAAAGTCGACTTCTGTTCTCTGGTTGATGTCCTTTTATGCGCTTACAACCTCAGCCTGTGTTGACTGTCCTCACCTGTGTTGGCGGGATCGTGCAGATCGAGTAGTGGTGTTGTTAGGTGCAGTACATTGGTGGCTACCTTCCCACGAATAAATCAAATTCGACGTCAATAGCTGTTCGATTCGGACATCGAAATACCACTCGAAGCCTAACGAAAACTTTCCTCAGCTGCCTCTGGCAAACCATAGATGGCATCGAATCGCAAACTTGATAAGATCGACCACACTGACGCCTCAAATCCAATCCCAGCTCATCCAATAACTCTGCGAAAAGTATACAGCAAGTGCCGTGGTGGTCGAATATCAGTTCCGAGACTTGGGCCAACAGGGCAGGTCACAAACCAGCTAAAAAGCGGTTCTGTCGCATAACACAGCGGCGAGTTCGTAACAATTCTGTGCCGCCTCCCCTCCCCAGCCTCACTCCTCCATCAAGCAATAAGCCCATTATCACCTCCTTTCCTCCAACAGCTCTTCTCAAACAAAGCGCAGCGCAAACCCGTTCCCGTACATCTACAAAACACCCGGCGCGCCTGCATTCCTCAACTCCAATCGCGAATAGCCGATGCAAGATGATCAAGTCCACAGAATTTACTTCAAAACTCCCCACAAACCCCAGTTTCCCATCCCCATCCCCATCTACGTCCACGTCCACGTCCACCTCCCCACCCAACCCCCCAATCCCCGCTTCAACATCCTACTTCACCCCCACCCCCACCAACCCAAATCTCTTCACAATATACAAAACAAACAACTCCCACCGCACCCCAGCCGAACACCTAGAACATCTCCGCCTAAGCGAGCTGCAAAGACAACGTGATCTCGTCGCCCAAAAAACGGCAAGAAAAGCAGCACTGCATGACTCGGGAATAGATGTATCGGAAGCAAGATGGGCTCCTTTAATAAAGAGCACAGCGGAAAGAGTGCTGATAGCAGATTGGCGACGATGGTGAGAAAACTCTGTAGGAAAGGATAGGTTTGGAAGAGGGTGAGTGGATACACCTATTCGAAAAAGGTGCTTCTCAATGTAACTGTTCCTGGAAATTGGTATCTACCCCATCATCATATATTTCCTGAACTCCAGCTAAGGCGGAGAATCACACGCCACAGATCCATGTGGCCAATACACCAGGCGAGAAAATACCAGCCGATGCCGGAAAAGCGCCATGTGTCGCTGTCAAATGCCGTCCAAAGAGAACATGTAATCAAGATATCGTACTATACAAGCAAGCTGTCAGTCGTTTGTCAGTCCAAGATTAAGTAACTGTCGACACGGGCTCCAGCTTCGTCTCATTACCCTCTGTCTCCGTTTTTTGTTTCTCCATTGATGCGCGTGCAGCAGGTGCTTCTGGTGCCTTGAGAGATTCGGGTGGAGGCGCAACAGTCTTCTCTTTGACAATGGTGGTAATGTGGTCACCAATATCGCCTGCTCCGTCAATTTTGCTGAACCTAGTGTGGAGATATTCTGCATCGCGAAGCAGCCTAAGTCGTGGTCAGTATAGAAAGGCGAACTGGCTGCGCAGAAGACATACCTCGACTTCCCACCTTCGGTTTTCACACCTGCGCCCTTGAAAGCCTCACCCCACTGCTCGCGATAGTTGACAAACACAGGCGACATAATCATGCCAACATGCATGTCGGGTAGATATTTACTAAGCGTGCGATGTAGCACCGTTGTTTCTTTTGTCAGCGTCTCGATGTGTTTGCTGACCTTGGCAGCCTCTTCTTCCCTGCCGTTCTCCTTTTCAGCCTCAACATCGAAGTCCATGTTCCGCATAGCCTTTACATGCGCTGATGCTCTACTGCTCATGATCTCGACCAACTTCTCATTGATGCTGACTTGATGATCCTGGTACAGCCGTTTCGTCTTATCGTACTCGGCCAACTTCTCGCCATTCATCCCTGGCCGTCGACGGACAAACTCACGTACATAGGGGATGAGAGTGATGACAAAGCTGAGTGTCTGTGAAGCGAGCGCAAGATGTTTCGTGTTGATGTTCTTGAGTGCAGCAGTACTTCTCGTGGCTCCTGCCCCAAGAACCATCTGACATACCCTGCTGTTGAAGAAGCGGAGGTATTCTAAAAGTTGATTAGAGACCTCAGTGCTAATCGAAGGTATGCAGGCGATGAGTATCTGAAATCGAGATATGCCATGCAGCAATGACATTGTAGATTCGACTAGTGTGAACCTTTCCTCGTCAATGACCGCAGGTTTGACCGCTTCTTTGGTCGACGTTCCATTGCCGTTCACCGTGCTGGTTACCGGATCCACAACTGAGCCGTTCGTTTGATATGCGGGTAATTGTTCCCAAATGTAGTTGTGGGCAAGCCATTGCCCAGGGTCTGATGACATGCCCTCAAGAACTTGAGACAAGACTATACCATCGAGTTTTTTGAAATCCTTAGCTTCCCATCGATCCTTATCAATCAAATCTTCCATTCGATCTCGTTCAGCTCTCGCCATGTGGCCGATGAAATCGGTAATGTGATTGTTCACCACGCCTTTCAAAGCTGCGCCCGACCGCCCAGACACTGCTTCACACTCGTCGGCGAAGAGTCGGTTGAGTGTAAAGTAGCGCAAAAATTGTGGTAGAGGAAGAGATGTACTTTCATTGACCCGCACCTTGAGGATCTTGGTGATCTGAGTTTGCGCAGAATCGACGGCTGTACCAAGCAAGCTTGAGAGATCCAACGCCTGCATCAATTCAACCTGCAAAGGCGTAGAGTTCGATCTAGCCCTCGCCACCGACGTATCAATACCTGCTACGCCAGGACTTGGAGGTGGAGATTTCGTGCCGGAGGAAGGCATGGCCTGGGCACTGGTGACATCAAGCAGCATCTTGACTTGGGTTTGCAATCTACGCAGTCCCTCACCGACACCGGTGTACATGTTCGTGAGAAGTTCCTCAGCATCGTCAGGGCCTAGTGCGCGTAGATTTGCAGCCAACCGTGCAGACTTCTCTTGTTGAGAAGTAGCTCGATTTCTGTTTGTAGATACAGAGGCCATGGACTCGGCGTCATCATTGCTTGAACTTGGCATGTGGTGTCTGACAATATTTTTCATCTCCCTCGTGACTGCATCTCGGAATGCTAATGAAGCCGTCACCGTACATTTTGAGCGACTTAGCCCGTTGAGAATCAACGATAAGTCTTGGCGCAATGCACCGTCCGTATGTAGATAGGCCGGGACAGCTGACGGTCCCATGGCATGTCCGCCTCCACGAGATCTTTGTGATGCAGACGCCCATCTTTGAAGTGTGTCAGCATGAGGAACGGCAGTAATGTGATGCCGCAAGTCTCCCAGCAAAGCTTCAAGGAAGCGAATCTCATAGCCTTTTCCTATCCGTGCTCTCAATTGGTCCATGCCCTCTCCAAAGCCTTCCAAAGCCTTCAGCCGTCGGAGGTCTAGCAATTGCCGCTGAGGTCTTGGGCATAACCAACTTGTGTCCTTGTTCGAGTTCGGTCGCAATCTGCCACAGGTGAATTCCTCCAAAGTCAATATGTGACCGAGAGCAGTTTCGAGCTCTCCTTGGTCCACCAGATCTTCGCAGTGTGCTGCACCTAGTACCACATCATTAAGTTGTTGGATGGCATCACTGAGCTTACGGAGATTCTCTCTCCGCTGCTTCATAGCCACAATTTCAAGTCCATCAATGGCCATATCTTTGTCCAATTTCGACAAGTCCTCTCTTAACAATTTGATTTTGAACACAGAGTCTGCTGCTTCCGAGTGTAGGTCTTTGAGTGAACCCAGTGCCGCAAAGAACGACTTCGAAGCTGCCGATATTGATGAGATCAAGTGTATTTCCACTGTGTCCAAGTACCATGAGAGTTTCTCTTGTAATATCGCGTTCGTCGCTAGAGCTTTTCGCGGCAAAGGCGCAGTCCCGTTGGCCAAGATACCATTCGTCCCTTTGCTTTCATCGTCAGCACTCAGGGGCGGTCGAACCACTTCCGATCGCTCGCTGACAATGTCGAATGTGCGCGGGTTCTCCAGATGAAAGTTCTCTTCAAAATAGACGCCTGGTATGGTAGATAGAGGCGTCACGGCGATTGGCCTCCGCGGCGTGCTTCCACCAAGTCTCCTGGGTTGTGCCTGAGGGGAATTTATTGGCGATAAAGTAGCTGTAGAGCCCTGTCGCGAGCCTGGTAGAGGTCTTTGCTGTTCACCATGCAGTTTTCTTTCCAGCGAGTCCGCAAAGTCTTCCTCTTTCGCGGGGCCCTTCTCTTTACGCGCCCATTGCGATTGCTGTTCATCCTCCTCTCTGCGCGTCCGCGCTTCGAACAGAGATCCGATTTGAGCCAAATATGGCCGAAAAGAAGATGGGTCTACATGAGGTATGTTCGGGAGGGTGACTGGCGGTATATCTCGGCTCGTTGGTGCTCTATGAGTTGAGGAAGCCGGGGCTGAGGTGTGAGGGAGTAGCCCGGTGCGGACAATTGGAGGTTGAAGAAGTGTAGATATAGCTGCATGTCAATGTCAATGCCTATGCCTCTGTGAATTTTGCTTTCATGGCATACCATTTTGGCCAGTATCCCTCACCGTGCTAAGGCGACTCTGTGCCGATACTGTCGAGGTGTCGAGAGTTCCGCCGATAGAACTAATCGACGAGGCGCGGCTGGGTCGGTATCTACTGCTCGGCCATTCATAATTTGTGAGGGGTGAATTGACTCGTGGAGATGTAGCGGTCGGCGTGGAGGACCGAGAGCTTTCTTGTGGGTTTGACATATCTGGCCAAAGATTCGAGGATATTTCGATGTTGGACGAGGCATGAGGAGCATCGGGAATGTGGGCGTGAGAACTACGGGAAGATCATGGCGATTGGAAGAGAATGAACAGCACGGCGGTATCATACAAATATGAGCAGGCAGTGAGGGTCACTTTTGAGTTCAGATAGTCGTATTACTCTTGCCGTTGTCGCATACGACCCTAGGTAGGTAGCTTCAGCCCAAGGCCAACGCCTGACCAGGATTATGGGCCAAGTCGTTCAAGCTGACCTAATCTCGCAACAAGGGGCTCAGGGAATAGGAGTTTGGCGTTAACGGTGTCTTCACTCATCGCTTTCATCCTCAATCATCATCAACTCATCGATTTCATTATTGGCCTTTCCCTCGGGCGCCTCTCGAAGTTTTTCTAAGAACGCCAGTTCCTCAAAAATGTCCTCGATCTTACAGCCAAACCACTTCCGCTCTCTCATCTGAGGTGGGCGCGTTCAACCATAAGGAACCGAGTGAAACATCGATACCGATATATTCAGCAATTTCTGAAAACCTGTATGACAACGACCTAGAGCTCAGATATTCATCGGAATAGAAAGCTTCACACCCTTGATTCTGGCTTGGACCTCGCTTTGGAATCCATCTGGTATATACATTGCAAAAGTATGTATCGATTGTGAGAGTGCCCTTCTCAAGCTTGCTCCTTGAGCTCGCCTAATTTCTAGGAGGCGTTTCTGCCGGTAACTCGGCGATGGTTGAAATCCGTGAGCCCTCCATCTCGACAGGACGAACACCACCTTCTTGTGCCTGTCCTCGCCCCCATGCTCCCTGATGGATGTTGGGCGAGAATTCGGAGTAGCTGTTAGGGCGGTGACCGTCTGACTGAGATGAGACCGGGCTGTATGGCGGAGAGAAATTGGTCGTTTCCGGGGATACATTTTCGCGACTTCCCGAATGCATCACACCAGGAAGTGTCATCATTGTAGTCTCACGTGACCAAGCAGCGTTACTCTCTGGTGCCTCGACGAGATCAGGTCGATTTTGGAAAGGGTTCGCTTTGACTGGATAACGCTGGGTGTACGATTCCGAGCCTTGCATCTCGGCCGGGCCTTCAAAGTCGCCCGCTGGCGGAGCGCCCCGATCGGGAATTTCGAGAACTTTTTCTACTGTTGACTGGCCAGAGTAGAATGGATGAACAGAAGAGACATCGCTGTCGCGCTTGTTACGGCGGCGGCGCCAGCATGCAAAGCCGAGGAGTCCGAGGGCGAGCAACGCCAATGGAATGCCGACTGCTAGACCAACGATCATGCCTAACTGCCCCGAAGACTTTGGGGAAGTATTGGGACCATCTTTATAAGGACTCTTGGAGCTTTGGCTTGGAGATGCAGCGCTCGTTGAAGATTGTTGGCGGCTAAACTAGATGTTAGATTACAGCATTTGTTTCCATGGATGATCGCATCCGATGCTTACCTGGACGTGATACTATGTGTCGTAGTTGATTCCTCAGTGCTGGTTGCAATTACACCCAACGATGAATCTGACGGCTGGCCAGTGGCCGATGATGGCGCGCTTGGTGTTGATGATGGCTCGCTTGAATCTAGGGACGTCTCGCTCGATGTTGTCTGTGAGGTAAACCCAGTTGTCGAAGGTGTGGTGGGACGGGCAGAGGTACTCGCGACGAAGCTCGAGGAAGAAGAGGTGGTGGGCTTTCTGGACGTGGACGCTCCCATGTTGACATACTCAATCTCTGGAAGCCAATTTGGACTATCCGCGCTACAGCAATCGAATGATCTGTCGCCGTCGCAGCAATACCTACCCACGTCTGAACAGTAGAGTACTGCTTCGTTACCTCCGTACCCAGGTCCTAGAAAGGTATGATGAGTCACTCCTCGTTCGATATTTTGAGCTCAAAACCTTACCAGTCGTGCAGACGTTGGGGCAGGACGAACCCCATGCCTTGTCAGTACAGGTGTATCGACCCCAAAAGCCCTCGGTCGGGTTATAGCAGAGTGAATTGCTACTGCACTCCCATCCTTGTGGGCAGCACGCGTTGCTGCTGTTCTTGCAAGGTATATCTTTGGAGCCCCCCTCGGCTGCTTTACCATTTGGATAGTAGCATTGCTGAGCGGAGGCAAACGCGAGGAGTGCGAATAGAAGCAGTGCGTGGATCAAGGACAAGGACGGTGATGTCGACGAAGCCATCCTCGATGAGGTAGTAGTGGGAAACCGTAGTTCTTCGTTTTGATTGATGAAAGAGCAAGGAATTTTCAGTCGCGTCAGGTCGAACTGACCTCAGGATCCGCCAAGTGTCAGTGTTGATGAACGGTATGCTTAGGCCTCACGACTAAGGATGAGGATGATGTCAGGGTAAGTGAGATACAATTTTCGAGGAGATGACTGGTTGTTGATAGAATCTTGAAGGCATGGGAGTCATGACTATGCCCACGTCGACTTCCAGACGCCACAGAGCTCCAGAAGTATAGTCTATCAGGTTGTCCCACCTCGTTCACTCAGAACAACATCAAAAGGTGTTTGACCGTCCTCAACGAGGTAGTATCGCCGTGCAGAGATAGGACCGTTCAGAGACGCGATCGGCCGAAGTGACAGCATTTTTGCTCTTGAAGTGTGAAAACAACAAACACAGACATGTCCCCGACTATCAGGGCCCTGGAGCCGTACCTCTCGAGACGCGTTCTTGCAGCTGTGTAGCCATGTTCGGGTCACACCCGCGCGCAGGCCACTACTGGCAATGCTGGATTTGTTCTGCCATCCTCTCGCCTCAACACGTCAAAACACCACATTTGAAAACCTGGCAAATTTACACCGGACAGCATTTCATTTGCTGGACTTTTTGGGAATTAGCCGCCCGATCTCAACAAATGTACATTCAACAAATCTGGCTCGAACACGCCCTTGGTGTCTTCGGTCTGCTGTCTGAAGTGAATCAAGGAGCAGCTCGAGCAGAGGCTTGAATTTAAGAAGAACTTCGCTCCACCGTCGTCACATTGCTTCGTGAACCAATACACGTCACAAATGCTCTCGTCGGTTTTGGTGACGGCAGAGTCCGCTGTAGATGGTCCGCAGTGACTATGAGCTGCCGGCAGTGCGACACACTTATGGGGTGGCATTCACAACAGTTGTTTGATATAGACAGGCACAATAGGACAGTTGACGGCGCTCCAAGATTTGACCTATCGGAGGGCGCCTCAATTTACCATGAAGAAGCGTCGCACTGTGGCACTTGAGGACTATCAGATATTGAACCTGATAATCAAGACATTATCGGAACCTGAGGTGTATCTAAGGCAAACATGCCATCGTGCCCGTGGCAGGCATTTAGGCAGCGTCTCAACCCCGGTCACTTCTCCTCTCCTCTCGTCCGACAGCTTCTTCCGTCCACTTCCTCCGACCAACAACAACATCTAAACACCTGACTTCGCGGAACCCACGCGTCAAACATGAGTACAACCCCAGCGTCAGCGTCAGACCTCGTGCCCGCTCCGCGTGCTTCGCGAAGGTCGCGCAAAGCAGTCAAATACTACGCCACAGATGATGAGGACTTCGTTGATGAGGACGATCATGTGTACGCCGTCGAGCCACGAACGAAGGTCTGATGAGAAAATCCAATGGCTGCATCGCAAAATCTACTCACACAGAAGCAGAAACAGAAGCTCGAAAAGTCGAAAGCTGTGGCGGCTGCAAAACCACTCGCGAGCAGACAGGTTTTTCCATTCATGTTATTGCCTCCAGGTATGTGTCTTTATACCTCGCTGACCAGCTGTTCATTGATCGTTGTCACAGAGATACGAAACGGCATCTACAAGATGGCCTTGTTCGATCCAGCTGGTCACCACATAATCAAGCATCGTGTCTCATGGCGCCGTAATGCTGAGCGCATCACTCCCTTAGCCTTTAGATCCCTCAACACCAACTGGTGGAACAGACGCAGAAGGTCGTGGTACTACAGGCCTGCCACCAAAGTCGTTGTTTCAGAGGATGAAGTGCCATCATTTGTGCCTCTATCCTCCAAGATCCTCCGCCTGTCTCGCACTATCTACGACGAAGCTGTCCAAATACTCTACAGCCAGCCTTTCATTCTCACGGACACATATGCACTTCACGACTTCATGATTCAGATTGGCCCAAAGCATAGAGCTTTGCTCAGAGACGTTGAAGTCTGTCAATGGGGACAAGGTGGTGCACACGGAGCAATGAACTATCCCGCTATGGCAGCAATGTCCGATGCCGTGAACCTGGAGAGACTGAAGCTCAACGTTGACAAATATGGAGTACGGGTCATGTCTTCATGTGCACACAGTTATATGCTAACACCGCTTCTAGTCCTCGGATCTCGCACTTAAAGTGTGGCGAGACTGCTATCCTTTCTTTGAGGCCTATGGCAGAGCCAAAGGCCGCAAAGATGCTGTTATGGACGTTCTTGAGCTCTACGAAAGCCAGTTCAAGATGGCAAAACACACCGAGGAGAAGGAGAGATTCCAGAAGTCTCTTCGATACAAGCTCACCACTGGTGAAGCCTAAATAAGATGGTCGTCCATCTGACCGTGCGATTTCAAGCTTTCTTATTTGATCAAATATTTGTCTGATGCTGCGTGGAGGGTAGTAGCAGAAGAGTCTTGGAGTCGCAACATCGATAATCATTTCATCTTCTCCATTTAAAAGTCTTCACCATGTATCAGTACATCGCTACATAGCATTCGCCAAGGCAAGCAAAAGCGTCTTTGAATGTTTGTCCCTTTCAGATTCACAGTAGATTTTGTACAAGTACGGTCGTCGACGAGTGAGTAAATCACGGTGAGGTATTCTCTGTATGCTTGATCGTTGTGGTCTTGATTGATGGACCTACTACGAGCTGGTATAAGGAACCTTTGAGCAAATGGTGCTAGAACTAAGCCGTTTGTGCTCATGAGATAGCTGAAATTACATGACCTTATCATCAACGCTAGAAATTTTGTACGCCGTAGCCTCTTCCCTCGCACTATATGCGATGAAGGCTGAATTACCCTTCATCCGCTCTGCATAGTGCACAATACCTCCATTTCCTCCTGTTTCTTCATAACACCGGCATCGAGAGGGTACTCTTCGAAAGACGTTGCAGCACGCCCGATGCAACTCGTAACTCCCCTGATTCAATTAGTCTGCGTCGTTTAGGCGGCGAAGAGGCACTCACGACGCATCATTGCGCATCCAACTGTGACGGATCCAGATCTCGTTGCCGCGGTAGCTGAAACCCATGCTGTTATCGTTGCATGGAAAGTAGGCGCTGCTGGCTAGATCTGTTCCTCCTGGAACGACGAGGGCACATGTGGTATTGGTCTCGAGTCCTGGATTTGGATCTTCGACGTCGAATTGTATGAGTGTGGGGTTGCTTGAGTTTTTGAATGATTCGATGATGACGATGGTGGTCAGTTTCCAGGGGAGATCATCGTATACATCTGTTTCGAGTGTTTGGGGATTTGGCGAAGCGAAGGCTGTGATTGTGAGCAGGATGAGCGTGGTGATGTGGACGTACATTGTGGACTTTGATTTGAATGTAAATATTTTGAGTGGTTCTTTTAAAGTTATCTAGTATTGGATATAAGAAACGAGATATGGAATCGGTGATCGAGTCGATAATGTTGAGGTACGCTTTTCTTATAGGAATTGATGGAAGCACGGCCGGAGGAATTTCCATAGCTACGGCTAGTGCTCAGGACTGGTTTCTAGCCTCTTTGATCCTTGCTCGGTCGAGCGAGACCCTGGCATTTCCGACGACAAGTCAATATCACGGTTGAGCAGATGGTATTCGCACGCTCCGGGAGGCTCGAAAGAGCAGCATTGTGTCTATTGAATCGGGATGGGATAATCGCCACAGCCAATGGAGGCGGTATCTGTCGGTCCCTCGTGTCGTTCCGTCAGTGACGGTACTACGGCGGAGGACAAACGGCTGATCTATCGGAGGGTGCAATGTTCCCAGCGGCAACAGAGATAGCGTGGCTCGACGTGGACCCCTCATGCTTCGTGCGGTCCGTCGGTTGCTCGCCCTGGGCGGAATGTCGTCGATGTGGTGATGTTGGTGCAGTAACGCGGCGGGGAATATTGGTGGGAGTAGAACTACTAGTGGGCTTTACCGAAAGGGTTCATAAGGCGGATTCAGGCAGAACCTTCGTCGCCTCAAGGGTCCAACGAGCCCCCATCCATTCTCATCACATATTGTGCAACATCCATCAACCCTTGGCTATGGTGTTGACAAAACGAGCTTCTAAAAACAACCACGTTCAAGATTACATCAGTACGCGTAAAACAAAGTTGCGCTAGGGTCCTCTCGCCGAATTCGCTTGTTCTCACGAATCAAGTCCCACTTCATGAACAGTACACACGCGATGGTGAAGAGACACATGCCAGCACTCGCCGCCAATGGAAGAATATATCGCGGTTCAGCCGAGGTGGGCCACAGGTACTATTATTATTGCCGTCAGCAGGATATCCTCTCATTTTCAGGACGATTGCTTACGGGCGTCCAGATCATCGCAATGCTTGCAGAAGTATTCACAATTGATATGGCAGCAGCACGCTTTTCTTTCGTCTGCGCAAATGTGTTTCCAACCCACGCCATCACAACGGATGAAAGTCCGTAGGTTCCAACTGTGAACACAAAGGTTGCGAAATACCTTGCTCCCGTGTTTATTGTCGCGCAAGCAAGGACAAAGCCGACGAGCGCAATAAGCTTGAAAACAACGATGTGCCAAGTCCGCTCATTGTATTTGCCGGATGAAAGAGCCATGCCGACGCCTGTCACACAAGCCAGAAGATATGGAGGGCACGTCAACACCAAGGTCATCGTTTTTCCGTATCCGAACGTCTTGACAAGGGTAGGGAAGAAATTTCGGAAACCCGATGATGCCGTGTGAATATGTTGCGACGCGGCGAAAATCCACATTCTGTAATCTGAGGCTGCCTCACGCAGACCGCGGACCATGCTGACATCTTCTTTCTTGAGGACAGTATCCCTGGCAACACGATCATGCGCAAGCTGACGTTCCTCTTCCGTCAGCCATCGTGTGTTCAACGGCGTGTCAGGCAAGAAGAAGACCCCAATGACACTAAAAAAGACGGAAAATGCAGCGTATATTATGTACATCCATTTCCAGCCGGCAAGGCCGTGTTTGCCGCCCAAGCCGCTGAAAATGGGTGCAGCGAGTAAGCCTAAGACATGGTTAACCTTGGATCATGTCACAGCGATGACAGCGCTGGAGCGTGGCTCCCTTACCTGAGAACGCGGTGGCTACCATGTTGTTGGTATAAATAATGGTCATCCTCGTCCCAAGTTCTTTCCTTGTGTAGAATGTTGATAGCATGTATAGTGCGCCAGGATACATGGGGGCGGCAACAATGCCCTGAAAAAATCGTTGCAGCACAAGCCCCTTGAAATCATGACAGATCGCGGTAAGTCCAGTTACTACACCGCAGACCATCATTGCTGCGGACAGATACCACGACGGCCGCAGTCTAGTCATAAGCATAGTCGACGGTATCTGCGCAATGATATATCCGACATAGTGGATGGAAATAGAGGTTGAGAAATCGGTACCCGTCATCTTCAAAGTCTTTTCCAAGCGATCAAGTCGAGCCGCGGAGATCGCCATTCTGTTGAGGTAGTTCATGAAAGTAAGGAGCCAGATAATGGGCTAGAGATGGTATGAGCATGTGTACGACGCACAGGTCTCCACTGACTGACTAGAATGGTGAGGTCGATCTTTCGAACAAGTCTGATTTCTTTGGGGTCGACTTTTTCGGAAGCACCAGCGTAGTCCACGCGTGGCTGTTGAATTGAAACATCAGGTTCCTTCAGACCTTCGCTATTTGTTTCCTTCTCCGACATCGTGGCAAAAGTCCCGGGGCGTGGCTACTCTGTATTGGAGAAGGGACTTCGGCATGAAAACATGGGAAAAGGAAAAGGTTTGTTTATAGATTGCTGGACAGAATCCGTATTTATACCATGAGCAGCGACCGACTGACTCCCAGCCCTTCCACTCGAATGCTAGGATTTCTTGACTACAGTGGAATTAAGGAAGTGGAGGTTAGGCGTGCGCCCAGCCGAGCGGAGGTGGTTTCTTGGGCGGAAAAGAAAAAGTCATTGCTTCCGACGCGCTGTACAGCACCAAGACAGTTCTGTGTTAAGGCTGTTTCCAATTTTCTGTCTGCAAAAATTTGCCAGTCGTTAGATATTCAATCTGACAGCTGTTCATGCTGATCTTAGAGGTAAAGCCCAAGCTTTAGGTCAATCTCGTGGCTTCACATCGCTCTCCTGATGCTGCACGGAGCAAAGAATGGTGACAACATCCACTATTGGCAATTATTTCTACGTGGGAAAAGCTTGATACTGGCAAAGACGATGTTCGAAAAAGCATAAAGGCGATTCGGTGTGATCGTGTTTCTCGCTTTACGGAAATCGGCACGATGGCCTGTGGAGGATAAACGCAAGGTATATGAAGGTCCGTCGATCTGCCCTAGCCGCCTCTCGCCGCCAACCGTATAAACACAACATCAGCAAATTGAGCACGTGTGAGATGCGAACATCCGAATCGAATACTAGCCGTCATGGAATTCTCTCATAAATACTTGTGCAAAATTTCCACTCGAACCGGGGGATTGCACGTCTAGGTGCTCTCGACCTCGCCTTAGAAAGATACCCACAGTCTGTTATCTTCAAGACATGGATGAGCGCGCATACTTTCCATCCTTGGGAGCCGACAAGTGAGGCGAACAGCAGAACAGACCAAAGACATCCAAGTAACCGACCAATCATACCACCGTCTTCGCATAAGTCGTCACGTAATACGCCAAATCCGCCGCCTCCTCCAGCTGGAACTTGGTGAGCCCATTACCAAGCATACTAGCCCTATCCCATCTATTCCGTCCTCGATACCGAATCTCGAAGTCCTCTGGTCTGATCTCTTTGATCAATTGGTGGTACAGAATCGTCGAGCCAGCAAATGTCGCCGTTACGCGTCCATCAATTCGATTCCCCTTGTAGCAACTCCCACACCCACCCGTCCACGTCCACATTTTGTGAATCTGATCGCTATACCGCACAAACTCATCAACAACCTCCTGCTTGGGCGCCATCGATTTTGATGCCATTGGACGAAGTAATCGGAAGTCCAGGAGACACATTGTATGAGGGAGCCATGTCCAACAGTAGCATTGATACCAGTGAAGATGAAGTATTTCAAAAGATCGGGACAAGCGACGGACAGATACAATCCCAATTCGTCCTTCCATTTTACCGCGAGGCTGACCTTGTTTCGCCCTACCACTGGGTACGGCCGGATCTGCGAGACGTCGAAACCCGTCGCGCAGATTGTAACATCGAGTTCGTGCGATTTGCCATCCTCGCTTCTGATGCCTTTCGGCTCGATAGCGGTCATGGACGAATTTGTCAAGTGCACGTTTGGTTGCGTAAATCCGAGTTCCCATTTTGGTATCAGTTTCTCGCACAGCTCTTTATAATGATTCAATTTTGCATACATTTGCTTGACAGCGGATTTTGTGCGGCGATATTCGCAGGAGAACCCTTAACGAACATCCGGTAAGCTTTACTCACACCGCCTTGAACAGTCTTCCAACACTTTTTCATTTCTTCGGGATCCCGGAAGCCTTGTTTGTCCTCGGCTCTGTACTCGGGGTTGTAGCTTGGATCGTCGCTCCCGACGAGATCAGCGGGGTCCATTCGGGAGAAGACCCAAGTCGGACCTCGCTTGAAAGATGTTTCTTGCGCATTCGCTAGTTTCGCTATTGCAGTGAGGATTGGGCCCCTGACGATCCGTTTCCGATGACTCCGATGCGTTTTCCTGCATAATTGTAGAAGTGATTCCAAGCGGCAGAGTGCACTTTGAGCCCTTCGAACGAGTGGATGCCCGGAATATTGGACCTGTGCCAGATACTAAGAAAACTTCTAGCCGAGATGAGAATATCAGCGTACTCATCGCTTTCTTCACCCTCGCGAGATACTCGAATCTTCCGCTGCGCACCTTCCTCTATCCCATTGCGTAACGGTCCCGTGCACGTACTAGCAAATTGAAATCGGAAAAACAAAGAATGTAAAAGTCAGTGATAAAGATTGAAAATTGAAAGCCGAAACGTATCATCAGATCGAGCAAGTCAAGTTTAGAAGACACTCTGGAAGCAGAGAATAATAGAAAAAATTGCGAGTGGATACGGAGTCATTACATTTCTTTGACTTCTCCTTTTGATGTCAATTGTGTAGCTGCCGCGTTGTTCGGGCGATGCCCTCGAGGTATTGCAGGATGCTGTACGCTATTACTGCGCCAGCACTTCATTGTGGAGCGGAATTAGACAGCTGACTTTGTGTAGAGCAGTATCGCTGAGACATTACGAACGTGGTCGTCTAGTTGAGGGAGATATCTTGATTAAACTGTGTTGAAACCTCTACATCTTTGCCTAACCACTTGTTCCTTCAAATATAAATTGTAGCAAAAAAGCGGAACTGCTTCGAAAGCCACCTTGACGAGTCAGCATATTCGGCCTGAAACTCAGTCTTCTTCCGTTTTAGGACGCATGTTGCACGAAGCGGAGTAAACGTGGATTATCAAGGCGTTTAATCCTGGTCCACAGGTTTCAATCGAACCCGCTGGATGAATCTATTGGAAAGTCCTCAAAAGAGTGTCTCAATAAGATCGCAAACCTGCCACGTTCTCGAGAACGCTGCGATTACTCTTGGATCCGTAAGCTTACCGCGCTTACACATTCGGCGGGACGACCTGCAGCCCAGTTCCCGGATCTCGCAAATTCTTTGAAATAGCTGCTTGATTAGTGTTCTGTCGTGCATTGTATGCACACTCGACGAGCTGGCAATTTATACCAAGCCAAACAAGCTTGGCCATAAGCTTCCTCGTTTCGCATACTGGCGTCATCTCGTATAACCTTGTCATCGCTTTCCTTTCTTGTTGGCGCTAGATATGCTTCGTGGCATGCGTCTGTTTAAGTTGACTTCCTTGGAACGGCGATCACTTGCTAATCGTTGCAACTTCGCATACTCGGCATTTTTCTTCGCTTTCCGTTCAGCGCGCAGCTCCTGAGCGGCAGCTCTTCGTGCTTCTTTGATCATAGCCGTGGCAGGATCATCGTCCTCGTCCTCATCTTCTTCGCTAGAGCTGTCCTGCTCGTCACTCGACTCGTCCGAGGCGGGCTTCGCGACCTGTTGTAACGCGTAAGATTTGATTGAAATCGAGCATGTAGATCTCACCTTGCCAAAAGACATCCTTCCTGCCACCCTTTCTCCAGCAGGACTGTCATTGTTTCCACCTTCTTCTTGCTCATCATCGGAGACTGTGGAGTCGATTTCGGCAAAGCTGGCCTGGACTATTTGAAAGGCAGGCGGTGCGATCTGTGGCTGTTGTACGCTGAGAATCCATCGCGATTCGCCAGCTTCAGCGGCTTGTCGCTCGACAGCAACGCTCCTCTTCATCTCCTCCTCAGCCAAGGCGGCCTGAATAGCTCGTTGGTCGGAGGAAGGGGTCGCAGGTGAAGAATTGCTGCCATAAGAAAGTCTCGCACGCTTCGATGGAGGTCCGTCTGGGGTCGAAGGGGTCGATTTGGGAGAGGCGTTGGCAGCGCGCTGCATGAACTGCTCTCTGTTAGTCGATTTCACGACGCTTGCGCCAGGCTCTTTACCTTCATAGTCAGCAGTCGCGACGACATGGCTTTTTCTTGAACCATGATGGCGTCTATGTGAGAATCTCCTGCGTGAATTGGTCCTTTTCTTGACGACGCTTTTCTCGTTGATGTTTTGACTCGGTCTCGGTCAACCCGGAAGAAAAGTTCCACCCGCTTGAGTACTAGCTTAGTCAGCAACCTGGCAAGTTCCAACCTCATCGAAGCACCAGCACCAAGCTAAGTATTGGTCAACAATAATACGCCCGATTGATCACGATGCTTCATTTACTACGTCTGCGCAGCCCAGCGCTCGTCCGTCGCACTGCTGCCCGTGCCTATAGCACACCCGCCAATGACCCAAAACCAGCGGCCCCCGTTCAAAACGTCTCAGCTACTAATGCCACGCCTACGTCTTCGGAGGGCACTTCCGATCGCGTCTTGGTGGAAAAGGTGGAGGATGCCGAAGAAATGAGGGTTGCTCAGGCACCAAACAGAGCCGGCGTCTGGAGTCGAAGTCAGAATCCGAGAGCGAAGGCAATGGTGGGGCCAAGATTTGAGCAGACAATCATGGAAGATCAGGTGCGTCAATTGGATCTGGAGAGGATGCCAGAATCGAAGCAGCACTCCCATCTTTGAAAGACGGGCCATCGCTGGCCAGCTAAGACATATGTAGCTAACAGCTGCTTCCTTTAGCCACGACCACTTGCTGCCATCGACCTCATTCACAAACAGCCAGTACGATGGAGGAAAGAGCGCGTTGTGTCCTGCGATGGTGGTGGAGGACCATTGGGACATCCTCGCATCTTTATTAATCTGGACAAGCCACAGATTTGTTGGTGCACGTACTGTGGTGTACCTTTTGTACGTTGCTATACACATCTGTCGTAGTGTCAAGCTAACAGAGATAGGCCAATGAGCATCATAAAGCCTACCTCGAGTCGTTGCCCTCTACCTCATATCCGCTGACAGCAACTGGAGACCCGGCCCAGATTCCCGAAAGCCAGAGGGTTTCGGACGAATCCCTCGGCCAGCGTTAACCAACGCCATTTTGACACAATATCGGGGCTGTATATATTCTAGACGATGTGATCAATGGAATTTTCGATTCCACTATGGCTTGAATCGCTCAGCAGCTGATACTAACAATTGTAAACCATAGCGAGAAAGGAGGGGGTAACCTCGCTAGGTTTTTTGCTTAATTTCCACTGTCTAATTTGACGCCGCCAAATGGGGACACGGCGCGAACCAATTCGTGCGACGTATTCACAGCGGAACCGACTAGCGGGAATGGAATTTTGGATCTCTGTTCTACATCTTGGTGTATGATTCCATTCTAATGCACTGAAAGAGCTTGGGAAGTGACGACGAAACGTGATTTGGATCGATATCTTCCCAGCTGCACATATGTCTTGAAACTAATCGACATCGATCTTAAGCTCCAAGCATTCAGTTGTGCAGGGAGACTGAGTTGATGAAGCGATTATAATTATTTTGATGACCTAAGCAGTCGCGATGGATCAACAGATTCATTGTCTTGGAACGACATAGATTATTCAACTGACACGCTGTCTGCAACAATCCAATCTGCTGCCATGCGCTTCTTTATTTTCATTGCGTCCTTTCCAATACCTGCATATTCAAGTGCGGAACACTTCAAAGCACACACAGGCCTGTGCCGCATGTGTAGAAAAAGCTAGGACAAGCACAAAGAATTTGAGATAGAACAGGCACAAAGGCAAAACAAGCATATCTCGACAGTATACCTGATATCTCACCTCAGAAGATCATCACTCGCAGAGAGCTCAACCGCTTCCACCTATCACTTCTTTGGACTGACGATATGGGCCATTTACACTTCCGAAGACCGTCTTCAGATCCCAATCCCGAGAAACTTCGATTGTCGGGTAAACACAAATGTGACACCTGCGGTAAAGAGTTTTGTCACAAGAATGTGGAAGATGAGGGGGCAGCCTTCTCGGCGCTGTATATGCACTCTTTGAATGAGCATGGACATCCAATCTCTTGCTTATGCAAGTTTGGACGATTCCGATATGCCAAGCAAGTGGCTGATGAGAAGCCGGAGTGTCGTTGCATGTTTCTGTACCGGAAAGAGAAGGGTGGAAGGCTTGCGGACGTTCGAATCGAGGTTACCGAAAGAACTTGATATTTTAAGGATATTGCTCAATAGGTTCGAGGTGTCTGCATATTTCCTTGGACGGAAGGAACAAGATGGGAAAGTCATCGACGTACACAACCATCTGTCAATTTCCATCCGTACATACGATTTGGAGAGCAAGCATTTCTGGTCATGAGCACAAATATCACACCCTCAAAAACAACATCAGGCCTCCACTGTGCTCGCCTCTTCCATCCAAACACTGTCTAGCAAACATGAAAGGCATATATATTAGTAAAGCCGCTTCATGCCTCCGCAGTACCGTAAGCAAACAAACCATACTCCAGTAAGACACCTCGCCATGCCTCCAGTCTCCCAACAACGAAGCAGACAGCCATCGCCTCAGCTTGACTCAATCACAGAAGAACAAGAGCAGAATACCATGCCTTCCCAAAGTCTACTGCAAGAGCCTCCTTCCTACCAACAATCACAACAAGCTCCAATTGCTGTCTATCATTTCGAGGCGCAATTGCAATTGGCTGGCCGCCCTCCACCTGTCATCGGGGAACGATTAGGTCGGAATTTGCAGAATTACTGGTCTGAGGTGGTGGGTGGTGCTTATTTATGTCCGGGGTGTAGGGTCATATACCCGGATACCGATGAGGGTGGTATCAAGTTCCAGCATCGCGGTTTTTGGTCAAAGTGTAGCTAGAATTGGTAGATCTTGGATCTCTACGTGGAAAATTGGATTTCGGACGTCAATGTTCCTGTGACGAACAAGTATAGGATGACGGACAAAGAGCCTGACCCTTTGGCATCCCAACAACAACATTTACCTTCATAGCGAATCGTTTCGAGAGACGAGAGGACGATTTGGTCTTCTACAACTTTGCTAAATTGCATTCTGGAAAATAGCCGTCTAATTGATTTTAGCGACCTCGCCCGATGCCTCAATATCTGTCAGATGGAGAAGTGCCGCGTCCGTGACGGTGATGCTGTAGCTCTCAACTCAGTCATGCTGCTTGAGGAAAGTAGAAAGCAACTTACAAGGCACGATATAGAATTGATCGCAGAGCTGACACAAGCACGTCTTCGAGGTCCCAGTACAGTCCCGATAACAACAGCCGTGGATGACTCCCCGAATATCGCTGGATTGGGATCGGAATCGCTTACCAACTCGGTCTTTCCAAAGTCTTTTTGGTACGCCCAAGACTTGTGAAGACGTTCCTCCGTTCATAAAGGATTGACACAAAAGCAGGTGAGAAAGATCATGGGCAGCTTGTCACAGTATCATCGAGTTCGGCAAGGGGTGATACGCCATCGAGCAAGGAGGATGTTAACAGGTAACATCGATGAACAGTCACGTCAATCTCTTGGGACAGGATCGGCTACCCGGAGTCACGGCAAGAGGTGGATAACCTCGTATCTAAGTCCACAGCCTTCACGGCCCGGGCATCGACGCTGCCATACTGACAACTCACACTCATCATGTGTTTGTGCCATCATGACCTGTGAATGTCTTTCAAGATCCGTGAGTATGCAGAGATCATCAACGTTTTTAGGACTAGAAATAGTCCTCACACGCACTCGTGCAAGTCAAATCAACCTTGACGAATCTCCTATTGCGATTCGAAGATCTACAAACTGGTTTTCTGACGCGCCGAATTGACAAGTCATGTCTCCGCAACAGCCTGATCGGGCCTCGACACCCCCTGACGAGATTCCTTCAGACACGGTGCTGGAGCCAGAGGTCACTGCAACAACCTCATACCGTGCTCTTCTAGAGTTTGAAAAGCCACAACGTGCACGGTTACACAAGCAAAGCATCCATCATATCGAGCCACAGCGGGAATCGTCCCAGTCAAGCACTTCCTTGATCAAGCCAGCTGGGCTCGATGATGCACAGCGTGATCAGACCTATCGCCAGCATATCTTACATACAGAAACAAAGGAAAAGCAGTTGCAGAGCTCGTTCAGTGAAAGCTCTAGCTCTGATGACTCTCAGTGTGTTCAAATGCATCAGGAGAAGAATGATCTTGCGCACTCGCCAGAGGATTCTACGGGAGGGACAAGCTTGTTCAGTAAAGTCTCTAGCTCCAATTTTCAGCAAAGCCATACACAGCAGGAGGGGAATCCTGAGAAGCCGCAGAGAAATCAGAAGTCGCCGGCAACAACACCAGGCATGGACGAGGATTTCCGAAGGAAGAAATATCACCTTAACGACCTTCAGAAACCTATCTTACCATCAATGACGTCATACACCACACCACCAGGATTTACTGATCCCCAGCGTCCGTTTGTCGCTCCACGTCGGCAAACGTATGTGCCAAATTTCTCCAGGCCCTTTTCGAGATCCAACCCTCCTGTGACAGAGGGTGCAACATGGCGTGCACGCCTGTACCAACAGGAGATCCAGGAAGAATGTCTGAAGCAACGCGGCAAGCTTGCTGAACGTATTGTAGCAACGAAAAATGAGGTGATTCAGAAGCTTCATAATGAGGTTGAGATGATCGATGAGAGGAGTGAGGAGATATATCGGGTGGTTAGAATTTTGGCAGAGTTGGAGAGTTAAAGAGAATTTTAGAGGTGGAGGAGCATGATGAGGCTTGGAAATATGACTTTGGTAATTAAGAGAGCTGCCACGAGAGAAGGATTGTCCCTGTGAGTATATGCAGGGGATACTCGACTGGCTGATGTGAAATGTGAACGTCCTTATTTCTTGCTCTGATGGAGAGGAAGTGTTCAAAATGGTTCTGCAGGCAAAGAAGTCATATCAAACTTGAACTCAAAATGTCGCACGCAGAACGCCTTTTGGTACAGGCGGGATGTGGTACATGAGCGCGGTCTTTCGATTTTCGTTCCTCATCGAAGCACTCGACTCAAAGTTCCAAATTAAGACATCTCTCAACCCGCGCCATTGGGAACGATATCCTCCGTAGGAGACGCAAGTGGTGTCATGTTCGGACTCACTACCGCCACACTGACGATAGCGTCCTTTTCGTCCTCTTCATCAACTGATATCGCCTTGCCAAGCACCGAAACATCGCTGATCGTAAGGCCAGTGCTGCCAGGTGATTCGATTCTAAAGTAGCCTTCTCTTTCACTTTCCATCTTCGTCAATTCGGTGGTGTTTTGTACCTCAGTGGGGATGTGCACAGACGCTGTAGAGAGCCGTCCGGAGACAGTTCTCATAAGCGTGTGGTACTCATCATCGGAGGTGTCATCATACTCTTGCCAGCCATCGTCGCTAGAGGAGTCATTATCGTCTGACTCATCGGCTACGGTCTCATCTTTGGTCTCATCGGAGATCGCTAAGCTTTGATCTTGGACTGTAGAAGAAGGTTCGTCCTCATCATCGCTGATGTCTAGCTCGCTAACCAGAACATCGAGAAAGTTTGCGTGCCCTGGGATGGTCAGTGGTGGTTCAGCAACGAGATGAGCTGAATTTGAGCTGAAACATGAAGAAAAGCAATTCCAGGTTAACAACTTTCGATGGAGCTTGACCACTCCGGACGTCAAGAAGTCCAGGCCAGCAAGCTGTTGGAAGAGTTGATACAGGATTGATCGCTGATCTTGAGAGCTGGAGCACTTACCGACCAGCTTCCTCAAATCATGTGAGCCTCGGCGCGCCTCTCTTCCAAGTTTCTTCTGTGCCTTGGGCGCGATACCCCAGTACTTGACCTTTCGGCTTAGGGTTGGTCGCAGTCTTGGACGTAACATTTCTTGGGACAGTGGAGAATTTCCAAAGTTTGGAGATTGAAGTGCAAACTTCAATTCTTCTATGACAATGGGTGTTGCGTTTGTCCAAAGCTTACTGAGCATATCCAAGATCTCTAAGCATTGACACGACCAGACTTGTCCAACCAGAGCGCACGGAAGCTGCAGGACCAACCAGATTGACCAATCATGACAATTTTGAAGCTGCGACGATGCCGGTAAGTTCCTCGCTCTTGTTGGATCATCCGCTCCAGCCGTTTGTCCACTGCCCACCAAATCAGGAGTAAGGATTACGAAGATACAGACCTTGGAAGATGGTCAAAAGGGATTTGACATTAGCTTGTGGGCAACATTGAAGATGACTGAGGACGAAGCCATCGATGCTGGGGTTACTACTGCTTGCCTATGTATGGAATGAGGCAGTCAGTCGACAAGGCCGAGAATAGTGAAACCTCCCAATAACCATCTCAGTGGAGGGTAGGTGAAGACACCATATCAACACTCGGACTTGTTGTTGTTGTTGTTTTGGATGAGGATGAGAATGAAACGCGAGAGGTGACGGGAAGAGGATTTCACAGGATACGTCATTGCAACTCGAAAAGAGGACGACTCCCTTTACTCCACGAACATATCAATGCCACGCCCAGTATACGGTTACCCGTCCTCCACAACCTCGTCTCTCCTCTTCATTGCCATCTTCGTCCTCGCTTTCTTCCCAAACCTCTTCGTCGGTCTACTCAGATTCCCGCTACGACCCTTTGCCTCTACCGCACCGACCACCCCACAATCAACAGCTTCATCGCCGTGCTCTTGCGCACCCTCCCACACGCCAGAACCCAACATGTCCTGGTTCCAAAAGACGATCGCGCTCCCTCCCAAGTCCCGCGGCTCCTACCTCATCACCGACCATGTCACAAAGCAGATCCCCGAGATCAAGAACTTCAAGGTCGGCATCCTCCACCTCTTCGTACAGCATACATCATGTGCCTTGAGCTTGAATGAGAATTGGGATTCCGATGTCAGAGAGGACATGAGCGACGCCATGGAGCGAATTGTGCCATTCGACAAGAAGGGCGATCTCTACAGGCACTCGGCCGAGGGAGACGACGACATGCCCGCTCATATCAAATCGGCCCTCGTTGGAGCAAGTGTCACAATTCCGATCACGGATGGAAAACTGGCCACGGGGACATGGCAGGGTGGGTCACATTTGACTGGGAACTCGGAGACTTGCTAATGTGTTGGATAGGCATCTGGTATCTTGAATTCCGCACGGCGAAGCACTCGAGAAAGGTGGTCGCGACCATTCAAGGCGAGAAAATGACATAGCCACGAATTTGATGACGAGAGAACACCATGATTATTACTTACTGGTAGTCCTCTTGAGATGCTACACCATGCGACCATGTACAGCCTGCTACACCCTACTGCTTCTCATTACTATTACTCCCCCTTCTCGATTCAAAGGTCGCAGTCTCAGACAACGCGGCAGGAACGGATTCATTGCTCGACGATTCCTGGAGCTTTTCCTCCGTGGAGACGTGTCTGCCAGCTCGCCCAATCCCCGATGCCTCATCTTGTTCTATCTTCTCTTCAAAAACCATAGAGCGACTAGTAGTACGACTATCACGACAACTAGAATACCTAAAATCACGCCTGCAATAACTCCTCCTGCATGTTTTTTCCATCATCGGCGTTGCCGTGGTAGTTGATGTTGCTGATACTTGAGAAAGAGTAACTGTTGGTAAACTTGTTCTACTGGCTGTCGAACCTGGACTCGATGACAATATTATTGAGCGTGCAGCCGCAATCGATGTTTGGGATGCCTGCGTCGGCGTCGTTGAAGCTACCGATGCCGTAGTCGCCAACACTGAGCGCTTACTGAGGCCCGTACCAACGTCGCAGATCAGGTATGCGACTGGAGCTGGCTCTATGGAATCAGTGCCTTGGTAGAGTGTCGTTCAGACCGATCAGCCCGCACCGCTGCGTGACATCAGCATTGTTCGGGGTCCAGGCGCGGAGGAAGATCATCACCATGATTGTGTCGTTGAACCTTCAGCCCCAACTAGCACAATTCCGAGGTACGACGTGTATAGCGATTGACTAGGCTTTCCTGCATACGCTCCCTACTAAACGCTCGTTGATGACAATGTCGCGCTTTCGCCGCAGGTGTTCGTCTGCCAGGCTCCGCCTGCTGACTCTGTGCAATATCCAATTGATATTCCATTTCCATCGTCCGTGGCGCGTTTGCCTTCCAAATGTGCAATTGAGGGTACCGGCGTGATCCGAGGTAGGTTTGTGACAGCATGACCGAATGCAGATGGTGCTGTTAATAGAAGACGTGTCTGAGGCGCCATGACGCCTCTGTCTAATTGACAGATGTTTAGGTGGTTGAAATTTGAAATTGTGAGTACTCGGGAAAACTGACCGCCGCTGGCCCACATTGATCCGGGGAGGATCGAAGAAGCAAGTCATGGGAAACCTATTGGAAGGCATTCTCAGAGCTGATGCGTAATGCTAATTTGGAATAATCCTACCTTTCAGCCGGTGAAACCCCTGCGGAACTGTGCATGCTGACTGCACGACATCGGGATCGTTTCCGGTGAACGTATCAGAGCCTCAAGAGAGTCGACGAAATAGGGAAAAGGGGTTATGTGGTGATAATATTCCACAAATGTTAGGACTGGGAGCCTATCGGACCGTTAAGGCTGGGGCGATTCGACTGATTCGAGGTCGGAGGTTTCGCCCTGTGAATTTGCTCAAGGGACGTATAAGGTAGCCTTCGCTCCTGCATCAAGCCCGTTGTTTTGGGGACGAATGGTGCTGCATGGCGATCGACAGGCCGATTCCAATAGCCTAGCGATACCTTGAGACAAATTGTAGCTCCCGAGTCAAAGAAAAGATTCAAAATTCTGATTTCTACTTTGTATATACGGAAACATTGTTGGGACACTCGCCATTTGTGATGAAGACGGCAGCACTGTTGAAGCACGTGATACAGTATTCAGCCTTGTCAACGGGGACCCACTTCCCGGGGTCCCCCCACAATTTTGGCGTCTTTCGTGAATACAACACGCGGGCTAGCGCGAACCTCGACATTTCCATCTTCTCATACAAATTCCCGATCGCTGCGTCAACCCCATCTGGGCAATGCACTTCTGCCAACATGGAGTCTCTACAGACGCCCACTACCTGGGACACACTCCAGGCCCACCAATTGCAGAAAGAAATACTCGGAGAGGTAAGTCACTTCGCCCCCGATCGTCCTCGAAGCGAGCAGGTCCATCTAACTCAGCCACCACGATAGGCCCCCTCAGACTCCCCCTACTCCCGAGACTATGCCGCAAATCAGACTGTCTCTCCGAGCCCGGTCAAGGTCGCCGTTGCTCAGCAATATTCCACCATTGCCAATTCACAGTCAGCCCGCGATGGCTCTCAACGTCGACGCGCTCTTCATTCCCAAGATCATGTCCCTCCGCAGCTGAGATCCTCGAAGTCAAGTCCAATGCCCGCATTCGACAGAGATAAGGTCTATGGCTCCAAGATGTGGAACTCCTTCGCTGGTGCCGATGACTTTGGAGACACGCAACCCGTGGACACGCAGACTTTTGTTGCAGAAAGCGATATTACCACGAGCCGCGTCGACGAGGGGAACAATGGGCTCGACAATTGTCGCATAGCAGGACACGAAAAGGAAGAACCCAAGGGGTCAATCATTGTCGATCTTGTTGACAATGTTGGAGGACCGGAGCCAGAGATGAATTACGACGACGATGTTTCCGACGTATCGAGCCAGGCGGACGAGATCGGCAATGTATTCAAGGTTCCCAAAACTCCAGCCACGCATGGGAGAAAGCGCAATGCGCGTGGAGAGGTTGTTGGGTCCGAACCCAGGACATCGACGATAAGAACTCCAGGTTCTGAACTGCCTATGGCTGGCCTGTTTGGTGGAGGAGGCGCTAACATCCAGCTATCACAACTTTTCGCAGCTACACAGGCTCCTTCATCTCCCCCTCCTGACTACCCGAAATCGGACCCTGTATTCGATCGCCCTTCTCCCAACATCCACTTCCGCCTGGGAAATTCGTCCCCTGTAGCCCTACCGTACTCCTCTCCAACTAGAGCATCATCTGTAGATGGTCACACAAACGGGAGGACTCTCTCGGATCCTCTAGACATATACGTTCCCATGGACGAGTCACAAGAAGAGCGCAAGCGACGGCGCCAAGAGCAAGAGCCAGCAGAGTCGTTGGAAGACGACGAATTCGAGGATAGTCACTCAGCTGATCGGAAAGAGCAGCAAAAAAAGATACGTCAGATGGCATTGACGAGTGCGGCAGAGCTCACAGCGCCAGACCGGAAGGGATCGTTCGGCCCTCGACGCCCTCGGAAAATCGCACGAAGCAAATCTGCGACGGACATAGGCAGTGCAGGCAAAGCGCGCTCTTCTAGTCGAACAGATCGAAACGCTGGCATACAGCTGTTTGATAAACGAGCTCCCCCTCCAAAAGAATCCAGTGTTGACGAAGTGGAAACGTACGAGCTTGCCGTCAATGGCACCAACGTAATGGCCGATGTCATAGTCCCAGACACCTCCCCGCGCTCATCTCAATCTCGTCGAAAAGCTCGCCACACACGAAGTGCGTCGCCTTCTCAGCCCCAGCAACGAGATCAGGACACTGTCGATGCGCCAAGTACGACCCAGAAGACTATAGTAATTGTGGACTCACAAACGGACCGTATGGATGTAGTTGTTCATGAACAGGACAACTTCTTACACCCTGCGATAAAGATAGTGTCATCCACATTGAGCTCCCAGATTCGAATCAGTCAGACTCAATCACAAGACTCCTCTCTTAAGCCAGAAACCCGGGCCCCATTGAATGAACGCACATTGGATACGAATGAAACTCCACCAATGCCTCGACCACCAGTGCGCACTGAAGAGATCATACCAAGTAGTCCTCCGTTGCCACCTACGCAAGTAAGCGACGACGACCTCGGGTCGGACGATGATGAAGATGAATTAAATGCCATGGCAACAGATGTTGATCAGCCATTTTCTATGGCCCATTTGCCGCATATCATTGCAGAAAGCGTACAAAATGGGATCGGAATAGAAGTTGAGCAGCTGCAGCCTCCTCGATTAGCGGACGGAGTCGGGATCGCCAAAAATCCAGATATGGTGATGGATGAAGAATCGGCCCCATTTGCAACAGCGAATTCTCATCTTTCCTCGACAACCAAAGCCACAAAGCTGCTGGATCTAGAGACAGGCCGCCCGCAGGTTGGCGAGATTCGAAAGTTTGGGGAGGTGATTTCTGAAGCAGAACCGCAAAACTCCATCGAGAGCTCAGATGTGAACTTCAACATTCTCAGCCAAGATGATGAGGAGTTCCATAAAATCATGACAGGCTCTTCTCCGGTACGACCAAAAAAGAAACAGAAGGTCTATGGACGCTCCGCACTCCGGGACCCTTCCAAGATGGCTAACATCCCGCATTCCGATGTTCCTCGGGAAGTCACCGAGGTCAACGAGAAGAGTGCGGAGCCAACTCCCAAGAGACTGGTGGATGCTCATGAGGCTCCTGAAAGCACACCAGTCACTGGCCGATTACCCACGCCAACCCCGCAATCAACGAAGAAGAGGGAGCTGGATGGAGCAAACGCTGCTTCTCATGCTCGCCAGGCAATTCTTGCCTCCAAAGAAGTCTTGAGTGCCAAGTCGAAAGCACCTTCCCGTATCACGAGACCCAACAGGACCTCCAGAAAGAGTGGCAAATCCAAGTTCGATATTTCATCTTCTGGGCGTCCCAGGCGTCGTTCTCTCAAAATACTAGAGGCTGCTGAGACGACCTTGACAAGATCTGTCAGCCCAGACCGAGCTGAAGGCACTGGAGCTGTGAGCGTCGCGAATAAACACCAACTCTCGAAGTTGAAGAAGATTGTCCCGAAGAGTATGATGCCGCAGGCCGAGAAGCAAACTGATGCCCCAGCCGTCACACCAGGAGAGACAGAGTTGTTCCCAAATCGAGTGCTGGCGATGTTCCGAGGAGACATGAACTATTATACAGGAACGGTCTTGGGTCTTGTAAGAGGCGATGGGATCAAGTTCAGGGTTCAGTACGATGATCAGAATGAGGCCACTCTGGATTCATCACAGCTTCGAAAGTTGGATGTTCGATTTGGTGATCGAGTAAAGGTCGAACGGCCGAAGATGAGGACCAAGACGTATATCGTGGTCGGATTCAGCAACCCAGTCACCCCCGAGGTCGAGAACCATTCTGCACAGGATAGGCTGGGCCCACTTCCTGATGTGCATGGCCATCTCAATGTCAAATTGCGTGTGAAAGGACGAGAGAGTCTTCCGACACCAGACCCAACGTCGGGCGAAATTTTTGACATCCCTGTCCAATACATCTACCTGGCCAGATCAATGATCTCTGGCTTCGCCGATCGACATTACGTAGGCAATCCTGGGCCCTCTGGCCGCCTCACTACGCCTTCAAACCTTGATTCGGCCCCATCTTCTCCCAGTAGTCGTTCGAGACGTCAACCTGGAGTAACAATTTCACGAGCCTCTGCAGCTCCGTCGATCGCAGAGAATGGCATGTTCGCCAACATGGCTTTCGCAGTGACTTTCAGTGATGGATATGACAAGGAGAAAGAGTCCACTCTTGGTCTCGTCCAGAATAATGGAGCCAGAATCCTCGAAGTTGGTTTCGACCAGCTTTTCGACCTAGACCCGTCTGGCGCCCCGACCCCGAAGAAAGCTTCTCTAAGCAAACTTAATCACAGCACTTCAGCAAGACCGGATTTTCTGAACCTCCTACAAGATGCCAAGGATCTGGGATTTACAGCTTTAATCGCCGATCGATACTGCCGTCGCGCGAAATACGTGCAAGCACTTGCCCTCTCCATACCCTGCCTTCATTATCGATGGGTTTCAGACAGCATCGCAGCCGGTGAAGTTCTGCCTATTCAAAAATATCTCTTACCAGCTGGTGAGAGTGCCTTCCTCTCCGGGGCAGTGCGGTCGCGGTCATTGGCCCTCTACGATCCATGCAATGAGGATGCAAAGTTAAAGCACATTCTGAGCAGGAGAGATCTGCTCCTTGGAGGAAAATCGGTGCTAGTGGTAAAAGGCAAAGGCAAGGCCGAAGAGAAGCGGAAGATCTACCTCTTCTTGACGTATGCGCTCGGTGCTGCCGAGGTTGGTCGTGTAAAAGACTTGACGGAGGCCAAAGCGGAACTTGAATCCCGACCGTGGGACTGGGTTTATGTCGATGGTGAGCCAGAAGAGGCGAAGAAGATCTTGTTTGGCAAGGAGAAGGGAAAGAAAAAAAAGAGAGAGAGTTCGATTGTTGGTGCGGTTGTGGGCGACAAAGCTACCAGGGTCGTTGGGGACGAGTTTGTCATCCAAAGTTTGATCTTAGGGGCTTTGATGGAGTAATGATATTTGTAATTGGAGATGTAGGATTTGGATAGGGGTTAAGATGGCGAGATGGGAATACCATGCTCGAACCTAGCGCGGCTTTCGCACTTTCGAGAATGGAGAAGATGGTTATGCCTTCGAGCTCTGGCTTCCTTTCACGTCGCTTCGCAAGATGAAACTTACCACCACTCAAATGATATCAGATTGCCAAGGGTTAAGGACTGGTGATGGTGGTGGCGGACTTTAAATTGGTGTTGATGCTTTGAAGTCTGTGACGCGACGATGGATCGCGGGTGCACGTGATTTAGAGACGCGTAGCTACCCCAGGCTGGCAAGGCAGAAGTGGTCGACCCACAACAAGGCCCACAACCAAACATCAACAAGATAGAGATGTTCTCCGACCGACTCGACGACTCAATTCTATCAAGAATCAGGAATTAAGGCAATCCTGACGTCAATTGCAATCACGGAATATGAGCCGAGTTTCCCCCGACTCGAACAGAGATACATCGGCATTGAAGGAATGGTTGGCCGGCAGCCTGTTGGGAATTCCTAGTATTGCACTCGTAACATCTCGCCGCAATGGAATAAAATCTCTCCATTCCGGCGACATCATCCCATATTGGGCAATCTCAGTAAGGGATATATTGCTCTTCTTTAAGTCCCCGCAATTACATGCACGCGTGGTCGATCACGACGAACTCCAACAAGTTTGCTCGCCCTGTCCTCTCCTCCGCGTCATCTTTGCTACCATCTAACTAACCTCGACCTTTGCTCCGAGCCATGAAATTTGCACTCCTCCTCACCTGCGCTGCTTTCGCAATTGCCTCCGACTACGACTCCCAAGCCGCACCAAACTGTCCAGGCCGTCCAGTCTCGCCGGCGGAGCAACTCTGTATCTTCAAGGACTTTGTCAAACTCTTCTACGTCAGGAAAGATATCCCTACCGCCTTCCAGTCACACGTCGCAGAGTCCTACGTCCAACACAATCCTAATTTCGTTTCCGGACGGCAGATCGCGCAAGATGGTCTCGCGAAATACATACCTCCCCTGAACATCACGGTTGCGAAGATCAGTCTGAGCGACAGCACTGGTTGGGTAATGGTAAAGCAGGTCACGGCAGCGCAGCAGGCGGAGGGAAAGGGCATGTATACCGTCGTCGTCGATGTGTTTCGGATGGACGGGAGTTGTGTGGTGGAGCATTGGGATGTTGCGCAGGCCAGACCTGCAACGGCGAGCAATCCATTGGTTATGTTTGACCGACAGGCTTTGGGCGATGCGGTTGGTGGCTGTGATGCGAAAGCCCGTTACAAGGATGAGCGAATTGATGATAGATGGTAGTCATGCGCGCGCTTGGGAGTTTCCGGGAACGAGTGCTGCCGAGTTTATTGTCTCCAGCGCGTAACAAAAATCATTGCCTGTTCCGCTCTTCGTCGATGGCGCGACAATTCTTTTGTGGCTTGTGGCTTACTTGCCTCCGGTTGTAGTAATCCTGTCTTAATCATACTAATCGCAGAATATTTTGACTAGACTTATAGGTTTGGCTTCTCGCCATTGCCGAACATTAATAAAACATGGCTTTCATTAAATCAACGATGAGTTCGTTGCGAGGCTGTCAAGAAGGCTGATTGCAACTAAGTCCGCTTCGGGCTTAGACTCAAAAGTGGAACTGTCGAGGTCGCCTCCGGGTCAAGAACGCGAACTTCAATTCTATAAACTAGGTAGTGCTCCTCCCACAACAACTCTTCGAATTGTCTCCTACCAACAAGATACTGCGAGCTCCAGATCAATGTTGAAGAATCAGCGTGGACCTGCAACCAGATGGGCCTTGACGACAAGAAGCCCGCGGAGCGACCCCTCAAAGTTCTTGTCTGATGCTACAGACGTCGCAAATGACGATATGTTATATGGCTGTAGATGGTCTCCTTGGAGACATGCTCAGCATGGAATAAGAGACATTCCTGCTATACGTTTCTCACCTTTCAGCTCTCGTCTACGCAGACAAGTATGAATCTCACTCGACATTCGAGATTATCATCTCTTCAGCAGGAAAGTGTCGGGATCGTCACTCGAGGCGACGGCTACGCAAGCGAAAAGCAGTATTTGGGATACTTGTTTGGGCCGTCACGAAACTCTCGCAGCCTCGATGAGAAAGTGCTGCTGCTTACTTTAGATATATATCAAAATCGAGTACCCGACCATCGTCTTTTCGATATCTAGCTAGGACGTTATCCGAAGCATTGCGGGAGGCAACATCCTGGAGAGCCGTGGAGAGTCATGGGTGCTCCGGATGTCTGTAGCGATGTTATTTTGATATCATGTAACGGCAGCCGTGGGAGATGATTGGCAATCAAGCGCTACATGTTTGGATGACCGAGGAAGAGAGGCACCTGTGGGTGACGGATGCGAAATTTGGTTGGTGATGAGTCTAGATATAATGAGCGTGTGGGGAAATGTTCAAGAGTCTCCCGAATGCTCGGGCTCCTACAATATCATTCTAGAAAAATAATTCTGAGACGTACTCGAGAGGGTTTTGATTTCGCAATTTCTGTTTGTGTGACTTGCTGCATAAGCTGTTCGACATACCAGTGACTAGCATTCCGTCAGATCATTGTCGGATCTGATACTTTCCATTATATGTATGAATGTGTCCTCAAAGAATTTTCTGTCGTAGATAGCTGGGATGAGCTTTTGCTGAGGTCCTGCGACAGTGCTGATACAAGCGAGCTCGTGGACCAGAGCAGTTTTTAGCAATGGGTTTGAGAGCAGTGCTATGGAATTTACTGTTCCGTTTCGACTCGAAGTATCTTTGAAGGATATACTCTGGGAGTGGATCATATGCTGAGCACTGGAGGCGATGAAAATTTCCACGGTTGGTAGATTATATCTCCGATAGGAAACTCCAAAGAACTCTTTACCAATTCAGCAATTTTCACATGAAGACAAATTTATCTGTTAACCACGACTTGTCTATCTATATCCCCTTTTCACTTTCGACATCCACTTCCACAAGAGTGGCGCCTTGAATCTTTTCTCGTTCCCGCGCTTCGAAGTCCATTTGCTGACCCAGAACAGCTAGAGTGGCGCCTGCCTCACCAAAATCGGATAATTTTGTGGGTTGTAAGTAGTCCGTTTCATGAATAGAAAAGTTGGTCTCATCTGGGCTTGTTCCAGCTAGCAACTTCGTGGCAGCGAGTGCCACTCCTCCGGCGAGCGCGGCTGTCCACGCCAGTTTCTGGAAAGCAAATCCGGACGGCTCTGATGTCGATGGCTTTGAGTAGGATGGATCTAAGCTGATCGTCTTCTTCCACGGCGAGAACCAATCTAGGATTTCCTGGCCTATGAATCTGATGTCTTTGGAGGCGCTTGGTGGAGCAGCCTTGTGGACACGCTCAGTCCAACCATTGTCCGCGCTCTTGAAGGTGCTCTTGTACATCCGATCCGTGTACACTTTCAATTTTGGGTATCGGGTTTCAAAGGCATCTGCAAGCCATTGTTGTGGTACCGGCGCATAGAGCATCAGAGACAGATAACCAAGGGCCAAGTAATCCAAATTTGTAGGTCTGTTGCTGGTCATCAGATATTTCTTATCCCCAAGCAGTTTCTCGAGCGGCTCGAAGAATTCGCTCGTCAACTGATGAAGCCGGAAGGTATCCGAGTGAGACTGGCTTCGTAGCCAATTGAGAGACTTTTGTCGGTTCAGCATTTTTTCAGGGCTGGCCTGGGTGGCGAAGCTGGGAGCAGCATTGTCTGGTCTCAAAGCTGAGCCATTTTCCTCACCCGATGACTCCATGGCAGAATCCAAGTCAAGAGAGCGCAGACCAAGGTGGGCTGTCCTTGCTGTTGCTACTTTCCGTCGTGCCGGTGGGATGACATAATTTGCATACCAAGGAAGAATTCTAGTGAAAGCAGGACTTGTTGTTTCCCAGTAATTGCTCGAGGATACATATAAATAGAGATCAAGCAGAGCCTGCCCTTTTTGTTGTATGAAGTAGGTCCAGCTGCAGGAAATCAGATACTTATGGTTGACTTTTTTTGTTCATTCGACGATGGTGGGAAATGCTCACGAAATCGAATCCGATCCCACAACGTCTTTGAAATCCTTCTCTTCGGCAGACTTGAGAGCATCTATCTCATCAAGTATTGCTTGATAGCCAGCCACGCATTGTTCGCGATCAGAAAGTGCAGGGAAATCGCCTGTGAGCGGTAATTAGCTCAGTATTTTACCGAAAAGGAGGTATGGTACCATTGGGACTAAGTGACGGATTATAATCGATGACGATTGCCCATTTGTCCAGCCTGCTATCGTGTATGATATGGGCGAGAGTCGCGATGCATTCGGGGTCAATTGACGGGAGGTTGCCGAGCGCGCCCCAGATGTGCAGAGTCCTCATGCTGAAACTTCACACTTTATAAGTTGGCCTATGGAGCTAATAAGGCCTGATATCGAGGCTTGTGTCAGATAGTGGTGAGCGTGGTGATCGAGGTGCCAGTTTGAATGTGAATTTTGATCGAACAAATGCCGATGGTTGGCACAGTCGCAATTGAGTTTTGGAAAGCTGGATGGTATACCAAAACTATTTCTGGGCGGACTGGTTCAGATATATTGGTATATTTATGCACAACCGCATCCAAAAAAAAAGAGATCCAAATATTGAGGAAGTCACTTCGGGTCATGTGATTTCGCGACGTGTCAAAGCTCGACACGTAGAGCTTCAACGACAAGACAGACTTGTCCAGCCCCATGGCTCCCATCCGGCGATATCTCCGCATCACAAAGTACTCGGTCCTCGAGTGCCGCATCTACCTGGACAGTCCAGCTCCGCCGGAATCATGGCTTCTGCGGAAGAACGACCCTGCACTTCCACGCATCATCGAGGCAATTCGTCCCTACGTTCTGCCCAAGCTCCGCGAAGAGAACGAAAGGGCACAGAGGAAGGGCAAGGCAAAGAAGGGTGCCGTGAAGGATACGGTGGTCAAAGGTCATTTCGCTTCTGTCATCATGTGCCAAAGGCTAATACTCTTTCCAAGATGACTTCGAGGTCGCTATCTTCCTCACGCCGCAAACGTCGCGCCATTCCATCCTCTCCAAGCAGAAAAACTTCAGCGACAAAGCACCCATCAAGAGCAATAGCAGCAAGTTGACAGGATGGCTCAGGAAGGGAAATGCCCACCAGCCTATCGACGTGGACGACGACTCGCCCATTGTCATCCAAGAAGAGGAAGAGGATGTAGATATTGCTGCCATACCCGAGGCACCCTCCGCCAGGAACAAAAATGCGTCCCTGTTCGTTCAATCCTCTTCAGAGGACGAAGACGAGAACTTGGTACAGACTGAAAAGGCGCCCGCCACCAAATGGAAGCAGAAACAGCGAGAGCAGGCACCCGTTGAGGTCGATGACGCTGAAGACTCGGGCCCCGAGGGCGAGGATGACAAGAAAAAGCTGGGCCTACAAACACAATACGATGGTTTCAGCATCTACGGCAGCACGCTGTGCTTGATTGTCAAGAGGCGAGGTGTTACTGCACTTAAAGATACCGGTCCAAGCACGAGTCAGGCGATGATGGAGAATTGGGTTAGCACTCAGGTCAACATGTTGGGGTTGGAAGACGATTGAGATACTATCCCGTGGACTCGTTCTATCCCTATGGTTTTAACACGCTCTACTCTCACTCCGAGCGTTGGCTGCTACCGCAAGCAAAACTTCCCAGTTTCTGCCCCCAACAAGATCGGCTACTTTCAGTCGATGCGGCAGATGAACTTTTACAACCTTGCGCGCCTGCCTTTTGGCTGCATCTGTATTGGCCCGATGAAAGTAACGCATCGTCAGGCATCAACGATGACGCACGCTGCATGCACTCCTGATTCTTAACATACGTCACGTTTCTCCCGACAATCAGCACTGTGCGTAATCATGGCTGAATTTTGATCGGTTGACCGCATCCCACATTAACACCATTCCCATCAGCTGTATTTTCAGACATGGTGGGATCAATGTGTTGCAACGGAGCAAGAAGGAAGTGAACAGTGCAGAATAAGTGCTCCCTTCCAATAAATCGAGAGTATTTTCTTTCGCCCATTGGACACATTGTGCTGTACAATGAAAAGCGAATATCAGTAATCTTAGCCTTGCCTTTGAGGCGTCAGAGCCTACAGCACTTGGACATTATTCCTCCTGTAACATGTCGAACAGATCCTTTCACAACTTATGGTCTATGTATAGGGGGGTTAGTCTCGAAGGATGGAGAAATAATCATCTTATACTCCGTCACGATTATTGAGTACTCCAGCGAACCAGGGAGCCTCTAGTACTTTACAGCTCTTCTTGATATTATTCAGGTCAATGAAGCTAGACAAAATGAACAACAGACGCCATCCTTTCGTATACAGAGTGCTTGCAGAACGTAAAAGAATCGATACGAGGCGGAGTGTAGCTGAAGCGGACATAGCCGCTGCTGAATCGGATATGGCAGCGGCGAGACAACGCCATGCAGATGCGCTGCGCGAGCTCGAAGAGGCCAACACACAGGAATCTAGTCTCAATCAGGAGGCTGCTGCGAGAGTACGCGAGGCAGAGACGAATGCTCGCAATTCGATTGCACAATTCCACGAATTGCGAGCAGCTCTCGGAAACACGCGGCAGCAGACGAGCCATTCTGCTGCCGAACCTATAGCGGTGGACAATCATGATGTCCCTCGCGCACAAAGAGATACCGCTGCGGTAGATGAAAGTTCCAGAGTAGTGGCTGGCAACAACAGACCGGAGAAGCATAGGCGCTCGCCTACACCGCAGGACGATTCGGCTACAGACCCTGTGAATAGCTTTGCTGCGCCAATCGCCGCAGCAGAGAGATCTGGCCTCAAGCGACCCCGCAACAACTCAGCACATGGGGGAACAAGACTTGCGGCCCAGGGTCCCTACAGATGTGATGTCTGTGAGAGCACTGTGGGAAGCTTGAACGCTAAGTTCAGCCACCGCAGAAGATGCAAAGGGAAGTGTACACGATGTGCGGCCGAAAACTTGCCATGTCAGAAGACTTCCGGTCGTTGTCAGCCCTGCGTAGACGCCAACGTTGATGGGTGTAGCTGCTTTCCAGAATTTTCGCGGGTGAGTCGAACGCCTTGTTTTGATCCTTTCAGCTCCGAATTATCACCCCTAGATCTTTGGCACAAGTTTCCAGGAAATCATCGATTTTGATTCTGAATTATAAGAGTGCATACCAGTTACAGCGGTATAAGCAGAGAAGAATTGGAGAGGGGACACTTGGCCTCGCTCGCAATCTTGCTTTATAGAGACCTCGACTAACATTATTTAGGCCCGACAGGGGTCCTTACCCGCTGGCAGTAATATGCACCGGAACTCCATGCCCAACATTGGTATGTCCAGATCCACGGCTGCCAATGATTTCGCCCCGGTGGAAAGCAATCGTCAGGCATTTGTTGGTAACCCTTTGGCAACCTTTACCACCAATCCCATGGTCAATACTCCGGCAGCAAACAGAATGATCTCCTATCACACTCCGCCTTACACCGAACCCGGCAATCCTGTGGCCGATACTACTGCATCTAGAATCTCTGAAACCTACGATCCTGCGCAACGCGCACCTAGGACGTACGAGGAAAGCGTGATAGGTGCCAATTTCAATTACCTCACAGGCAAATCTCGTCTCTTCAATGATAGAGCGGTCATCGCTACCGCGACTAACAGCTCAGCGACCAATACCAGCATTCGCCATAACCCCGTCAGGAATCCCGCGAGCCGTAGTGTCGCGACTCGGGTAACCAGGGCCAGATCTGCGATGACTCTTAGTAATATCGTCGATACACCTGCAACCAGCATTGCCGCAACACCAGTTCCCACCGCAAACATAACCACACCCGCTGCCCCGACCCGCGACGAAGCTACAATCGAGGCTGCAATCATTCTCACCAACATGGCCAATACTCCCGCTCCTCCATTAACCAACAGCCCAGGTCCAAGTTTGTTCGACTCCTCCATCCAGCGGGATAAACACACGTGCGACAAATGCGGCGTAGGCATCTTTTGCGGGGGACCCAATTCGACGGAAATGGCGAACCATGTTGCGGAGTGCAGAGGTAAATGCGAAATGTGTCGGGAATTTGATATAGCCTGTGAGACAGTTGATATCGACGGTGCTTGTTTGGCTTGCTTGGAGGTGGACGTGCGGCCTTGTACTTTCTTGTGGGAGAGGGATTTTGGTAGTGGGAGTGGGAGTGGGGTGAATGCTGGCAGGGAGGTGAGGGATTCGGTGGATGTGAAGATGGGTGGGTTAGATGGTGGGGAGGAGGGGCAGGAGTAGTTTATGAAGAGAGAAGAGTGGGAAAGAATAGCTGGTTCGATTGTAGTCTCAAATAGGTTATAGCTAATCCCTCGTGCTGAGAGCCAGGATGAAGTTGAGGATTGTGGTTTCGTCTCAAAGAGCTGGAGCTCTAGAGGAAAATGGAGACCATAGATTGAGTTGGCGTTCCTGGGCTACCTGTTTATTGGTTCCACACAAGCATTCAGACAGGAAGCCTCATCAGGCAATCAGTTTGAGCTCCAGGAACAATCAGTGGATAGTGTTGGCTCAAACAGGTAATGGTTACTTAGATAATTCCCGCCTCGTTGATCCCAGTCCAATGCACTAGATTTACTTCTCACTAATACCGGTGACGGTCTACAACCAGGTAAATTTAATTGTAAGTGTTGTGATTGAGAATTGGCGCGTCAGTTCCGAGTACGTATATGATCCCGACACTCTAGAATTAAAAAACCATGTCCGCTCCTTCGTATACCTCATCTTTCCGACTTCTCAATTCCTTCCTGGTCTCACCACCTTCACAATGGACCCAACATCCAGCTTGAACGGCAAGGATAGATTTAAGCCCACCACCCGAAAAGCAATGGACACAACAGGCCCCATCCTCGAAAAGGACGAAAAGGAAGACCTAGCCGCCCTTCATGAACGTCGCCGACAAAAAGAAGAGATTCGACGTGCAGCGATGGCTAGGCTCGAACGCTACGCACTCCAGTACGATATGGCAGGGAAGGAGTTGCTTCGAGCTACTTCTGAAGTCGAGGAAATTGTTAGTAATGATTGGACGAAGTCTTTTGGTGATGATACTGACGAGGATCTAGGATGAGGCGATTGCCGAAGCCAGTTGGGAGGCTCTGAAGGAGTTTGAAGAGGAAGTGAGTCGGGAGGGCGACAAGCTGCGGCCATATCGGGGACGACAGTTTGGAAGTACAAGCGCTTGGACGACTGAAGGATACCAAAAGGCTCCTTCTTGCGATGAGGCGCCTCGATTGTCTCTCGGAGATAGTCTGATGAGAAAGGAATTGATGGTGAGTCTAGTATACAAATATTCAATTTACCAAATACCGAAAGTTATACCTACTAAACTAATCTAAAGGCGCCTTCCATTCACCGATCCCCACAGGGTTCCGAACCCCACCACTCGAAAACAGGACTGAGAACTTGTCCTAAATGCCAAAAAACCATCAGTGCCACTGCCAGTGGATATAACTTCCAAAAACATTTGTATCGGTGTGTCGGCCGGTGTGAGAGGTGTGAGGGACGTGGGCTGGTTTGCTTGAAGCATTTTGGGAGGGGCCGGTACCTCCCTTGTGCACAGGATGGAATTTGGTTCTGCTCTACTTATCAGGCCGTTGAGGGTAGTTTGCATAGAGATCCGAAGAAAGCTTCGTTGGGAGGGGAAAGAGAGGGGGTTTGAAAGGGAGGCGTAGGCATTCATGCTCACAGTCCAATATAGGAAATCTTCACACCCGAGACTAAGAAACGAGTGGATTAGGTAACTCTGGTAAATAAAATTCGTCACCTTTGCGATCTTAGTTGACCACAACGTATTGGAATGTCTGGATGAACAACTGTGTCATTTCACACATCGACTGCAGTCATCCTCAAGCAGTGAGGAGTTTGGATGAAAGGAGCTTCGTTGCTACTGGGCGATCTCGATACATCAAACCCATGAGGTATCTATGGGAGCTAGCGGGGTCTTGTTTGACAGGAAGACACAGCGCAGACAAGCTTCGGAGGCGCCGATGCACGGCTCCCAAAACTCCAGGATGTCTGCATTAGCGAGGGACTATGGCGAGTTCGCGTAACGATCCGGCATCGTCCAGCTGAGTCGTCTTGTAGTTGAAGCCCATAAGCGACCGTGATTGACATGATGGCCATGAGCAAAGTGATTAGAGTGTGCCTTCGATTAGTGGATGGGCTGCCTTCTTCTCAATCACCTGGATAAAGGCACACATTCGACATTCGACATTCGTACTAGCGAGGGACACTTACTTAGCTGCGCCGGAAAAATGGAATACTCGCAGTTGCTGAATCGCCTTCCCGATCATATGGAATCCTGAGTTCTCCAAGTATGCCATGACATTCGAGTCAAGGAATTGTTGTTAGGTCCTGTGCCTGTCCTCGAGTGAGGTTCCAGATCTCCAACCCGCACCTCGGCTAAAATCCCTGACGCCGACCTCGACTCTAGAATCGCTAGCTTACCCCTTTCAACCACAAAACAACAGCTCAATACGCCTTCGCGACAACGGCCAGACCTCCAGTTGTGCTAGTTGAGTATAGCTTTGGGCGCCCCAAGAGGATCCAAGAAGATAGCTCCAAGAATAGCTAGACAATCATGGCAATTGACTTCCAGCTGATGGTTAGCGGCAGCCACGACTTTCAGCCGCAAAATCTAGAGATCCGGCTGCGGAAGTTGTGCTCAGATAAAGAGATGAGGGGCTCTTCCTCTGCGGACTCGAAGAGATACGAACTTTCCCTCCCCCCGCGCGACGTCAATCCTGGGCCGGGCGCAAATTCCACTTGAGATTTATCTGCGATAAGATCAGGATATTGCCTCTTCGAATTGCCTGGAATCTCTCCTTCTCAGACTCGGCAACCATCTGAGACATATCCTTGCGAGACTGCAAAAAGTCATCAAAGACCATGGATCATACTAAGGACACAGTGGCTGTCACCGCAGCACCTGCCTCAGCGAGCGATGAGAGCTTTCCCTATCCAGAACGGCAAAACTCGGAGAGACCATCGCTGGTCGAACGGTGGTGGCTATGGGAGTTCTCAGCATGGTTCATTTGCTTCGCAGCCTTGATAGGAATGGTTGGCTTCCTCGTACCCATGGATCAGAAATCGGTGCCAAACTGGGTTCTCTCACAATCAGTTCGGGGATACAATCTTGGATTCAGCGTCTCCATCAATTCGATTCTCTCCATTTTCTCGACCGTTGTCAAGTCCATGATACTTATTCCGGTAGCCGCTTCGATTGGACAGCTCAAGTGGCTCTGGTTCTCGGACGGACACAAGCTGGCAGACTTCCAACGGTTTGATGCTGCGAAAAGTGGACCACTTGGTGCCATATTACTCTTCTGGACTATGAAGGGTCGGCAAGTGATAATGAGCTTCATTTATCTTCGACTATCTAACAAATTCTCAGCTCCCTTGTGTGCCTTGGAGCTTTGATCGTCATCGCGTCTCTTGCGCTAGATTTTTCCTTTCAACAACTCGTGACCTATCCTCCAGTACCTCGTCCAGTTGGAACGGCTTACATGCCAGCGACAAAGACCTACAGCAACTATGGTCTTTCTGAGCCGTCAGGCAGTAAGTTCGCTCTCGCAATTTCTGAAACAGGGGCCATTTTTGCGTCTCTCGGGTCTGGATGTTCGTCCTCATGCTTAGATCATCCTATACATTGTTTTCAGCCTTGTCAAATGGACGAAAAAACTACGACTAGATGACTCAGTTTGAAGAGACGCGTCCCAGACTCAGAACGAAAGCAAGCCCTTACCATTCGACCTCTCTACACCTGTATAGCTAGCTAACGCAAACAGTTGCTGGCTTTCAGTTCGTAAAACCTGATCAGAAAATGATGTCAGCTCTGAAAATTGGTATGGAGGGCGTTGGTGTCTCCATTGGTATCCAACCCACTTGCTCGACAGGAAATTGTACCTGGTCGAACACTGTCACTACACTGGCCGTGTGCAGCGAATGCCACGATTCAACAGAAGCTTTGATCAAGTCATGCGCAACTTACAATAATGGAGGAGAAGCTATGCCTTACTGCAACTACACCCTTCCAAATGGCCTTTCCCTGCCTGGTATCATGGATTCAGACGGATTGACTACCTTGTTCACCAGCAGCGGCGAGACGACAAACACAAGTTACTATCAGGACATTAAATCTCCTGTAGGTATTTTGTCGACACTCGGTAACACCCACGGCTCACAATCTCCTGGCGACGTCTTCTCGAGTCAGTGCGCACTTTCTTGGTGCATCCAAAAGTACAATGTTTCCGTCGCTCAGAACAACATGACTTCAAGACTCGTCGACACTTTCCGACAAGATTCTGCAGAGCCTGATGAGGCTGGTGACCTTCACATCGTTGCCCCTGCTGCTTTCATGGCCGACGCCGGTCACAACGGCAGTGCGACTTTCACTGTCACCAGTAATGCTTCTACCGCTTTCAATTATTACTTCTTCACGAACGCGCAATTCTTCTCCCAGATCTCACAAACGCCTACGCTGCACACTTCAGGCCAGAGCGGATTTTCGAGTTACATATGGCCCATGTCTACAGCAGAGCTGACGCAAGCTATGTCCTATCTGGCAGGAAACATGACAAACGTGATCCGTATGTCCAACAATGCGGTGGTTGATGCTTCAAAAACGGATGCCGCGGGAGTCACCTTGCAAAACATCCCCAAGGTCAACGTTGTCTGGTGGTGGCTGTTCCTTCCAGGCACACTGCTAATTCTGTCTCTATCATTCTTGATCATGACGGTGCTTGCCAGCAGGAAGAGAGGTGCGATGCTATGGAAGACTAGCACTTTGGCGTCCTTCTATCACCCACTATCACAGGATGGAAGGGAGAGGCTCAGAGACGCTCAAGGGGTCAAGGGTTTGGAGAAGATTGCCGAGGAGGTTCAGGTGAAGAGTGAGCTGACAGAGAAGGGCTACCGGTTGATTCAAGAAGAGTATGGACGTTAGTTATAGACGTTGAATGCAACGCATTTTATTTCTCGTAGTTGTCTTTCTCACAATCTTATACGCCATCCAAAATGCTATCCAAGCTGAAAGATCGTTACTAATGGTGATGTGGTTTGCTTACCGCTAATACTCTGGCCGATCGTGACTTAAGGCAACTTCGCTCAAGTTTTCAGTGAGCTCGTCTGCTGAGGTGGTGCATGGTCTGGTGGATTGATATCTTGGTGAGCGCCGATATGCCCGTCCGGAGCTCGGTGCTCGGCTATCCTGAATCTCGATACTCAGGGTGATCCCCAACTCCGTAAGCACTTCAAAAAATCACCATTAAGATGTGATGTGACCCACGCACCAGCAGTGCTATGCTGCTGGGACCAAATTATCCAAAATGACAAAGAAATCAATTCAAAATATGCCCCAGACAGACTCCGGTTCTCAGGTACACCAAATCACGATCCATACCACCATCCTCTTCGATCCGAAGCAAAAGGACTTCCTGTCGAATCAATCCATTACCATAGACCCTACCACCGGACTGATCTCTTCGATATATAATCGCGACTCGAGACCAACGGTAATTGGCTCTAACGACATCGACCTTCGCGGCAAGACTGTTCTTCCAGGATTCGTCGACGCGCATACCCATATCTTCCTACATGCCTACTCCGAGACCCCCTCCATAAACCAAGAACGCGATGAATCCCTCGTCGAGCGCATCCTGCGTGCGACAAATCACTGTAGATCGGCTTTGATGGCTGGGTACACTACATACCGCGACTTGGGCACGGAGGGGTTGGGGAGCGCGGATGTGAACTTCAGAGATGCCGTGAATAGAGGCTTGATACCTGGACCGCGCCTCTTCGTTGCGACGGAATGCATAGCTTCCAGTGGCGGCTATGCGATTCGTCAGGAGAATGGGTTAGGAGGTACACGTGTACCGCGTCTTTCGGACCCAGCGGACGGGATTGAGGGATGTCGAGCAGCTGTTCGCAGACGCATAGGAGCGGGAGCTGATGTCGTGAAGTTCTACGCCGATTATCGAAAGCGGCAACTTAGATATCCTCCCTCTGCTTGGCCTGGTGCCCCTCCTATACAGTTTCCTCCTGGCAGTGAGAAGGGCAAGGACGGCCTTGTCCTTCTGAACGAGAGGAACCCGAATATTCCGTTGTTTACACAGGAAGAGATGGATGCTATGGTCAAGGAGGCAAAGGTTTCCAAAGCGCCAATAGCTGCGCATGCATCGTATCCCGAAGCTGTGATCATGGCGGCGAAAGCCGGAGTCACTACTATCGAGCATGGATATGAGCCCTCTGACGAAGCCTTGCAAGCCATGAAGCATAATGGCGTAATTTTCGTACCGACACTGTGTGTCATCGAAGACGGCGTTGCACGCGACGGTACATTAGAAGCAGTCCTCGCTCGTACCAAGAAAGCTTTTGACATGGGCATTAAGATCGCTGCTGGTGGGGATATAGGTGCTGTACCGCACGGTGACAATGCTAGAGAACTGGAGCTGCTGATGGAGGCAGGTATCCCACTTGTAGATGTCCTGCAGGCTGTCACATTGCACGGCTGGGAGGCCTGTGGTGGTGATCTCTGTGGGAGGAGATTTGGGTGGTGGGAGGAAGGTGTAGCTGCCGATATCATTGCCCTCGATGGCGATCTGCTGGAAGACCCGAGAGCCTTGAGGAATGTGAATTTTGTGATGAAAGACGGCAAGATTTATAAGCAAGACGGGAGACAAGTCAATATGACTTGATAGGTGCTTGTGAACGAGAGGAGCTAATCTCCATCTCTTGCAGTGCAGGTCTTTCAGCCGACTTTCGTTATAGTCAGTTTCCGCTAGCGATTGGAATACTCAACTGTCTATATCGATAATCACCTTTCGTAATACCAATCCTAAAACGCTATCTAAGCGATGATCAGTCCTTCTTCCTCGCCGTCCTGATCACACGTCCAGGTACACTCCCCTTCGGCTTCGCGCTGCCAAACAACATCTGATAACAAGGCTCGCCATCGACCATCGGAGCACCCTCAGGATAGACAGGCACAAAATCAAAATCTCTCAGAGTCAAAGCCATGATGGCTTTAATCTCCAGACTCCCAAATTCAGATCCAATACAATTTCTCGGTCCCCTTTCAAATGCGCGCCATGCACCATTCGGGATTGGAGGGAATGGCGAATCGGCGTTGTACCGTTCTGGCATGAATTTTAGGGGTTCGGGGAAGTATCGTGGATCGCGACCGAGGACGTAGGAGTCGGGCCAGACGACTGTGTTCTTCACTGGTTCGGTGGGATATTTCGTCCCCGTTTCTGGGTCTGTAATCCATACGTTTGCATTTCCGACGCGGACGGTATTCGCAGGAGGAAAAAGTCGGAGCGATTCTTTCATGATGCCGGAGCAATACGGCATTTTATTCAGGACGTAGGGATCTTCTCGAATTTTCTGCGCTGTCATGTCGAGGGAGGGGCCGAACAGGGCGTCCAGCTCTTCGATTGCTTTTTGCCGCACGGAAGGATTTTTGGAGAGGAAGTAGAAGATCATGGAGACGGTTGTGGAGATGGTGTCGTGGCCGGCGAAAACGAAGGTGCGGATTTGATCTATTGCTGATTGGCGGAAGGAAGCGTCCATTGTTCTCTCGTCCTTCTTGTTTGAAGTGGAAAGACCGCGAATCTCGGAGTTGTAGGTATCCAGGGCGACGTCGAGCATTGATTTCTTGCGAGACTGGATTTCGTTGGCGTTGTCTGCGGATCTGGCGAAGCGGCGATCAAGCTCGTCGCCGATGCACCGGTCGATCACTTGACTGTTTTTGTAAATGGAGTACTGCTGGATTGGATTGATGCCGGCGAAAGGGTTCGACCATGTATTCGACGACGAGAGGAAATGGAGCTGTGTCCGGAATGCGTCGACGAGCTCATTACTGCTTCTCTGAGAATTCAGTCCCATATCCCTGCCCTCGAATTAGCAGACGACCCTCGACACGTAAATCTCGGTCCTCATACAAGACGAGCCTCCCAATAACATCAAAGGACAACTTCATAGCCACAGCCTCCATCTCAACCAGCTCCCCCCTTTCCGCGAACCCATCAAGCACATCATAAAAAACCCTCACATCCTCCACAATCTCACTAATAACAGTCATCAAATACCCCACCGCAAATCCAGGGTTATAAACCGTCCGCGCCTTCCTCCACACGTTCCCATTCGCAGCAGCCATATTCTCCACCCCCAGATGCTGTTTCAGATACTCCTTCACCATGGGATGTTTATCGAGGGACTGTTTGACGGTGACGTGTTCGGCGAGATCGGCGGAGCAGAGGATTAGCGTTGCGGGACCGATGGGCCAGACGTCGAAATAGTAGAAATTGGAGAGGTGGTAGGTTTTGCGGAGGTAGTGCCAGTAGTGGTGCGGGTGGACGTCTGGGGGGAGGGCGGTGGCCATTTTTATGGCGATGGGGAGGTGGCCTAGGAGCGGGTGGTAGGGTGGGCCGGGCTGGGAGGGTGTTAGGACCTTGGTGGGGATGAATGGGGGGATTGGGTGGGAGGTGGAATTTTCTTTGGGAGCGGTGGTTGGAGATGATTTCTGGGATGTATGGGAAATGGGCATGATGAGATTCTGGGAGGATTGGATATTGTACTGCCTGACAGAGGTTGATGAATCTGTTCGGAGTGGATGGCGTGATGGGAAGATTAGGAGAGAGGACCAAGGATTTTTGAATTTGCAGTACGAGAAGAGAGAATGGATGGAATTAACGTGGAAACAGAGCGTGAGACACCAAGACGAATAGGCAAAGTGAGATACGAAGGGACGTAGAGGATGAGATCAGCAGTGAGAGTAACAACGACTAAACATTAAGATTATAGAGAAAGGATTGTGTTACTCACCAGTCCCATCATAGCCCGCCGATGCTTATAAAGCTTGACAAGAAACGTCGTTATGGCGAGGCCAATAATGGCCCCGACGGCAGTCACTACATGCCTCCCAGATATGAGAAAATCCATGTTGGAGGTGACTTGTCAAGCTATTCAGTCAAAGATTGAACACGGACGGCCATATCAACTCTTCATCAAGCCATCAATTGAGCTCGGAAAAGGTCCAGACGTTCTCAAAGAGCGAGGTCAAGGGTAGACCCCTTTTTCTTTCCGAAAATGCAAGCCATGCCCGATCAGGAAGTCCGGTGCTACTAGTGTGCCGATGTTTGGCTCCCGGCTCTTCCTCATCTCCTACCTTCCATGCACCGATAACCCCATCACATTTCGTGGGTTGGTGTAGTTCTTGTGAAGGGAAGTTCCGGGCTTTGGTTGAAGCTCCTTGCATGAGGCGATGCTTTGCGGGTCGAATTGATGGATCTGATAGGCGAGTTTTGGAGCCTACGCGGGATCGATTATGCGCCTGCACCAATCCTACGAGATTCTTGGTGCTCCGGAATACTTTCTCGCTTGGAGAACTGACAGATCGCAAAAGGTACTGTTTCATATCGCTTTTACTTGTATCGATTTTCTACGTTGACGCCTTCACTCTAACACGCTCGTAAACCTGCTGCAATCCATCACCGTCTCTCCATCACCGACCTTAACCTCGCATTACAATCCCCGCTTTACTTGAAGTTCGATTCTTTGGCAAAGAGGAAAGGCTGTCCGACCCTCTTCAGAATCTTGAACTCTCTCGGCTTGATAAACATCGGCTCGGTAATCGCGAAATATTCCTTGTAATATTCTTTGCCCACTTGGTTCTACTCGGCAATCAGCGATCAGGCTTCGCCGCTCAGTAACGGCAGTGGCATCTCACCGCCATAAACCAAGCCGGAGACACGCTCCTAAATGTCCGTTTAGCGAGTCAACAACACGTTCAAGCAGAGGGATGAATGTACCAGTTTTCAACCCAACTCAACGTGCCAGGAGAAGCTGGATCCTGATACAACTCGAAAAAAGTGCATTCCTGCTCCGCAGAAACAAGATCGAAGACAGGTTTCATTGCCTCCAGAAGCTTTTCCGTGTTCTCGGGTGCGACAAAGACTGTCACGTGAAGACTGAAGCTGTCGATGTCTGGAAGAGCTGTGGCCGCCATGGTGGAAAATATTACGTTCTCTCGACTGCTGAAAATGCGAGGAAATTGACGGAGAGGGGATGAATCGAGCTTCTGTACTTGTAGTTGCGCAATCTCACTCCTGCAAGTAAGCGCAGAGGATTGCTGACATGTAGTGGAGACGAGCCGTCCAATCACCGGACTACTTCCTCAACTTCGCCCGGTCGATTTCCCAGAACCGAAAGCAGCTATAAACATTGGCAGTAAATGGATCGAGACAGCTACTTCAGTATCTAGCGGTCCATAAGTCTACTCTCACTGTGCTACTCTTCGAAGGAGTTTGTGAACTCAGTAGCGTGGGGATAGTGACTATTTGACTAGCCAGCGGAGCAGTAAGACTTCACTAGAAACGCGTGTTATCAGCTTAGAGCAACCCGACTTCTTAGTCGCATTAGGATATCCAAATCAAGTTCAAGTATGGAAGGCACTACGAACAAGAATAGCTTGATATTTTTAGCCTTACTTCAACCCGTACACAAATCCTCCCCAAGCAACTATCTCGAAATCTGACACCGAAATCTTTAATCGTCCATCCCTGACTCGAGACCTAGCAGTGGACGTTGGGTCCCTGTTGATAGCTGCAGTAGGCATTGGTACTACCGCAGGTGTGCCCACCACAATCGGCCCCAGCGCAGTTACCGGACCCGGGACGGTTGCAGGCGTTTATGCAGTCTGGAATATATTAGCAGTCGTTTTACACGCAGGTGGAGAGAAGGTGGAAGAGTGGATTGAGAATAGGGGCGTGTGTAGAAAGGAAATCTCAGGTTGGAAGGCTGAATTGGGCGGTTGGATGATCACCTACTCCTACAGGACTGGAGGGTTGTGGTTAGCTGTTGTACATAAGACATAAATGCCAAGGGGATTTGGTTATACCTCAGCTACTGATTGAGCGGCTGCTCCACTTGCGAGGAGCGTTGCGAAGAGGATCGAGAGAGAGAATTGCATAGTGAATGATGTTTGGGAGACGTTTGTAGTTTGAATAATTGGTGTTTCGAATGGAAAATGATGTCTGGCTGTTTGAGCAGGTCTTATAGAGACTTATTAGGAGGGGGCTTTGCTTTTGACTCTTGGTAAGATTGCTAAGAGTGTGGGGATACGAAAAAATACCGTCTAGGTAGCTCTCCTAAAGTCGCCCAGTCGCCACCCATGTAGATGATCAACGTAAACCTCGTAGACGGACCTTTCATGAAAAATCTACAAGGAAAGCGGATGTTGAACTGACATACTGTGGTACTGCGGTACGGCCTGCTTTGGAGTAGTACTTTATACCTCCGCAAACGCGGACTCTGCCCTGGATCGCGTTCTGGGGAAGGACAAACCATATCGAGTGGGACTCATGAAGCGGAATACGAAGAAGGGGGCCAAAAAGGTTCCTCAGGAGATGTGCCCGCTTCACTCGGTGCGATTACCCACGGCGTGACAATCCGAGGACTTCATGCCGGCCCGCATTGGATCGTCGTCGAAGGAAGCAAACTGAAACCACCACGGCGTGAGAACCGGTCCACGGCTGTAATCATTGCCAGAGCGGCCAGTTCCTCGTTCGTTTCCTTGGCTCCATCCGTCAAACGAAATCCGCGAGGCTCAACACGCGCTTGCTGATGGGGTTGAAGACAACCTGGCTGTTCTCGTTGTCGTTAGCATCGCCCAGCCACATGCGGACACGATCGGTGTCTTGATGAACGCTCGCCAACATCGGGATCTAGTTATTCAATTTCTCCCTGTCAGCCTGGTGTATTCTCGCTCGCGGTATACCTTCGTTCACGGCGCGGCGCTTCAAAAAGAGTCTACGTCTGGCATTGGACTAAAGACTACAGAAACTATGAGATATGTGGTGCTGCAATAAGCTTGTCTTGTGTCAAGTTGTTGCGCGTAGAAATAGGTGATCACAGGGCATACGAATATGAAGGCGGCTGTGGAGGAAGAGCAGAACGGATATGAAGTCCTTTGACTCTGACCGCATTTGAAAACCGGGCCGATACCGGTTGGTCTGTGTCCAGCCCCTACAACCTACAGCTCTTGAATGATACGCCCGACCTCGCAGAAGCAACAGCAGAGAGACGCGAGGCATACATGCGAGACTGGAAAGAGTGAGTGCGGCAAATTTTTCTACACCTTACCAATTGGCACGGGCATGGATTCGGATGGTAAGCAGCTCCGGGTCTTCGCAGGAGTATCGCTAACCACCCTTTAACCGTCCTTGCTGATGCATTCTGCAAATACTTTACGTTAAATACGTCTTCTATCTTTCGGAACTAATATCAAGCTAAGCATGTTCGCGATAATCGACTGCGTGCGCAGTTCAAGAGACTATACGCGGGGGCTGGTGGTGGGATGAAGACCTAGAAAGAGCTATATGGACAATGACATCAAGGAGAGACGAAAACGCCCCTATTCTCGCAATTGCTGAAAATTTAGCGAGCTTCGAGCGACGCAACGACGTGACCAAACCCTGAGAGAGCCTTCGTGATGCAAAACTTGCCAACCGAAGTACCCAGAACGCATTATCGATGAGGGTTCGGAACCTTCTTCAGTATCTGTCGAATCAGGCTGTCCAGGCGAGACGCAAAGAATACTTTGCACGCGTAGATCGGTTGCGAGCTTCAGGCACTACTACTGCCGAGCCCTCGCTCCAACCTCAGCCGCTGTCTTCAGGGCCCCATCATGGCAACCGATCGGAATCGTTCTTCTCACTTGACGACGTGGTCAACTTTCTAGACTGGAAAACGTCCGGCGCAGTAGATTCTAGGGCCCAGAGTAACACAGCCCTGCAAGAACAGTGGCTTCATCTATTGGTCGACCTCTTGCAGAATCGATCCTGCGTCTCTCGCGCATCCGATCAAATCTATGATCTCCACGCGATATAATTCGATGACGATCCTTGTTTCGAGCTTAGACGTACAAGACAAGCATGTGAAACCACCGAGTTGAGAGCATCACAGTACACATGCTCGCTCTGTATAGGTTCTTTCTGCAGCCGTGATTCTCTCACAAGGCATTGCAAGCGCATACATACAGACAAAGATACCTTCATTCAACCGTTCCCATGTCCGGAGTGCAGAAGGAGGGGGGTATCGAGACACTATGTACCATCTCGAGTGCATCTTCATGGAGGAGTAGTCATATTGGAAAGATCCACTACGCACAGGACGACCGACGATATACTTTGTTTATTATGATGACGTAGTCTACTAAAGAGCAAGAAGTTAGTAATTACTGGAGTGTTATTCAAGTATCAAGCCTATAAGTAACTTACTTTTATTATAAAAGTTATATAAGCAAGCAAGTACTGCCTCGCGCTATACCGCTTTCGCCACGCAGCAACGACCTTCGACATTGGCGGCATAAACCTAAACAACTGAAGTCAAATGATCAAAGATCGACCAGAATGTATACAAATTGCGTTAATCCAGGTGCGCTTGACTTGATGCCTTCTCAATCAAATTTGGCGCAGCATCCGGAATTGGAGAAAATTAAAACCTAAAAGCCGGTTGTCGTAGTACATGTCCACCCTGTTCGTAATATCATTTTGATCAGGTACTCCCTAGTACCGCGAAAGCGCATCATATGGCGTAGGCCGATGAGCAGTAGCGTTTTTGTGCTCGGTCGAAAATTGATGTCGTTGGAGAAGGACCGGAGGCCGCACAGGTGGCATTGTGTCTATATTAATCAAATGCCAGTCGCGGCGGGTCGTGTACAATGGGGCTTCTGTTTCGTGGCAGGCCATCTCACCGTTGAGGCTGCGAACAAGATTGAGCATGCTCAGATGAAGAGGAATAACGATGGAGTCGTAGCAATTGTGAGGTTTGCCTCCGTATGTTGCCAGGATTTTATCGATATCGATCGCGAATTGAGACGTCGCACAGAGTTAAGTGATTGTTGGACCCCTGGCTAGTGTGAGATTGCGTAGCCCCTGAAGTTTCCTCCCGCTACTATTCCCTTTCCTCGTTGAAGACACCAGGTCGGAACTTCTCCCTCTCCCTTCTCGCACACCACCGACGAGACACCCCCTTGACCATCATCATGGCCTCCGAAAAGAAGAGAGAGGATGACCCGACTACCGCCCCTTCGTCGGCCATCAACAACCCGACCGTGGCGCTGCTATGCTACTGCGCGTCCTCGATATTGATGACAGTGACTAACAAATACGTCCTGTCTGGCATGCACTTCAACCTCAACTTCCTCCTACTCTGTGTCCAGTCCGCTGTGGCTCTTCTCGCCATCCAGACGTGTAAAACGCTTGGTATCTTCCACTACCGCGACTTCAAGCTGGATGAGGCCAAGAGATGTATGTGTGCCGTCGCATTCGAGAGCCATGCCTACATACTGATCGTTGTGCTACAGGGTTCCCTATCTCGCTGCTCCTCATCGCATTGATCTATACCGGATCAAAGGCCCTCCAATACCTCTCCGTCCCCGTGTACACCATATTCAAGAACATGGCCATTATTGTCACCGCTTATGCTGAGATGCTGTGGTTTGGTGGCAGCAACGTCTCGAGAATGACCCTCTTCTCTTTTGGCCTCATGGTTCTCAGCTCCATTGTTGCGGCCTGGGCAGACATTCAGCACGCCTTGACTGCGTCCTCATCCACCACCGAGGCTCACAGCAGCATTTCTACACTCAATGCTGGATATACATGGATGGCAATCAACTGCTTCTGCGCCGCCGCTTTCACTTTGAGTCTGCGGAAAAAGATTAAGCTTCTGGGTTTCAAGGATCTGGACAGTACGTTTGCCAAAGAAAGCATTTACAGGTTATGGATATGTGCTAATTTGCTGTAATCACAGCCATGTTTTACAACAACCTCCTCCCTATACCTGTTCTCCTCGCCGCATCCTTGTTCCTCGAAGACTGGTCCTCTGCAAATCTAGCAAAAAACTTCCCTCCAGAGCAACGGCTCACCATAATTTCCGTCATGGTGTTCTCAGGCATGTCTGCCGTCTTCATTTCCTACACTCAAGGCTGGTGCCTGCGAGTTGGTACTTCCACAACCTTCAGTATGGTGGGCGCTTTGAATAAGTTGCCACTATCTATTGTCGGTCTTGTGTTTTTCGATGCCCCTGTAACGTTCGGAAGCGTCAGTGCGATCATATGTGGTTTTGTGAGTGGCATTGTGTACACCCTGGCTAAATTACAGCAAAGCGCCAAGGCGCAACTGTTGCCGACTGTGGCGCCCAAGGCTTGAACGGCGTTTCCAGTGTTTCTTTCTTGATGGGTAACAAACAATTCTGGTATTTTCAATGCAAGAAAATTTCAGGATTTCATCGTAATCAATCTCGGGTAAGGGGATCACATCATTTTTAACGATTCATGGAATGGCTCGGGCTAGGAGTATGGATCTATCGAATATCATAGACTCACGATCGACGCAGCCCACGACCCTCGAGAGTTCAATTCGATCCACGTGACTATTGACAGGCTGTTCAATCAGTCACAAGTGCCAATTGCCATCTGCTGATTATTGGTTTTCAAGCCATAGTCTTGTATCGTTCGAATTGAGCGCACTCGATCTTCCCGCCTTCTTATCATTCAATCATCACATCATACCCCTCCTCCCTGGGGCGGCGGCTTTTTCCGATATGGGTCGCCCTCAACATCGTGTCCCCCGACATGCTCATCTTTACCCTTCCCTTGTGGTGTTTTCTTTGGCTCTGTAGAAATTTCCATCGCGCTCGACTCGTGTCTTCGCTCGACAGGACTGTCGATCGTATCGATTGTCATTTTAGAAGAACGGATTAAGCGGAAGCGCCTTCCTCCATGGTGCGGCGGCTTTTTCCAATATGGGTCGCCTGGAACATCGTGTCCCCCGACATGCTCATCTTTACCCTTCCCTTGTGGTGTTTTCTTTGGCTCTGTAGAAATTTCCATCGCGCTCGGCTCGTGTCTTCGCTCGACAGGACTGTCGATCGTCTCGATTTTCATTTTAGAAGAACGGATTAAGCGGAAGCGCCTTCCTCCATGGTGCGGCGGCTTTTTATTATAAGGGTCCCCCTGGTTTTCGTGTCCCCCGACAGGCCCATCTTTACCCTTCCCTTGTGGTGTTTTCTTTGGCTCTGTAGAAATTTCCATCTCGCTGGACTCGTGTCTTCGCTTGATTGTGCCGTCGATGGTGTCATCGGCGTCACCGTCGACGGACTTTGAAACAGGCGGGTTGACTCCCTGTGTTATAACGTAGATGGTCAGCTTCATTTGAGTTGAAGAGAAACGTGGTCGAGAAGGACGTACCCTTTGCGGCTCGTATTGGCGTCCGATGGCGTTGTCGCCGGCTACAATGGCGTTGGCGGATGGTCCAGGAGGGTTTGCCAGGATGGTTGTGCTGTTTTTCGATCAGTGGTTGTTCGTAAAGCATGTTGGATCGAGACCGACCTAAGCGCCGCGAGGGCGAGCAGTTGAGAAGATTTCATCTTCGTGTGATGTGGTTTGCTAGAAAGGGAAGAGAAGTGCTCCCTCGCTCACGCCTGCCAGGTCCATGTTGTATAAGAGGACGTCACCTAACAGATCGATCGTCTTTGCTAATGTATCAGATCTACGCAATGGATATGGAGGTCGCCTGATCGAAGTAGATCAAACTTCCAACTATGGACAGCTCATAGCCTTTCGCATCGAGACCCAGACTCGGTTCCAGTGCCGAAAACAGATTGCTAGAATTCTGAGTAGAATGCATACCAGAGGTCGATCCAATATATAGTCGGTTAGCTCGGACGTCCACCTAAAATACCTAGGGAAAATCCACCCCCGTAAATCAAGACATGAGCAATGTTCTCAACTGTTTTGTGACAGATTATCATAACTTGTAATGCAGATCTTTCACGGCTCGTCGCAAGTTGCGATGCTGTGAGAGTGAACTCCATGTACGAAGGATCGACTCGTAAATGCGGTGTCGTGTTGATGAGAATCCGTGCAACTCCGCCTCAATATTGTAGTCTTCCATCAAGGTCATGTCTGTGGCTCATTTTTGAGATTTCGCAAAGATTGGTGATACCGTGGACCGTACTGTTCAATCTAAGAAGAGCATGTCTATCAAGGTCCAAAATCGCCGTGAACCACGCATGATTGCAATGACGTTGTATGCCACATGGTTTAAACTAGGTACAGTTATCAAGTGGATCTTCCAGTTCCCGCTCATCGTTCGCGGGTTTCTTCGACATGTGCCGGACGAGCTGAAAGGGCGATTTGCGAGAGCTGAGTACTGTGTAGGTAGGCGGCCCTCGACACGTCTCAAAATGGATGAGTCCCAGAATCGTAACCGGCACGGGAAGCAGCACCTCGGGGCGACTCACGCGCTCTACGTGCAGCCCTCGGTGCATACGTTGCTAAGCAGACCGAGGGGATTGTGCAGAGGATGAAATCGAGATGGTTTCATAGAGTTCAGGCTGTAGTTACAAGAGCGGTCCATCGTAGGCACATTCGAACAAGGCAAAACTGTGATCCAAAGTGGGAGGATTGAGAAAGGAGATGTTGGTGCGGTGGTGACAGAGAAAGGCCAACGACTGGAAGCACGTCCACATGTCATGTGCACGTACTCTAGTTCTGTCTGTCATCGGCCGTCTCCAGATCTTCTTTGATAAAGACTTCAAGTTCCAAGAAACCCTGCTGACATTGTCATGCAAGGATACGTCCAGGAGCCTTCAATTTACTTGTTCCATGATAGGATACTCCAAACCTTCAAATAATCCACTCTTTCGATTCTTATCAACAGCTCTTACTCTTTCAAGGTCAGCAATCAAGAACACTGAGACATTTCAGGTGCAGCCACAAGTCATCTTAAATGTTCTTACCTAGTAATCCACGCGAGCTACGCAAGCTATTCCAAGGGTTCACAGTACCGGATCGCTGATGGCCCGATTCCGCCTACGCTTTCAAGTCTGAGTTTCCGATGAAAGCTTCTCTCTCCTCCCTTACATCTACGCTCGTAGCAATGGAAGGTAGAGTAATCCTACACTTCATCCTTGACTCAGGATCCCTCTGGATTCGAATTTGCCAGGTGCAGGCGTCCACCGGGCCATGCTTCTAGAGCAGTCGACCACCGCCATCGTTCTTATAGCAACGAATTCCGGTGCGTGGGGTCGAGCTCATATTTCGGGCGTTCCGCGTCTCATCATGCTCACAATTGACCGCTCGATTTGCCTCACCACTGGGCGCTTGGTCTAGGGGTATGATAGTGAGTAGCATAGCTTTACAAATGAAGTACTACGAGTCTGACAACATCCAGCTCGCTTCGCATCGTTGAGTATCAACAATTTGGGATTGTGAGTGGTCGTGGGTTCAATTCCCACAGCGTCCATTGTTTTTGCCATTTTGCACCGAGTAAGGCGCGATGATATTGTGAGTCGGTTAATTTGGCGCGTAGTCGCAGACTTTTGCCATGTGCGGACACCGCCCTATACTTGGACGGCCTCGAGTCCAGCCTCGTGCCCGTTGTGGTGTTTTCGCCAATGCTGTTACCCAGCAACTCCATATGATGTAGTAGATAATGCAAGAGTGTATTCATCAACGGTCCACTAGCATAGCGCAAATCAAAGTGCCCAGCGACTCAGCCTCAAGCAGGGGTAGCTGTCTATCAGATGATGGGTTCCCCGCCTGCAAGGGTCTTCATCAGCGGAATGACAACAGAGTACTGTAGACAACAAACAAAGCAAAATCCATCTTCTCGAGTCTAAAACATCAAAGCTACAGCAAACGGCACACGCTTTTCACACATCAAAGCCAAATCAAGTCTTCAATATGGCATCTACCGGTACTCCTAAGCTCGTCGACACGACTCCAATCTCTCCGATTCGAGGAGCTCCAGAACGGCGCAACTCCCTCGAGAAGCACCTTCAGCATCGTCCTGAGGCAGACGACCTCAAGGCTCGTAATATACTGCTGAACACAGATGCCGCACCGTATGTGGACTGTTGCAGGCTTCGAGTCACACAGATCACCCACTGATGAGCTTCTACACAGGGCACTGCAAGCCGCGCAGCATGAGCTCGAGCGCCAAAAGATCACCGACAGCCTGAAAAAAGGATTGGAGTCCCGGCCAGACAAGGACAGCCTCGTAGAAAGTAAGTGCCAGCCTTTGTCTCCTCTCCCAATCACTCCGCGCCTGGACTTGCCTTATTGCCAAGCCGAGCCTTGCTAACAGTCGGTGCTCCTTTCAGAGAACATCCTCCCAGACTCCAATGCAGCGCCAGCCCTCCTAGCATCACAACGCGAACTTGAACGCCACATGCGCGCCGACAGCCTTGAGAGCAAGCTCAAGGAGAGACCAAAGCCCGAAGCATTAATCAAGGAAGGAATACTTGAGGCGGATGAGAACCCGTTGGAAAACTGAACAACGGACACACATGGATGGCTGAAGATGATTATGTCTGCATGAGATATGAAATGGTGTTATTAGCAGGCGCTGAAGTTGGCGAGTTACCGTGGTTCTGACGTAACGGAATTGGATCCTATCAATACAAGTTCTTTGGCAGTCTCTGCTCGATACAGCTTCACGGTGAAGTCCGGACTCTCTTCTCATTGACCTTCAATCATGTTACGTGATGAGTACTTTCGGAATGATATCGATGTGGATAACATCTGGTTAATAACTTTATCGTGGCTTCCAGGTGCATTTCATCAGATTCAGCACTATCGACCAAGTCCATTCAAGTTGTATAGTCCGCCAGAATGGCAGGATTCAACATGCCAATCGAGGATCACAAGGTCCTCGAGTACAGCGGCCTTCAAGTCTCTATCTTCTGGTTGTTCTAAAGCATGTAATACAAGCCGACTCTCCTTACCGCTCCGTCTTGTCCAGCAAATACATCATCACGTGCATGCGCATTCGACGCGTTCGAATTTGAATTTCCTTTTTTCCTCACGCGTGTGCATGGACAACGATTGCGGACAATTCGAAATGCCTGAAAACGCACAGGCAAACCCATCGCTCTTTCTCAAAGTCCCATGTCGACTGAGAGGCTCATGACATGGCGATTGCCTCCTTTTATCCTGCGATAATTTGTGTACTTAAACCTGCACCTCATGGCTTCTTGACCGGATCCCAGATTCGATGTTAACCTAACTACTCATCTTCTTGACCAGCGTAAAGCCTATCGACCTATTCACACACTCACTTAACAATAATCCAGCAAATCCTCGACCCGACACCTCTGATGGCGCTCCCCAGAACGTCTGTACGCAATTTTCTCATCCAAGCGAAAGCTTCCCTCCGCACAGCAAGACCCCAAGGGCAGCGGGTCACATTCGTGATTGGCAATGAGTCTGCAGGTAACAAGCACTTTGACTTAGACGATTGTCCCGTTGCTGACGATTGACCGCCAGATCTTGACTCCTTCGCAAGCGCTATCTTGTACGCATATATTCGATCGAGCTACATACGAACTAGCGGACCAACCTCAAATGCTGTTGCACCCTTCTACGTGCCCATCACAAATATCCCTGCCGCAGATATCTCCTTAAGACCAGAGTTTCTGGCTCTTCTACCGCATGCGAACTTGCAACGCGAGCATATAATCACCCTAGACGACTTGCCGCAAGCGGAGGATACAGCGCTCGAGCCCGATCATACTCGTTGGATACTGGTGGACCACAATGCGTTGCAAGGCGCTCTGGGGCAGAAATATGCGGCCCGGGTAGCCGGAACGATTGACCATCACGACGACGAAAACATGATCCCGATGAACACGGGTTCTGAACCACGTGTCATCACGAAGACAGGGAGTTGCTGCTCATTGGTCACAAACTACTGTCGTGAAGCTTGGGATGCTTTATCGTCTTCTGCGCCATCGCCTATTGCCGCGCATGCACGCACCGATTCGGACAAATTCGTGGCGGACGCTTCGTATGCCTCGCTCTGGGATGCACAGGTCGCCAAACTTGCATTAGCTGCCGTACTCATTGACACAACGAACCTGAAAGCCGAGGATAAAGTCACTGAGCATGATGTCGAGGCTGTCAAGATCTTAGAATCGAAGATCGCTTCCTCGTCACAGGTTTCGAAGGATTACAATCGAGACGAATTTTTCGAGCAGATTAGCGACGCTAAGAAAGACATCGCTCCATTGAAGCTGTACGACATCCTGCGAAAAGACTACAAACAGTGGACGGAAGGCAGTCTCAAACTCGGTGTGAGCTCAGTCGTTAAACCAGTGGATTTTTTGATTAAGAAGGCCAAAGATGAAGCTGGTGATTCGAGAGGTGACACGGATGCATTCGTGAGCTCGCTGAAGAAGTTTGCCAATGATCGAAATCTGGACATTATGGCCGTGATGACGACCTTTAGTAGAGAGAAAGACGGTTTTCAGCGAGAACTGTTGGTATGGACGCTTCACCCAGCCAGTACTTCAGCAGCGGCAAAGTTTGAAAACCAATCTTCGGCGGAGCTGGGGCTCTTGGAGTGGCATGGGTCAGTGGAAGATATTGATTACGAAGGTGAAGATGGATGGAGGAAAATCTGGCGACAAGGCGCTGTCCAACATAGCCGCAAACGTGTTGCTCCACTGCTGAGAGAAGCCATGCACTGAAAGTATTTATCCCTCCCTTTGACATCGCGCTGATTTGAACCTTTTCTCTTACTATAGCGGTCACTATTGATACACAGAATGACAAGGGTCACGAACAGCAATGAATAAACATGTTCGCGGTTTGTTTCATGCTGGACGCTTTCCGCTCGCTGTCAAGACACGTTTTCGATGCAAGGATTACTTCCTGCCTTCTTCGTGTCGTTTTCTTTGGCCAGCAACGTGTCGCACAAATTTCAAGACCACATCCCAGCACCTCGATCATCTCGGGCTGCATCTCATTCCGAGCATGGCAGGGATGTCCTTCTTACTGGCTCGCCAGCTCGATTTCATGCCAGGGACGAACTTTCATCTACTGTACTATAGCAACGGCGTTGACGTTGTGTCTTTGCATGCAGGGATGGGCCAGACCGGGAGGCCAGGAATAGCGCTTGATGATCGTATCGAGGGCAACTCCCGTCAGATTGAGTCTTCGGGTACTTGCCTTCACTAGGGCGGAGATGGGAGATGGCGACGTTAGTGCGAATCGAGTGGTGGCGTTTCTCAATAATAAAATCTGGATGAGCACTCGCTGTTTGGCAAGTAGAGGTCGTGAATGAAGTGGTTGATCAGGATGCGTTCCTGTAGCGATGTACTTTAGGCTATTTGCTGCTGTTGTTGCAGCGATGGGCCAGTACGAGTTGACGACGTGTACTTGGGCAATCAATCAGTCAGACGCAAATTGTTTGCCGAAGTTGATGCGACAACAAATCATAACGAGCTCTGCTATAGCTCGAGGCCGACACGTCAGGTACTATGGAAACCTCCTGTGGAGATCAGCCACTAGAGGACGTGATCAGCCGGCTGCTGGGTTCGGGGGATTAAGTAGTCCACTTTGACGTAACGTCGTGAGACGCCCCAAGGGTCTTTATTCTCCGCGTTTCTTTGGACGAGCTCTGGAGGTGAAGGATTACATCTGGGGATGTGGTGAGCTTCGGTACGTTAAAGTAGCGGTCGAGGACGACGATCAGCGCGACTTGCATCGCACAGGCGGTCGACTCGAGAGTGCAACAGCGAATTGCAGGTTCTAGAGCCAACGCACTTGAGACCGGGAGTGGGTGATGGGGCCAGCTTAAATGATGCAGCAGAAGTTTGCCAGCTGTTCCCGGCCATGGCTTTGCCTCTGCTGCAAAAGCCAAGGGGCGCAGGACAAGCGAAGGGCTTGCTTGACACGCTTGACAGCGTGTTCTTGTTGTCGCAGCGCGCATACCAGTTGCCAGCTCATCAGCAGAGTATGCAGGCCCGCCTTCTTGGGGCCAGTCGGGGCCCGCAACGTCGAGGCCCTGGATGCACGATCATGCTCTCCCATGAGTGCTAGTGGGCAGTCTCGCGTGGTTGGCCAAGAAGCGGTCGCGAGGGATGTCACGATGGGCCGGCCCTGTGGCGGACGGCGGACGGCGGACGGCGGACGGCGGACGGCGGACTGCGGACTGCGGACTCTTCGTGTTGCTGTTGATGGCGGAGCGGAGGGGCGGGGGTTGGAGGAGGAGATGCTGACGAGGCAGGAGGGCTGTTCAGTGTCGCGTCTGCCTCGGCAGATGCTGTCTGCCCTCTGGAAGGATACTGGCCAGGCTTCTCGAAGCTGGGGCTCTTGGGGGAGAACCTGAGGATAGTGAACTCTCCCTCTCCAGCTGGCTTGTGCCCTTTTGAGCAGCACCCGCAGAGACGACGCCTCCTCCCTGTCGCCCTTCTGCGCAGAATCCTTGCGCGAACACCAGCGCCAGGCGAATCAGCGCTGCGGGGACGGACCACCTCAACATGTGCGCTGGCGAGTGCATATGGGATGGCAGCCGACTGAGGCATATGGGATGGCAGCCGACTGAGACTGATGGAGAATCCAGCACCAACGCCCGTCTGTCCAACAGGACAATCTCCAACGTCAGGTGTCTGCGACTCCATACTCCACTCCACTCTACACTCCATACTCCATCCTCATACTCCCGTTTGACTGCTGTCACTTTGGACAAATCTCTCCCGTCCATCTTGTTGTGCTGGTGGACTCGACCGTCACCCCGCCAATCACCTCCCCCCCCCAAAACTTCCCTATCGATAACGACCCGACTTGCTACCTACCAGCTGCCTTTGCCTCGACGCCAGCTCGTCTTACTGCAGCCATTTCCACTGGCCTTGCCTGCATCGAAGCCTCCATACCATCCTCCACGTTTCTGCCTGTGGTGGCTGTGGATACATCCCATCTGTCCCTCTCCAGCCTCGCTCAGCATGATTTGACACCCCGCGGCGCCTACACAGGTGGAAGCACCATATGGCGAGATGAACAAAGGTCAGCGCTCTTCGTCGCCGCGTGCCGTGGCACACTCGTCGCCTCGTAAGTACCGTTGTCGCTGGTTGCACTCTTGCCCGTCGAGCTTCAGCGAAGCTGCATTGGGCTGTAAACATACGCTGAGTTGGCAGAGCTAACCCATCTCAGCTGCCGTCTCGCCCACGATCACTCAACTGTCCTCTAGAACTGCTTCTCCCTCCCCATCAGACTCCCATGAATCCTCACAGCGCATCTCGCCCCGCTCCCCGAGCCCTCCTCCATCACCCTCGCCTCGCCCTCACCTTTCGATGCTGAATAGTCTAGGAGGGAAGAGCGCGGACGGGGGAGATCATGAACTCGAGACCCGCCGACCGTCTATGCCTCCTACCTCTGCGTCCGCCCCTGTCGGCCATCTGCCTCGCCTCCTCCCTCACGATACCTCAGAATATACCGCGCCAGAGCTTATCGCGAACGCGCTGCCCAGTACACGGACTACACTTTGTGAGCTCGCCAACCTCATAACAAAGGCGCGTTACCTTGAACAGCGACGATGCGAGTTCCGTATAGCCCTCCATCGACGACTCGTCTCCTCGGCTCTATCAGCACGCCTCCAGCACTGCGGAGAGCTCGCTCACCGAACGCTGATCGATTACTTCCGCAACGATGACAGGAAGAATTTTGCTACGCTTTATAATGCCCTTTACGATGTACAGAGTTCTTGCGATGCCACACGCCGCTATGCATTACTGGAGCCGGAACTCAAAAGCGAAACACCCACGCTCTCAAAAGTCACCACGCCCCCTTCTTATTCAACGTTTATGCATGAGATACCCCAGAAGTTTCGCAACGAGATTCTTGCCTTCATTGTTGCAATTCGAACCGATCCAAACTTCCTTGCCGCTTGCGTTGCCAGTTTGACGCAGTCTGAGTTGATTTTCCTTGCCAGTTTCCGTCCCGCATCTGAACCCGAGTCGATTTTCCCCACCGTCAAAAGTAGTGCTATTGCCAAGAAGGCATCTTTCTCTGCCGTTCCAAATCCAGTCGAGCGTCTGCTCTCTTTTCAAAGACATGATCCCCTTTCGGCTCTTCTCTACACCTGTTTTGCCAATTCTGCCGGACCGGATTCCAGCGAGGATCGCCGCCGGACGGATGCTTGGGCCACCACTTGTGCTCGTCTTATTACTGATGCACGACAAGGCAGTGATAGACTAATCAAGAGCGTTCTCGATGCGTGGGCAGGCATGAGGGACTGGCCAGCCAAAGCTAACATCGAACTTTTCTTGATGGAGGTCCTCCAGGATGGCCAGTTTCTGCTTGAGAAAACTTCGCTTACCGAGAAGGAGCTGCAGTACGCTACCGATGAGTTCATGGATGCGTCGGTCAAGAAGTTGTTCGACGTGATCGACGATGAGCCTAGCGCTGGCGGCATGCCCGAAGGCGTCTGGGAAATTGGTGTGGCGATTCTCAAGAAGCTCGGAAAGGTGAAGCAATGGCGTACGGCGGCCGAGACAGTGATCATCCATAGATGGTTTTTCGCTGGGTTCCTGTCTAACGCCCTTGTGTTTCCCGAGGTATGGTGTATGCTGTCAAACGCCTCGTGTCACGGCTAAACATCGTACAGAGCCACGACATGATGATGGGTTACCACATCTCTTCCCAAGCACGTGACAAGATTTTGCGGAAAGTCGCGATGGCTGTTCTCAATCAGGCCTCGAGTGTCTTTTGGATTTACTCGGGCAAATTGTGAGTTTGTTGCTCGATGAGGTTTCGTTTCTAAACTTACTCATCGCACAGGGGTGACGCACCTCCGATATTGCCAGAAGTCAAGTCCCACATGGAGAACCTTCTTGTCCGACTCAGACATCCACGACCCAATTTGCAGCCAGTCCTTCTAGAAGCAAAAGAAGCCCCCTCACCCCGAGAGAACAACGATGTGAACCCATTTCTGGTTGTTTCGCCCGCTGACATTGTGACTCTTGTGACTTCGTTGTTTCCAGAGCGGAGGCCTGCGTCGGTCCACACAGAAAAGGATTACAATGGACGGGGACTGACATCGAGTGCATCGTCCATTTCTGGTGTTTCAATCCCCTTCCGCGCAACTTCTACTCCTGGAGATGGCAGCTCGGTGCTTAGTATGAGTGTGTCATCCGTTGCTAGCGATGCGGCCTCACGCGAGCCTCTTCTTGACCCTACGGAGAAATCTGAGGAGACTTCACAAACAATTTCGTTTGACTCGAATATCCCTCCGAAGCCTGTGCCTACCGAAGAGTATGGTCGGCGTTTACGTGTGGCGTGCTCTGAGATGAAACGCCTGTTAGGCGCCGACGCAGTTGCCGGCTCTGGCCATCCTTGCGCTGAACGTTGGGCAGTCCTATTCATTACGCAGAAAGGTAGAGGTTTGAAGATCAGGCTGCAAGAAGATGGCGACGGCGAGAATGAAAATGATGACGACTCGCCAGACACTGACAGTGAAGACGAGGCTCCTGGGCTGGGGGTCGACCTTGAGAACGATTATCATCAATTGAAGGAGTCTGTCGCGAAGCTTCTATTAACATATGAACTTCCCTTGACTCTTGCGCCCGAGCACGAGACCAAGCTCTTTTCTCTTCGGGAAGCGCAGAGCAGGCAGGAGCTAAAACATCGCGCACTGCGACGGGCGGATCCGACAAACCGAATCGAGGACATGGCCATCAATCCTCAACCAAAGCACACACCAGCGCCAAGAACACGTATCTCTAAACCTCGCAGCAACAGTGCCAGCGACACGGAAGAAATCAAAGGTCAGAGGAATTCGGATCTGGTCGTCATGCTCCAAGCTGCTTTGCACCAATGCCAGACCAGAAACGACTACGTTAATGCACTTCTTTGGCACAGGACTCTCGAGAGGCTGCACAAGCTGACGTCGCCCTCGCTCACGCGAAATGGCTACGCACCTCTGCTCACTTACTTCGCTCGTGGACCTCGCGACTCCATTTACAAGTCGCTCAAGGCCACGAGGAAGATGGAATCGTGGTTTGAGTGGTTGAAAACCTCGCAGAACCGCTACGAAACCAACGTCAAGGACATGATGCTCGACTTCAAGACTCTTCGTGACAAGATGTGGTTTCGAACAGCCGTGCTCACCTCAGCCGGCTATGAAGAAGCAAGGAACCTCGCGGTGGCGCTTAAGCTTATGGGTCAGCCCACCAAGGGCTTTGATGAAAAGCCAGCGCATAGACCCCGCCAATACTCGCGATCGACCGCCAACTTCTTGTTGAGGACCGAGACCCAGGTCATGGACTCGATTGCAACAGTGCCAGACCGAGCTGGTCCGAACAAACTTGTTGACGAGCAAGTGGAGCTGACATCAAAGTGGCTCACTGGGTATGGTATTGAGAACTTCTGCAAAGGAGAGGAGAGGATCCATCGCTTCTGTCTTGAGATTGACAAACTTGTCAACAAGCTTGTTGGTGAGAGTGTCATTGAAGCACCGGTCCTTTGGTCCAGTGAGCTATTCCGTCGCGACAAGGATATTCTCGACAGTGGACGGCAGAAAGGTGACCTTTGGCTCACCGGAGTTGGCACGCTCAGTATTGCTGGCGATGAAGAGTACGAGATCCACACTGGCCGACCAGCGCCACGGAGTCTCGACTTTGTGCAGTCTGCAAGCCAGCAAAGCTTGCGGTCTATCACTACTCGAGCATCTCAGCAGAGCTTTGACTCCTTTTCGATACGAAGCAGTGGCAGTCGGGGTCTCAACTTGATGGATGCGCAGGACTACTTTGGTGCCGCCAGCCCTGCTTTGTCAATCAATCCGGCCATCACGTTTTGGTCTCCATTCCAGGTGGGTGAGGACCCGATCTCGAACGCCAAAGAGATTCGACCAAATAGTGCCTCAGTCAAAACCACTGCTCTACTGCAGAGGTCCAATACTGTGAATCAACAGAAGCGTAGATTCCTGCTTGACCTAAAGCAGACTTTGACTGGCCTGCTACTGAGCGATCTCGGCACTCTTGTGTTCAACAGAGGGAGTGAGACTGACAGTTGGTTCTCTGGTGACATTGGCGAAGAGTGCATCCAGCGCAAGGAGGCTGAGGAGCGTCGGAGGAAGCAGAAGCTTGCTCGAAAGAAGAGCATGCGAAGTCTCAAGAGCGCAGCATCTCGTGAACAACGAGCTACAACTCTGGAGAATGTGACGCGCAACGACAGAGAAAGATCTACCAACCCCTCGATGGCCAGTAATCAATATCTCGACCATGCTCACTCAGTCGAACGATCATCAAACAGTGATGCAACTGCGTCCGCAAACCACCTCGCTCTGCGTAAGGCTGGATTGCTCGAATTTCCTTACGACGCTGCATACCGCAAGCTTCTTGGGAAGTTCTCAACGCATCCGAATCCCTTCGTCAAATTGCACGCGTTATACGAACTTGAGCAATTGATCGTCGCTGACCTTTGCTCAAAATCAGGCCGGTACTTTGCGCCTCGTAAAGACACTCTGCCGCCTGTGCCCCAATCCCCGACATTTGGCGCCGAGCCGGATTTGAGTTCTCGCGACCCAACCTTCCACAACGCCCAGGCCAAAAACTTGGGCGAGGCAATCGCCAATGTTGAGAACAGGCGTTCTTACAGTATGAATGTGCAACACCATCACAGCAGCGGACGGGACTCACCGTCTGGCACCCGGTCGCCTAACAGGCTTCCGAGCACTGACATGGTCGTTGACGTTCTGCAGGGCCTGTTTCGAGATGCCGAAATTAGGCCAAAGACTCTTTTCCGCGATCTCCAATTCATCGCTGCCTTCGTCCCAGCATCAATGCTTGATCGGACCGAGAGAGGCAAGGCGTTCTGGGATGCTGGTCTTGCCGCCCTCGGACTGAAGCAAGACGTTTGTCGATACATGGTTGAGATTGCCGACGACATTGTGGCCGAGAACACTCAGAGCCGCACTGCGAATCACGGTGGCACCACGCCGACTCCTGAGAGCCAGGCCAGGAAGAAGTGGAGCATGACCGACGCGGCGAAGATGTACATCATCACGGCCAAGGAGGGCGATGCGGCGGCGGAGCGTGAGCTGGCCATCTTTTACCTCACTCATCCCGATCTACTCCCACGGACTCTACTTCCACTTTCGAAGCCCCGAGAAATTTTCAAGGAGTCGCTACTCAACCAGAAGAGGGAAGATCCAGAACGTAGCGATCCAATGACGATGTGCGTCGCCCATCATTGGATGGAGTTGAGTAAGAAGGGCGGAGACGAATTGGCTACGAAGTATTTGAGGGCGAGAGATGACATGGAGAAGATACCCTGAGTACCAGATGCTCTGTTTTGACTTTGCTTTTTTATTTATGATTGTATGCACGACGGGCACAAAAGGCAGGTGGGGTGCATGGTTGTTTTGAGCAGCACTGGATACGCGAGTCCCTGCGCTCTCTGCATGGTTGATGAAAGAGCCTTTTTTTTTGTTTCGGCGCTGCATTTTCTTTTCCATTTCTCGCGGATATCCTTGCGCACGCGCTGTTCTTTGTTTGTTCTCGGATAGTGCTGGGCCACGCACGGCATATGGTGTTTGCACAGACAGGGCTTGGGGTTTGGCGAATTCTTGTCGCTATGCTACGAGCGTTTCTTGGTCATCATCTTTATCATCGATGTTGGGTAAGGAACGACGATGATGGGTAGAATGGTTTTCGTCATTCGATGATGATGCGGGAACGGCGGGAGGCGGGCTTTATTCTTCTCTAGATATATAGGTGGTGGATACATAGATAGATTTTTCGAAAGTATATTTTCGTATGCGATGAGGGATTCTTTCGGGGTGTGTCTAGCTGCTGTGATTTTTTTTTTTTTTTTTTTTTTTTGCTGTGTCAATTAGGGAATGGATTTTTATCTTGGGAGATGAATCGTGCTTGGTGTTCGTGGNGGGGGGGATTCTGGGTACTACTGGAGTTATATCTCGTGGGAACTGGAACGGGGGGATTGGGATTGAGATCGAGTGTATTTCCTGGTGGTTGTGTTATCGAACACTGGGGGTTTTGCCCCATGCCTAGTCTCAGCCCTGAAATATCCCACCCCCCCCTCCCCCTTTCTCTTTTTTCCTTTCTATGCTGAAGATGGAGTTGAAGCTGGGGCGTGGTGGTGGTGGGGGTTTTAGAACGGGAGGGAATGCTGGGGAGCGGAGAGGGGATGGAGGGGATGGGATGGGATGGGATGGGATGGGATGAGTGTGGGGTTTTGGGTTAGATTGAGGAGCGTGGTACTTTTGGGTCCCTGTGTACTTGGACTGGGGGGGGTTCGAGATGGGGGTTTGGGAGGGAATAGCGGGGAGATGTGGGAGTGGTGGAAAATCGGATCGGCGCGTTGGGATTGAGTGGGTGGTGTGGTATGGATTACTACTATATCTCCCTCCAGCCAAGTATCCGATTGGGGGGTTTTTTTTCTTTCCCCCTTCTCAAGGTTTCTTTGTTTTGTTGTTGTTTTTTTTGCCCTTTGGCAGACTTGGGGGAGGGGGGAGGTGGATGTGGATAGGATGGAAAGCATGTTTGGCCTTGCTTTACTAAAATCGCCCTTTATTTAAATCTCGATTTCTAATTCTCCACTCGATATTTTCTCTATAACCTCGCCCTCCCCCCCTCCCTAAGCTCCCTCCTCAACACCTTCCCAACAGCATTCTTCGGCAATGCCTCCACAAACACGACGCCACCCCTCAATTGCTTATGCGGCGCTGCCCTCTCCTTTACAAACTCTTTGATCTCCGCTTCACTGATTTTCGACGCGTCGGCGACGATGTAGGCCCGTGGTATTTCTCCCGAGTTTTCGCAGGGGAGACCGATGATGGCGGCTTCGTGGATTAGGGGGTGCGTGGTTAGGAGGGCTTCGAGTTCTGCGGGGGCGATTTGGAGGCCTTTGTATTTGAAGATTTCCTGTGGAGTTGTTAGGTTTTTTTTTTCCTTCTTCTTCTGACTGTTTATGCGGGCGGTTTTTGCTGGTTGTGTGTGTGGAGGGAGGGGTCTACGTTACTTTTTTCCGATCGACGATGTAGAATTTGCCTTCGCGCTCGGTGGCGATGTCGCCGGTGCGGAACCAGCCGTTGTGGAAACTTTGCTGTGTGGCGATGGGGTCGTTGTAATAGCCGTTTGTTACTATGGCGCCTTTTACGATGAGTTCGCCTGGGTGGCCGGGTGGGACGTCGGTGAAATCGGAGGTGACGAGGCGGAGTTGCATTCCGGGCATTATGGGGCTGATGGAGCCGGTGTCGTCTGTTTGGCCTTTTGGCATGATTGTTACGGCGCCTGATGATCAGTGAATTGACAAATGAACAGGCAAGCGGATAGCCACGTACGTGGAGTGGATACTCAAGAAATGCAGATTCCGTGGGAAGGGGGATGATACTGACCACTTGTCTCACTCAATCCCCACGTCTGCCCGATAAATACGGTACCCGCTTTCCCCAACTTACTGTTAGCACTCTTCTGCAACTCGGCGTCCATCAATGCAGCGCCCGTACTCGCCATCTCCACGTGCGCAAACTGATCCGTCACCTCCTCCGCTTTAGCCATCCTCAAATAAATAGAGGGAACGGTATACAAAACCGTGATCCGATATTCCCTACTATACCGCAGGAAATCATCCCATTGGAACCTGCGCAGCCAGTAGATTGTGCAGGCGGTGAGGAGCGGGGAAGTCAGGTAGCCGATTATACCTGCGATGTGGGCGATGGGGAGGTGAGCGAGGGCTCTCAATTGTATGTCTGGGGGTTTGGCTCCTGCTGGGAGGGTGGAGGAGAGCCAGTCGTGGGTTTGGGCGAGGGGGATGTAGAGTTGGGAGACTAGGTTTTTGTGGGAGAGCATTACGCCTTTTGGGACGCCTGTTGTGCCTGAACTCCAGAGGAGCGTGATGAGACTTTCTCGGAGCTCCTGTTCATCCGTTACTTTTGGAAAGGGTAATCGCTTCTCTGTCGTTGCGGTCGTTTGGCCGGTCGAGGAGGTGAGAGTCCAAGAGGGACTTGCACCTATGATCAAGATCCGCTCTGGTGCCAAACCACGGATTTTAGCTGCGCTCAACGCTACATGCTTCAAATCGTCGCTGCAGATTAGTAAATCACTCTTCCCCTGCTCAATCTGCCCTGCCAATTCCCTCGGCGTGAAGGAGTGGCTCGCGGCTGAGAAAACACCTCCAGCGGCAATGATTCCAAAGAACACGGCTGGGACGAAGGGCTGGCCCGAAGAGAGAACGGTGACGACGTCTTTGTATGGTCCCTGCGCCCCGATACCGTACTGATGTCGCAGTCCGTAAGCAATTTGCTCGGAGTACAGGCGCAGTTGGGCTTTGGTGATGGAATGGGAGGGCTGGTATGCTGATACGTGGAGGACGGTATCGTCTTGGCTCGCGTTGTACTCGGAGTCTAATAGTTTACTTCAGCCTTGCTTTGGATCGTTTGGTGGATGGAGGGGAATGGACCAAGTGCTTACCGAATAGAAAGGTGAGGAGGTCTAGGTTGGGTACCTTGTACTCTTTCTGTTGGCGTATGATTCTCATCTTGAGTTCCAATCCAAAGCTGAGGTGACTCGGTCGTCTTTCGATGTCTTCAACGACGATTGGAATAGGGTATAGCAAACACTTTAAAAGTCTCCAAGTACTCAAGTCGTGCCTCCCGCATGGCTTTTGTTCAAACCCGCACCTCGATCTCTCCGAACCCCGCTTGGAAAAGCTCAGCCGGCCGATTTTGGAGATACGTTCGCATTGCTTGAGTTTCTAATTCCAATTCGCGGCTTGGCCTCGCTAGGAATCTCCAGCTATTGGAACTCCCCCAGATTTCCCCTTTCAGTCTACCCCACTACCCCGCAACATCGTGGCCACGAGGCGGGTATCAAAAACACCCCGGCGATTCTCGGCTCAGCCATGTCGCTGCGTACAAAACCTGTTACTATCAACAAATCTAGGATGTGACTTTCATGCCTGCAACGCGCGGGACCGATAGACTGGTCGTAGGAGTTTTGCGTGATCCTTTTCTGCACCTCTTTCTGTCCATTGAGTCGATCAGGGTTTCTCTTCCTTCACTTATACTTCGCGATCATGGAGTCGAATATGGATGAGAAAGTCAATACCATCCATCATGAACAGGCGCCATCCATGACTGACCTGAAGCAATCCACCACGATTGACACAGTCCATAACGATGAAGCCGTTCGTGTAATCGCTCAGTACGCCGGCGACGAATCATGGACACAGCAGGAAGAGAAGAAACTGCGTATGAAGATCGATCGCAAACTCCTCTCCATCCTCTGCATCACTTACGGGCTGCAATACTACGATAAAGCAATGCTCGCGCAAGCGGTAATCCCTGCCACGCTTCCAAAACCTGGATTCGAAGATGGGCTGACACAGTCAGGCATTATTCGGCCTGCGAACAGATCTCGGACTCACAACGGGGAACCGCTACAGCGTCGCCTCGTCCGTATTCTACATGGGCTTCATCTGCGGTGCCTACCCAGCCATTCTGATGGCCCAACGCTGGCCCATCGAACGCGTCGCTGCCATCATAATATTCGTGTGGGGCACGACGCTCATGTGTACGGCGGCTGTCGAAACATGGAAAGGCCTATACGCCCAGCGCTTCTTCCTCGGCTTCCTAGAATCCGGTATCTCGCCCATGTTCATGCTTGTCGTTGGGGGCTGGTACAAGAAAGACGAGCAAGCCTTGAGGATGGGCGCGTGGTATTGCTGTACTGGATATGTCAGTATTGTCTCTCCACTGATCAACTATGGATTGGGCCATATCCACGGAAGTTTGAGCAGTTGGCGATACATGTATCTCGTAGCTGGCGCTGTCACGATTCTGTGGGGGTTTGTCATTTATTTCTTCATGCCGCCAGATCCGATCAGGGCGAAGGGGTTTAATGATCGTGAAAGGTATATTTCTGTGGCGAGGATGAGGACGAACAATGCGGGAGTGAGGAACACACATTTCAAGTGGGCGCACTTGTGGGATGCGGCGACGGACTTGAAGTTCTGGCTCGCCTTTTCGATGAGCTTCTTGTTGATGGTTGCCAACGGGCCTGTTTCTTCCTTCACGCCCATCATCATCAATGGGTTCGGGTATACGGGATTGAACTCCCTTCTTCTAACGATGCCAGCTGGGTTCGTCAGTGGGACAATTGAGCTGTTTGCTCCGTTCCTTGCGTACAAGGTTCCAAAAGCAAGGACCTACATTATCTTCGTCTGCGAGTGCGGGACGATCATGGCGTCTTTGCTGCTCTGGCAGCTGCCTAGATCAGCGAAAGGCGGACTCCTCTTTGGCGTCTACTTCCTTCCTTCTTTTGGTGGCGCATACGCGGTCATGATGGGACTCCAGATTGCCAACACGGCCGGCTATACCAAGCGATCCATTACTTCGTCCGGCTTGTTCGTCGGTTACTGTCTCGGCAAGTCTACCCTAGCTCTTTGCATTTGGCATTGCTGACTGAAAAGCAGGAAACATTCTCGGCCCGTTCTTGTTCAAGGTCAAAGATGCTCCGGAATATGCCCCTGGCTTCATTGCATGTGTGAGCACGTCTTGTGCTGCCGCAGTGCTATCCATGGTCTACCGCTTCTACTGCATCTGGGAGAATAGGAGAAGAGATAGGACTGGTACGACTGAAGCATTTGACCACGCCTACGAGGATGACTTGACAGACAGAAAGGTGAGGAGTACTTCGGACGTAATACGAGATGTGCGGAAACTGATGCATTGTAGAACCCGCAGTTCCGATACATCTATTGAGACCTTGGAGTCATTGGATCTGCCGTTCAACATAACCAGAACCAAGCACAGGCCTAATTGGGGAGAGAGGGAGCACAGGAGGCTTGTTGTACATACAAAGAGGAGTCGCATTCTAGGGACGGTCGTTCGTACTAAGATGCTCGCCTGCCGATCAATTGCAATTGCAGAGATAGCTTGTGTGTGCGCAAACTTGACCTTCGTGAGGACACGACTAATCGGAATGTCTGCAATTTGCCAATTTCTTGCTAGCTCACGACGTGACATTCTTACCAGCACGATTCATACATACCTCTGTCCCAATGAAGCGACAGGGTTCCCAACTTGACGGTCCATATCGCTCGGCCAAGTGGTGATATATGCCGGTACAGAACGCCCTTGTCCTCCATTTCAAATGTCATTTCAAATGTCATTTCAAATGCCGTGCAATTCCAGATACATGCCTCTTCTCAACAGTCCATATCGAGCTAATCGTGAGGCTGCTGGCACGGCACAGCAGTAAGGAATGGAGACGCGTTGTACTGCGTGCATGGGCTCCACCAAAGCTTTCAGAGGCCCTGACGCAGCGTCTGAGCATCCTAGCTGTCGCTACTCGGTGATTCGATGACCCTTGCTTGTGTGCAGTGTGCAGCTATCCAGCGTGGACGGACATGCAATGCGCTGAGTCTCTGGCGCGTCGAAGACTCGATGGAGGCATTCGGTGTATACCACGCAGGTTCGCATCGGCCACGGTGTGGGAACGGAGGTATTGGAGGATAGGGAGATAATGGCACTCGGCGCACCCAGAGATTGCCACTGGCTCGATGCATCTCTCTCGACAGGATGGATATGTTGATTCCCATAGGCTGAATGCACAGCGTTTGCCAGCTCATCACGGCCTGCGTCTCTCCGACTTCGTAGGCCCCCGCCGTCCAACTGCCCTCTCTGCTCCCGTGCACTCAACTGTCCAGTAGCAGTAGCACTCTCCTCCACTGGATTCTCGCCATTGAGTGACCTGCTTGGTCCTTGGTCGACCGCCCGCCTCGTCTCGCATATCAGAAGTGCTATCCACGTCGGCGTGCATGGCATGAGGAATGGCTAGGAACGACATGAGCTCCGCCAAACGGGTCGCTGGAGATGCTAACAAGACTCCCACTGCCTCCACTGCAGACGCGCATACTACTAATGTCGCTGCCTCTTTGAGTCGCTTTGCTAATGTCTGGTCTACTACTACCACTGCCACTGGGAACGCTTCAACTGAGGCGACGCCTGCGCGAGCGCGCCATTTGACTGCCTCGACTCTTGTCCCACCGCTACATCGACATCGGCCCTCGAAATCGACAAGCTCGAGGACCTCTGTCTCCTCGCAGCCGGTCCTCGTCAGAGCCTATCCAAGCAGCGAACGATCTCGACCACCCTCCGCAAGCCGAAGCCCAGCAATGCCTGCCATGTCACTGAGCTCCCATCTTCCTCCCGTCGAGGCGTTCTCCTTCGACGGTATACTGCGAGCAGTGGAGCCCGAAATACACGAGGCTATCGATGGGATTGCGGAGATATATGCTCGGAGCAGATTGAGCATGGCTGATGAGTACGGCTCCCATATGCCACCTCAAGGAGAGATTATCAATCCGAGGTCACGCTATAATGCACTCGCGATAAGGACCACGGGCTTGGAAAGGACTTTGACAACTGTTGCGGAAGCGTCGTCAAGCAGCGAGAGGTTGGCGGGAGAGAGCAGGGCAGGGTCGACAGCAGGATCTGCAAAGGGGAAGACGACAGCGTACGGCTCTTTGAGGAGTATCATATCCAGGGGCAGATCAAGTTCAGCGGGCTCGGGACCGGCATTGAGTCCCCTGACATCCTCCAAAAGAATGCTGCTACCAAGGAGTTGGACAGTGGGAGGCGATGGGTATCCGGCCATCATCTTGAAAACGCATTCCACGCCGTCCCATCAACTGTCTCTCGAAGCGGCCGCTGAATTACCCGGCGATAGGCGCAAAATGCCAGTCATCGAGCCGCCTGTCGTCGCGTCGCTCCCCGAATCTACGCGCCCCTCAGTCTGGTTTCTGTGGAGGAGATCCTCCACGCCTGCGACTTCCAATTTCGATCGACTTAATGCCGAGTCTGCCTTGAAGAGCGTGTTGCATGGGCGCTCGTTTCTGCATGCAGATGTGGGATGAGGCGGCATTGCACAATATGATACTGAATTTCCGCTGAACACAACCTCGACGGCTGGTCTCCTGAAATATCCACAACTCTCCTGCAATCGCCTGACGCCACCACAGCGGGTATCACGTGGGTTCTCCCAGCCTAAAATAAGCCAGCCTCCACTTGCAAACATGAGCCCTTTAATCTCAGATGCACGCAGCCAGGAACGGGAAGAGAGACGGACAGGGGTGCTCGCGAGGTTGATCTGTTGCAGGAGGCAAGCACTGAAACAAGGTGGGGAATGCACTAATATTAATAGGCGAAATTGCTGTTTTCCCTTCGGAGCTTCAAAATCTTGCCCTTGCATCTGTGCATGCGGTCGCCTGTGACTTGACTGTTGAAACAAAAAGCGACGTTGTCAGCATGTGCCCCCAAGGCTCCGTTTGGTAGACCGAGTTTCTTGATGCCAACTGATGAGGGAAATCAGGAGGCAGACGACTCGACCTATACAGCTGCAGAGCTCAACCTCGACGCGCGATCCTCATCAATAAACAAGTTGAAATTCGAGAGGGCTTTCTCAATCTAGCACGCGACCGAGCCGCAATCCTGATACCAGGAACAGCGGTTTATTACCTGCGGTTGAAAGGCCTTTGACCCCTGTCTCTATAGCCCTCATAGAAATATTCCACCCGGGATCTACGGAGGTACAAGCAGAAAAGATGGCTCACAAGACATGCCCTTGCCAGCTGGATTGGTTGTCACGACATCCACGGCGGGAGCTAAAAAGGTCGGTGGCCTACCCGTGCTGGATCAACTCTGCGCCTTGGTGGTCTAGCCAATCGACACCCAAGTTCATTCCAACCAAAAGGGAACCATGTCGCGTTGTGGACAATTATTTCTTCTACGTCCTCGTCGAGTCTACTCGTAGACGCCTAGAACATTGGCTGCGCGACACTCACTCCTTCATCTTCATTCGCTCTTTTCAAAATGCAGTTCGCTGCACTCGCACTCGTTCTTGAACTTCTTTCACTTCCCTTCCTGGTTGCTGGCCAACTATCGGGGAGGGTTGGCCCATTGACAACAGTCGCCGCCAAAAGGGCAAGGCTGGTGTGCAATGTGGCCACCTACGGTGCCGTAGCCAGCGAGACTGCGGACCTCGCACCTGCTCTCGCCAAGGCTTTCGCCGCGTGCAAGGCAGGCGGCCTCATCGTAATTCCTGCTGGAAACTATGGTCTTGCGACATGGGTGACTTTGAACGGCGGCTCAGGCTGGGCTCTACAGTGGGATGGAATCATCTCCAGAACAGGAAATGCTGGCGGGAACATGATACTGATCACGGGCGCGAACGATGTCGAAGTCTTCAGCTCTACTGGCAGAGGCGCTTTCCAGGGATATGGCTTTAAGACCGGCAAGACCTCAGGTCCTCGTATTCTCCGCATTGTCAAGACGAACAACTTTGCTGTCCACGACCTAGCGTTGGTGGATTCCCCTTCCTTCCATTTCTCTGTGGACACCTGCACGAATGGAGAGATCTACAACATGGCTATCCGGGGAAGAAATCTCGGTGCACTCGACGGTATCGATATCTGGTCCAACAATATTTGGGTCCACGATGTAAAGTCTTGACATTCAACAAGATGGACCCAGTTTACTAACGCCAACAGGTCATGGTCACGAACAGAGACGAGTGCGTGACAGTCAAGGTGCGTCACTCTCTTGGTGCCGGTGGAAGAGTCCAGCTAAATCCATTCTTAGAGTCCTTCTAGTCACATCCGCATCGAAAACATCTACTGCAACTGGAGTGGAGGGTCTGCGTTTGGTTCTTTGGGCAGCGGTGTGGCAGTTTCCGATGTGATTTACAGGAATGTGTACACTGTGCGTTCTAACCAGATGATGATGATCAAATCCAACGGTGGGAGTGGCTACGCGAGGAACATCCGCTTGGAAAACTTCATCGGCCATGCCAATGCATATTCCCTCGATATCGATCAGCAATGGAGTTCCATGGGGGTAGTCTCGGGCCCTGGTGTGCAGCTGTCTAATATCACTGTTACGGTGTGTACGGCCTATTCGCATTGAGAATCCCACTGACTTCGATCGTAGGGTTGGAGAGGAACGGCAGCAAATGGTGCCCAGCGTGGCCCTGTTAAGATCAATTGTGCAGCGGGAGCCCCTTGCACTGGCATTACAATTTCCGATTTCTCCATGTGGACAGACGTTGGCAACAACCTCGTCAACACATGTGCCAATGCCTATGGTGCCGGAGGCTGCCTAAAACCCGGAAGAGGAGGCGCCTACCCAGCGGTCAAAAGCACCATTTCTGCCAAACCAGCCGGTTACGCGGCTGCTACCATGCCATGGGATCTGCCCGGTTCGTTCGGCACCGCTCAGCTCATTCCCATCCCAGCAATCCCAGCCTATTTCTTCCCAGGTTCGAGGCCGATCAAAGCTTTGGCAAATGGCGGCGCAGCGCGTGCAAACTATGCTCTCGAGAATTCGACGTCCAGTTCTGCAGCACCAAACGTGACCTCAGCAAGCCTAAGCTCTGCGTTACCAACGTCCACGGCCCTCTCTACCTCGCCAATTCCTTACGTGACGAGTGCCAATGCGACGACACTTTCGGCTCCCACTTCGACAGGCACTAGTGCTGCCGTGTCAAGCGAAGCTCCTCAAACTTCTCAGGATCCTCAAGATCCTCAGGCGTCCCAAGCCGCTCAATCCAGCAACGCGACGGATGGTGCGCCGAGCGAAGTCAGGTCCGTTGGAAATTCTTGCAGGCTCAAACTCAAGCGGAGAGAGTTCAAAAGTTGAAGAGCTCAATTCGAAGCAGGTGGATATACACTTGAAAAAATGTAGTGTGTTCGAGGTGGTAATTGTGTGAGGGTCGCCTCTAAAATACCATCAACAACATGGTTGGTCGTCAGCGAAGACGTTAAAGTCGATTTTTTTCTTGTTTCTGATTTAATATACCTATTGGCGCGAAAATTGGGTGCACATCATCAGCCCCAGATTTAATCCCCAAAACTGGCCTTCTCCTCCCAGCTCAGCGTTTCACTTAGCCCCGGCATCTATCTGTGGTGGCCATGGTGAGTGCCTACTTTTCACAATCTTCACATCCAGCCATCCCTTCTTCCCTATCTTGTTCTGCCGCGTTATCGTCAGCTAGGTGTCGTAGCGTTGAAACTTGCTTTCGCTCCGTCGTCTTCGGGGTTCAGAGATAACGACCGAACTTGAGCGTTCTTGACGTTGGGATTGCCGGAACCTCGAGGGGTATTTCTTGATGAAGTGTTGGAGGGTTTGGTTCTTTGGGGATGTTTTTGAGGATAATCTTTTATGTTTCTGGAATGCGAGGATTTTGCGCTGTCCTTTTTTTTGTCGCAAGGTTTTCGTGTGATTTGGGAGTGGCTTTTGGGTCTTTGAATTTGTGACGCGCAGATTGGTTTTTGGGTTTGTGGTTTGGGGGGTTTGAAAGAGTAGATCCATGATTTGCCCTTTTAATGGTCGTTCATTCCTTCACATTCGCCCCTTTCCTCCGAGTCCCCAAAGGCGTCGTGAACGATGATGTAGGCCTGAGGGGAAAAAAATCCTGAATGGCGGGGAACCTGCCAGTTAGGCTCAACGTTCGATGCGCGAAAGTACCGCGTCACTATTGGCTAGGTACCCTTTATATCCTGCGCATCCTCGCCTCGCCTCGCCTCGACACATCCGCCTCCATTTCGCTAAGGTATGATTAAACGCTAGTCTCACTTGGTCCGGCAGCGGAGAATGGAGGGGGGTGGGGGTTTGGAAGGGAGATGAGGGATTCTGCGGCGGATGGGGTTTGGGATTGTTGAGGGGGGAGGTTATCTTTTGGTGGGTTTGNGGGGGATTCTGGGTTGTTGTTTTGGTATTGAGGGGGCTTGCTGGCATGTAGTCGTATGTTTAGCGGTTGGCAAGAATGGGTTTCTTGGGGGGGGTTTGTTTGGTGGGTTTCGCGATTGTAGGATAGGAATTGTATTCCTGCAGCTGTGAAGGCGGGATATGTCAATTCTGTGATTTTTGATTTTGATTTTGGTATTGGTATTGATTTTGATTTTGATTTTGATTTTGATTTTGATTTTGATTTTGATTTTGGTTCTGACATTCGAGGATTGCAGCTTTGGACGTGGCTGTATCATGCATGTGATGTATAGGAAAGAGATGGCACTGTTATCATTTCATTTGGTTAGACTCCTGTTGGTTGGGAATTATGTGGTTTTTCTTTTCAAAGGAAGGGGAAAAAAAAACAGGTAGATTGTATGGAGATGGAACCATTCGTTTGCTGCACTGTATACCTACCTGCATTCATCACGACCGTTCGTCTTGCTCTCTCCCATCTGTTGTTGTGGAACTTTGCCTGTGATGACACCGCGCGGCCCGTCATTCTTAGTCGAGTTGGGCGGGTTTTCTAAGATGTTATTTGGTTTGTTTAATAGGAAGCCTGTCTCTTTGTTCGAATCCCAGGGATAGGCTGAAATTATCGTCGGTGCATTGTAGGTTGAGTGAGTGTTGAGAGAGCGGATGAGGCGAGCCCATCACGGTGCACGGCGTCATCGGGGGATTGGTGCAGCAATGCAGAATGGTAGTGCCGTACAAAGGCCAAAAGAAAAATCAACAACAATTTCTCTGCACTGCGTTCTGGCGGAGGTTGTGCGAATCGGGCCTTTACAGCGATGGCCGGTTTTTGCGGCTTTTGGCGTGCGCGGATTTTGGAGAACAGCTACATCGATCGTCCGGCTTTTGGGGAAAGTTCCAAAGACCAGAAATTGCTGTGACGAGAAGGCGTCAGAGACGATGGGGCATTGTATAAATAGGGTTGTGCGCTTTCGATTAAACAGATGTCATCTTCAACCTTTCCAGATTTCTCGATCTTCTACCACGGTCACGGAGAACCACAGATTCTCGCCACGGAACAGAGTCCAGTATGCCAGGTTTCAGCGATGTCAAGCAATTTTTTGGAGGACAGACTTTTGGCAAGCCATTTGTCCCTGAGGTTGATCTTGGGGGCAAAACCATGGTCATCACTGGAGCGAATGTCGGACTGGGATTCGAAGCAGCGAAACATCTGTAAGTTTGGATCCTGTCGTATGAGTGAGGAAGGTGGTGACTAATGCTTCAACTAGTGCTCGCCACAATGTGTCGAAGCTCATCCTCGCTTGTCGTAGTGTGCAGAAAGGCGAAGCAGCCAGGCTCGATATTCTGAAGAGCGTCAAAACAAATACCGCGATCGAGGTGTGGGAGGTCGATCTCAGCAAATATGAATCTGTGGTTGCATTCGGACAGCGGGTACGCACACAGCTACAACGTCTTGACGCGTTCGTCGCGAATGCGGGCGTCGAATCGGAGAAGATGGAGGTCGCTGAGGGCCTGGAGCTGACTCTTACGGTCAATGTCGTCTCCACGTTCATGTCAGCAATCGCCGTCCTGCCGAAGCTGAAGCAAACTGCCCTTGAACACTCCACCACCACAACACTCGAGTTTGTTGGGTCCATGATCCATATCTTTGCTCCTGAAAAAAGCCTGGAGGTCCCGGAAGGTCAGAGTATCCTCGATGCGTTGAGCCAGCCCGGTGCGGACATGGATGGTAGATACCCCCTGAGCAAGTTGATCGAGCATCTTTGTTTCGAACAACTCTCGGAAATTGTCACTGCTCAGCAAGGCGATGCAAAGGCCCGAGTTGTGCTTAATATTGTCAATCCAGGTTGGTGCAAGTCAAGCCTGGGGCGGAGCAAAACAAAAGGAGCTGGTGAGAAGTTCTTTGAAACTTTTCTGCAGAGGACGACTGAGGTAGGCAGCAGGACATTGGCTCACGGAGCCATGGCGGGTATAGAATTCGATGGATGCTATTTATCGGAGTGCCAGGCAAAGCCTCTGTCTGCCTATGTTCGCAGCGCTCGGGGCAAGCAGATGCAGAAGAGGCTCTGGAAAGAGGTGATGTCGCGTATTGAATTGGCATCGCCTGAAATTGCTGGATTCGTACGGTGATCTGAATTGTCCTTCGCGGCTCGGAGGCCGAAAATTTAGTACACTATTTTAATACTTGGCCGTTCTTAACATGACAAGCAAGATTGAGCATCCGAAATTTCTCCCTTGTTGCTCACCATCTACCGCTGGGTACGTGTAGGATCTTCTTGGAGGTCTAACCTCATGTTCGCCAAGTGTTCGCAGCTGCATATTCAGTAGACTCGTTCATCTCCGTGAGGAATTGGTCCCAACATGTCCATGACTCATTCGATATCAACTCGCCAGGGTACATGAAGTTGTCCGGGTATTCCACGAACGGAGTCCATCCTGAAATCGATGCAGCTATGAAATCCTGACCAACGGTGTCGACGAGAGTCTCCTGTGGGGGTAGGGTTTGCGCTGCCAGAGAATTGTAGTCGCGGGTGTTGCAGACTCCGAATCCATGGTCAAAGGGCGCAGATGGTAGGTGTGCAGGAGAAGGTTGGGACCTTGATCCTGAGCGTTTGAGCTGATAGCGGCGCATCAACTTAACAATCGGCTTCCAGAGCATGCCCGATTCGGAATCGGCAATGCGAGGGGCATAGAGTTGATAAGCGTCGTGGGCAACAACGAAGGATTTCTCTGATTGAGGACCATCTGGACGCGAACACAACTCGGCAAGTACGATTGCGAGGGCATACCACTTGACCCAAGACTTCCATGCCCATGGCGCCAAAATCGGTATTCGTAGCCGCATATCTCGGACCAGGACCTCCGTTGCAGTCCCAAGAATGTCAAATCCGTCTTGTTGAGGTACGAAGTGGTGTTCTTGCTTGTAGGGTGGACGCCGTAGTAGCAGATGAGCGGTCATCGTCATGTCGTCTGCGGCCAGTTTAATCAACTGGTGTATAGGCGCAGCGCTTTCCATGTCAATCGTAGAGTATTTGGTACGCATACGAAGCTCGAAGTTGTTGACCATTGTTACTTTTCGCAGCCAATGTGACTTCTCGTCCTCGCCATCCTGTGGTGGATCAAGTAACTTCCGTTGATTGACCACGGCTTCATGCGTGATTGCGGAGAAAGTCATCTCGGTCAACTGGTCAGAGGGCTGTGGTAAACGCAATCCCGGAACCAGGTCTTCGTCGTCACAGTTGACGGGAGGCTGTCTGAAATCTTTCGACGTCATGAGAGGATACGTTCCTCGATCTAAGCAGGTGTGACTATCCAGCACTCCCATGTAATACCACAGCCGTCTTCGTATTTCGAGATCGAAAGGCGAGAATCTGGAATCGTCCTCACAGCCCAGGCCCAGCTGGTTCCCAAGCCTGACTGCTAAAGCGAACAAAGACCAAGTAAGCGCAGTGCTTGAACAAGTGCGTAGGACCATCTCAGAGTACGTATTAGCTGCTCGTTTGTAAATTAGGAATATACGAATGCTTACAAGATAAATGACAAATGCTTGCAGCAAGGCGATATCAGGATGGTGTAACAGGCCACTGTCGGCCAAGCTTTGTTCTGTTGCAGTGCGGAACTCGGCCAACAGAGTGTCCCTACTAGTGGGCAACAAGAGGTCACTTTCATGGTCGGCAATAGTACAAACAGCGGCAAATAAGACGGCCTTCTCGAGGACGGCGACAGAGGAATCGATCGTCTGGCCAACCTCATCCGAATGTAATTTATCCACACTTGCGATAAAAGATGGCCAGTGCAGTATCTTGTGAACGCTGTCAAACCTGGTATGGAATATTGGAAAAAGGATCATGCGTAGTTTCGCAGCTTCAGGGTATGACAACCGTCCGCTTGTTTTGATTGTCTCCGAGAACAACAGTCTTCGAACTGCAGCACCGTCGGAGCAAGGAGCAGTCGCCAGAGATGTGGCAGAGGTATCCTCGTTTTCTGAGCCATCGAACACGTCCCGCAAGCTTGCCACCTCATTGGAGAGGGAATTCCAGAAATCAGATGCTACGAAGCTTCCTGTCTTGTTTGTTGGTAGGACATGTTGAGGAGAATTTGTCTCATTGGATTCGATGGTTCTACCCATCTGCGAGCTTTGCGCCTGACAACGACATTTCAGCCATGCTCAAAGGACGAAAGGGAAGAGAAATTGACTACCAATTGAAGAAGCTCCTCTATCCGAGCCACGCGGGTTTCCAGCTGTGATGCCTTTTTTTGCACTCTCGCTGTTCGACCTCGCGGCAATCTGTCTCGCTGTATGGCAGTACAAGAAAGCCCGGCGGCTGTACAAGCAGAGCAGGGACTGCCTTTATCGCACTTGGTCTTGCGTCGCTTGCATTGTGCGCAGCTCAACCTAGGCTGGTCGGTCATTTCACCATGGATTGTACGTATGCTTCGGGAGTATTAATAGGCGACCTTGCATACTGTCTACTGTCTTGCCAGCCTGCCAAATGCAAGTCCTAGGAGGTAGGGAAAAAGACGGGCTCTCGGACTTCCCTGCTAATCGAAGGCCGAGTGCCAGTGGGGTATAGCGAGAGCGAGCCAGTGATGGAGCGACGTACGGGCAGCTTGAGGGGGGGGATTCTAGCAGCCAGAGACATGTCAGCAGATGTGAATCGAGAGAGGAAGACGATAAGCATTCAGAGGTATATTTAATGGTATTATCCTCTGCAAATGTACCTATACAGACTGAGCAAACCAATATAATACACCAGGCGGCCGAGCACCAATCATCTGATCGCGGCTCATACACCTCACGCCGACAGTCGACCCGGACCTCACAAGATACCTTCCGCCCCTCTGTGACCTTCTTCATCTTCTCACCCCAACCAGTCCACCGATAGCGACCTGGAGTTGCTACACCACCCTATACCCCTTCCACCCGCCCAACTGCCCGTTCCTTACACATCCGACACCGACCTTCTCCAACTCTGACTTCCTTATTGCCTCCCGGAACACGACTTTCCACTTGGCTAGCGCTCCCCGGAGGCTACAGAGCTCAGAGCTATACAGTCTCGACACGACCCGAACAACCACAGCTCCAGTTTTAGCTGGGCTGTCGCGAATGCTGTTGCTTTGAGAGCTAGGGATCCCGCGGTCCTAATAGTCATCTCCAAGCAGTCAGTGCCCGCGATATTCAAATCAACCTGGCCGACAACGTCCAACGTCCAGACTCCACCCCAATCGCCGCCGACCACCCATCCACCTCGATCCCCACAGCCTCTTCTTTCCCACTACTCTCTGCCCATACTGACAACGACAACAACACAATCCTGTCCGCCCTTCCCTCCGATTTACCAGCTCCGGACCCCTCAATCACCACAACCTCTGCAGCTAAGCGCCGGCGAAGCGACAGCGAATCTTCGTCGGAAGCTGCTGACACGTCGTGCACCGCTGCCAGCAGAGCTGCCTCTGCAAAGCCAAGGCCGAAACGAAGACGAGGAGATCCCACTATGCGTTCGGACGGCGAGACAACAAAAGACTCTATTTCACCACACTTGTCCAACGGTTCCTCGAACGGAGTCTCCCCCTCCCGATCCAAGACCACAAATGGTCATCCAAATGGCAAGACCGAGAGCCATGGCTCGGGGTCAAGAAATGGTGCGGTAGCAAGCCGGCCCTTGCCTCCGAAATGGTTCGGTCATGATCGAGAAGAGGTGGCAAGGGTATTGATACAAAGTTTGACCGATCTGGGCTACCACACGTCTGCAACGGCATTGAGTCGGGAAAGTGGCTTCGAGCTCGAGGGGCCAACAGTGGCGGCATTCCGCACCTCAGTTCTGGAGGGAGATTGGCATAATGCTGAGGCTCTGTTATTCGGTGGCAGCTTGAGCGACTCGGGTGGGGGCGTAGAGATACACAACGGTGGTGGGAAGGCTGCAGCACAGCCAGACTGGGACTATCGGAGCAACCAGACGTTCTCCGGATTGAAACTGGCAGAAGGCGCCAATAAAAACGAAATGCTTTTTTGGTTACGGCAACAGAAGTATCTAGAGCTTTTGGAAAAGGGAGACCTCGGGAGCGCCTTGATGGTGCTGCGGCAGGAATTGACGCCTTTACACCACGACACTTCACGGTTGCACCACTTATCGAGGTAAGTACGTCCTGTTGCGAGCTTTGTCTCCGCTTAGAATGAGGAGTGAAATCCAGATGACAATCAAATGGGCTGTTGTATGTCATATGTACGTGCTAATTTTCGGAACAGTCTTATGATGTGCAGCCCTGAAGGCCTCAAGACACAGGCAGGCTGGGATGGCGCATCTGGTACTTCTCGGAATCACCTCCTGACCGAGCTGTCGAGTAAGTAATGATCCACTAGGCCAGGTATCACCCTTTGAGCTGACCATTCGCAGAGTCTATTTCTCCGAGCGTCATGATCCCAGAACATAGATTGGCTGTTCTTATTGACGAGGTCAAGGACCATTGGATTCACAATTGCCTCTACCACAATACCACAGATTCGCCATCTTTGTACGTGGACCACCAGTGTGACCGGACCAACGTTCCCACAAAAATGCATCAGGAACTAAGCGATCACGGCGATGAAGTATGGCATCTCGCATTCTCCAACGACGGTACCAAGTTAGCGACTGCCAGCAAGGATAAGCAGGTTTTCATTTATGACGTGTCGAATAATTTCAGCCCTATACAACATCTGGAAGAGCATGAGGCCGGGGTTTCCTACCTTGCTTGGAGTCCAGACGATACTAAGATCATCACGTGTACGCGAGGGCCTGACAATATGGCACGGGTTTGGGATGTGCAAGATGGGACAGTACTTCAACACATTCATGAATTCACACAGCCAGTGAGCTCTGCTGCGTGGGCCCCTGATGGCGAAACCTTTGTTCTTTCTTCCCACGATTCTAGTCGAGGGCTTTCTGTGTGGGATACCGAAGACAATCAGCTGTTCAAGTGGGAGGATAGCAAGCAGGCGATGCGGCCTTACGACATCAGTTTATCACCCGATGGTCAACGACTGGTCATCCTTCTCGAGTCCACCATCATCGTATACGACTACATAACACGGGAGAAGCTAAACGAATGGACGTTCGACGACATGCAGATGACATCAGTTAGCATCAGTGCTGATTCGAGGACGATGCTCATCAGCATGAACAAGAACAAGATGCATTTGATGGCCATTGAGACGGGCGAGCTACTACAAAGCTTTGATGGGGCGAGACAGATGAAGAACATGATACGTAGTGCATTTGGAGGGGCGAACCAGAATTTTGTTATCAGCGGCGATGAGGACTCTCGCATTCGCATTTGGCGGAGAACTGGTCCCCTGATCGAGACCCTTGAGGCACATAGAGGAGGTTGTGTCAATGCGGTCGCTTGGCATCCTAAAGACCCGAAGATTTTTGCGTCTGCCGGCGATGACCACAAGGTTCGCATGTAAGTCTCTGCCCTATTTGACGCCTGAAGTCCTGCTAACGTCCAGCAGATGGTCGATATGAGTACCTGTCGAACACCCCTCTTCTGCCTCTGCTATATTGATTATTTGGGTAGATAAGTCTTGTAAATTGGGCGATGCATTTGGGGCTCCAGGCGTGTGTAGTTTCATTCCATAAACACGTGCATTACGATTGCATGGGCGGTGTTTTATCATTCTTCAAGTTTCCTTGATTACGTAGAGGCAGATTCTCTTTCTGTGCCTGCACACATCACGACAAATACAGGGCGCAACACGGGCGACTTGACAGGGTAGGATCGGGACTGGCGCGAAGATGGCTATTGTCGCAGAGGAGTGGCGGGGTTTTGTAGAGGAACCCTCTTGTTCGTGACTTGCTTTCTTTGCATGTTGATAAGTTAACGATGACAAGAAGCACCACTGGATCGTCACTTGGCCCATCTGAACGTGTGGTGCTTGAATTGGATTGAGTTGGATCAAACCGAATCCTCAGCAGTCTTTTTCTTTTGGGGATGCCGGGAACTTGTTCTTGTGTGTCTCGTGAAATGGAGGAAATAGAAGTAGGTATTTTCAAGTTGAGATGGAACTATTGTTCAATGCACGTGATGCTACCCTGTTGGGCTCTCTGAGTATCTTGAGTTCAACGTGGCCCGAGTGGACTTCTTTATCACCTCCCCGCCTCAACATCCGTCTTCTATCGATGCCCGTCAGGTAAAGGTGGCATCTGTCTCTCTGCTTTCAATTCGGCTCTGTCTGATCGAGTTATCCAACCATTCCACGCCTTTTGCGTTCTTCTCACTCAGTGCAGGTGCTCAATTCCATTTGTATGAGTATTGCCGGAATAGCCGTTGACTGAATACAGCACGTTCTGTTCCAACCGAAAATCTCTCTTCTGGTTGATCTTTTCGCCATCGCTCACTTTCGCGGGCCCATTCTTTCCGGGCCCAGGTGTTCCTGCGAGCGTCGCCCCAGTCGAGTCGATGAGGTGCTTCAAGTCATTGCCAAGGGTCGCGAGTAGTGGGTTAAGGTCAGGGGAATCGAGGATATCGTTGATCAGCAGTAGAAGGGTTCAGAGCCGTGCCTCGAGCAGCCATCGTTATTACCTCGCGGTCCTCGTCTATTATGCTGAATGAGGATCTACTAAGCGTAAGCCGCGGATCAACGTTAAAACCATAGATAGCAGGACTTCAGACCCAGTAAAGCCGGGAACTTATTATAGAAGTGAGGAACTAATTGTCACGGAATTTTCTATTTTCTTTATCTAGGTTCTCCCACGTTCTTGTTTATCTAGGTTCTCGCGCGTTCGGCTTTATGTAAAGTGTAGAGGCGCCTACTATTATCCTTGTTTAGGTTCTCCCACGTTCTTATTTATCTAGGTTCTCGCACGTTCGGCTTTGTGCACGGAATAGAAGCGCCCCGTCTATGACTATATCCCCCTTCAACGCACGCGCACACATTCAGATATGTGTACAGTATAGAAGCGCCCCGTTTACAACCGCATCCTCCCTAACAAAATCGCACTAATACGGCATTATTCGGACGGTAATAAGCGCAATACTCTCCGTGACTATAGATCGCTCGTCATGTCTTTGGGAGGCCCTGGCGGACGAATCGGGATCGAGGAAAAAGGTGTCAGGGAGGGAGTTTAGGTATATGTTTTCGAATGATCGAGCATGTGTTGTCCGCGTCTACCGAGGGGAAGGGGACAAGTAAGTGATGTTGAAAGCAAGCGACCTCAACACCCTTCCGTCAATCGAGTATTAAATTCCCCCGTCTTCACCTTTGCGATAACATCACTATATTTCTTTGGCTACATACATCATACATTGTTTACTATTTACCATTTACAATTTTTGGCTCCTGTCAATCGAATCAGACTCTTGAATCTCTTCACGAAGAAAGCTGGAGTTCGATATGGAGGGCGAATTCCCGAATCGCCATTTCAGCGCTACGCCTGGTGGTAGCCCGCCCAATTACAATGCCGCGCAGCAGGCTGGCGCTAGTCATGGTCCCGCTTATCAAGGCACGTATGCCTATCGGCATGATAACGCGTCTAACACTCCTTCGACCGTCAATCGATTCAGCAACTCCCAGGCGCCGCCGAACTATCAACATGGTTACGGACAGCTTGGACCATCCGGCCCAGTTTACTCGTCGAGCTCGCAGGGAATGAGTCCGTACAACAATGGCGCTCAACAGATGTTCTCGCAGCCAAACACTGGTAATGGACGTTCGATGTCAGGACCAGCTGCGCCCATTGCTCACGGCAGCAATGCTATCCCAGGCCATCGAAAGCGCCAGGAAGCAAATGGTACCCGGAACGTCTCTGAACCCAAACGGGCAAAACGCGTCTCCACCGAAATCGAAGACTTGCAGAAAGTGGGCGACCGCAATCTGCAGACGACACAGGCCCGGTACGGCCCATACTCGCATGTCTTCTCAGGCCCTGTCCCGGCTCGCATTCGAGTGACGATGCAGCAGTGGACTCCACCTCAGGATCCTCGCCGTGCAACTCCGAATGCTCCGATAGAGATGTTGCCTTATGTTATTCAAGTGTATGATGCCATGATTGATACCTCGAGCGGCTTTTTCGACAAGGTGAATGCCGCGAATCGTATTCTCAATGGGAAATATCCGGCAGAGCAGCTTGAGGCGACGGCCTGGCTTATAGTTGTAAGTATGATGTGCGACAGACATGCAGCATCATCTTAGGTTCTCATACTTCCGCTCCTCCAAAATGCGAGCATTTCCAGAGCCAACTAGATCCTTGTTTACCAGACGAGTGGAGAAACTATACGAAAGACTTCTTTGTTTTACTTCATCATCTCAGTCAAAGAGCGGCGTCGTGGCTTTTGGTGGTTTGTTCGATTTCTTTGCGCCCTAATCTGTCTAGAGTTTGGTTGTTCTATTGCTGACATGTATTGCAGGATGAGGCTGTGACTTTGCATCGAGACGGCTGCCGCTTGCTCCCATTCGCGGACCCTACCTATGAACTAAAAGGCATCAAAGCCTGTATCCACGAAGATCGGCAGCTCTTTTTCAAAGACCGCATCGACGCAATTTGCGAAACTTTCAAAGTAAGACATCCTTAGACCTTCGCGATCTGACTATCGACTGATTCTGCAACAAGGTCTTCAAGTCTGCTTGCTGCGAGGCTCTCGACGGCGCCAAGACCTTCAAAATCGTGTATGGCCCGACCAAGATCCGTGAACGCACGAGGAACAATGCCATCAGCAATGATCGGCGTGCGAAGAAAGCTCGAATCACCAGCGGAGGCTCCATCAATAACGACGGCCCATTACATGGAGACAGGGAAGGCGTGGAAGACACTTCAGATGTCATCGTCGCTGCTCAGAAGAATGGTTCGTTGGCATTGGTGAATCCGCCCTTCGCGACACAGAGCCCCACTTCCTTGGCCGATTCGCAGCATGTCAATCCGGCCACCGGCGCCTCGCCTCCCAACAATATGAAGCCACCGCAGACGCCAAAGAAATCGGCGCCTACGATGTACAGCGGTGCTCCTACGTATGATGGACGGGCTACACACGCGTCGCCACCAAACCCTTTCTTGCAGGAATACATCCATTATGAATATGATCCGTCGAAATATAGTGCGGGACAGTTTCGATCTGAGCTTGAGATTCAATCGAACCAGTCGCAGACTGGGCTTAGTGAACACCAGGATGGTCTGATTGATCTTACTGGAGAGAACTTGAATCCAGCTCCTGGTGGTGGGGATGCGGCGAACGCTTGGTTGCGTCGCAGTCGTGATGTCGATAATTGATCTCCTTCTTTTGCAGACTCCTGTCTGTCATACATGTAAGTACCATGGTCATCTTTTCCTTGCTCGAGCTGTCAGCCTCTTCAAGGTGATCTTACTGGTAATTACTCGCAATGATGTAGAGTGTTGACTGACTTTTGTATAGTCTGTTCTCCCTGTACAGAAACCCACTTGGATGCGGCGGCATGGTGCTTCATGTCCTTTCTGGCTTGGCTTTGGCGCTATTGGCGTGCATGTTGAGTAGCTTATCAAGGCCTTTTTTGCCACTGAGCTTATGACCGATATTGATTTTAGAGGCGGATGGGCTGGGTTTGGCTGGGATGGATGATCCAGTCGCTGGTACTACAAGACTTATACTAGATAATAGACATTGGGCCGTACGCGCTTTTTCTAGTAGAGAGATCGAGTGGACGGGTTCGCGAGCTGGGTCAAAGATTTTAACGGATTGGCGGTGGACTGTCGATTATGTTAAGAAGTAGTTTATAATGAATGGTGACTTGATTGTTTCTGCCAATCTCTTGATGGGTATAGAGCTGGCCGAGTTGTGAGTTCGAGTCCTGTTTGCTTGCCTCGAGACAACGCAATAAGCTGGGTACAGCTTCGGTCTTGGAAAGTGAAATGAAGGTAAAAGCCGAGATCCAAGCCAGGTACTGTTCGACACCTGGGGCCAAGTCTATTGATAGTCAGCCCAGTAGTATTGGATCTAGTAGAGGAAAGAAAGCTCCAATTTGAGGTCAAAGCCTTCTGATTGGCCGCTCGTACTACATCAAGGGATCCTGGGACTCGGCTTCATCCACTACTCAGGGATTGACGCGTCCAAGAGATGAATCTTTGGCTGAAAGAGCTGGGAGATCATTGTAGACCGTGGTTCAAGCGCGTCGTGATGTAGTTCAGCTAGCTCGTCTTTGTCAGCAAGCGCCCCGGGCGTGAGTCAGGTCCCTCACTTTTATATCGCGAAGACCTCCACCTCCCCCAAGACCACTGGAATAAATCATGTAATCATCCAGCAGCCATCCAATTTAAATGCTATTTGACTCGTTACACTGACAACAAGTCCTGCTCGAATCTCCCAACCCTGATACAAAATTATTCCGCGCTCATGGACGACAAAATCAAAACCTCCCGCTTCTATCACCAATGGGCTGGCCATCCCATTGATGACATGGCCATTTTTCGCTCCAAAGCAAAGTCTTTGAGACCGAACAAGCCCATAATGTACTTGGCCGGCGACTCTTCGCTGGACAACAAATCCTGGGTTCCCGTGATAGGTCCGCATGGCGAAGATCCACCCGTAACCGTTCCAAAAATCTACGAAGCTGTCTTGCAAACGCCGTTTCCGAGGCCAGATGTTGCATTCTGGCTCAATCATTTGCTTGGTGATCGAGGTATCGCCCTCAATTTGGCTGTCGAAGCTAGTATGCTTAGGGAAAGAAAACGCGATTTGCTCGAGCACGACAAATTCATCCGCGACAATGTTACCTCTGAAGATATCATCATTGTGTCTATTGGTGGAAACGATGTTGCTATGAAACCTACATTCGCTACCGTGTGGCGTATGTTGCAGCTCTCGTGGCTGACACCACTCAGCTCACTGGCAAACGGGAAGGCATGGTGTCTGCGTTACTTTACCCGCTTATTCAAGGATCAAGTCAAACACTACGTGGAGAGAATGCTGGAAAAGCAAAAACCCAGAGCTGTGATTGTTTGCATGATCTACTACCCCCTGGAAGCGACGTCCCTTTCAACTGAGTCCAGCTGGGCTGATATACCGCTAAGACTGCTAGGATATAACCGCAATCCCGCGAGACTCCAGACCGCTATCAGAGCTATGTACGAGAACGCTACCAGGAATTTACAGATCGAAGGCACCGAGGTCTTTCCCTGCGCTCTATTCGAGATATTGGATGGAAAGAATGCTGAAGATTACACTGCTAGGGTTGAGCCGAGTTCGGTTGGGGGTAAGAAGATGGGAATACATTTTATGAAAATATTGGAGCCATTATTGGAGACGGATACAGGAACCGACGGGGTACAAGAACCGAAGTCGTGAAAGGCCATGGCAATTGGATGAAGAGAGCCTCTAATGTTGGTTCGCAGTCCCTCAGTACCCCCTGAGTATTACAACATTCAGCGTCATATCGTCATCGTTCCCGTATTAGACGTGCTCATCGGAAACCTTTCACTCGCCCTCTTCACAATCTCTTCTCCAACCTCTTCAGGCACGTCATAAATCGATCAGTATGAAACCCCCTCCCCTCAAACTTCAACCTCAACATCTTATCCCCCAACATCTGAGGCCCAAATCCCTGCATGAACCTCTCCAAGCTATGCTCGCAGAAACCCAAGTGTCCCTTCTTCCTATCGCAAGCCATGGAACTGTACTTGATGGCTGGCACGGGGAAGACCCTGAGTTTGCGTTTACCTACCAAGACAGATAATGTTTCTTTGTCCCAAGCTACGAATTCGGCGCGGGAGACAGGTGGGTTGGTGGCTTCGGCCTCACGATTGAATTTCCCTCGGCGCTTGATATAACGGAGGCGTTCCGCTGTCCATTCGAACTCTTCCCATTCACACTTATCGATAGGGAGTTCGACATCATCAGGCCAGTCTGGACCCAGGAGCACGTGATTCTCATTGGTAACACGTGACTTACACGTGACACCGAAATCCATACATTCAAAAAACACTGCTAGAAAGCAAGGAGAAAAGTAGAAAATCAATGCTTGGACAACCTAATTTGACTTCAAGGAATATATAAATGGTAGTCAATCGTGGTAGGCTCACCTTATAATTACATAGTATCATGCATCCTCAATGAAGATGAGTTCATCCAGTACGCCATGCTCTTTGATTTCCCATAACGCCTCTTCAGCCACTGAATGTATGTCAAACAACACTCACAGATCCAGATTCGCTTCCAGTACCGCTCGAATGATATTGTCCCGATTTTCATTCCTCATGACCGCAATTCCTACCACCTCACCAACTCTCTCCACCAACTTGTCTTTGGCATCGGCGCCACTGGGAGCACCATTAGATAAGCTTGGCAGCGAGTCTTTTGCGCACATCTCTAGCCCAGCGACCAGAGCCTGAACAACCATCTCTGCATCTTTCCGTCTTGTTTCGTCTTTGATGCCCTCTTGAAGAATGGCATCATATGCTGTGAGGTTCGGTAGGATTGTGACACGGAAACCTTCCGACCCGACCAATCCTTCCAGCGCAACAACGGCCCCATATTGAGCGCCAAAAGATTTCGAAGGTTCGAGAAAGGTTTTGAGGAGCGTACGTGCAAGCCGAGGTTTCAGCGTTTGAGAGGCTTTGCCGTGCTTCCTGGCGATTTGTAAGACTAACGCGGCTGCATGGTCTCGGAGCTTGAACATATCGTGCGTGGTATCCATCGTGCTGCCCAGTTGTTTTGCGATCAAGCATGTAAGAACGGGTGGAACGAAAGCGGAAATGTAGGGCTCGATGTATAGCGAGGCATTTGCGAGAAGGGATTGGAGAACGTGGAGCATTTGCTCTAGCACGAATAGGTCTTTCAGTTTATGCGTGACTTTCTCGTTCACAAACTGGATGAAGTATGGGACCAATTGATGCAGGCCCGGATCTGTGCTAAGAGAGCTGAAGGCGGCTTTCCTATATTCCTCATTCGAGTGGTCGAGAATAGCATGCGTGATTCGTTCAAAGTATAGCTGGATTTCGGAGGAGAGGATGTGTTTGACCAGAGGCTTTACAGTAACATTATCCTGACCACTCAATGCCGCCAGTGTCTGATTTGCGCCGCCGCCCTTGGGCAATAACTCTTGGTTCCTTGAATCTGCCGACGTTGGATTCTGAGGTATCGAAGGTTGTACACCCTCTACAGCCAGCCAATGTGCTGTGAAAGAAATCTCCCGCGGTACCTTTGGCAAGGGCGCGTTAATCAGCTTCTCGAAATCCACCTCTTCATCTTCCACGTAGTACAGTGGCTGTCCAGGCCCGATGCTCGCTTCCCCAAATCGCAGTGGTCGCGTCGATTCATATCCAAATAGCGGTTCTACATCCAGGACCTTGAGAGCTTGTGTAATGTCTTCTGTGTGTAGGATAGTCCGCCGCGAGTGGCGCATAAACTTTATAGCCTCATCGAGCACTTGGGAGATGCGAAAGTCGACATCCCGGGCGAGGTTATTCAGTACTTCAGGTGAGATTGTCTGGATGCCAACGGATTCGGAGACGTCCTTGATGTTTTCGGGATTCCAGAGCGACATATTGGGGTGTTCAGAGGATGCGCTGGGCAGTAGAGGATGATTACGGGGTCTTCAATTCATTGGCGAGGGTGAGCTGGAGTAGCAGTGGTCGGTGGTGGATTGAGGCTCTGCTGCACGGGCGGGCCGTACTAGAGTTCGCGACTCCACAACACTATCTACACAACTTTCCCAAATAGGATAATCGACCCTAACGTCTATATGATGTAGCCAACTCCCATCTTGAGGCCTTCCTGGTCTGCGCCATCTCCCAAATCGACGCCACAATTTCACCTCACGATTTGGCCCGTGTCTCCGATACCTATCAAATCATGTCCTCCTCCACAACCCAACTCGTGGGTCCCCACACAGCCTTCTTCTATGGCACTTTGATGGCCCCAAAAGTCCTACGACGAGTCTGCCACGGGCCTCATGCCAGTGAGTCTGCAACGTCGACCGCCATTACCGTCCGACCTGCTCTCCTGAAATCATACCGTCGCCATCGTGTTTTAGGGGCCGAATACCCAGCAATCGTGCCGCACGGATCGAGCACGGTGCGAGGTACTTTGGTCGAAGGTCTCACAGACGGAGACATCTGGCGGCTCGACATCTTCGAGGGAGACGAGTATGAGAGGAAAAAGGTCACTGTAAGGATTATTACCAACGAGGAACAAGGTCTGGCAGAGCCATCAGAAGCACAACTAGGCGATGAGATACAAGCGGAGTCTTATATCTGGATTGCTGGCGAGCATCAACTTGAAGATAAAGAGTGGGACTTCGAAGAATTCATGCGAGAGAAGATGGTCTATTGGGCAGGCGAGGAGGGCGAGACGAGAGATGATATGAGAGGTGAGTTTGAATTATTTCACGAGTCTATGAGAGAGTATTCCGGAGCTGATTCGTCTTGTGATGAGACAGAAGTTGATGAAGCTGTCGAGGCGCAGGGGAGAGATCCGATGGGTGGGAGAGGGCTCTCCGGGAGCATTGGCAAAGCTGTTGAAGAGAGCCAGAAAGAGAAGGAAGCTCTGAAGAGTGCCGTATGAGGACGGTCGAACCAATTAACCCTAGAGCTCTCCTGCTGTTTAAATGCGCAGTTGAAGGCTATTTGAAGAATGTCCCGAATATAGACAGCCTGAGTTTACACCTGCTACATGGACTCCTTTTAGAGAGCATTATATGTTCAAGCTCAAAGCAGCATTACACGTTACGGACATCGAGGTTTGGACAATAGCTGACAGGGAGAATTGAGAGCAGGGCCTTCCTACGGATAGAGGCCACGACGCCCCGTCACGTCACGGGCTGTTTAATGTCTTTTTGACTTCAATTCTCTAGGACAGCCATCTCCAGCAAAACAAAACAAGGCCAAGCGGGGCCGTGGCGTCGCTGGAGCCAAGGACATAGGTGATATATATTTCACCAGCACGCACTCCTAATTAATTTCTACATCGTCTACATCGTGTGATCCCCAGAAATTCGATCCGCAGTAGGCCAACTCACTAACAGCTCCTTCAAATGTATTGGACACAGAAGACAACATACCTCAAATGCAACCACACCGTCAAGGAAACAGGGTGTGATGGAACTCGTCCATGGCCCTCCCCTAACAGGTGTAGCTACCCAAGAACTCTCAAGCCCAAGCCCGTTGACGATTATTGCGGCGACAACTGTGCTTCACATGAAGCTACGGCGACATTGAGAAATGGGGAGGAATCACCGTACTACAGCCAGGCTATTGCTGGGGATTCGAGGCAGGCGGGCGAGTGAGGTATCCACTATGACAGCTCTCTTCGGTACATGACCTGGACGTTTTCATAAATTTCAAGCGGCAATATATAAGTACCACCGTCACAAAACGTACCCCTCTTACTCACTTACCTGGAACCTTAACACATCAACAGCGCTTCTCCAAAATTCCCTGAGAATGTGCATAATAACGTACACACACTACTGTAAATGCAGCCACACCCGTCGAACGAGTGAAGTCTGTGGATCGCGGTTTTGTGGACCCTGGGTCGTCGCTCGCGCATCAAAAGACGAGTATTGTATGAAGTGGTGGTGTAGGAGGAGTAAGAGGGCGAAGTGTAGGATTAATACGATGGAGGCGATGTTGGAGGAGCAGAGGAAGCAGATTGAGGCTCAGAACGAAATTATCCGTGGATTGAAGGAGGAGGGGAAGGGCGGGTGTGCAAAACGGGGAGAATGATAGGATGGGTGATAAGTTGGGTGATTAGTCTTGCTAGTAGTTTGCGTGGGAATTTGCAGTGGATTAGGGGGATGGGGTCTTTATGCCCTTCTTGACTGAGAGGGATTTGTGTTACTGACGTTTGGATGCCTTTGTCATTCTTGGTTTGGGAAGACAAGCGCCATGTTTGCCATTTTTGGCGTTCTGAACAGCAATTCCTGGCTAATTGGCCGGCAACATGACCACAAATATCTGGGTCTTGATGCTGGCTTGAAGGTAACAATGGTCAGCCTGAAAGAGCGAGGGTTCAGCAGCTCGCTATTTCGCGCTGTGTATGAGAAAGGCTTTGAAACTTGTAGTATGACTACATACATACCAAACCGGTTACCTCCTTTTGATCCACTTAAAGACATAAACAACCATTTATACTAACACTTTAGCTACTTGATATCATTATGCTGCTTGGTCAAATGACGGCTTGTTTTCAATGGATATATCAGCGGCGAGAACCAGGCTATCCACGGTTTACGGCCGTGAAGATACACGAGCGCTGTTACGAGATGAAGCTCGCGTGATCGTAGCTTTAGTGACAGTTTTATATCCAGCAACAATGAATCGTCGTACCTTCATCCACGAGACTCCTGACACAAGCTTCAGAAATGGATAAATACCTGCCTCCCGCTGGCTTTCTCCTAAGATTATATTCCATCGATTACCTCCAACGACTACAATACAAAACTTACCTCAAGGAAGATTTCCAAGACAACCTACAATCATCCACTAAAAATCACAGAGAAAACCAGCTCTCAATCATTCAGGATGTGTCTATATTGCCTACCACCTTCTTCTCCCAGAGAGAACTTGAACTTTGCACACGAACTACCAGCAGCAGACTCTTTTGTATCTACTACTCCTGCACAACAAGAAATATTAGATTTTGAGCGCAGGCAAAGACAAAGACGAAGTGGCCCAGAACTTGTGCCTCCTCCACATGCAGAATTACCCTTTCGCCACGTCAGACCAGCACTCCATGTTCCGAGCCCAGCCTACATTGGCCCTCTCTGCCATTGTCACGAAGCTCCAGGACCGCACGCTCCACATATGCACTCATCAAATCACCCACTACATTCGAGCAGCCAACCTTCGACACCCTTGAGGCATCCGAATGAGGTTGAGTGGCAATACGATTTCGGTCCTGACGTGCCACTTTATGAGGATGTAGCCGACCGTTTTGCTCAGCGAGCAGCTAGCAAAATCGCGGCTGGAGATCCAGACGCCAATGAAACCAATACCACAGAGCGCCTCGAGAATGACCTGTGGGATGTGGAGGGTAAAATTTTTGCGCTTTTGAACAGCCAGTGGAACAAGGCTTTGGAAAATAGACGTTTGGTCGATCAGAAGGGGCCTCGCGAATCTGCAGCTGACAACGCAGGCGCCGAACAAGCGAGTGCAACAAACCGCCTCGGCGTAGTTTTGGTGGATATGGAGCTAAAGTTTCTTATATTTTCGGAAAGCCTGAGGGAAGTTGTGGCGGTGAACAAGCGTTTGGACAAAGCAAACGGGATTTGCGAATCTGGAGCTAAAAACCCGGACGTGGAAAGGACAAAGAGGGGACAGCAGGAAGAGGAGCGATTTGCACAGGATTTGGGAAAGCAATCGCATATGAATGATGCTGAAGGTAATGCAGGGAAAGCAGGAAAAGAAGGGAAGCAGTCTCAAGCGAAAACCCGGAATGGAGACTCAACAATGCCGAACGAGGGGCCTTCGAGCGAGAAAGAGAAGAGCACTACTAAAAGCGCCCGACATGGTGGTCGGGAAGCATGCTACCAAGCGGTGAGTGAATGATTTTGAATTAGAAGAATCATCGCTGACAGACATAGCTCCAAGCAGCAGGATTCCCATTCCCCCCATCACAAATCGACTTGTTACGCAAGGAAGCTAGATCCTCCCCAGACGCCAGGAAATATCCGAATGCACTCAATGAGGTGATCAAAATCCTGGTCAGTCAATAAGCTGTCTTCCACGTCCTCGACGCGGCCTGACTAATATGGGTTACGAAGTACCAAGCCGGGCTGACCACAAGGGACATCGATGAGTTCCTCTATGAAAAGGGTGAGCAGGATGGTGCCGATGCGCTTAATATGAATCTGAGGGAACTTCAACGTATGCTCGTGAAGCGTATACTCTCGAAGGATCAAAGATGATAGGGGCACGTCTGCTCATATGATAGCTGGTGCGGGAAAGAAGGGAGGCTCATGTTTGAGGATTTGGCTTGATTCGACTCTGTTCAAATTCTGTAATTTGCCATCACAACAGCTGGCAGGGCCTCACGAGGCAGAACTCTTGTTGTAGAAATTCTTGTAACTTATCTTCAGGGAAATTGTCCGTGATACTGTGATCAACCATCTAGTAAATAGAGTGGTAGTCGTGCGAACATGTGATAAAGATAGAGAGGGAAGAACGTAACATGACCATGATCAACTCGTAATACAAACAATGCGAGAATATAAGTTCGCAAGTCCGCAGCCTCCTTTATTCCGGTTAGCTCAAACTCACTTGGAGAGCGATTGGCTGCGGATTAGCCTGCGATATGCTCTTTTTAATGTGCGCTGACAATTCTATAGTGCTCTAATGTGAATCGCTAGCTATAAATTTCTATCACGTTCAGGAATCTAATTACCAGAGATTTGTGATATCGATCTCAACATGAAGTGAGATACGGATAGAACAGTTAGTTCTTCCCGATAGGTTCGTTGCAGGTCAGCGATGCAGTCATCTGCCCTTCAGGCGTGTGATTCATGTCAGTCACCAATAGAACCATGATAGATAAAAGTCCAGCCTTTCTCCACGACGTTGCAGAGTAGAATCAAACCCATCACCCACGAACATCAAAACTCAAAGAGCAATTCACCATGCCCATCACAACAGAACAAGCACAGAACCCCAAATCAAGCGAGCGAACCGGACAATCGGCAGAGCTTGTAACGCAATGCAATCCCAGACTTGAAGAAGACTGGAAAGCCAAATACGACAAGCTTAAAGCCGAGCACGAGGATCTGGGCACCGAGCATGAGTTACTGCAAGAAAAATGTAACAAAAAGGTGGGTACGTCATTTACAGCACCCAGAGGCAAAGAAGACTTACAAAATCAGGTCAACCACGGGGATGGTACAGTGGAGGATGAAGACACGTACTCTGTGTGGCGAGATGGCGACGAGAGTGAAGTTTGATAGGAGTGCCATGAAGTGATATTACCGACTTCACGAAGCGTAGTGGTGATGATTTGGATATTGATGTGCTGGCGTTATGTTCGTGTGCTATAAATCATGTGAGAGATGTCAGCGGACCTGTTGGTGTCAACAAGATCTTTATCTTCCTGGATTGAATCGCTAGCTCAGCGAAATACAATAAACAAAGAAAAAGAGAAGCATACTTCAATAATACATGTTTCACCACCCTCCATCATAACAAGATCACTTCAGAAACCAACAACAACAATGTCAGAACGACGTCAAGAAACTGCCCGCTCATCACCAAGCGGCAATCGACAACCTCCCTGCGGCGCTACACTGACCGAGCTCGCTGAAAGACTCGAAAATATGGGTGACAAGTTGGAGAAAATATCGACAAAGGTTTGGTTATTAGGGGAGCACGTTCTGTTTCTCGATGATGAATTGAAGCGGCTAAGGGCCGGAGAGCCCAGTCGAAGATTGCCTTCAAGAGGACTCGACCCTGGTAAGTTCGCCATTCCAAGCCCAGTGATCGATCTGATGGTCACTAATGGAGTGGGAGAAGAGGACAGCAGAACCTAGTATACGCTCACGGCGTGAATCTGGAAAGGCGATTAATGTCTGGGAAATTGGACTTCTCTGAGGATTTATTCTGTATAGTGTACAGCAGAGCGGGATCGGGACTTAAGAATGAGGAAGGAGCCAATGAGCACAATATATTCCTACTCGATACAACTGGCTATTCCTACAATCATAAACTCCAGTTGAGTACATCTAGGCGCCCAAGGGGGCCGTTAGCTTCCCGTTCTTTTTTCACGCTCTTGAGATTCTGATAGCAAATTGCATATTCCTGAAAAGGGTTTCCGAGACCGGTGAGGGTTGTTTCGGCGCTAATTGACGAATTACTAGGTTGCCTATTTGTACCAGTCTGACGCATTAGTCACAGCCAGACCATGTGGGGTTAGGGTTTGCGCCACCATTCAGCCCCCTTGATTACCTTGCCCGCCCCACTCCAAGGGTTTGTTTTCTCTCCTTCTTTGTTTTCTTGCTTGATGACAACGGAGCTCGATTGTGCTGTCTTCCCGCTTATGCTTCCATCTGAGTGTCGTTGCGCAGGAACAGCTCTGTCAGAGCTTGCGCGCGGCTTTAACCTACGAGCACCTGGTCGACTAGGAGGACTAAGAATTTCAGTATCCCATGCGCGAGAAGGACAGAATTCATACATACGTCAAAGCCTCGAGCCCGAACCACTCTACCAACTTCGCCCGAGTGACCACCTTTTTATCATGCAAACTACCCTCGATTTGCTCATTGTAATACTTTTCGTAAGGATCTTGAGGTTCTGCTGCAAACAATTGGTTTTGGCAATAGACGAGGTAGTCAGAGACCGAGCGTGCTATATAATCATCCCAGAGAATTGGATGGCAAAGCACCTGTCCCCTCCTGCAGGACGCTGCCAAGTTCTTGCACATCGTCTCAAAATGTTTGATCGGGGCAGTATAGCTTGGATAGGCTCTTCGAAATTCTCCATACAAACTAGTGTCTTCAACCTCGTTTTCAGTCTCTCTGTCGACTCCCATTTCGTCATTGTCTTCTGCCATAGCAACCTCTGGGGCTTGATCGATCCCTGATGGACTTGGTACAGGGTTGGACGGGGGTGCGACAGGCTGTTTTGAACTTTTCCTAGACTCGAGAAACTCCTTCCGTGCTTTGGCAGCCTCGAGAGCCGGATTCTGGGATACTGGAGACTCCTGAGTGAAGTCAAAGCGGGACACCTTCTGCTCTCGAAGTTGCTCTGGCGACATATCTGGCGCCTCTTTGCGCTTATGATTTACACTAGCACTCGCGGGCGTGTTCCGCTGGCTATATCGTCCTTCAGATATGCGAGCAGAGGTAGCAGGCGCCTGAAGATCGTCTGAGACGTTATGGGCAGACTCCTTTAGATCGTGAAGCAGCTGCTGCTCGGCCATGGCGCCAGTGGCTTCAGAAGGTAGATCACTATCCGCCCCGTCCACTGCTGATATTAGCCTGCTCGGCGGCGGCCCCATCGCCATGCGGGAGGAATCTTCGCCTGCAGAACCGTTTTGAGACTGATCAATCGATCTCGGAGTGTTTTGTGTTCCTGACGATGACGAGTGTGCCCGTGCTGAAGACCGTGTCTCACATTCTCGGGTCCAAACCTGCGATCTTGCAATCCCTGACCATGAAGAATGGTCTCGGAAGATATCGCTGGAAAGTGTGAGTTGAGATTCGTTGCCTGCCGTTGGTTCTTGTAACATTGTCTCAGGCCGGACTGCGGACGAGAATAATTTTGCGGTGTCGACTGTTTTGGGTGGCTGATCAACCTCCATGTTCTCAACCTCGTCAATCGGAGTCATCACAGGTTCAAAGTCAGGATCAGGTCGCCGACCAGAAGAAGACTGAGAAGCGTTCCATATGGCATTTTGTGCCATACTTGCAATTTTCGGACGGATCACTGGAGGAGAGGATTGCAAAGGACTGCTTTCGGGCGGAAGATTATCATCGCTATTGGTTTCCTCTTTGTGAGGCGTTGGTGGCCATTCTGCAATGATCTCGTCGTCGTCGGAATCGTCATCATCTTTAGCGCCAGAGCTCGCATCAAGACGGGCGTCAGTCTCTTCGCCCGAGGAGTCTCCTTCCATATCGACGTCCATCTTTTTTTCAGCTCCAAAGAGGTCGCTCGCAGGCTCGTTGTGAAGCTCTGTCAGCAATCTGATGGGTATATTGGCAGATGGAAAAGTCCCTCCAGGCCTCGGACGGTACTCGGCTAAACGAACGAATTAGTCAAGAGAATAATGTTTTCAGCTTGGGTCAGTTTCGATAAATTTCTGGCAACCTGTTTTCCAGATTCTGCCAAAAATCTATCGATATCGACCTGGGTTTGGGTCAAAGTGTTAAAAGAGAAGAGGAATCCAAGGTACTCACACTCCACGCGCTCCAAAAGCGCCTCTTGGTCATCAGGACAAGCATATTCAGACCGCTTAGGGGTACGCATGCGAATCTCGGCCCATGATCGTGATCTGGAGCCCCTAGCAGTCCTTTTTCGAGCTACTTGAGTTTTGACTGTCTCTACCGGAGTGGCGCTCAGTCGTGGCGCTAGAGGCGACGGTGACCTACTCGCAGAAGCACTGACAAGATCCACAATCTTCTCGTCGTCGCTTTGGTTCACTCTAGGCAGCCTTTCAACGGAGACGGTCCTCTTAGTCGTACTGTGTCCTGGCAAGAGCCTCATGAGGCCATCATAAGGATTAGAGTGAGCCTGTCGGGGCGGCCTCGTTCCGAATAACTTGGAGCCATCGTTGCGATGAGGCACTACAGGTGGTGCTAGATTTGCTCCGCCAAGGATCTCAAATCCAGCTCCGTGCAAGCTAGGTTGGATCTGGGTAGCAAACTCCTGGGTGTACTGACCGTTCTTGACGACTCTGGTTCTCGATGCTGTCACAGGTTCTGGACCTGGAATCTCGGTTTCTGATGCTGGGTGCATCAAGCGCTCAGCCTGATGTAGTAGATTATGGACTCCGGGTCTCGTATGAAAATTCTGTGGATCACCAAGGGCCGCCACCTTCTTCTCATTGACGATACCGACATAGTCTAACAAAAGCTGGACACGATCTGCCTCCTGGCCAGAAGGAGCGACCATGACCTGAAATCTCGGGATATTCAACAGTGCTTGGTTGCCTAGTTTAGCGAGGTTGTCGGTTTTTGAGTGGCTTTCAAGCATTTTGACAGCAGGTTTCGAGAATTTTGCGCGCACCGCAGTAAAGCCATCGGAGACTAGGCAATTGAAGGGATGCTTTGTCTTTGTAAACTGTCCATTGTGAGCAGAAGGTCGTCTTGCAACAGGTTGAGATCCAAATATGACGCTGGATTTGAAATTCCACATCTTGAGATCAAGGCTTGCAAACTTTTGTCAAAATCTCCTCAGAGTTACCGGATGATCATCGCCATCACTCTCGAATTGGAGGTGTTCTACTGACTGCGGTCATTGTAAAGGAAGAATGCTCGACTTACTTGTTGCACTTGGACCAGGACTGGCTCTTCGATCTCGTATGCTACATCTATCCACAGGTTGCTTCCATCGTAAGAGTATGGACTAGGCCCGTTCGGTGCCGAGCTGGAGAGCGCCGTCGGGTCGTCGTCACGTTTTTTCCACTCGATAGCATTCTTCAGTTCTTGCTCGAGTTTCGGACCAAGCCAGCTGTCCACTGCAGAATCCATTGTGCGCGTCGTTGGACCCCGAGACGCGGACTCCGTGGCAATCTGGATAACACGCGCGGAGGAAGAGGAAAACGCGACGGGGAAGGTATGTGGATGGCGCGTCGGCACGGGTCATCGCGTATCGACGGTTTGGCTTGGCTTGGCGGACAGAGTCGCGTCCTGGATTATGTGTTGGTCATCAGCATCAGCATGCAATGGAAGACGATCACGGGTTAGGCTTTGGTGGGTGGTGTGGTGTTGTTATTGCGGGTGTGGTTGTGAGAGGGGTGCAGCAGGAAGCTGGCAGACTCATGAATAGGTGCGGCGAAATGAGATCAATGTTGGCTCGTCAAGCCCTGAGAGAAGCGATAATCATTTCCTCTGGACATCTGACTACACTGAGACTGGGTTCGCCATAAACAGATACTATATCACAGAGCTGGCTTTCTCTGTTGTCTCCGTTTGCCTATGATCGCATTCATCCAGACCAGCTGGCGGAATTTCCCTGTTCTAAGCTCGCTTCCCGCTTGTGGTGACTTATACTACATCAGTACACCATTACTTGCAACTCGACAAACTCGACCACCATTTCTCAGCCTGAACCCTTCCTGTACACGATCGCTCCCACTGTACCCTCGGCCCATATCAGACCCTCATGCCCTACAAGGAAGATAGAACGGCTTGGACGCCCACACAGCTGCAGCGACGCTGGCCATTCACCATACACCTCCGCCTGCACTCTCCTCTGGCTACTGGATAGCCTCTGCCCAACGCCCTCTGACCTCGTGTCTCGATAGGGTGCCCATTGTTTCGTAGCTTTTGGTCCTCAGATCTGCCTCCATCCATCCAACACATGGCTCCCAAGCTCAACGAAATCCCAAGCCCGGCGCCCTCTTCCGGCGCCATTTCTCAGGGCCATTCAAGACGTGCTTCAGCCGCCTCATATGTTTCGCAGCCCGCCTTGAGCAAGGAAAAGCTATCCTCAGCCTTGGATGAAATACATACCAGCGCTTCTCGCTCCGAAACTCTGACAACATTTGACGACTTTGCATCGCCGCGACCTGGAAGCAAAGGCGATGGCCGAGGGTTCGCCGAGGATGTCGTGCAGAGTGGACTGAGTGGTCTATATAACCGGTTCAAGGCTTCAGTTGGGGCCGCAAGAGATGCTGTCGCAGGAGGTGCCGGAAGTGAGAGCGCAGACGACGTATCTATCAAGAGCGGGAATGCAAGACTCGCAGCGTTGAAAGTTGATGGGACTGGCCTTGTTGCTTCACCAGCTACTGCGTCTTCAACATCCTCCACAAAGCCGCATTCGCCTTTGACAACCAGGTTTCCCGAGCCTCAGGTGCCAATATCACAGAGCCCACTTCCCATGCCTAGTGTGCCAATCACATCAAAGCCATCGAGACCCGGCGGAAGTGCCTCCCCTATATTGAACTTGCAGGTCAAGACATATCCACAGGTTACAGAAGAGTCTTTGTGTTCTCCTAATGGCACTGGCTCGAGGACAATGTCTCACCAAACAGAAGGAGTTCCAAGTACACATGCGAGAGAGCAAGAAACTCAAGGCTTTCCGTTAACCAAGAGCAGAAGCAGGCCAAGCGGACAATCGGTTATCGATCATCAGCCAGACGCTTTGGGAGCATACCGAGATGCAGACCCTGCGGCAACGACCAATGATCATATTGGTTTAGACCTAGATCAAACTCCGAGGACATCCATATCTACTAGAACCTCTGAACGCCCGAATTTGGCCCTAGAAACCCCCAGGAAATCCCCAATGAACAACTACAAGCTATTTTCGCCACCAGTTGAGGCGCATGAAGGCACATCATCGCAACCCGAGCCCTCAGCTGAGTCCTATGTATCGCCACCACGACCACCGCTGATCCAAGTCAGTCAATCCCACCTGCCTGGATTCCGAGCCTCACGGACTAATTCCTCAGACGGAGAGAGTACTTCTATGGCCGCGGCAGCGCGCAGTCGGAGTTTTGGGCCAGTCCAAGAGCGTGCGACCAGCTCTTCGCGTGGCCTTGCCGACAGCTCCAACACCGTCTCAAGAATGAGAAGTAAGATTCTTGCGAAAGAGTTGTGGATGCGCGATGAAAACGCCAAGGACTGTTTTTATTGCGGCGACACCTTCTCTGCATTCCGAAGAAAACATCATTGCCGTGAGTAGCTTCGTCGACAATCATTTGACCGAGCTGACGTCCAGCTTCTTAGGTATCTGCGGTAACATTTTTGACGCGAAGTGCACTTCATTGGTCTCCGGTAGAATTTTTGGACAGTCTGGTCGTCTGCGTATTTGCAGGCCGTGCGAGGCCATTGTACACGGCACTGACGACGATTCTTCTGTCTACTCGGATGACGCCTCTCTCGCTGGTCATCCCGTGTCACCTCGAATCCCTGCGGACTATGACCAGTGGCAGAATGTCTATTCTATGAGCAGCTCTGATATGCGACTGGGCGCCGGTCACATGAACATTGGTACCCCCACAATGGGGGTCCCCATTTCGCGTAAGACAGGAGAGTCTAAACGACGATCAGCTGTCATTGAACTCGATGGCAACCACAATCTGCCACGGCCTAGCTCCTCAAGATCTCTGAAGTCGTTGAGCGGACGGCCTCGCTCGTCAAGTCACAAACGTCACAACTCACGCTATGGGCATCAGTATATGAAGAGCCTGAAATCGTTCGACGATCGCGCGCCATTCCAGCGTCATGACTCCGAAACGTCGCGCCACGGTCCATTACTGCCAGCTTTCCATCACGACAACATTATCGATCCTGATTTGGCGGCCTTTCTCTCGGATGAAGGGTCGAGTGAAGACGAGACTCAGAGCATATTCGCAACCATGAGCGGTGACCCGTCTTCTCCAGGGAAGATGGAGAATGAGAGAGCTGGCTTTGCGGGTTTGCTAGCATCCGTACGACGTGGCAAGCCTTGGGGTGCTGAAAAATCAGCCGGTGCAATCAGCGTGACAAGCCGTGACGCCGATAATGTAAGTCTGTCTGGGCGCAATCCTTCGCGTCACGGTCGGAAGCGAAACCTCAGTGTCAGCAGCGCGTACCACCCGAGATCTTCTCCCCGGAGGGCCAAGAGCAATTCACTCTTGAAGGGCTTTATGATCGGCCACGGTGGAGGATCTCCTGCTCCCACGGGCCTACCAAAGACCTTGCCGCTACCGACGACTAATTCCAAAATGATGCGAAGCTCGTCCATGCGAGGGGATGCTGCGCCAGCTGTTGAGCTTAACCAAGCTAGTCTGCAGCATGTGAGAAGACTTTTGCGGCAGATGATCCAGGATGCTGAGATTGTCGATGCTAAGCGTTGGGAAAGGGCTCTGATGCCGATACTTTTGCAATGTACCGACGATGTTAATCTCGACATTCAGAGGAACGATGACATCGACATCCGGCACTACATCAAGCTGAAGAAGATTCCGGGTGGCAAACCCGGGGATACATCGTACATCTCTGGGGTAGTTTTCACCAAGAATCTTGCTCTCAAGACCATGTCTCGTTGCATTCCAAATCCACGCATAGCACTTGTCACCTTCCCTATCGAGTACACCCGATACAATCAACATTTCCTCAGTCTCGATCCAGTGATCGCGCAAGAGCGAGAGTATTTGCGAAATCTTGTCAAGCGAATCGCTAATCTCAACCCTCAAGTCCTTCTCGCCGAAAAGAACGTATCAGGACTTGCGCTGGAGTTTCTCGAGGAAGCCGGTATCGCAGTCGTGTACAATGTCAAGTCGTCAGTCTTGAATGCAGTTGCACGGATTACCCAAACAAAGCTGATAACCTCGCCTGACAAACTCACAATGGACCCATCTCAGCTTGGCAAATCCGCAAGTTTTGATGTCAAAACATACGTTCACAAAACCATGAAGAAGACATTTGTATATCTTTCTGGGTGTCAAAAGGACCTCGGTTGCACTATCGTTCTTCGTGGGGCTGAGATTAAACAGTTGAGAAAATTGAAACGCATCACGGAGTTCATGTGCTACGTAGTCTACAATCTCAAACTGGAAACCTGCGTAATGCGAGACGAGTATGTACTCATACCTGCCACGTTGCCGGGTGGCACGCTCAAGTCCGGGAAGGCAACTTCATTGGAGGAACTCACGGAACCATCACACAAACCTCCGCCTCAAAGCGATGGCGTAATCGAATCGAAACCTGTATCTGATAGCAATTCGGACGAAGTTTGCCACGAAGTCTCAAACGATTTGAAAGCTGGTGTGTCTCCCGAAAGTCTGGAGCCGAATGATGATGGGCCAGCACCTGCCGAGCACAGTCTCCCAGGAATGCCTTCGTTCTACAATGATGTGGTGGAAAAACATAAGACCAAGATCATTTCGGCGTCTCCTTTCGTGAAATTCGCGCAACCGTATCTGCTTGCACAAGCTCGCGAACAAGAAGCAAAGCTCACGGAACTGAAGCGACTACGTGACCAATATGCCTTCGACGGTGAGGAACAATCTGATGAGAAGATCCCAGAAAAATTCGAGCTTGTACAGCCTGAGATGGTGCATCGACTGGTAGAGAAGCCTACCAAACAAGTTCGAGACTACCTTTTCGCCGTGCACGATGCGCAATACGAAAAAGCCTTACACAGCTATCAAACTCAGAAGCGGCAATGGGAGCTTTATCTTGCTGGCAACTCGAGTCTTTTCGATCCGACCAACCATCAACGAATTGCTGTACTATACAGCATGGTCAACTCCAAGACTTCCAGCCCTTGCGTTGGTCCTGATGTGATAGCCCTAAGCTTCTACAACGAACACGATCTCGATGACAATTTCCTCCCGGATCTCACTCTCGGGCAATACGTGGAAGATCTTTGTCGCGGAATAAATGAGCCATGCACAGCAAATGGCTGCGAGGAGCCTCTCTTTAACCATCATCGACAATACGTCCACGGGGAGGGCCAAATGAGTGTCATCGTGAGCAAATGTCCTCCCCGGTTGCGGGGCATGCAAAACACTATCCTAATGTGGAGTGTCTGTCGTATATGTGGACAAGAGACCCAGGTCATTCCCATGTCGGAGAACACCTGGAAATACTCGTTTGGAAAGTACCTAGAATTGACATTCTGGAGCACGGATCTACATCCCCGAGCTCATGCATGCCCACACGACATTCACAAAAATCATGTAAGATATTTCGGTTTCAACAATGTGGCTGTTCGGATTCAGTGGGATCCGGTCGAGCTTCATGAGATCATCGTCCCGCGAGCCACCATAACTTGGAAGGTCGACAGCGACCTGGAACTCAAGAACGATCAATACCAAAAATTCAAGGCCCGTCTTGATCGATTCATGGCTTCAGTCAAACATCGCATCGAGAGCATTCAAGTCGATAGCGTTGCGCAAACTAAAACCGAGGATTGCAGAGCGGAAGTGAGCAGATTGATCAGGCGTGCAAATGAGGATCACAAAGCTTTGACAGAAAAATTGCAGGAAAAATACTTGAACTCGCGCTACTATGAGATCATACCGTTAAATAAAGCCGCCAAGGCTATACACGAGGTGTCTATCGAGTGGGACGACATCTTCGCTCAGTTCGAAAAGGACTTCTTTCCATCGGAAAAAGATATTCGGCGACTTGCAGAAAAACAGATCAACAACTTCCTCAATCGAAACGCGTCCACCACATCGATCGGCTCAATCGAGGAGGGATCTGAAGACGTGCTCACAGAACTCAAGGAGACTCCACCCGTCACAGTTTCTCCTTCACCCGAGCTGGCAAGGCGTCTGTCGACTACTCTGTCTCCGGAAGACACCCACAGTGTCTTAGCATCGGTGTTGAAAGAGGAGCAGCTGGGCGAGAAAGACACGTCAGGGCCTCTAACTCTTCCCCCTGCCGCCAGAGTGAACATGTCTGAAGTCGATGGATCATCGCCTCAGTCAGCCGAAGCACAAATGGTAGCAGTTGAGCGAGAGGATGTCAAACATCTTGACCTCGCGGTCCCGGCTGACTTTCCTCCCAAGCCCGAGAATCCGGACAAGAATGATTTTAACAGCACTGGGTCATCGGAAGAAACCTCCCGTTCGACCGATCCACCATTGCTAGAGCTCAGCCCTCAGGTCTCGAATACTGTAGACCAAATGAGAACAGGTCTCGATGGCAACGCGCCCGACAGCGTTTCCCACGAAACTCGAATACCACGTCCAGCTATGCCGCCTCCCAGAGTTGACCTGAGAACCTCATCACCCCCATTAACTCGAACACGTTCTCAACCACAAACGGCGACGCTCATGAAGCGCGACCGTCACATCGAGCCGAACGCAAGTTCATCAAACTCTTCTCTTGGTGTTTTGGGGATCAGAGAGAGGCTCGGCAACTTGGTGAACAATCCAGCCCAGGTATTTGATAAAAGAATGGGTACCGGCGGAACCTTCAGGAGATCGTCATCGCGCTCGTTCATACCTCGATCAGTGCCTGGAAATCAGCGCAGTGAGTCCAAGGTGCTCACATTGAAGCAACACTTTGAACAATTGAGCAAGGAGTTTGAGAAGCAGCGATTGCGCGAGAGGCAACAAAGCATTGTCAGAGGGAGGCAACAGAGGGCGTATCCGTTTGCATCGTCCACCCCAATCGTAGACGTGTATCGTGACGCTCATGAGGCCGTCCAAGATCAAGAGTCGAGCGACGAGGGGGAACAGCCACAAGCACGGATCAGTAAAAACATAAGCCATGCGGGCAATACTGCTCATATCGTGACGCACAATTTAGAGAACATCGCAGAATCTGGAGACTCTGGCGGGCCACAGCCTCCAGAAGATGACGTGGCAACGGAACTCTCGCAGGCTGAAACTTCGCACCATTCCGATACAGAGGGTGGCGAAGGCAGCGACAATGAACCAGGCACTTCAGAAGGCACGCCAAATACTGGTCTTGAGACACCGATTTCGCCGAACGATTCGCAGCTTGATCTGCAAGAGTTTAAACATGAGAGGAATTCCATCCTGAAGATTATTACCAGTTTTTGGTCGGAGCGCTCGGCTAGTGGTTGGTCGCCGCTCGAATACCCATTTTCTGCAAATGAGCATGTTTGGGACAACTCGGATATCGTTGTGCGAGAGGATGAACCTAGTTCGCTTATTGCGCTCGCGCTGTCCAGTCCAGACTACCGGGCGAAAGTTCGTTCCTTCCGCGGGCTGCCGGAAAAGAATACCACAGATGAGCAGATCGAGGCTTCGATCGAAAGGAATATGCTGAATACCAAGAGCACCAACATCAAGTACGCCTTCGAGAACCGAGGAGTACGAGCCCAGTGCAAAATCTTCTACGCAGAGTCCTTCGATGCACTGAGAAGGAAATGTGGAATCGCTGACCGCTTCGTTGAATCAATCTCACGCAGTCTTAAATGGGACTCAAAGGGCGGCAAGACCAAGTCACTTTTCCTCAAAACTCTAGACGATCGCTTTGTTCTCAAGTCCTTGAGTCAAATCGAAGTGGCCTCTTTCTTCAAGTTTGCGCCCAATTATTTTGCTTTCATGCATCAGAATTTGTTTCATCAATTGCCGTCAGTCATTGCCAAAATGATGGGTCTGTTCCAGATCACCATTCGTAATCCTCAGTCTGGCTTGGAGTTCAACTGGTTCATGCTGGTTATGGAAAATCTGTTTTACGATCGCACTCCCAACCGACGCTTCGACCTCAAAGGCTCGATGCGGAACCGGAAGATCCAGAGCACAGGTGAAGCTGACGAAGTTCTGCTTGACGAAAATTTGGTCGACATCATATTTGAAAAACCGATATTTGTGCGCGAACACACGATGAAGTTGCTCAAATCCAGCGTATGGAACGACACTCTGTTTCTTTCAAAGCAAAACGTCATGGATTACAGTTTGATGGCAGGCTTCGACGATGCGACCAAGGAGATCATCGTCGGCGTTATCGGTAGGCCCAGCTCCCTGTTTGACCATCAAGAATTCGTCCGATGCTAATGTTCTGACAGACTGTATCCGCACTTATACCTGGGACAAGAAACTCGAGACGTGGATCAAAGACCGTGGCAAGAATAAGCCCACCGTCACATCGCCAAAGGACTATCGTAATCGTTTCCGAGTCGCGATGAGCAAGTACATTCTCCAAGCACCGAATTGTTGGCATCAATTCCAGCATCAGCCGATTGCTGGACGGCCTGGGGGTTCCAAGGTGGGGAGGAGCGACGAGAGAAGTCGCAGTGGCAGTGCTGGTGGCGAGATTAGAGAAGACCAGCGATGGAATTGATTTTGGTTGTCGACGTTGATGATGAGAGCGGCATAGTCGATTATTTTTCACATTCGGTTTTTGTGATCATAGCGTGGAGTTTTGAGGTGGGTGGTTGTTTGTTTGGCAATTGCAAATATAGTCACGAGAATGGTACCTTTGCGATGATGCCACTTTAGACCGATTTACGCTTTTGAAAGTCTCACGTTGATGGCGGATCTTCGACTCATAGTCGTCACAGGAGAAAGTGTCGTGGCTCTTTCATGGGATGCATTGGTAAACCCAGCACGAAAGTCATGAGCAGGAATGCAAGGTCACTCCATACAAAAGATCTCGATTCATCAATGGAATGGATGCGCTACAAAGGCATCTCGATATGTTTCTTCATAAATTCCAAGACCTGGATGATTTTCTCATCGTCGTATCTCCGACCCACCAGTTGCAGCGATATCGGCGCGTCCCTGAACATTTCGGGTTCATCTATTCTTCGTTAGAAAAAATCATGTCCGAGCATCTCGGTTACCGGGTTCGGGAGAAACTCACAGAGATCATGGTTATATTTATCTTTTTCGTTGAGGGGGACGTAACTTTCCTCTTTGACGTCGATGGCTGGATCGACTTGGGTGACCTGCTCGTGTTAGCACGGTGAGAAGCGAGATTGCGATGGGGACGTACGGGGAAAACGAGGGCTGGGTAGTCGAGTAGATTCCATTGAGCGGTGTAACCCCAATACTTTGCTTTGTCGAGGGGAGGGGCAGCGCCGGGACCGACGGGACAGAGGATCACGTCTACTGCTCCTATTGGCGCACCGAAATCGTCTTTACCCGTGGCAGTCGAGTTCCAGAGCTCGTTGTAGTCGTCGCGGTATTTGTCTCTTTTTGTTGTCCAGTCCCAGAGTTCGGGGATGGAGAGAGCTTTTATGTAGGGGTTTTCGTTGATGATGAATTCGGTTAGAGGACGCATTGGTTCTCCTGTGAGTGCCAGGGCGGCTTTGTCTTCTGCGGCGCCGTCGGCGAAGTAGAGACTGGCCTGTTGGTTGGGATTGTTAGTTTTGGGCAAGCTTGGGGATCATGGTTGACTTACGAGAATCTCCCAGGCGTGATCGTGTTTTAGGGGTTTCCAATCAACGACTTCCACGCTTTCGATGGTTTTCAAACCCTCTGCCATTTTCTTCAGGGCTCGCAGTACAGGTGGATGTGGCTTTACCACGCCGTCGTCCCAGAGAATGGCAACTTTGAGGGTCTTCTCTTCCAAAGGTTGTAATTCATCTTCATCCTTCCATGGGATGGGTAACAAACTCGGCATCCGTAACCAAGGCTTCGCACTAATAATGGTTTCCATGAACATCTTGACGCCCTCCAAACTCGTGCTCATCGGTCCAATAACGGCGATGATAGCTTCTTGCGCAAGCATCGCCGCCATCCAGCCAGACGTCGGTAAGCGGAAACTCGTAGGACGAAGGCCATAGACACCATTGTTGGCAGCAGGACCACGGATGCTTCCTCCAATATCCGTTCCAATCCCAAGACAACTGCCCTTGATACCGAGCAAAGCGCCTTCGCCACCTGACGAACCGCCCGATGTCAAATTGCGGTTGTAAGGGTTCACAGTCTGGCCATAAAGATTGCTCGAAGTGTCAAGGTGCATTAGACTTTGCGGTTGTGTTGTCCGGACGTAGAAGACTGCCCCGGCTGCCCAGAGAATTTGCAGAATCAAGGCATCTTCTTCTGCAACTTGACCGACCCATCCCACAAAGCCGGCGTTGAGATCGAGGCCTTTCATTCCAATGTGTTCTTTCACACTGATTGGAAGACCGTGGAGTAAACCGATTGGCTTCTCGTGCTCAGCATAGTAAGCATCCAGCTCTGCAGCGCGAGCCAGAGCTCTTTCAGGAAGCAGTTCCGTCACACAATTCGTCTGCGCAATATATCAGCGAACCAATTGATTAATAAGTCTGGTTCAGACTCACAAGTTTCTGAGCCAGCGCAGCCCTCCTCAAAAACGCCTTGGTGACTTCTGTACTCGTCACATACCCGGCAGCAAGCACAGTCAACAAGTCCTCAGGCGGACTCTCAGTAAGTTCCAATTCCCTTGCCGTCAGGACCGTTTTCGGAACCCCGGTCACATTAAGTGGTAACTCGGCCGGGAGCTCTGGAAGTGGAGGTTCTATCGCTGCAAGTGTGGCATCGCGATGGTCCTGCATTTGCTTTGCAGTTTCCTGCCATGTTGGCATCTGTTTGAAAGGAGCTGGCATATTGAAAGAAGGAATACTGGGTTTTGTTTCTTCGAGCTGTTTAGAGGAGGAAAGAAGGATTTATCAAATTGAGAGGGTGCTGAACTCCGAGAAGCTGCAAGGTTGAAGATAAGGCCAAACAAGGAAAGTCCTTCCTGGTTGCGGATCAAATTGTGGGGTGGTCACGAGATTAGCCGCGGCATACAATCGCGTTGGCGCGCCTTGATAGAGAAACGGGTGGCTGGTATTGTGGATATTCGAGGACAACCAGGACTATTATTCTTTCAAGAGCAGATTGAATATTGCCCGAGTCTAGGTGTTAGCCGATTTGGTGTTCACCATTCTTTGTGCTTGATTTTCTAGAAATTAGATTAGCAACATTTTCAAAAACTGATGTATTCATCTCAGATGAAGAATTTAGTAAAAGAGACTGGCTCCTTGAAAGTTTGCATTGCTAAAAAAGGATCCCAGCAATACCATCAACGCCGCATCCCCCCTAGGCGTCCCAGGCAATCATACATTTCATCTTCCCAACATGCTTAAAAGTCATTGTGTCCAGTCTGAGTGAGATCCGGGTACAAACCATCGAATTGGTCAAGGAAAAGAGAGCTATCGCCCTCTGGAACACTGAATGTAGCCCCAACGGTAGAGGCTTCAGTAACCTCTTCAGTGATGACGGTGGTATTCGTCACGGTGGGCCCAAGCGAAGGAGCTCGAGATGTACGACGCGATACAAGTCCATGATTTGGTGCAAGCGAGGATGTCGGGTCCAGAGCTCCATTTGCATCGGCGCTCAAAGCTGCTGCAGATGGCTGTACGGACGGGGCGCGAGAGTTTCGTCGCGATGATGGACGAGATCCCTTACGTGGTGACGTTAGAGGACCAAGTGACGGAGCCCGACTGGCTTTGCGCGGCGAGGTCAGACCAAGAGAAGGGGCACGGGACGTACGACGTCCACCAGCGGTAGGAATGGGAGGTAGATCGGCAAGCTGATCAAGAGTGTCCTCACCAATAGGCGCAAACGATGCGTCTGGCAGTTCTGATAGATCCTGCGAAATGGCATCTTGAACCACGGCGGGCAGAATGGGCTCAACGCTGGGAGCGATGTCTGATAATTGTTAGTAAATGCTAGCTTTCGGGTTTCGGTTGTGCAGCCCAGGAGCGATCTCGATGATTTCCTGGCAATCTGTGTGCTTCAAACTGCCAGGAATCTATCTATATCGCCGTCGCGGTGACATTGCCATGCGAGAGTAGACGCTCCACGAAAGTACTTACCATCAACAAAAGGCTCCCGATCTCCGAAACCATTATCACTGGCCGCTGTGGCATCTTGCTGCACGCCAGTGCCTTCAACGATAGCCTTAGCAGCCTCCAAAGTCTCTTCAATTCCTTCTGCAACTGCATTGGCCTCTTCCTCGTCAACGGCCTCTGCAGGGACCTCAGGAACCTCGATGTTGTCCTCGGTCTCATCAGTGATAGCGTCATTGACAGCCTCCGCCACCTGATCAATGATCTCATCCCGAACCTGTTCAACGACTTCACCTGCAATTTCTTCGGCCATCTCCTCTGCAAGTTCCTCACCGACTTGCTCTCGGATGTCCTCACGAATCTCGGTAAGGATCTCTTGTCCAACGGCATCAGCAGTGGCTTCGGCCATGTTTTGAACAACATCTGCTGCAGCGTCGCCAGAAAGACCTACAGCTTCATCTGTTTCGATGAGGGTTTCTGTCGCTGCGGTTGCATTGCTTTCTTCGATAGCCTGCTCAATCGCGGCCTCGCTCTCTTCGATGGCGCCATCAATGGCGTCTTGCTCTTCAATGACGTCTTCGATGGCATCCTGCTCCTCGATGGCCTCGTCGATTCTCTGTTCAAGGACAGCCTCCTCATGATCCCTCTTCATGGCCCCAGTGTCGGCAGCGGCCGCCTTTTCAATCTCGGTATCCTCCAGCACAGTCTCGCCATCCACCATTTCGGAGTCAACGTTCTTAGACTCAGGTGCAGTCTCGCCGGCCATGTTGAGGATGTAGCTCCATTCAGCGGGAGAGACTTTACTTACACTGAGACGAGATTGCGTGAATAATTGCATGTTCTCGAGACCACTACCATTGGTGTTGTCAGAGTGGCTACGGAGTTCAGGGAGAGTGACGCTTTCAGGGCGGACAAATTTCTGTCGGAACTCGACATGAACATTGTACCATCTCGGGTTACTACGGTCCGACTTGGAGTCGTAATAAGGGTCCTGAGGGTCGAACGCTGTTTCTAGACAGCTAGTTAGTATGATTCAACCTTAGGACAGTGGTTATTGACTTACCATCAACCGTGGCCTCGCCAACAATCTCCATGATGCCAACAATACCAGGGACTTTCGTGTTCGAGTGGTAAAAGAAAGCAAGATCGCCCTTCTTCATGGCTTGCATATTATTTTTGGCCGCGTGATTCCGAACGCCGGTCCATGGTTCGGGCTCGGTGGCATTCATAAGATCATCAATAGAGAATTTCACGTCTTTGCCATTTTCGATGCGAGACTCTGGTTCAGCTTTGAGGAGCCAGTAGTGGACACCACGTGCATCGCTGGACGACGATTCCGCAGTGGCTGTTGTTGTGCCAGCTTTTGGCAAGGGAAGCCGTTTTCGGGCGGCGGGTCCTGGACTCGAGACCCGCTTGCGTTTACCAATAGCTTGCTTGTCAGCTTTCTTTGGAGGTGCTGTCTTCGGCGCCTTTGGAGTTGCCTTCGATGTCCTAGGGGTAGGAATGCTCTTTATGGGTCTGCCCACACGTCCAGCAGGCGTTGTGGTTTTGTCTGCAGCAGGAGTGGCACGAGAAGATCTGGTTGTCGCTTGAGCTGCAGAAGATCTTCCTGGGGTAACATTTGAAGTAGCCGGCGGCGTGACTGGTGTGGAGGTCTTAGCAGCAGTTCGTGCGAATATTCGAGAATTAGCTTTGGGAGGAGCGGTTTTGGGTGCCTTTGGATTTCCTTTCTCTATTTTGGGTGTAGACGGAGCGGCCATTGTTTGCCTCCTAGTAGATCCAGCAGCAGCAGTCTTTGTGAGAGCGATACTGGTCCGCCTCTTGGCTGGTGTTGGACCGGTTTCTTCAACTTCTTCGGCAGGTAAGGAGCGCTTACCCCGGCCACGGGATGTCGTGACAGACGAAGGTAGAGCTATGACGGGCTCAGCAGCAGGAGTTTGTTCAATAGCGGCTTTGCTAGCCGCTGATGGGCGTCCACGTTTCTTTGGCGTTGCTGATGGTATGGGTGCAGGCTGTTCACTTTCCACTGCTTCTGCAGCCAGACTGGCTGCAGATGGTCGTCCACGTCTCTTTGGTGTTGGGGCAATTAGTCGTGCTTCTTCTTCAATCCCTCCAGCCTCAACAGTGGCACTTGCAGCTGATGATCTTCCGCGCTTCTTTGGTGTCGGTGCAGTTGGCGGTTCTTCCTGTTGAATCTCATCAGTGTCAACAGGAGCCATGCTGGCAGCCGAGGGTCGGCCACGTCTTTTGGGAGTGGGTTCCGTAACCTGCTCTTGTTCTTTGGTGACCTTGAGGGCCGCTGGAGGCCGTCCACGTCTCTTGGGGGTTGGAGCAGCAATATCCACTGTAGCATTATCTTCCCCGATGTCTGGCTGGCTAACAGCAGATGGTCTGCCGCGGCGTTTGGCGCCAGATGCAGGTGCTGGCTGCTCATCAACGGCTGCTATCGCGGCTTGAGAAGCTGTACTTGGGCGACCTCGCTTTTTGGGCGTCTTTGCAAATTTCGGCTCAGGTATGACTGCATCGGTCTCACCCACTTCTGCTGCAATCTCCTCGATGGGCTCCTCGACGATTTCTGCCTTCTTTGGTCGTCCACGGCCCTTCTTGACAACAGGTGCTGGCTCTTCGACGGGGTTGTCTTCGGCTTCGACTTCAACTTCAACGACAGGCTCTACTTTCTTCCTTCCGCGGCCCTTTTTGGCTGGTGGTACTTGTTGCTCGGTGACAGGCTCTTCCTGAGAATTCTCCTCGACAGGACCAGCCTTTTTTGCTCTGCCGCGGCCTTTCTTGGCTAGTATTTCGACGGGCTCAGGCTCAGGCTCAGGCTCAGGCTCAGGCTCCGCTTTCGCTTTTTTGCGTCCTCGCTTAGGTTTCTCAACCAACGGCTCGGGCTCTGGTTCTGGGGCAGCGGCTTTGCGAGAAGCGCGTCCTTTAGGTGTCGATTTCTCTAGCTCCTCTACTGGTTTGGAAGCAGCGCCACGTCTTCCCCTGGGTTTGGGAGCAGGTTCCGGTTCATCTTCAGGTTCCGGCTCTTGAATTGTGACGCGTTTTCCCTTCGCCTTCGTCTTCTTTGGCTCTTCGACGATCGGTTCGGGTTCGGGCTCAGGCTCGGGCTCAGCAGCTTTGGCTGCTTGGCCGCGTTTTGGTTTCGCTGGTGCCGTGGCCTCTGCTACTGGCTCAGCAGCTTTGCGACCCCGCCCACGCGCCTTGGGAGCTGTGATCTCTGCCTCTTGAATGGTCTCCTCTACAGCGTCCTCAAGCTCTTCCTGTAGCTGTGCGGCAGGGCCTCGAGCTCGTCGTCCAGCTGGTTTGGATATGGGAGCTTCCTCGACAGGCTTGTCAGCCTTTGCGGCGCGTCCACGCTTTTTGGGTACAGAGCTCTCAGACACGACTTCAACGGCCACGTCTTCGGTCGCTTTCTTTGCGGCAGGTCGTCCGCGTTTCCCAGCTTTTTCTAGAACAGCGGGAACTTCTGGTTCGACTTCGGCAGTCGCATTTTTGGTAGCCCGACCGCGTTTCTTCGGTGGCTCTGCGGCGGGCTCTGGATCTTCAGGCGCGTCGTTGACAGGCGCTTTGAAAGCTTTCGAAGCTTTTGCTGCACGCGCAGGCTTGCTCACTGGCGCCTCTTCTTCAATTGTGAGTTCGGCGGTGCGTTTTTTGCGAGTCGCACGCGTCGTCGCAGGTTCAGCTGCGCGTGTCTTCGAGGCGGCGGTAGGCTTTGCTACGCTGGCGGCAGCAGCTTTGCCTTTCTTGGGTGGCATTGCCGCAATAAGCAATGGAATGTGGTTCGTGTCAGTAAAATTTGTATTATTGAATGGGGATGCGATTTGTTGTTATGGGAGCTAAGAGCGTGCACAGGAAGTGTGTACTATTTGTGCAGCGCGCCATCAAACATGGATATCGTCACGCCTCCCGAAGATGGTGAAACAAGACAGAACAACAATAAGTCGGATCTGAAATATACATTCAAGTTCTCAGATCTGAGAAGCATAAGCCTGCAGCCTCCGAACGTACGAGATATGGAATGTGTATATTTGAGTTTCAAGGTCACTACTCCAAGGACAAGTCGCTTTCGAATAGGAGCAGTCTTCACTTCGAGAAAGATGACATGCTACATAGGTAGATATCTAACAAGACATTGTTAAGCAGAAGCAATTCATGAGGCAATATGCTTGCTCATGAAGAGTGCTTTGGTCTGGCGCCGGGTCATTTGCTTGTAGAGCATTGTATGAGACAGATTTTGTTAGACAAGGCTTCATAGGTGTCTGGAAGAGTTGAAATCAAGACCTCGATAATGGTTACACTTAGCGCGTGGCAGTGAAGCAAACGCCGCACCCCAAGAGAGTTTATACAGGCCGATGAGACCTTGAATTAGAACGTCTGGAAACAACCGGTATTTGAGAGAGAGGAGATGTAGTTCATAGAAGACTGCAAGGCGATTTGTTCCGTCGCATTAGTCAATACTGGGTAGGAAACGGGTCACCTCACGGCTTGGTATGTTGATGTAAAAAGGGTGGTGATTTCAGGTGAACCTTGTGGTTTGGATACTGCTTGTTGAAAGCCCATCTGTCTGCGTGGCTCAAGCCGGCTAGCCGTTTGAATCCGTTCTCAAGCTTAACTTTCATTGGAAACTGTAAATATCGTTAATGGCTTTTTCTGGAAGGGACTTGGGGTTCACCGAAACCCAGCATTTCGCATGCGAGCATTGTCCAAGAGACCGATCTTTACAACGATTGGGGCGTATATGGAGAGGCCACTTGTTTCCAGGAGAGCTGAAATGATGAATGACTCTGTGAGATCTGCAGGTTGCGGTGGTCAATTGCAGAACTACTGTTGCTCAATAAGTCACCACAACATGTACTAAAGCACATGGACACAACGAGTAATTTGATCTTCATTGCAGTTCCTAGTATGCTAAGGAACACTCATCAGCTGTGAGTGTGCAACTTTTATCCGTTGGAAATCATCAGCTATGCGCGAAACCCAGAGAAAACTCCCGACCCGGTCCAAACAATTAGTAACGCTTGCCTTCACGGAGAACGTCGCCGAACTCTTCCAAAGGACTTCGGATGAGTTTGGTGTCTTTCCACAAGTTAGGTGTAAGGAAGCCGTATGTGTTCGAGACTGCCTGGAATGTGGCCTTGAGGGTGTTCTCGAGGGTCTTGGTGGATCCAGCGGAGGACGTGTATGCGTCTTCAACACCAGCAAGTTGTAATAGACGTTTGACAGCTGGGGAGGCAACGAGACCAGTACCACGGGGAGCTGGGATAAGCTGCGGGACATTAGTATATGGCTCAGAAGCTCAAGATTTGGAGCGAACACTTACTCGAACACTGACGGAACCACACTTTCCACTCTCCTTAGTTGGGAGAGAGTGTGGCTCACCAAGATTGGTACCCCAGTAACCTCTTCGGATTGGGACGACGCTGAGCTTTGCGATGATGATAGCGGCGCGGATGGCGGTTGCGACTTCCTTGGAGGTCTTGATTCCAAGACCGACGTGACCCTCGGAGTCTCCGATGATGACGATGGCCTTGAAACGAGTTCGCTGACCGGCACGCGTCTGCTTTTGCACAGGCTTAATCTGTACGCCAAAACGCCATTAGCCAATATTCCAGGATCCCACTTGCGACTGCATTTGTCGATTTCAATCCCACCATGATAACCCAGGTTGTAATTACGAACGCACCTTCATGACCTCATCCTTCAACTTTGGCAGGAAGAAGTCGACGATCTGGTACTCCTTGATGGGAAGAGAGTGTAGGTAGATCTCCTCCATGGACTTGATCTTTCCGGCCTTTACCAATCGACCGAGCTTGGTGACTGGCTGCCATTCCTTCTCTTCACTCTTTCCACCACCACGACGACCACGACCACGTCCACGGCCACGGCCTCGATCTCCTCCACGGTCTCCACGTCCACGGTCTCCGAATCCACCGCGTCCGGCGGGTGCTGCGTCAGCCATGCTTGCGATATGTGAGAATTCGGTGGGACGGGGCTGCAAATTGTGGAATTAGCGATTTTTAAGTCGGCGGCATTTTAGAGCGCCTAAGAGAGTTTCAAAGGCATATACATACCGAATTGCTCGATGTTGCTGCGATTTACGTAGATTTTGTGGTTTTCAACATGGTGTCTTTGTGGGCTGTCGGGAAGAAAGACGCTAGTGTATGCACGTGACGGATATTCACTAGCCACATCGAGGCGTTCAGGAATGACAGAGGGAGTGAAACAACAAATCCAGGAGGATCGCGAATAAAACAACTTCGAGCGGTAATTTCATGACCCGGTCTTCCCAAGCTGCTCCTCATACAAAATTCTTCAGCAATCAATCCCACCGCTTGATCTGGTCCTTTGAGCATCCGTACACATTAAAGAGCAAGGGTATAGAGATCTTGGATATAAAATCATGTCAAAGACAAAGAAGTCCGACAACGCAGCCTTCACCCTCACGAGTGACAAGAATGAGGACGATCATAAAGCAATTGAAGCCCTGCGGGCCAGCTTCGCTCGTCTGAATGCCGGCATCGATATCTTCTCTCAAAAGGATTTCCTTATACAAGATCCCAATGCCATCGAAAATGCTGAAGGCACGGGTATGCCATCATGGTCAGTCGATCATATCCATGTGCCTCACTACAAGTCCTTCGTGATCCTGGTCCCCTTCTCTGTTTCCTGTGCAGTCAAGATTGATATCAAAATCTCGAATCATTGATCGACTAATATCAACGTTCTCCGTCGACCATAATCCCGACTCCACCACAGATGTCCCATCTTACACTAACAAAACCACTAACAAACTCGTCGCCAGGCCTGCAATCTACCACGCAACAAACGGCATCAAAACCAACATAATCAACACAGCGCGCCTAATCACCAAACACGAAACTTTCCTCTCGGAAGCGCACATCCATCCAAACACAACCTGGCCAATCGAAAGAACGCACCTAATCAACGAACTCCTCCGTCGCCAACCCGACTTCGAAACCCAGGCCTGGATGAACGAAGTACTTGCCTTAGGAGAGGCAGAAGGCGAAGGTGAAGGCGAAATGACGACAGAGCAGTGGGAGGAATTGTGGGAGTTTGCGGACTATCAGCATAATGTTAAAGCAAGGGAGATTTTCGCTGGGCAGGAAATGGGCGATGATGATGGGGAGGAGGAAGATGGGGAGGAGGAGGAGGAACAAGAGGAACAGAATGCGCCAGGAGAGAAGGGGAAGGATGCTGTTGTTCCCGGTGGGGTGGGTATGTCTTTGGAGGATGTGCTGAGGTATATGCATTCTGGTGGTACTTTGACTGTTGGAGGGCCTCCTCCGATAGTTTAGTGGATGGTATCAGTGGGAGTTCTGGACTGAGTATATCTACTACTGGCTGCAACTGGGCGATCAGAGAGAATCAAGCTCATTTCGCACTTCGTTTCCAGCGCATGTTCCATTTATCTTTTGGGGAGTGCCATTATGAAGTGCCATTATCTGAAAACCAACGATATCTCTCAATTGCAGATGAATATCGATCATACTTTTGACACAATTTCCAACAATGAAGTAAGAGAAAATGAATGCATCACTCCGATTCTGTAGCTTGCTCTCGATATCAAGCATAGATGCCTCAATTGCCTCTCCCCAACTGTCAATGGGGCGAGTTTACCTTTGCCATTCGAAAGTATTGCGTATTCTTTACAACGCGTCATGAAGGACATGATACTGCGGATTCGTAAAGCCAGATGCTTAGTACCTACATAGTATCACAGAGACAGAGAGTGATATTGTGGACAAACTCGTCAAGCTAACTCAGTTGGTAAATGGTATTAAGCTAATAGATCCGCATGCAATCCCATGCACATCTAACCTCTCCTGCGCGTGCTTGGGCTCTTCCCCTTCGTCTGAGATCCTGTGGTCACAACCGGCTTCCCATCCACGCCTGTCACTTTGAGAGCTGGCGCACTCTTCTTGCTGCTGGCTGAATTCCAGTAATAGACCATTTGAGCTGCGAGGATGGCATTCAGAGTAAATCCAGCGATGAATCCGTACAAGATTAGTGGATCATCGACTTCTTGGATTGTGGTGAAAACCCGAGCGAGAGATCCGACAAGGAAGTTGAAGACCTGTATATCGTTAGTATCGTCGCAAATGTGCTAGCCTCCTGTTTGCTTGGGCAAAAGTCGCAATCTGGGCGTGGCTATTGAGACCCCGATCCAAAATGCGCTTTGATGCCGGGTCTCTGATGGACATTCTTCCCCAATCTCCCACGTTTTATATAGATCTGGAAAACAACATACCGCGAAAGCGCTCAACTGTCCAGTTCCACCCTCCTTCCAGATGGTCAAGATCTGAGGCAACTTGCTTCCAATGCCCAACATTCCAGCTCCAGCCTGCAGCATACCCATCTGCTTCTCGGAAATAACGCCAGGCTGGAACATGGCGAAGACAGCCGCAGCCAGACCAGCAACGAAAACAGCCGCTCCAGCGCTCTTGCCTCCATAATGCAATACCAGACAAGAAATGACCACGTTCTGCAACGCGATCAACGCACTTTCGCCGTATGTGCTGAAAGGATTTCCCTGGCGGGCATTGTATGCAAACGCGATGAGGAACGAGGACGTTTCGAGGAGGTAGGAGAGGAAGGATACGCCGGCTGCTGACTTTGAATTTAGGAGCTTGAGGAGCTGCGGGATTTTGACGACAGCGCTGGCACCGATGATACCGATTCCCAGGCCTTTGCTTATGCCTAGCTTAACGCATTCTGGGTAGTTGATCGGGTCGATATCCAGTATCAGGTGCTTGTAGCATTGCGGCCCTAGCAGGTTGTTACCGATGGTGTAGAGAGGCGTCGGCAGGTTGTGGGTGATGGGCTGAAGCGCAGAGCGAAGGGCATCCATTTTGCGAGGTATGTAATGGACGAACAGGCTCTGTGCTCGAAAGTTGTGTGAGGTTGTTCGCTGATTGTTTATGTTGCCAAACTGTCCTCCCGATATAGATAGGGGGGTCCTTGCACTGCCCAAAGTTTGAACGCGGCACGCCAATGGGCTTGGAGCTCTCAACAACAACTTCGGTGCGAAACGTACCCTATACCAGACACCAGACACAATTGTGTACGTTTCTCGCCATGATTTTACACTCAAATAAGGCCATCTCGAGGGAGAAGTTGACGAGATTCCCATTTCTCGGGGAACATCTAACAGCAGCTCTCGCCCACCTGCTTGCCACTCCTCGAGAGACTCCAGTCCCCAGGACTCAAATGCTATCAGTCTGTACTCGGGAACATTCATTATCACACATACCTTTCTTTGTCCTCACTGAATCTCAATCATCCTTTCCCAACCTCTTAAGAATATGATCTGTTCGAAATTTGGAAATATATCCACCCTTTGCCGATTTACGACCATCTCTTGCTATTCCTCTGGACAGACATTTGTTTGAACCAAAGAAATCAATCACAGCAAAGAAACCAGCTTTCTATAACGTCCGTTCTCCAACACGAAAATCACATCTCTTCCAAGGACCGCGAAGGCCTGGAAATACTCTGCAAATGGCACACCTCGCAAAAGCTCTCAGTTTCGACTCGGCCTACGCCAATGCAGAACCGAAAGGGGCAAAAATTCTTGTCAAGATCGAGTACTGTGCCCTGAATCATGCTGGCGCAGTAACCATCGCCACAATCCCTCCGATTGTGAGAAAATGCCCTGCGGTTCCTGAGATCGATTTCTCGGGTACCGTCGCCGCCGTCGGTCCCAAGGCTCCAAGTAACTTTCTTGTAGCAACCAAGATCTGCAGATCCTTTACGGTTGCTCACAATCGGAAGAGATATAGAAGCTTAGCCGGATATGCCAGTATCTCGGAGGCAACAGCCGGCTTTTCGCGGGTGCCAGAAGGTGTAATTGCGGAAGAGGCAGCCGTTTGACGTGCACTGGTCAGACGGCAGTTCTCATGTGCGAAAAAGAGGGCATGTAAGGCGGCGAGCGCGTGCTGTTCAATGTTGTTAGCGGTGGAGTCGGCACTATGGTGATCCAGGTTGCCAAAGCCATGGGCGCAAAGGAGGTGGTAGCGACGTGTTCTGAGAAGAATGCCAGCCTTGTTAGAGAACTTGGAGCTACAGATGTTATCGACTGTAGGGCGCATGATCCTCTGACCAAATACTTGGCTGAGCAGTATGGAGCAGAGCCTTTCGATATCATCCTGGATACTGTCGGAAGCCAAGAGCTCTATATCAAGTCCCCTGGATATCCCAGGCCTGATGGTCTTGTCGTCAACGCCGGCGTCGACGAGGGTGTCAAGATGATGCTGCTTGGGGCAAGAATGCGGTTCTGCCACCTGCTCTAGGAGCAGTACCGAGGAAATATGTTATATTCTCGACTGTTCTGGACGTGTGCATGTCTGGTATCGTTGCTGACTTGGCTAAGACGAAAAAGCTGAAGGTGATTGTTGCGCAGGCGTTGAAGATGGAGGACGCTCTTGAGGTATAGTATTGTCCTAGCCTTATGTTGACTTCGGTTCAGCGGGCCTTTACCGCAAGTCTAGCCTTGGGTGTCTTGTCTTGTCTGGTTTCGATGTCGCGAGACACAACTTCCTAGCGAGCCATTTAGAGGGACTCCTTGAATGACCAGCCAGGGGTTGAGAAAGAGCTTGATTGATGTCGGCCAGGATAGTTGAACCTTCTGCGGCGACACGCAGTTCGCTGATTATCTTGCCAAGGCTATGACCTCTTGCTACTCCAGAGGGCCAGAGGAAAAGTCATCATCAATGTCCAGGACGATTGAAGCCAGGCATTGCCAGTCGCTCGGTGCCGGCCTTCGCGCTTACTGTCCGTTGACTTTGCTAGCTGGCAGAGTTCACAGTCCTCGATAACCAAGCCTGCGTTGACCTGGTAATCAATGGCAATAGGTGCGACTTTCACCTTGTTCAAGTGATCGTTGAAAGGATTGTTTCATTTATGAAGTGGAGCTTTCCGCCATTGAGCTATCACTATACCCTCAGTTGACACGCTTGGAACACAGTCTACCCTGCCGTTGACCTGGCAGGTTACCTTTCTCACTTCACTCTCAGAGTTACACGGAAAGGCATAATGTTGAGCATTGCCTACATCAGAAAGGAGGCCTGAAATACTCTATTATTGGCTGAAAGGGCGTCTCACTTATTACAGGCACCTGAGCTGATGCGGTTACCAATATCGTGACCCAGACCAATACGACACCTAATCAATTCTCCACTCCTCTTTCCAGCATTGACACACTCGTCACTATACAACCTCGCTCCTTCATCGATACTTCATACCTTTCACCATCCACCAGCAACACCACACTCACTCAACGCAATTCCACTCCTTCATCCTCCTTTTTCAGCAGTGGTCCCACCACACTACATCATGGGCGACGCCCGCTCACAAAATTGGAGGGTCGGACATGATCCACCAACTCTTCCTAGCAAATTTGACGTTCATAACTCAGTCACCATGGCCCGCTACAAGCTCCTTAGTGCTCGGCTCTTCTATGAGTTCTGCGAAGACCTCGAGCCTTGCCCGCGCATAGGTTGGGCAAACAAGATCACACACATCTGGAAGCACAGCGGCAAGAACTTCGACCTCCTCGCACTCCCTCGTGAGCTGCGCGACCAGATATGGGCCCTCGCCATTTTCGGCAATAAGCGTGCTCTTGTGGGCTCAGGACGCCGAGGTCAGCACGTCGAAGGTGTTAGATCACAAAAAGGCTCCTTCCACAGCGTAGCTTTGATGGACGCGAAGATGCCTCGACAAATCCGAGATGAAGCAAGAACGATTCTGTGGACCCAAGGGACTTTTCAGTATAACTTGATTCGCGACTTCTCCGAGTTCTTCATCAATACCCAACCCGAGAACATTCCCATGCTTCGAAAGATGGAGTTGAGTTTCAGTTACGAGGGCTGGCTTCGTCTTCTAGGCGCCCAGTTGACCGCGCGTGTGCGTTTCATTGCTTGTCCATCTTTGAACATATTCAAGACCGCTCGATTGCAGGAATTGAAACTCGTCTTTCGTGAACCAGCCGATCTGGAGCGTACCCAGTATCGACTCTGGCACTACGAGCGGGGCTGTCATACAAAGGTCCTTCAATGGATTCTCGACCTCTTGGTACCCATTTTCGGCCGTGCTAGCATCAAGAATTTGAAGATCGAGGGTTATATCAAGCATGCCCAGAAGGCTTGCTTTATCGAAGAGATTGCAAAGTATAAACTCATGCTCCGCGGAGTCACGGACATCACACTCGAAGACTTGAAGGAGGAGGGAGATGAGGACGGTGGTGTCTCTCTGGCTGGAGCTAGGGAACAGGCATTCCTCGCCCTGCCAGACTTTCAGGTGGAGGCGGAGATGGTGTCTAATGAGTTTGACCCTGAAGAACTTTACCCCCATTTTCAGTTGTGAGTCTATGTTCCTTTGGTAGGTCCATCTTGGTAATTTTACTGATCTCGCCTTGCTAGACCACCAACCTGTCTCTGCAAGCACAAATGCACCACCGACTCGGCCGAGTTCCTGAAGAATTTGGATGACGACGATATGAGTGTTCTTGGATACTAAACTACACAGTATATCCTGGATACATACAAATCGATCACTTCAATGGATATGGCACCTAGCTGTTAACTCTGAAGACCTCTTTTCCCTGGCAGAAAGGAACATGACGAAGAACAATTGATCCTGGAATGACCACACATGTAAGGAAGGAAAAGAGGTGTCACTAGGAAACGAAAACGGCACGGAATGGACGGATACGATCTGATGATTTTTACACAAAGCGCTTTATCACCGACAACAAAACGAACACTAGATAGTAACGATTTGGGCAGTGACGACGACGATTTTACAGGATACTGGACTGCAACTACGAGAGTTTTCCCTTGGCAGATCGACTTTGGTGTCTGCATTATCCGTTCTGCCATTTGGCCCGCTGAAAGTGGACTTTAGCGGAAATATTTGGCAGGACAGAGAGCTGGGGGGACCCGATAGCTAGAAGGGACGGTGGGTTTCTTGTCCTTTAGACTATTCGTCAATTGACTTTTAGAAAATTGTTTGAAGAGGTACGGACAAGTGTGCATACATTCAATGGTGCGAAAGCGCATCCCGAATTCTCGATAGAAGAGAGCGTATGACCGGCGCCAGTACGCAATCCTCTCCTCCGCACCCGCATGCCAACAATGCATGCGGGTGATAGATGGTCATGTAACTATGACGCGTCCAATCTCTTCTCTTCACAAAAAAATCAATCGACAATAGCATAAACTGACATTCCTTCCTCGATTTCACAATGGTTTAACCAACTCTGATTTGGCCGGGTGAGACTTCTCTTCGTGACGCTTTAGGTGGTCAGGCCTTTTGTACGATTTCCAGCACGTTCCGCATGTGTACGGTCTTTCTTCTCCATGGGAAGACGCGTGCTTCCTAAGATCTTTGGGGAACTTGAATGTTTTGTCGCATTGTTTGCAACGCAAAGATCCTCTGTGGTGGGTCTGCTCATGCCGTCTGTGCAGGTCAGCATTGCGCCTTTGAGGTCTGGGTCATCTTGGCTTACTGCAGTAGTCGCTTCTCAATGAACTCCCTGCCGCAATTCTGATGTCCGCAGACAAGAAAATATTCACGAGGAGCAGGGGGAAGCGCTCTTTTTGATGGGGAGACAGCCAGTGGGTGCGAAGCTGAATCTTGTGACGGCAGACATAACAACGGTATGCGAGAATCGGGAGAAATCGTAGGTAGGCCAGCGTCGAAGGAAGGGATCATGTCTCGAAGCAGAGGCTGGAAATACATATTGAAGGATGAATGCGAGGGATAAACGCCATGGACGGTATCGCAGCCGGCTGATGGCTCATTGTCAAGAGAGAATGCCAGATGGGGATGCGGTATTGCACTCGGTCCGTAGTCTGAAAGTCTGGAGCTGGGACCATTGTCACTCCACAACGACCTGTGGTTGGGTACTTGATGCGATGTCTGCTCTGGCTCTATAGTACTACCCGTACTCGAGCGCAAAGGAGAGGTATCAGACCCCGACGAAAAGTCATTTGCTAAGCCACTTTGGCTCCAGTCCAAGCTCAAGAACTCTTCTCCGAAGCTTCCACACTCAGATGGTGTCTCGATTGAGGTCTGAGTACATTGCGACAAATCGATCCGTCCTTCGTTGGAATATACATTGTCGAGAAATAGATCATGCGGGTAGAAGAGATTGGGCCCGTCATCAGCTAATTCGTGACCATCATATTGAGATGTTATTGAGGACGCGCAAGGACTTCGCCTTGCGCAGAATCGGTAAGTGAAATATCAACTCAGATGGAGCTTGAGGCCACTGTAAGTGCAAATTTAGCCTCGCCCTTGAAGCAGATGCGATACCCAGACTTACGCTGATATCTGCCCAGTCGAACTCACAGCAGGCGAGGACGCCGAGACTGCAAGAGTCAACGAGCTCCTCTTCGACTCGGCTGGGGAGCAGGATACGGAGGGAAGAGAAAGCAAAGACGTGGAAGTGGGAGGACAGACCTGGCTTTAGCCGCTGCCGCCGGAGTGGTGGGGCGCAGCTCTCTTCATTTTAATTGGTGCCCCCGTTGAGGAGAGCACGTCCTTGCAGTGTTCCTGGGCTACTTTTGCTGTTAAGCTATCTCCGTAACTTGCGCACACATCGGGGACACAATTCTAAACCAATCAACTCACCCTTGATTTTGGGGCCAGTAGTCTTCTCCAGTATATGACGATGGCCGGGTGTATTTCCAGAGATGCACGATTGGGGCCACAAGTCCCATCGAGAGATTGCAGCCATCGGTCCTGTACCGGAAGAACTGTTTGGCTCCTCTTTGGTGGCCCACTGCCCTTCAATGCAGTGTAGGACAGCCTCGAAGTCGATGGCGAGTTACGGCAGCTCGTCCTATTTGAACAGGCTGAAACTGGCTCTCTTTCAATTTTTTCTTGCCATTCATTTCGTTCTGCCAAATCTCAACTATCTCTCGATTAAATTTCTTTCCGCGCATTTGGCCTCTTATCAATCTCTTTACCAATGGCCGAGACCACCCATGGAAAGAAAATCGGTTGCCAAAGATCATACTAAAGCGAAGAGCTTGGAAGAATTGAACAACGACGAGGATTCTCAAGCAAGCTTGCTTCAGAGCGAGCTCAACGACTCTACGCAAACGCACAGATCTGAAATGGTGGACGACTCTCAAAGACACGCAAATCGAGAGAACCTGCTCAGTACGGATGCGGATTCTCCAGATAAAGAGAAACATTCGGCAGTGGTTTCGGTTGACACGCATTCGGCGGCCATGCAAAGGTGGCTGTTGGAGGGCACGAACGACGAGCCCTTCAATGCTATTGGGGAGTACCTTCTCGTCGACATGAGTCAATGGATGGTGAGCAAAGGAAGCGGAGAGTGGAGTCTGGATGTTGGTGTAGACATGGAGGACGATGAATTCGAGAGTGGAGTGATGATGGATGGAACAGAGAGAAGCACAGAAGCACAGACGGATGTTCAACGCGAATCATGAATCTTAATACCTAGGGAAAGAGAGAGTGTGTTTATATCACGTGATTTCTATACGGGGGCAGAAGCCATGGCAGGCACACTTGGAAATAGAACATAGATCATCAACCAGAACCATTCGTTATTCATTGTTGTACATGCACGTTTGTTATTTCCTCGTTATCACCTAAGTGATACCAATAGAGAGGGAATTGCAGGTGGCGATGCAGGTGCTGCCGTGGATTTTGTTTACGTCATCCAGATGGCTATCAGCTGGAGGTCTCGACACAGCCGGGGAGCCAACTCATTCGAGCATACCGATCAACTGTGAGGACGGCCCCAAGATATGTAACTCTCAGCCTCACTCGTCACATGACCAAGATCTGCGCTGCGTACTACGAGATAGTAGTTTTGAAGCACTTTGGTCAAAGATCGTATTGTGTTGAGAAGATAACCGCTAGGGATCCCCTAGATCCTAGTAATCATTCTATATTTGATATTGCCAGCTCTTAGGTCACGTGATAAATACCCAATGATGCCTGACACTGCGGCCTCTTTTACGCTACACCTTTAATTTCTCTTCCTGTGAATTCATGTGGATATCCTTGGCTACATAGTCTTATCAACACCTCCCCGTCTACTGTATCAAACACAAATTGTCATCTACACTTTTGGAATACCCCGGAGAAATGTCGTCCTTCCTCACTCAGCCTTGCCGTCGGCGCTGCGGATCTCGATACGACAAACAGGGGCAGCCTGACGCTGCTAAATGGTTGTCCCAATGTTCGGATCCCAAATATGCGACAAAGAAGAAGGAGAGCGTCAGGAAATCGAAAAGGGATGCTTTAGAAGCAAAGAGGTACTTCCAAGAGCGCGAGAGAGGCACAATAGTGCGAAGGGTCGAGAGTAAAGTTGCTGGCATGTTGGGACTTGAGCGTGGAGAGATGAGGGCGAGCTTAGAGGCTGTCCGGTGCAGCTTACCTTTGCTCCTTGAGCCCTTTGAGATTCACGAGCAAGGATCGTATTCACGACGCGAGGCCAAGAAGGTTCTGGTTAGTTGTCAAAGGGCTGACGATGAGATGCAGAGAGTTGCAAAGCGGCTTGAGTTGTGGGTTGACAAGCACATCGTAACCGAAACGTCGCTTGAGGAATACTCTAACGTTATTGAGGGGCACTTGAATGGAATGAAAGTGCTGACTGGACTCACCTCTTTGATGGACGAGCTTTGCCCGAGATGGGGATTGCTGAGACTGGCGCAGATGTCTTTGACAATCATCAAGGAGAGCATTTTCATTGAAGTGCCGGAGGAAGGACTTGAGGCTGCGATTGGAGCTACGGTTCCACCGCTTACTACTATGGAAATGTTGGAGCAAACCGAACAGTTGGAGCCGCATGTCGCAATACTGGAGAAGTCGCGACCCCCTTTTGCGTTTCATCTCCCCGTCGTCATCTTTGCTACAGATACTTGCGTGAATACTAGACGTCTTTCAAGCCATGATCAGTATACGACACATGGTTGGATATCGCTGCAGGCCTCATACCCAGCCATGAAATCAGAATCCATGTCGCAGGCTGCACTTGAATTTTCTGATCGTCTCGGAAAACGTAGCATCAGTGCTTGGAAAAGCGGGCCTGGCAAGAGCAAGGAGTGGAAGAAGTGCAGGTCGCTGAACAGCCCGAAACTAGTATCGCAGCCTCGGGCGCTCCAGAAGCGAGCTTCTGGTTTCGACGTACCGTCGCACAAATTGCGTCCTTCGCGTTGCAAAGGCAAGCCTCGCTTTTACCAGCACGCGATCACGTTGGATGACGAGAAGCTTGTTCAGCATGATCTTTTGGAGACACTGTGAGTTACCACCGAGCTCAGAAATTGCCCGTCTGACTCACTGTAAACGCAGCGATGAGGAATGCTACGATTCCCGGAGGGGTATCATCCTCGGCTTCCAATTTCGCGTCGGTCGAATACTGAGGCTGGAGAACCATGGTATCGTCTATGAGGTTGAAGATACACGGTGGCCTTACAGCATCCATCAGGCGAAGGAGTATAGACTGCGGGGCGCCTTGCCAAACGAGTATAGATCCAAAGTGAAGGATTTGAAAAGGCGGTCCTCATCGTCGAGAGCAGACTTCTTAGTGACGTTAGACTACGAGGATACGAAATGGGCCATCGACAGGGCATACGATCGACGTCAATCAGCAGTCTCGAATAGGGGGCGACCTAAACAAATGGGCAGAATGGGTCAGCGGGGTACCAAAGACTTCGAAGACGCATTCCCAAGTCTCAAGCAGGTGAAGGGGGAGCAAGCAGAGGTCAACCCAGCAACTCGCAAGTATTTTCTACCATATCCTCCGAGTACAGGACTGACAGTTGCAGCACGATTCAACGCAATCCGAAGACTGAAATGCAGCGTCAGCTATCAGACTGTGGGCTGGCTAATTATGAAGGAACCTTGGGACGAACGATCTGCATCCTTCGTAACCGAAAACGTTTACGAGAGCGAACATGATGATCTACCTATCTTCGTTCAGACCTGGGCGCAAGGTCCCACGAGTACAGACCATGTTGTGAGAGTAGAGACACCTGGTAGAGTAGTCGTAGTGGGGGAATCGGATGCGGATGCGGATGAGACGATGACTTCCACCACAACCAGGGAGAAGGACGAGGATGTACCAGAAGAGGCACTGCAATCGAACGTCGACTTTGAGTCCAAGGCAGAAAAAAAGCGTATCAAGCAGCAACGCGCGCGGAAACGACGGAAAGAACGGGAAAGAGAGTCCAACACAGAAAAGAAGCCTCAGGCTGTGTGCTCCCAGTCCGTTGATGGTCGAACGTGCGAATAAGGAGAGGGAGGCTGAGTGAAAAACATCTGTCAACAAGCCTACTTTCCAAACAAAAACTATCCAATCTCTCAACATCAATCTCGATGAAGTGAAATAAAACATGATTTTGCTACCCAAACCAAGGGAACTTCAGAATCCCTATCCCAGAAAGCAGAGCCAAGGGCTCTCGACAACGCCTTCAAATGCTCAAACAAGTATGCAACGCTCGCAGAATCGAATCCCGAATAGCCTTGGCCAAGAAAGAATGTGTCAGCCTGATGAAGGCTTCCCGAGCTCATCCCGCCGATCCTGTCCATATTACAAGGTGTATCTTTTGGCCCAACCAAAATCGCTTGTATGTGCACTTTCCAAGCGAAACATCATTCCTACGATGGAGAGCAACAAATCCACCCACTTTCCGGCATTTTGCAGAGCAAGAATTGCCAGAAACTGCGCGAAGCTCAACCTCGACAAGAGGTGCCATTTCGATACTAGTTAAGAATTGTAAGAAGCCTGTGGCTGCTGCGCCTCCAGCAAGTATCTCCTAGCCATTCGCACTGCAGGCGCCTTGGTGGCCGTAACCGTCGGGTTGTTAACAACAGTGGTGGTATCCTTCTTCTTGTTGATGACGACGTAGATGACCACGGCCACAACGATAACGACAAGGACCACCAGGCAAATGAAGAAGCATATCCACTTCTTCTTGCGTGCACCTCGCGCACTCTTTACTCCGTGTGTCAGCTCTACATTCGCTTGCTGTACGTTTTCGTGGATCTCCTCTCCCTTTTGTTCGATGTTCTGAATCAATGGCTCTTGTTCGGTGACGATAACATCGAGGTCCTGGAAGAGTTCGGCAAGTTGCATGATGGTTTGCTCGATTCGTTGAATCTCGTTGTGACGCTGGCGGACGGCGTTGAGGGCGCTTTGGGATTGACCCTGGCGATTGGAGCTTAATAGCTACGTGAGAATTAGCGTCATGTTAAGTGACATTTCGTGTTTGCGGTCCAAACCAGGGATAATGGAGAGTGTACTTACTGCTTGTTGGAAAATCTGCGCGTTGGGTTCCTCCACAGCATCCCGCACCTCAGCCTCCGACGCATCAGGCCTGACAATTCTGTACTGCCTAGCTTGCTGCTCTTGCATCTGCTTCCTGAAATCGCTCTCAACACGCTGATAATCGTTGATCGCCTTCTTAAGCTTCCTGTCCACTCTTCCGACTTGCGGCGCGTTCCTAGGACTCCCACTTTCGCGGTTGCTCTTCACTTTCTTAAGCTTGTCTCCCAGATTGCGGTACGCAGCCATGATCTCCGCATTTCTGCGATCGACTTCGGTGTTGGAGGCGCGATCGTTGAGGACTCGGCTGTGCAAGCCTTGGAGGTCGAGTAATTGGGAGTCGAGGTCGTCGACAGCCTTGTCGATGGCGCGGCATTGGTCGAGGATATCTGCGCCGTCGTTGCGGCCGCTCGAGTAGCCACCGCCTTGGGCGCCGTTGTAGGATTGCATTTCTAATTCTGGTTCTGCTGAGTGTTGTTAGCCAGGCTGAACGCAGCAGAAGTTGGAAAATGAAAGGAGCACTCACGAGCACCGCCGTACCGACCTCCAGGGGGCGATTGTCCATCGTAGCCTCGTCCTCCGTCTCCGTATGTGTTCTGGTTGTATGGGTTCTGCTGCTGGCCGTAGCCGCCGCCGTTGTATCCTCCGTACTGTTGCATTGTAGATGGTTAGCCCGTGTAATCTAGTTGTCGTGGGTGTAATGGCTTTCGAACGAGAGCGTGGGAGGTGTCGGACACGGCGTCGAAGGGTGCATAAGAGACAGGTCCAAACTCACACTCATAGTATTTGGTTGCGTGAAACAATGTGTGTTCTGACTGATGTACTCCCAATTTCTCAGCGCGAGTAAGCAGGAAGGTGGCTATGGGTACTTAGATGTCGAGTGGTCGGTCCTCACAGCCGCGTCTTCGCGATGGACAAGGGTTCGCAGGTAACTGGTGTATATCGAGATTTGCTGGCAGGCGGCTGGGGAGATCTTCTAGAGTGCCTTTGGCCCTTTAACTCTTGGTTCATAAAGACAGCTGAAACCAAGAGCGTGGAGTCCCCCTGTGCGCATCGCCTGCAAGCCGCTGGCATCTAGCCGCTTGCGTTCTAGACGCGGACACAGGTCCCCTATCAATACCTACTGAGCCACCCTTACTCCAGCAAATCCCCAACGTCTCTCGATGCGGGAGTCCAGTAGGTGCAGGAGCTGAGCCTTAATTCACTACGTATGCTCATCGCATTTGCCTCTGCTGCTCAGCTTCTGCGTACTAATCACTCGACCAGGCAGAAGATGAGCGGGCTGAGCTACGAATTTTCTTGTTTGCCGCTGCACACAGGGAAGAGTATTGAGAGGCTTCCTAATCTCCTCCCTTCTGCGAATGGCAAGCGAGTGCCCGATCCGATGGCGTGTAACGAATTCCTCGTGCGGCGGTGAGATTTAGCTGAATAATGATATTGAATACCTGCGAACTGCTGATCACTGCATTGCATTGCATTGTTTCTTCCCTCTTCCCTCAAGATTTGCCCTCGAAACGGCGAGAGGAACATTTACGAGGTAGCGTATCTTCAATCCGGACTCGCGGAAGAATGAACGGCACCACCTATTCAGGGTGGCTGGAAGCGCGATATACAAGAGGCTGGAACAAATCCAAAAGCATCCCAAGGATCAGGGCACAGGAGTACCCTATCTAGCAGAGAGGCCAAAGGCGAAAATGACGTTGCGACGATTGCCACAGTTCATGCTATAGTCTATATGCCAGCGATGTACGGACCAACATATTTATAGAAATATCCACTTTTGTCATGTTGGTGATATGCGCCAACACCGGTCCGTGGTTACATCTTGAAGATTTCCGTTCGTCGCACATCCGTGTCTAAACCCAAATCATGTATGTCCAATGCCAATTCAAGGACATTGAACGATACTCTCACAAAACCCCTTCTACTTCTCCTTCTCCTCCCCTTCCCCACCTCCAACCCCAACCCCCTCCACCACCCCGCCCCCTCCAAAAACCACGCCCCCCCTGTTCAGAGGTGGCATTCCGTCTCCGAAACAAACAGCCAACATCGTGCCCGCGCTTCCGACCATCTCCCGTCGTGAACGGACAAGTACACTGGATCGATCTGTCCATTATGTTTTTGTTCGATTGTTTGTTGTAGAATGTAGAATGCAGATTGTGGCGATAGTGCTGGGCGGCGAGATTATATAGGGGAGGATGGGTGGACTCGTGGTGCTGCGGCGTGTGAAATGTTGGAGGGGAGGTGATGGGGGTGTTGAGAGCACGCTCTGGATGTTATATTTCGTGGTGAAGAAGTAGCAGGTGATCGGCGTTAGGTTTTCTAATACAACAGTGGTTGGATAGCGGTGTGTTCGCAGCAGCTGGTGACCTCGAAGCTCCGTGTCTCCAGTAAAGTATTGTGTCCGACACTGTGTGCATAGTCTTGAAATGATCTAGACGCTATGTTCGGTTGATTCTCTGCACTTTAACAACCTTACATTCATGCACCCTTTGGAAGTTGGAAGCTTGGCGATAGTTGATGGGAATAGTTGGAGTTGATGTTGCTGCTGCCGGAGAACAGCAATACGGATGCTAGCTTCGATGTTGGTCCGTATGAGGGCCTGTCTATAGGATGTCTCGTTGTCCTGGCCTACCTCTAGAAAACACACATTCACGAATGCCCTCTTGACGCACTGTCAACAAAGACGTAGAAGTCTGGAAATGATCACGAGCTCTTAACACGTATCATGAACTGCCCTGGTTGCACCTCGCGGCTCAAAAATGTAGATTGTTCGTGTCCTGCCTGGTGCTCAAGACGGAGTACAGACACGGCGTGTGGCCGGATCATGAGCATAATCGAAAGCAGTGATGATGCCTCGGAGATGCATGACTGCTCCAAAAACAGCAAACATATGAAATAGTTGATGGGAATTGCCCCAGATATCAAAAGTACCAGGTCTCCAGCGCTCTGGTATGCGAGCCTGAATATGTTAGCAATCTTCCAGATTTGAGTAAGTAGAGTAATAGTCACTGCGTATATGATAGCACCGGTGATGTAGAGAAGTCCTTCGAGGAACAAGATATTCCAGCCCATCTGGGCGTCGACCTGCGCTCGGCCCCATTTTTGGACGGCGTGGGTCATTGGAATTGCGCCGGACCAGCCGATGGAGACAAAAAGAAAGGCTCGAACGCCACGCCATTTTGGTGCCCGAAATCTGGCGTTGGTGCAAAACGTTGCACAAGCCATAGTTATGATCGTAATCTGATGGTTGACGTTAGCATTGTCCTTGGACTCGAGGAAGAACAAGGTATACCCCAATAGAATAAACCTTCCACCAGATCCTTTCACAGTAGAAGCCATAGTATGTAGCGGAGAAGACGGTGCCCACTATCAGAGCGAAGATACCATATAGATCCAGTAACAGCCAGCTGTGGTAGACGTCGTGAGAATGGTTTCCAAAGGTATGGAAGAATGCACTGAGGCCAAAACACGTCAATGCACCAGCAAAGAATCCGCCAAAAACAAGCAAGTCGTTCAGATCCGAAGTCGGGTATCGTTTGAGGAGATCGTTGAAGGTAGAGTGGGCCCAAGAAATAAAGAGAGCAACACCAATGAGGTGAGAATAGATGTTCCCGGTTTGGTTGTGCAAATAGAACAAAGACTTGAGTGAGTTCAGGTACGAATTGGATTTCCGCCGATAATGGGTCAGAAGGTATTCGTTATCGTGCTGCCAGTGCTCAATTTCATGGATCGTACAAAGTAGCGCTCTCTCCAGGCGTTCTGGAAGGATTGAGGGTGTGATTGATTCTCTGTGGTCTGAGTTCCTCCGGTGTGCAGATGGTGCGCTCCGAGATCGTGGATTCGATGTAGTCTCGATCATTTCTGCGTCCGAACCTTTGAGGCGACGTGGACCCAAAATGTTGAGCGAAGTGGAAAGTGCCACAATTATAGATTTCTCGTCAGGGGCGCACTGCGGGCGACAATGGGTCCACATTTTCCGTGCGTGCCAATTTCCAAGTATGGCGCAGCTACCCATCGGTTCGTCAAAGGGCCATTGCCGTCATCGCAAATGCAACTCACGTGGGCCGATTGATGGCATTTATTTGAGTTCCAACCCGGCCTCTGATCCGGCCTCTCTCTGTCCCTCATCCATTTCGTCGCGAATTGCGGACGTCTTCACATGTCTTTTCATGCGTGGGCATCCACCTCTGCTGCTCTTTGAGTTGCATCGTCGACAAAATGTTCATCAGAGGAAGCGTTGTTGGTTGTGCCAAATTGGCGCGTCCTTGGGGATTCAGGCATGACAAAGCCTGTGTTCCAGGAGAAGCTTTGATCGAAACGAGGGCGAGACCTATTTGGGCATTTTTGCGTGGCCGCATCTCGTCTTCCAGGCGCGTGAAGGCTTGCAAGCGCGAGCTGATGGTTGCCGAGTTGTAGGTAGGAGGATGAAGGATGCGCTTGAGACATCACCGAGAACAACGATTGCTAACCAACCAACCACGTGACAACGAGGACGACGTAACTTTCATAAGAGCTCGGAAGTTATTCTGAATGGATACAATTGTGTTCCTGTCATGAAAGAAACGGCCAGCAAGTCTCTCACCGACTCATACAGCTATTCTGAAAAGGACATGACCAACTTCAGAAAGATGTCGATGAACTTCTGGTAATCCATTTCCCAATAACGTTACGGCAGAAGAGAAAAGCAGTCTGGAACATACCCAGTTTGCATCGCATAGAAGAGGCCCCAGACCTTGAATGCGCTCATTACCTCCGGTTTCTTGCCAAAGAATGAAGATGGAAAAGCTTGACTTGAAGAGGGTTTGGTGAATAAGAGTGACACACCAAAGAAATACGACCGACCAGTGGCTGTGTAAGGAACTCGGGCGATGCCGATGCCGACGGTGGCTGATCAGGGTTCTGCCCTTGCAATGGCGATCCTGTTCTAGAATCGAATGCCGTGTCTCTAGCGCGAATTAGAGGCGCACCTAAGGAATTGAGGTCAAGGTCAAACACCACCGCAGTACTTCCACTGTCGACTCTCTCCATTCTCATCGTCGCGTCCTCATCCTCATCGTCGCTCTCTGAACGGACCCTCGTCCCACCATATTGAAGACATACAATCTACGCCAAAACTGCACCATGCACAAAGACGCTCCTTTCTCTTGCTCACCCCCTACATTGAACTTTGACTAGGGCCGCACAACCGCAGCTGAAATCAACTCCTGATCCTCACAGAAATATCTCCTTTCGGGCAGAGAAGTAAATGTCCGCCGGATGGTCCTTCATTCACTCATGAGTATGGCTGCGTCTCTGTTGAGGGTGAACCTGTCCTGATCCATTCATGTGAGTGTCTTTTGTTCAGGATCCGGAGCCGGGTATGGTAAAGCAAGCGCCGAAGGACTGAAATTCGCTGTGATAGCAAACACTCTCAATGAGATGGCTGCTAGATTGAAACACAAAGTCTTTGGGCATTTGACAACCATGACGTGTCAGACAGCTTATAGCTTCGACCTGATCTGTCCAAAGTTATCGCTGCCCAATTCTGCACTTTGCAGCCGCCGATGATTCGAGAAGATACTGTACTGACTGGTGTTTCGTTAGACTTCGCCTGCAACTTATCAGCATGACCATCACATCTGGCCGAGATGGCCTTCGGCAGCTGAGCTCAACATGGAACAATGCCTTGATCATTGCTTCGATTGCAATCTCATTTCTAGGCGCATTTACCTCGACGCAGCTCATGTGTCATGCGCGCATGTCCGTCAGATTCTCACGCGTGCTGATTTGGTCCTTGCTGGGCTCCATGATTTTCGGCTTTTGTAGCATTTGGAGTTTACACATGGTTTGTGGTGAATACGAACCCCTACGAAATCGATGCTAACCTCAATAAATCAGGTCGCTATGTTGGCATTTGAATTTGATCTGCTGGTCGAAGTTGATGCTGGCTTGACTTTATTAAGCTCCCTTCTTGCCGTGGGATTTACTTTCATGGCCCTTGCCACAGATCTACTCTGGGATCGATATCAGGAACGAAGAAAAGGACCGCGCCGGAGATCGCGCCGTTCTTCCCACGCACGCTCACGTCCCAATTCGCAGGTCGCAAAATACGACAATTCAAACAGTTCCGCGCCTCTGCTGCGGGAAAATGACTCGGATGACGAAGACGGAGACGATGCCGATGCCAATCCAGCTACTGAATTGGAATCGGTGACTGTGGCCTACAATTCTGATCCTCAAACCATGTCATACGCACACAGCGCGTATCGCTCTCCATCTGTTTCTTCGGCAGGCAGATCTGGACCTATTAAACCTCCAAACGGACTCATTCCACCCCGGCTCGCGCTCCATGAAGGTGAAAGCACAGAAAATGCTGCAAATCCGACAGAATCGCGGACGAGAACTTCGAGCGAGTACTCATTATACGGACAAACTACGAGCAGCTCGACTTCTCTGGGCTTGGGAAGTGCAATGGGACTGATATACCGTCGAAGCAGCCAACCGGCGAAAAATGCATTCATTGCCACTGCCAATCTGCTAGTTGATGGGTGTACACCCCGCAACCTTGGGAAAGGCTTTATTTGGAGCCTGGCACTTACATCGATGCATTATGCCGGAATTCTAGGCCTCCAAATTCCTGATGGATATGTACGATTCAATCCTGGACTTGTTGCTCTCTCGGCCATGATTAGTTGGGTTGTATGGTGAGTTCTTTTCACTGCAGTTCTTCAATAGCTGGCTTCATCAAACATGGAAACTTTGGCGCATTTTGTGAAGCTTCACATTCAGCTCGATCTCTCATTCGAGAGTGAAACCCCGAGAATACTGGGTGAGGGATCTGCTCGGATATAGAAGCCTGATCTCGAAACCGGAGGCTCAATGCATCCCAAGCCTTAGTGTTGACTTGGAATTATGACTCTCTCCTAGCACCTGCTGACTTTCACCAAAGTACTGCTGCTATTCTTCTCATGGGGTCGATGGAAACCCATTTGCCGCAACAAATTCTCTTTTCTGTGATAGCGGCTGCCGGCGTAGCTGCGATGCACTTTACAGGAATGTCTGCGACTCGATTCTACTCTAGTTCACCGCCCACAGAGATACGCGGATATCCCCCCGCTCTCGCAAATGCGGTCGTAGCAATAGCATTTGTCACCTGCATAGCTGCAAATGTTCTACTTGCACATTCGGCCACAATGTCGCGGAACAAGCTTGCCGATCTTGTTGTCACCAGGAAGGAGTTGTGGAAGACGATCGCTCTGAAAGAGAATGCAGAGGCCGCAACAAGAGCAAGAAGCGATTTCATTGCGAGTGCCAGTCATGAGATCAGGACACCGCTTCATCATTTACAAGGATACTCTGATCTGCTAGCACAAACCGAACTTACCGACGAGGGGCGTTCGCTGTTGACCTCTATCCAGCGGGCGACAAAGACTTTGTCTCTGATCACTAACAATGTGCTCGACTGGTCTCAGTTCGATAGAGACTCGGAATCTGCATACCGTCCCGCAGCGGTGGATATTCGTGCCATTTGCGAGAGCATAATTGTCCTCCTACCAAACCTCGACGAGGAATCCCGAGTCCAGCTCTTTGTTGTCGTCGCACCAAATGTTCCCAAGACACTATTTATGGATGAGACTTACATTCATCGCATCCTGATGAATCTACTGTCCAATGCTTTGGTGGGTGCGATTCTGTGACGAGGCGATTGCATGACTAATCAGGCTAGAAATTTACACGCACTGGATATATTTTACTGTCGCTAAAACTGAGCGAAGACAATCTTGTTGCTACAGTCCAGGATACTGGCTGCGGCCTTGATCCGACATTCATCCCTGATATGTGGACCCCCTTTAAGCAAGGCGAAGTTAGGGGCTCAGCACGCGGTGAGACATGAACAATTCAGCAGGGACTTGCGCAATTTCTAACCAAGTGAACAGGTACTGGGCTCGGTCTGAGCATCATAAAACAGCTTTTAGCTCGCATGAAAGGGACTATCGATGTCGAGTCCAACTACATGCATTCCGAGGACATTGGACCAGAATTGGCGGGAACTACGTTTACAGTGCATATCCCACTACAGTCGACCATGGTCAGACCTCCCACATCACCTAGCGAAGACAAGCCCAGGATAGCAATCCTTTCCAGAACCGTGACACGAGTTACAGCATGTCTCTCAGAATGTTGGCAGTCATTTGGCTATGCCCCTGAAGTAGTTTCCGACGTGGCAACACTTGTACGTGGTGGACCTTGGAATTACGTATGGGCTGAACTCGACTACCTCAACGAGAACACAAATCAATTCAAGCAATTGACGCGGAGCAAGAGCCTCCTGATCTTGGTTCCTTACGACACTCATGACTCTTTGGCAAGTCTGCCCACCCTCCTGTCAGCACCCAATTTTGTAATGCTGCCTAAACCACTCATCTGGCATACATTCGACCGACGAATAACGGCCTCAAAACATCGACGACAGTCCACTGCACCTTCCCAAGCTCTACGATTCGCACCCGAAGTCGAGTTCATAAACGAAAACGAAGGGGCCGGCGAAGTCATACCTCCAAGAGAAGAAGAAGCCTCCAAGGAGAAACAAACAATTCTAATCGTCGAAGACAATCCAGTTCGTTATTCCCCTCTCCCCACCACCTAAAATCCCCCCTACTAATCACTGCACCCCAGATTAACCAAAAACTCGCCAAGAAAATGCTCCTCGCCCTCGGCTACGCCGTCCTCTCCGCCAACGACGGTCAAGACGGCATAGAAACCATGCTCAAGCACGACCGTCTCGTCGACGCGATCCTAATGGATCAATCCATGCCACGCAAAGACGGCGTCACGGCTACGAGGGAGATTCGCGAGTTGGAGCAGGCGGGGAAGTTGAGTAGGAGGATCCCGATTATTGCAGTCACTGCGGTTGTGAATACGGAGTCGAAGAGGCTTTTTGAGGAGGCGGGGGCGGATGATTTTTTGGCGAAGCCGTTGGGGTTGGAGAGGTTGAGGGATGCTATGACGCTTTGGTTGACGTGAGGGAGGGGTTGGGTAGAGATTGATGCCTAGGGACTTTCATGCTGCTTTTGGGCTTCCTGTCGTCCTGGATAGTCGTGTTGTAGAGCTGGCTGGCAGTTGGAGAGAGAAGGTTGGGTGGGTCGACTGGGTGCATGTGTTTTGCCTTCGGTACCGCATGTGGCAAAGCATTGTTTGGAGTCGCGGTTCGAGAAACTCGCCACCGAAACCCCTTCTCGACATGGGGTCTCGCGATCCAGGACCGATATCGCCCGACTTCCTGGATCGTTCAAAGCGCCAGAAGTTGCGCAATGGCAATGTCAATGCCGAGGGGGTGAAGCTTGCGTGGTGTACAAAGAAGGATGAGCAGGAACGGAGGTTAAAAGAGTCAGCAGGAACGGGGGCTCGGAAAGAGATCAGACCGAGAGGCAAGACTTTGACCAGAGGAAGCAAGAAGACATGTCTCGAATTCTATACATTTCATTTCTCAGGACTTTTTGCTTTCTCGCGTCTATCGAATCCGCTGGAGACATCATCTCTTACAGCGAGCGAGGAGGACAGCTATTGTACAATATACCCACCTTCTTCTATTCTATCCCATTCTTATCCCCAGCACAACAGCAAGAGAAGAATCCGTAGTCGCTAACGCAAAACCGCACAAAGGCAAGAAGAGACATCAATCATCCAGATCGCCTCGCTTGACAGGATGCAACACCATCTGCGGTAAACACATCATGCCCCCGATACCACCCTCCCTAACACTCTTCCTCTCCCACTCCTTTCCTCCCAACTCCCCGAGCGCGTCTTTCCCTTTCCAGCCCATCCACCGTCTGTACAGCACCCGCGGGAACTTGGCATGGTAGTACCAACTCCAAGGTCTGAAATTGACCTCCCGGTCTTGGTTGTAGATGCTGTCGTTGCCCTGTCCCCACCTGCCCGGCACACCTCCGTCGGCGTTGAAGACGGCATCTGCGTACCGGCCCGGCCACCGGACACCAGAGTAGATGGGGTGGGGAGCGTAGACGGCTTTGAAACCGTGGTGGAGCGCCACGGTCGTGGGCCACATTTCCGCCTGCATCGTGCGTCCGGCCTTGTTCTCCTCGTGCATCGCTTGCAGGAGGTGTTTGGAAACGCGGATGACGGTGTTTATGTAGGCGCGGCGGGGGATGGATTTTTCGTTTGGGTCGACGAAGTCGTCGTCGGTGGGGTGGGCGCGGTTGAAGACGGGGTGAACGCCCGGTGTGAAGTTCCAGATTTTGTTGCGCATGGCCCAGGATGTGTTTACGGGATCCCAAATGGGTAGGAGGGTGATTAGATCGGCCTCTTCGTTGACGCCCCATTTGAAATCATCTTGTTCCATCGACGTGGGTGGTCTTGGGCCGAGCGGTTTTTGGTGGGCGGCATAAGGATTTGGTCCCCACACTGGTTTTGGAATAAGGCCTGCGGCTGAGGCGTTGGCGATGATGGCGTTTGTATCTTGAGAATAGGCCTCAAATGATTTGCCATGGTGACCTGGGATGTAAACTCTTGCGTTTCGTTCCCAGAGATACTTCCTAGGCTGTTTTCTCGAAAACTCAGCCAGTTTGTCGAGGAAGTTGAAGTGATTGCCGATGAAACGGACATCCATTTCCCAGTTCCAGACGTAGTCGAATTCTGGATGATTTTGAGAGAACCATTGCACCGGCATGAATTGATGCCAGTAGACTTGCCAGTCGGTGACGTCGGGGTACATTGTCTTGCACACCTCCTCGTTCCAGAGAATGGCAATATCGCGCAGCTCCCGCGGAACGTGTTTGGCTAGCATTCGACGGTATGCTTGTCTGTCGGTAAAGATTGGCTGACTCCTGTCCTTGATGTTGACAAACAGGAAGATTTGGTATTCGCCACCAGTTCGCAAGGCCAATTCTGATATCATGGCGCGGATCGCCAAGATGTCATTCTCGCCGTAGTTATAGCCTTCCCAAGTCCTTATCAGGATAGCTGTGCGGGACCGAAACTCTGGACCAAATTCGCCTTGAGAGTTCTCATCCCGCCTGATTTCCTCGTGGAGCTTTGTTGGAATGATTGGTCCCTCCGGCTTGGAGAAATCCGGCAGCATCTTCGGGGGCTGGCGGGCGGAAGGAACAAATCGGTTTTGATTCATCATCAAGCATTTATTCTGCAAGTCTCCCCATCGAGTGTTTGGCCAGTCAATTTCGCTGACTGAATTGCGGAGGTCCGGGTTGAACCCGTAAGGTCCGTAGCGCTGAACCCGGTCCATACAGATACCATCGTCCATTCCCAGAGCTTTGGCAGAGCCACCAAGTGGAGGAGGAAACCTCGACGGCCGAATTGGATAATGACGCATTGTATCTGCTACTTCGTCCTGTAGTTCTGTTCCACGAGGACCTATGCAGGTTCTGAAGTCGCCTCGCCATTGCCTTTTCCACTCTGGTGCCGTGTAGTTGGGATAGGGCAAGTAGACACCGGCAGAATTGGCCTGTTGCGGCGTGAACTGATCGATGCCTGCCTTGTAGTAGAAGTCGCGGTCGCTGAAACACTGTTAACAATCTCAATGGTTGAAATTGAAGAAAAGAACATACAGCTTGAAACCTTCCCAGCGATTCGGGTCGTAGTCCTTGTCGATATAGTCCTCATACGGCGGCCAGTGGCCATTTCTGTGTTCTGGTCGACTCCAGTCGAGCATATCCTGCATGTACTCCTCTCGTTCTACCGGATCTTCTGTTGGCATAGCTGGAGAAAGGCGGGTTGCGCTGGCCGTCTCTTGTCCATAATATTCAGACGATGAGATTGATACCGTAGTTGTGTGTATCGTTAGGTGCTGTTGCCGTGATTCATCATACGCTCCTTTCACCGGAGTAGCCAGTGGCGGTGAATGAGGGCGTGTCGATGTGAATTCATATTTTCGGAAGCCGTTCTCGTCATAGAGACCAGTAGCACGAAGAGCCTCGCCTGGAGATTGAAACCTCCATGTTATCGTAATGTATGTGCAGACAGCAATGGTCAGAAGAGTAAGAGGACGGCCTATGAAAAACATGATCTTCGCAGTAACATAGGCAAAATAAAGCTGGACATTTCGAGATGGAAAAGAGAAACGCCAACCTGTTATGGCAGAGGATTAAAGTTTGAAGCTTTGAGCATAGGCGTGGCTTGATTTCAGATCAGTGGGGACCCTGAGGGATGCGCACAACTGAAGCGACTCCTGAAACAGTGCATGTGAGGGCGAAAAGCAAGTCAAGCGCAGGTACAGGACCAAGTGTGTGTCGCATGTTGTATACTCCCGAAAACGATCAGCACCGAATTTGGTCATCGTTATGATTCAACATCCCAGCTCGGATGTCTTGTCTTGGAGAGGGTCCAAGAGAGTTACCCTTCCCGGACGTTTCGCCCGTAGCGAAGCAACCAACACTTCGTGGTTGGATGGCTTTAGCGGCTCTTGCTCTGCTTCCATATGAATTGGGACGGGATTCTGCATGTAGCAAAGCTTTGATCCCCAAAGAGTTGGGAACAATCAGCGTCATAGTATGTGATGCGCATACGTACCAAATCCAAGGTCGAGATACAAAGATTGCATTGCAACGGACGATAGCCTTCCAGCGTCTTCTCAAATCCCGTCCTCAGCAGACTCTCGAGAGAGTCGCATTCAGATGATGTCCTTGAACCTTCTTGTCTGTGCATGTTTATTTTTGGGAGGGTTTGCTAGAGGGCTCGACTGGAAGACATCTAGGCGTGGCATGCGATGGACGGTGTCTGAGCAGTGAAATGCTCGCATTGTCCATGATGAGGGCATGCAATTGGAGAGTCGTACAATGTAGACGTTCGTTCTGACACAGTGGTGGTTGAGTGTTTACGAGTGGTGACAAATGGGTTTCCATGTTTGAGGTGTCGACAGATCTTGGCGCTGATGTCGCGTCTTCTTCAAGCCAGACATCGGTCGGCCAAGAACAGGGGATACCGCCCATAACTTTGGGCCATAAGAGCCGCATGCAGGGGACGGTAATCCACAGAGCCTCCATTGTGGGGCCCATCATGAGGCACCTCCGCCGCCCCCGCGCACCTAAACGTGGCTCTCTCGATCTCTTGTGCATCCAACGAGCAGAGAATGCTACTATATCTCGGTTGGAAAACTCACCCGAAAACCCCCCGAATGCTCTACTGAGTCGGAAATGCCGTCCTCACCTCGCGCAAGGGCTCAATCTCTTCCCTACGGAGATAGGGCTTCCAACATCTTCGTGGCGAACAACTGTCAAAAGCATGACCTGGACTTGCCTTGTCGAGCGTGTCCATCATCTGTCCAGCTTATTCGTCTCGAGCATTTTTGGGCATGCGTCTAAACGGGAGATATATTTGCCCTCGAAGGCTTCATGATGATTAAGGGGGCAGCACCCCCAGATCGCGGACAAGTGGCGAGAATCGTGAGCCGCGAAAGAGCTGCGAGAACGAGAATGGGCCTGCACCTGTTTTGTCATCGTACTGCATGGACGCAGTGATGGTGCTCGCTGACATACAGGGTCGAACATGGCCGCTGTGGTTCTTCTCTGTGGCGAAGGACCGGAATATGGACCATGTGAGAGACAGATATCTTGAAGTCGTCAGCTGGTAAGAACGTGTACATTCTCCTCGTAGTGCTGAACGCTCTCCATCAGCCTGTCAGAAGGAGGGCCCAGAATTTCTCCAAATCTGCCAGCTCATTAGGTTTTGTCTCGCCTATTCTGGATGCGCTCATGCTCTGCCCTCTACTGATGCCGAGGGCTTGTCATCGCTTGCAAACCAGGGGGAAGCGGAGTGGCATATATCGTGAAGACACCGTAAGAGAAGCGATGAGGTATGTGCCCTGTTGTAGCAGGAGCCTCATGATAATTGGAGAGATGACAAACATCACATGCTGCCGGGCTTCTCACACCCTCTCCTATCGATAAGTTTCCAACCGACTGACCCGGTCAGCTGGGAGAGGGCTCTGTGAGAACCTTTCTCATTGTTGTTTTTGGGCAAGACATCAGTGAAGAAATTTCGTTGCCTGTGAGCCCAAGAGAAATATTAAATAGACTGCACGATCTCAAAACTACCGGCGAACTGATTATCAGCACGATCTTTCAGTCGAACAAAATGTCAAAGGCAGGAATGCTGAATGTATTCATCAGGCTTATTCCGTCTAGCAAGTGTTCTTGGGTATGTCTACTGTGTACACGACAAAATGAAACATTGTCATTCGGCCGAACCGAAAAGTACCAGGAAACCACCATCATGGAATGTGAGATGTCGCCATCCTGGCATACCATGTAACCACCCCATCAATCACAGTCCCACTTACTTCCACTTTTGTACAACGACGCCACCACGTTGCAGTTCCGGTAGATCTCCCAACTTCGCGTTCTTGTCTTCCAGCTCCTTATTCGGGAACGTTGTCATAAGTGCATACGCACGCTGTCCACTCACAGTACTGGCGCGATCCACGAAGGAGTATACTTCGCCCACAGTGTGTGTGGTGTTGAAGCGAGAGGTCAGGCGAGTTCCATCCCCGAGCCGGATTTGCAAAGTGACGGTAGGTTGGGCGTCGCTCACGTCAACAGTGGGAGCTGCCGGTGCCTGGTTCACGCTACTTGGTAATTGCATTGAGGAAGATTCCACGTTCGTAGATGAAGAGGCAGTAGCGAGACCCGGTGTTGGGCTGCCGAGTCTCTGGCCACTGCCGGAGAATGGAACGTACTTCTTCTTTGGCTGTACGTACTTCGCTTCTTTCTGGTTATCCAAGTGTAGGTCCACCTCTTGACTAGGCTCGACGTTCAGAAGATCTAATGGCGCGCGGCCCGTCTGAATCATTTCGAGCGTGCCGGCATTTGCTGGATCGTCGTACCGGAATAGTGGGCCGTCATCTACAGAAAAGCCATCCTGCCAGAGATGTAGTGTGCGGGTGACTCGAGGTGGTCGGCGTGCGGCCGGGGTAGGATCAACCACGACTCTGCTATCCTCTCCCTCACCGCCTAAAGTTACTCCTCGTCCTGTAAACCGAGATGGAGGTGCGTCAGGCTCGTCGCCACCGGGTCGAGGTACACCACTAAAGTAAGTTAGTATTATTTGCGAGCGAGGTCTGGTGATGCTAATCGACAGCGCAGTGCGCGAGCTCTTTTGAATAGGCAGAGCACAGATAGCGTTTGTCCGTATCCAAATGGGCTTGCACTCTAAGATTCGGGGCCTCTCACCGGCGCGCGCGGTCCAGAATGCTATTGATTTGGTCTTGAGGATTACCTCCAGGACCCTTAACAGCTAGGCCAGACTTCTCGCCTCCAGCAAACATATCCGCATCCTCATCTGAATCGTCATCATCATGTGCATTTCCGCCCTCGCCTTGTAGGTCCTTGATTGTTCTGGGTCCTCCACCACGAGCTGGTGCGCGTCTCGAGGACGGTGGGGGTCCTCTGGATGATGAGGCTGCTGCTGATGGAGCTGGACCACCTCCTATAGTTCTACCGCCTCCAGCCACATAACCGGTGGATGGAGTTGCTGCTGCGGGAGTTTCGAGATCGTCCTCTGCTTCTTCACCAGCATCTCCCTCGTCTCCTTCTCTTGCAGCGAACCATGTCGATACAGCGGTTTCGACGTCCCAATTGTGGGCACGAAGGCAATCGTCGGCCTGGATTCAGGTATTAGCAACAATAAGTAGAGTAAATACAAGCCAACGAAGCCTCGTACCTGTTCTGCAGATGCGTCTGTGAATGAGCAGAACTGAGTGATGAGCTGGTCAGCGTTCGGGGGCGAGTCGGGATTCATTGTGATTATTTTAAAAGGCAAACTCAAAGTTTGTGTTTGTTGTTTCTGGGAGGAGAGGAGAGGAGGTTGTATAAATAGGTTTGGGGAGCTGTCTGCGTCTGCTTGCTTTCATGAAGCTGTTGTGTTGCAAGCGTGGGGCAAATGCTAAAACGCTCTACCCAACATCGATATCGATAAATTCCTGGCAACATGAAATATCATACTGCCCGGCCTTGAACACTGTCATTGTAGTATGATTGAGTGCCTATGAATTCTAGCCTGCTATGTGAAGACATCGAGAACTCACAAACCGTCGCGGAGCCCAATATTCGCGGCTACTGCTGAACTACTCTATTCTTTCATCAAGCAAGACACCGCGTTCATCGACGACTGCATTCGTCCGCCAGGGACAAACTAACATTGTACCCACGATTCTGCTGAGGCAAACGCCAGCTCCTCCCTCTACTATTGGACTTCATCATGTCCTCGTCACCTTCACCCCAAGGCCGTTTCGACCTCACCCAATCCGGCATTACCATTCCTTCCGACAGCGAAAACTACGACGCGAACAATGAAGATTCCTCCTCGTCATCCAACTCGCCCATGATCCTATACTCACCGCCAACGTTTTGGGGCATATTTAGAGGGGCAGCTATCAATCTCTTGTTACCATTCGTCAACGGCTTGATGCTGGGCTTCGGGGAACTATTTGCCCATGAGGCTGCTTTCCGATTGGGCTGGACGAGTACAAAGGTATAGTTCACTATGAATTGCGATGTTATTTCTATTCTTATACTGTCATTACGGCATATTTGTTCCCCTTCGGAAGGACCACCTTCTCATCCTCAATGGTTCCCTCGGCTAACCGATCCCGAAACAGGTATTTCCAAACTGGAGAAGCAGCAGTCACAGCTCCGGTCCCGGCGTCACAACGAAACGAACAACCACGGCGGATGGACGGAGAAAATATGGAAATGATGAATTGGATATGTTGACGAGCCCAGAATAGGCAAGGAGTGGGAGCTACGGCAAGAGAACTCATGGGTGGATACTGACCTGGAGGTTGTAGATAGGAAATACACAAGAGATTTACGGCATTGGGCAAGCTTCGCCCTCACGGTGTTTCGGGCTCTAGAAGGCAAAATTGATGGATCTGCAAGAGGATGTCAAAAAGTGCTTGCCGAAGAACCGCCCGAAAGGCAGGTTATTCTTTGACGGTGAGGTTCTCAACTCGTACAGCAGGGCAATAATGCCGGATGGTTGGTAGAGTATGGTAAAGTACGATTTCAAGTTTTAATACCCGCTGGTGTAGGCGTATGGACATTGGTGGTATAAACTTGATGACTGCCATACCCAAGCTCATCTTACATCGCTTCGACTCAGTCTTAGGGCATTAACAAAACTGACGTCCATATTGCTGTGACTTGGAAACCTCACATCCGGAACTTGGTAACGGAAATCATGACAAGAAATTCGGGATTTCATAACAAGGCAGAGACGAAGAGGATTGATTGAAGACCCAAACAGGTCAGGATGGCGCAACAACTCCGTTATAAGAATCGATTCCAGCTATGCGACCTGGCGAGCGTAATTCTGGTAGGCGAAAATGCCATGAGACAAGAGATGAAGAAACATCGTGCCATACGTGGAGGACATCGAAGATACACCTGACAGCAATGTTGGAAACTGGTATGTAGTCCTCCTATAACCGTGAGGCTTCCTTGATGAAAGTGCGAAACTCTAGGCCAAAAGAGCTTGAGATAGCCATCGCCAGCGCATGACCCGGACGCTGACTGCAAAGAACAGACAAGCCTAATGCTTTGAAGACTCTCAACACCCAACCCACTGAAGAGATGTAGGATCACAACACCTTTCAGCATCCCACCACGACAATCCTGACCATGAAGTACATATGCAAACTCGGCTCAATGCCTCCTAACCAAAAACTACAATACCCAAAGTGGCGCAATGGTAATTGATCGTCCCGGGCGGAAGTACATCCTACGCTAGCTGAAGTACCTTTGGCATGACCCAATATCAGGTACATAAGTAAGCAGCGTGGGTTACCGTGAGGCAGCATGTTCGAACCTTGAGCTCGGACATCCTGTTTTGCTCTTTTGCGGTTTGGACTGTGGTGATTCTTGCTTTTTGCTTTGCGACTGCTGTAGAGGTGAGATGAGTGAAATTCTTCTCCTGGCTATTGTGTGGGTTGGTGTGAGAGATTGAGGATGACATTGCAGTCATTTACGAGATCCGGGGGCTACTCTCAACTCAACAATTGTCTGTTCATTGACCTCATGTGGAGTACTAGTCATAGGATACTGATGCTAGAGATAGCTCACCAGTCTTCTTACGTCTTACATCGACACGTCGGCTCATCGATACTTTGCTCTAAATCGAGAGAGTCATGTTTCCTCTATTTTGCTTGCTGAGCCCACTCATACTTCGCTGACAGTCTTGGGGGATCGATTGCTGGTGCGTCATTGATATTGAAAGCGAATTGCAAGACACGGGAGTCGCGAATCCTTGGGAACTCAAGGAGAGCCGCGAAAACAATCGCCAACAATCGCAGCCAACACCAACAACAACTACATTGTCACCTCCCAAGTCACCTGTAGCCCCGAGTCTCATCCTGAAGAATGGCCGCCGAGCTGTCAAACGCCGCGTACGCCATTCCCCTCAAAGCCATCGTCACAAAAGCCCACACACCCCGCGATATCCTCGAGCTCGAGGTCAAGAGAGGCGCCAGACTGCTACTCCTAGAGCCAAAAGGTGCTTGGTGGTACTTCGCTCACCACACCAAATCCGGAAAAACAGGTTGGGTTCCAGCCAAGCACATCCGCATCCTGTCCCAACCCGACCCTCATAAAATCTCCAAACTCTTCCTCGACTGGTACGACAAGAAGGAGTTGGCTTTCGGAGATGGGCATAAAGCCGGATTGACGCAAGGAGGAGTCGAGAATGGGAGGAGGGAACGGGTGAACAGAGACACCTTCCCTTTTCCGCCACCAGAAGTTGACGTATGCGACAAGCTTGTTTGCAAGACGAGGAAGTGGGAGAAGGGTTTGGGCGTCTGTGTTCACGATATGGAGGTGTTTCTGAAAGCGGGCGTGGAAGATCTATACGGAGCCAAGTTCTTGTGGAGGGAGAGTTTACAATGGCATCCAGACAATGTCGGCAGGAAGTGCAGGAATGAATTTGCGGACGAGGCACGGAAATTGGTCAGCGAGATGTATGTCATTTTTCAGGAATTGATTGAGGAGGCTAGGAAGGAGGAAGGTGGGGAGTGAGGCTTCATAATGGAATGGTACGTCAATCGCGATTGATCATGCTGGATACCATATCGATGTCGCTAGGTTTCTGACGACATCCCAGATAGAGGACTCGGCGACTCGGACGTTGATCTGCCATAAGGTTACTGTGTATCTACATTATCTGGCATTGTTTCCAACAGGTGACCTTTGTCACCCCATCCAATCGGGCACACTGTCTTCACCAAATCGACTCGTCTGCTATCTTGCCATACTTCAAGTGTTTCATTGAAAATAATCCCTTCGTATTGGGTTGCCCCAAAATGACTTCCTGAACATAAATGCGAACAATCGTCGATTTCGAGTCGAAGAATGACGAAAGTCGTCGAGACGGATGGCATCTTGCAATTGACAAAGCGCGTTTTCCTTTGTGAAAGGGACAGGTCATCAGCACGCTCAGACTGACTCTTGTGGTATTGAGAGTCAAATACTCTGTAACGCTCATACACAAACAATTTCGAGATTCAAAATGGATAGAACATAAGTAAGCAAAAAAATTGCGTGAATGTCTCAATTCAGAGAGAAATACTCCACACAATGAGGCTAATAGCACATTCGTCCATCATCCCCTCCATCAATTCATCAAAACGTGCAGAAAACCACCCAGCCACTTTAGCAAGCTATGAACTATACAATTCGCTTTCCAATGGTAGAGATGAAGCTTGGGTAGAAGTGTGCCGGCAGTAATATACCACTCGTACACGCCTACATTAACGTATCAGACATAACCACCTGATGGAAACTCTTTCCCCGACTCTGACTTGGCTGATTGGGTTGACCCCTCTCGCCCTCACGCTCCGCACCACCCATAGCAGGGGGCTGCGGCGTGATTGCTCTCGGTCCCGGTCCTAGTCCAGACTGTTGCTGTTGCTGTGGGTGCATCGGCTTCTGTTCATGTTGACCAGGTGATTGGGGAGGATGCGAAAGAGGTTTGGGCGCAAGCTGCCTCCCACCATCCGACGAGGGTTTAGGCGCAAGCTGTTGTATAGAATCTGGTTGCCTATTGGGAGCAGCTTGCTGTTCATTGATAGCCTTGAATCCTGAATGAAGTGCTGCTCTAGGAGGCATGGGTGGAAGCTGTTGCTGGTCCGGAGTATGTCCGGTAGGCCGTAAACTCGGTGCATTGTCCCAAATACGGTTCAATATGGCATCGCGAGGATCAGGCGGAGGTCTGGGTGCCAACTGTGGCTGTCCAGCATTAGCTCGCGTCAACTGGGCCGGTGAAGGCAATTCGTTAGGTCGAAGTCCCGGGTAGCCTCGCGCCAGCTGATCCAAAGAAGTGCCCGAAAATTTTGTGAAAGTTCCTTGATGAAACTGATACATTGGCAGGATGTTTGAAGGCAGTCTCTGTATCTGATGCTGATGTGGTTGTTGCTGGTGTGGATGTTGTTGTTGTTGTTGCGGCGGTGGACCTGGCTGCTGCAGCTGCTGCTGGGCCGGCTGGATCTGTTGAGGTTGACCATATTGTGGCTGTCCAGGTGGAAGATTTTGTTGCAAATGCTGAGGACCGCCTTGCTGTTGAGGACTCTGCTGCTGTGGTCCTTGTTGCTGGGATCCTTGTTGTGGTCCTGGCTGTTGAAGATTCAGTTGTGGGGGACCTGGTTGCTGATGATGCATGATCATTTGACCGGGGTGTATTTGCTGTTGCTGTGCGTGATTGCCCGATGTTGTGTCCGGTCTCGGCGGTGGAGCATCTCTAGAATCTGGAGCAGCTGAACTGGGTGATCGACGCTGCATTTGATCCTGTGGTTGTTGGTATGGCGAACGATGTTGGAGGCCTGGTGACTGCGTCGGTGCCCCAGGACCGTACTGCTGATGTGCAGAAGGGCTTCGCAATGAGCCATTGTGGGACGGTGAAGGAAATGGCAAGTTTCTTGGCTGCTCTTGAGACGGAGGGGGAGGAGGGTGTGATTGTGATAGCGGCTGTGATTGTGGGGTAGGAGGGTCAAGTTCCATCATCTCAACTCTTGGACCTGCATCAGAGGGCTTCTTCCCGGCGCGACCTCGCTTACGCTTCTCATTTGATCCTTCTGAGTCCTGATCGGTTCCGGCTGCAGCTAGGACATCTGTAGTATGGTTGGGCCGAGGTGTGAGCTGAGTGGTTGGTTGCTGTCCCGCAAAGCCTTCGATGTCAAGCGGTCTCTTCGGTTTCCCATCTCCAATTCTGTATCCTCCCCTTTGGTCAATCTCGACAAGTCCTTCGACCAATAAGTAGTCTCGCAATGGCGGATCAGCTCGCCAGTTATTGACGTCGAGGCAAGAAGTTCCGTTCTTCCTATCACGCTCCAGATGGCCACCGACATGCTCAAGTCGCTCTTCCCAGCTGTTCGGTCCCGAGAATGTTCGAGTACAGAAGACACAACTCGAGACCTCTGGTGGTCCACGCAGCTGACGGTAACAACGCTTCTGGATATCCATAATCTGCTCATCGGTAAGACCAGGAGGATTGGTATTTGGTGGAGCCACTGGGGGCCCTCCTCCTGGCGGTGCACTTGGCGCGATTGCCTTTGGCTGTTCTTGGGCATTTTGCGGCGTACTGACCGCGTGCATGCGACGCAAATGCTGGGTAAACAAGTCCTTCCGATTGAAGTCATTGTAGATCGGATGGTCGATGCCTGGCGATGGTGGGCACATGTCGCATCGCCAGAAACCCAGTTGAATGTGTTTTGTGCTGATATGACGCTTCCATTCGTTCTTGGAGGTGAACGCCGATCCACAATTATATTGGGCAAAACAGCAAGGAAATGGTCGGCCGTTCGACGAAGACTGTCGAATATCAGGTCGTGGCGTGGGCGGGATTGGCTCTGGTGGCATCTTCAGCTCTGCCTGTCTGTGTTCGTGTCGTGCTTCCGGCCGTGAAGTTTGGTCTTGTCTCATGTCGGGAGATCTCGCTTCCATGGTCTTGATCTCAACCGATTTTCCTGGTTTTGGCTTGGGTTCTTGAATGACAGGAGTGGCATTGTTGGTTTGTGCTGTCTGTGATTGTTGTGGATGCTCGCTTGTTGGAGACCTCTGCGGTGTTTGTGGATCCTCCAGTCTTGCGGGTCTCGATGTTGGTCTTCGTCCCTGGCTGATATCTGTTAGCAATGTTTTCGTTTGGCTGTGACATACGATACGGGGTGTTTAAGCGTTCAGCAACTCAAGAAGTAGTATGCGGCGAAAAGTCTAGTGGTTGAAAAGTCTTTGATTGTCCGGAACTGCAATGCCAGATTCTCATCCAAACACAGAGCTTCCGCCTGCATCAACGAAGTCACGTACCCGCGCATACCACTTCCCAAGTCCCTATGCTGGGATCACTCACAAAGACATGTTGTTCTTCAGGGCGCCAATTCTTCTATCCGGTATGGGGCTATTAGCACGACTGGTTGGTCCCACACGAGGGCTTCGCGGCACACTGCCCGCTCTCGTTCCGATGCCTGCTTTTCTGTTTCGCAGCTCTTCCTCTTTCCGTGAGAGAAGGGCTGTCAAATTAGTGACTTGTGCCTTCAGCTTTGCGTTTTCCGATGCGGTTTTCTTCCTCTGTTCATCTTGGAATTGCTGTCTGGCTTTTGCGATCTCGCCACTTGCTTGTTTCTCGAGTATCTTGATCCGCGACTCTAGTTCGTGGTTCTCACTGGCCAATTCAGTGGCTCTCTCAGAAGCTTGGGTGTATTGCTGGCTCAGATATCCATTCAGCGAGCTTTGGCTGTCCAACATTTTCTCAGCCTTTCGCTTGTCCTCTTGCGCCTGTCCTGCATCACGTCTCAGCTTTTCCGCAGCTGCGACGTCTGGAATAGCAGACCCTTCGAGAGCTGCTCGAGCTTCCGCTAGTTGTGTCTGCAGCTCGCGCCTCTCTTCCTTGAGTTTGTCAATGGTGATGTCGCGGTTCTCTTTCTGCTTTTTGGTCGACTCCAACTCATTGCGAATTTGGTTCAGTTCGCCAACGAGTTCTCGCTTCTGCTTGGATTGCTCTTCGAATCGGAACTGTAGGTTTTCTATAGCATTCTCCAGTTCTCCAACTCGTAAGTCCCTAACTCTCATTGTGTTTTGCAGATTGTCCTCTGCAGCCTTGAGCAAGCTGCGCAATGCCACCATTTCCTGTGAGTCCGAAGGGGTCTTGTCCAGCAAAGAGGAATTACCAGGAATGGAATCGCTTATCCGAGTGATTGAAGCATCCTGTTCAGCTTGAGGGGTCATTCGCATCTTCTTGTCAGGTTGAAGTTCATCATCCTGCATGCGGCGTTTTTGCGACTTCAAGGCAGCTTTGGCTTTCGCTGACTTTTCTGAGTCGCTTGAATTGGATGACCTCATAGTAGTTAGACCTTGTGTCAGATCCCAAGCATCATTGTTGTCAAGGGGGCCGATGGAAGGCAACGGCCACTGATCTTCAGTTCCTCCCATAAGAACGAAACGAGCAACTTCCATCGCGCTCTCTTCGATCGGAGAAAATTTGCCTTCCATTTTCCCAGCCTCTCTGCGAAGCTTCGCGATGCAGGTGACAAGGACTCGGATTCGATTGGCACCAAGCAAATTTGATGTGCAGCTTCGCTCAATGTGGTCTACAGAGTTCACAATGGCCAATGAAACGACCGGAGCAAGATACTCGGGACGCGTTGGATTGGTTCTTAGTGCACGAATAAGCGGATTTTGCACGTCCACCACGTGATCAAGACTGAGAACAAGCCTGGCCGGGCGGACAGGTGTACTTGGCCTCTCTCCGGAAGTAGAAAGAAGTGAGATTGTCAGATCATCGGATGAGCTATCGTCGTTTCTGTTTACGTCCGGTCGAGAGTGTTTCAGGTGCTTTCCCTTGAGAAAGTTCTCCAAGATGTCGAGCAAACGTCCTGGTTTTGCCATGATGACAACATGAATCTTGTGGTTTCGAAGAGCCTCGAATAGATGCCATAGAAACTTGAACTTTGGACTGACAGATCGATCCCATTCAACGATATCTGCTGGTTCTACATCGCTCTGGGACGCGGTTGTGTCGTTGGTAAGATCGATGTGAGTGACGATATCATGCATGGTCTGGACAAAATCCTCGGCTTGCTTCGATATCCCGTCGTACTCGCGCCATTTACGACTGGTGAACCGTTCGATCAACTCGTCATGAAATTTGACAGTCCGTCTGTACTGGTCACGCGGCTGTCCGGCCATCGGAAGTGGGACCATGAATTCCATTTGCTCAAGAGAGGGACCCGAATCTTCCTCTTCTTCTGACTCTGTGGACTCTCCAGATTGACTGTCGATCTCCATCCCTTCAGCTTCTCGAGTCTCCAAAGCGACATCACCGTCTTCTACCGGTATTCTTGCTGGGAGATGTGTGCGTCCGTCCGAATCGGTCTCTACCGCGGTCGGCTCTATTGGCTCTTCTGCAGGCACTGCAGAAGCTTGCGCATCAGAGTCTGTTTGCGATTCCATGCTTGCCCCACGTGCGGGTGTTTGTCTAAATCGCGCCGGCGGTCTTCCGCGTCTTTTGCTCTCCGCTGGTTTGTCGAAACCTTTTTGCGGCGTCTCTTCTGTTATTCGTTTCGTCTTTCGTGTTGACACACCGCCTCGGCCGCCTCTAGCAGTCCTAGGTGAGTTAGATGTTGGCGCATCTAGAGATGATACGGTTTCTTGAGTGTCGTGAAGGTTTCCCCCAGTACGAAGAGATCTCCGTGTCTTCGGCATATCAAAGGAAGTTTCTGATCGCTCAGAAGCCTTTTCTGAGTCACGTGGGACTGTTTTGTCCTCCTCAGCGCGCACAAGCAAGGCTGCGGGAGACTGCTGTAATGCAGTGCTTTCGTGATCCGGAGCCGTTGATTGTAGCTGATCCTTGAGTCGCTGGGAGAAGCTTAATCCACTGGGACTAGAGTCGGTCGTTTGGTCCAGCGCTGACACCCAGTTTTCGGTCGCGCGATCGCGAGATTGCGCTTCCTGGAAATCAACAGCTTCTACTTTCGACAAACGTGAGCGCGTCGATGGTAAACTTTGTTGCTGTGAGCTGATGGCCACTGGGGTTGCGTTTGCTCGTTGTTTTCGTGACAATGATGAACGGCGCGAGGCTGTGCGTTTAGGAGATATGTCAAGGTTTGTGGATGCGGAAGATTTGGTCGAAGCGTCACCAAAGTCTGGTCCGGCAAGTGCTGCAGTAAGCTTTTTGGTTCTGCGGGTCGAATGTTTGCCAATGGCAGGGCTTGGTGGCTCCACTGGGTCAGTCTCCAACACTTGTAAGGCTGACGAGGCGGACTGAGGTGTTTCTTCGATGGCAGCAAGTTCGTCGCGCGCGGCTGGTGTCTGAGTGGAACAGCTAAATTCAGGAACACGGGGAGTATTGGCGGCTACCGCGGGCAGTGGTAAGTCGCTGTTTTCTTGTTGGGTGGATTTTTCTTGAGTCGGATGGATATCAGACTCGGTCTGAGAGTCGGGAATGGTTGTGGGCAACTGTGTACCAACGTTTTCGATTTGGGTACTTTGGTCGCGAACCGGAGTTTGTTGCGCCAAAAGTTCGGCCTGACCCGCAATCTCGACCTGGGAAGGCTGTGATAGGCCAATCTCGTAATCGGACCGGTGGAAGTCACTGTCTTGCGTGACAATAATTTCAGGAGAGGGATTAAGTCTCGCTGGACTGGCATGCAATAATGAGTGAACGCGATTCGGTAGAGGACTGGATGTGGCGGCGATGTCAAGTGGAGTGCCTGGTGTTGCGTCGATGATCAGGCTCTTCTCAAGGCTCCGAATCGGCCTTGCTGGTAGTGGGCTTCTTGGCGTTTCCGGGGGCTGGCTCGAAGACTCGACGACTCTGGGACGACGAACTCTGCGTTTAGCAGGTCGCTCGAGTTTTGCCTCGTAGTCGCTTGGCTCTTCTTCAGAATGAGGAGGTGGTGAGAGATCGATGTCTGATGATTCCGGCTGCTCGGCCTGGTTCTTCTTTGCTTCCCACTCCCTCTTCAAACCGGATGGCAGAGCAGACGCAGCCTTCCACTCGTTCTTCCAGGTGTCGCTTTTCCTCTCGTGATCTTCCCAGCCGACAAGATATCGAGTGCGTCCTTTCTCTGTCTTCTCCTCTAGAATCTTGCGCGACCAGAGTTTGCCTTCCTCCTCCGAATCAGCGGCGGCGGCAGCGGCGTCGTGCTCCTCGGACGCTTCGTGTCGCTTGCCTCTCTTGCGTGCTCTTGAACTCGTCTCCGAGTTTGAATTACGCCTGCGTTTTGCTCGCGTCAAATACATCATGCATTGGCCCCGTGAGAAGAGACAACACGACAGCAGGGTCCCAAGGCAATGGCCATGGTTAGAAGAGCATTCGGGAGAAGGGGACGATGGGAGCGAGCGCAGTGCGGTGGTTGTCCTTACCGCGCCAGCAGGTCGATGAATGTTGTTATGGTGGATGGGGAAGGCTGAGTGATGAAAGTTCAAAGATCTCGAGGAAATTCCAAGAGGTCACGTGTGTGCATCAGGCTTGCCTTGGTACGATACAAAGGAGTTTAGCGGACCGCAAAAGCAAATAATTGCCAAAAGCACGTTGCAAGCCTCTCGGCGCGATGCGGACGTGTGGTGGTTGGCACCGATAGCCGTTGAGTGGGACTATGGGCGCAGTGTTTGTAAGTATGTAATCGCGTATGATACTGATGCTATCTCCTACTACTAGTTCCCACACTGGCAATGGACGAGGCAGAAAAGCCGTCCGGGTGTGTGCAACGCCTCCAGCTGGGTGTCGCGGCTGCAGGTGTGGCCACACCCTTCACCTCCGTCTTCTCAGCCTTCCAGTGAAGCCCAGTGGCCTTTTCCCGTTTCGCAGCCGGCCCGCTCGGCCCTTTGAGGATTTAAATTAATCAGTCCATCGGCAGGCAATATTCGCTGAACACCGCAGCCTCGTCAACCGTCCCCTTGTGAGCCAGCGAGCAGTCCTCGCCGTCCTCTCCAGTTCACCGCACAAGAACCACCGACCTGCACAAGAACCACCGATCAGGCACAGCAGCCGAGCAGCCGTCAGCCAACAGGCATCCACTCGATGCAGCTCCGGCATCCCCTCATTCATCTTCATCATCGTACGGGCTCAAGGCCATCGTCACCCTCCCGTCGGCTCCATGCACACTATGTGCGACTCCTTAGATTTGAAGCGTGTCCACTTCAGCTTCACGCAGCCAATCAGCATCAAACAGACATCAATCGGACAAGTCTCGTGAGCGTGTCCTTTCCTGGTGTCTAATCTGGCCATCCAACCAGATACGCACGCTGTTGTCCGGGATCAAGCCTGGGGAGATGGGTCGATCCGCTTTGAGTTTTCACGTTCCGAGCCCTAGGTAAGGCTGCGTTTCGCGACGGCAGGTTAGGCCATACCTTTCATACGCCGATCACTGTTGCGATGGGGACAACTTCATTACCCAAGATGTGTATCGACACCCGCGGTGTTTTTTGCTTGTGCAGCCTTGGCCAAACGACCAAATGAGCATTCCTTTTGAAAGGTCCCAGATTGTGAGAAGCTTGAAAGAAGAAAGTGTCGTGAAGTCATTCATGTGAATTGCACGACACATTGAGATGTGTTAGTGAACGTACCAGCTTCACAGCAAGGAATAATTGCGACTGCGCGAATGCTGCTCTATCTCTACATCTGGACATCTCTCTGCTCTCTTCGACAAATTGAGGCGGTTGGTACTGTCAATGTGGACGCAAGGAAAAATTCCAGTGGCTGCAAACCCGGCCAATTGTGATGCGAGGAAGGCAGACCGCCATATGAATTTTGAACCATATCGCATTGAGCATTCCATAGGATGCGCATCAATGCTAGGCAATTGTAACATAGGTTGGAAGTGGAAAAGATTGCGGCATACGAGAGCGAACGAGCATTACTATGGAAATCACGACTGAGAGGAGCGACTTGTAAAAGCGGCCGTTGACTACTTTTATTGTCGTTGACAATGTGCAGTTGTCGGACAAATATTTGGTTCACATTTATTAAACTCTAATGCAATATCGATCAGTCCGGGCGATCCAGTTTTCGTTTGCCAGAAACTTGTCGACATCGATTCAAAATTGGACATCTCTATGTAGGGTAGCTGTATAGATTATGAACGGAAGCTAGCTTGATATAACGATCCATTGATCTGGAATTACTCAAACATGTCTCCAAGCTGGAATCCACTGCAGAGACAAGGCTGAGATCAGACAAGGCTGTGGACGAGGCTGCATAGCCTCTCATGCCGCTACCCGAGCGAGGGCGCTCATATTGATGTTGTCCGTCGAATCGCAATATTTCGCTTATGTAGGATTCAATTTCGTCTGAATCACACAGACCTGCTAAAGGAACTGCAGAGATCTCCACCTTCTTTCAAGGTCAATTTCGTGAAACCAAGTACTGCCGTTCTTTCCATATAGGCATTTCCCCTGCCTTTTACTGATCAGGCCAGCCGTCCAAGAAGTGTCCTCTTTCTCTCATGATTCCATGTAGATGTATACACACATTAAGAGATCAGTCCGGGCGCGGACGATATTATGGTAGCTCATCCCAGCCTGTTCGCAGCATCCTTTACATCAAAGATCGTCCTGAGCTCTTCCTGCTTGACGCGCTCGTCCTTGATCATTCTGTAGAGCCCAGTCAGTTTCAGGACAGCGATAGACAAGGTGATAATTACCTCGCGTCTATCCTCACATCCTCGCCTTCAACTTCCAGTCTGGCCTTCGGGGTGACAGCATCGATGACAAAGTGGTTATCGCAATGTGGACAGTATTCATCGGCATCCTCAAACTCATTCGCATCTTTCCTGAAGCACTTCTTGCATTTCTTACAGGCGAAGATCATCTCGTCACGCTTGAGGAGCGCATGGTCTTCGCTCTCCTGGTGGCACTCGGCGCAGTCGAACCATTTGCGGCCTGCAGATACAATCAGCCAAGCTCACCACAGGTCTTCGTGCAGTTTCGGCGCAGTCCGTTCTTCACCCTTCTCTTCCTGTTTGCCGGCGCGTTCTCACGGCGAAATGTGGGGTGTGGTGGGGGACTCGCTGGAATTGTGGTGGTTCACGTACAGCAGGCGGAGCGGATGGCAACTTGCGCGTTTAAGACGTGTTTGCTAGGAATTGTCAGTGTGTATTCGGTGGTTTGTGGAATCGATGTACGCACCACATTGTGTCTGGATGGTTGGTTATGCAGGTGCGGAGGACAGAGAGAAGGTTTCTTAATATAAAGTGCAATTTGTCGATCGACAGTTGACAAGAAGCACAACAAACCGTCTGCAGGTACTTGCGCATCAAGCAACCTAGCTTATACCACAAAACATAACAATTACTACAAACACCCTATTGCTCCAAAGACCACCCCATCCAATAGCCCCAGAACAACTCACCCATCAGCTATTCCGCCCGCTCAATCGCGCTCTCAACACAGCTCGAGTAATCCAGCAACTCGCCTGCCAAGCTGACATATTCCTGCCTCCCGACGACGGCCTACCAGATCGCACGTTCAGTTATATCACAAATCGCGACGAAAGAAAAAGGCTCAGGAGCAGTGTAGTCCTTGTTCGTTGGAAAACGCAGTTGTCTTCCCCGTTTGCGTCGATGAAGGAGTATGAGAGAACCCGGCTATCACAGAAGCGCCCAATGCCGGTGTAGATCCTTCCTGGAAACAAAGAGTTGATCGTTAGGTTGGCAATCGTTATTTAAAGAGACATTGGAACGCACAGTTTGAGGCACAAGGGCGTCATCAGCATGTCGGTTCAAAAGGACGAATGTACAGACGATTCGTCAATTGTAGGACAGGACAATCTTCTACCACAGGCGGATACTGATCGTGGATGATAGAAGCCAGTTTCCTCTCTTCGCAGTCTTTTTGAAAAGAAATCAAAACCACCGTCGCCCCCACAACCATCTCCATCGCTGGGTCCTTCGCGGGGCGGCCTCACCGCTGGCCAGGGACAGGGACAAGTGAATTCGTACATTCGTGGAGCGTCTCTCGATATTCCTAGGGCTGATCTAGATGATAATTCCAGCTCAAGAACGAGGACTTTCAATCCTGGGGCAGGGTTTCAAGGTGGAAATGGCGGACAGACATCAGGTTCAAACACACCTAGGCTGAGACCCATGAGCATGGGAAACTTCTCTCCCCAGCCGACTCCGCCAGGAATCACAGTAAACTCACCTCATTCTCCCAAGCAATACTCCCAGCGTTCTACTCCCAGCATATCTGCACGTCCTTCGAGAGAAAGCTTTCTAGCCTTGCGTACTTCTCAGCCTCCATCGCCAACAAGCGGGTTTAGCAATGGCTTAAAATTGCCAAGTCGTACGGGAACTCCAGCATTAAACAGCCGACAAACTCCCACGTTCAGCCCTGCTTCGGCAGCGGGTTTCACGTCAGATCCCCAGAAAATCCTGCACTCTGACCGAGACTCTCCAGCACGGTCATCTTCGTCTGCTTCTGTTGCGCCTCCTCCTATCAACAGAGCCGGAAAGCCCAAGATTTTTGGTAAAAGCATTCCAGAAGGCTCTATCAGGCAATTTGAGGGCAGTCTAGCTCCCGCAGCACGAAGCGAACGAGAAGACGAACGGCTGTCTCCATTCAGTACTCCACCTAGCGAGCATGAAGAATTGCCAAGTGCAGAATGCAGTCCTACGAAACCCCCTCCAGTCCCATCAGGCTCGAAGCCGCCTGCTCGTGATAGCTACTTTGCACAGCCTCCTCTTCATCACGTCGGTCAAGAACCAAGGTCAAGGCAGTCGCGATCCGACCTGTCCCAAAATTGGACCAGAGGCCTCAAACTCCCTGTCCAGAAGACGCTCCAAGACGATGATCTGGAGGGCCGACCGAATCTGCCACCCAGACACGAAGGAAGGACGATACCGGCTAGAAGCAGATCACCTCGATCAAAACGCCCGCCTCCTCCTCCTCCTCCTCCGCCTAATGAACCGTTGGCTAGGAAGTCGATGGAGACCTTTTCTTCGTCCGTAGCCAGGCCATCCTACGATGGCGGCGCAGTTCGTGGGTCGATGGATAATTTTGCCTCATCAAGACAATCAGTGGCCGATGCCAACGCAAAATTCCCGCCGCCTCCCAGGCGCACTCAAACATTCGGCCAGACCTCGACAAGTCAAGGACATGCCCCTCCACTTCCAGTTCGGCAGTCCATAGACCAGGCAAGGCGTCCAGAAGTGTCCTCCTGGGGAGAGAAACTGGTTGCTGAACCTGACGACGACTCAGAAGACGAAGAAGCAGATCTGCCGGTAGGCCAAGGTACGATTCTTGCAGATTATCCTGATTCGTCGCAAGCGAATCGACGGCCCCCCAGGTTCAGCAAGCGTCCTCATGACATAGCTACGAAGTACGAAACGAAATTGTTCGCCATTTGTGGAGAGTACGTATGCACATCGGGGTTCATCACCCGCGCATGGAGCCTTTTGACTGGTGAGCAGCTTATGAGCATTACTCATGGTGAACTGACCAAAGTCACGGCGCTGGCTTTCAAACCTGCAACTGCAGTAGAGGACGAGGGTCAGCGTATCTGGCTCGGTACCCAAGCTGGGGAACTGCTTGAGATTGACATTCCAACTGGGACCGCGGTGTACACAAAGGCAAACGCGCACAGTAAATGCCAAATCACAAAGATACACAGGCAGGCATCCGAAATGTGGTCACTGGACGAAGAGGGAAAGTTGTTGATCTGGCCTGCAGGGCCTGACGGCCTGCCGAGCTTAGCTCTATCACCCATAATCTGTCGAGTATCCAAAGGAGGTTCATTCTCCATAATCGTCGGAAGACAGCTTTGGATAGCGTACGGAAGAGAGATTATGGTGTACGAACAGAATACCGCCGCTCGGTCCGCAGCACCAATCCTAGATAAGCCGCTTGTGCAGGCCAACGTCGGAGACGTGACTGCGGGATCGATGGTGGCTAGCCAGCCAGATCGCATCTACTTCGGTCATATCGATGGAAAGGTGACGATATATTCCACGCAAGACTACACCTGTCTCGGCATCGTGAATGTGAGTCTGTACAAGATCAGCTCACTTGTGGGAGTTGGTGACTACCTTTGGGCGGGTTTCAATACTGGCATGATCTACGTTTATGACACCACGACACATCCTTGGAAAGTGAAGAAGGATTGGAAGGCACACGAGAAGACAATTGCTGGGATTCTGGTAGATCGTACAAGCATCTGGAAACTCGACCGGCTGCAAGTCGCATCGCTTGGCACTGATAACCTATTACGCCTGTGGGATGGAATGTTGGAGGACGATTGGCTTGGTACTTTATATCCGCTCTCTTGACAGCAGCATATACTAACGTCCGACAGAGGTTGATATGCAGGAACATGACGCCGAGTTCTGTGACTTCCGCGAGGTCTCGACACTGATCATGACTTGGAATGCTGGCGCTTCAAAGCCCACGCACTTAAGCCGCGATCGACAGGACAACAATTTCTTCCGGGATTTGCTTCAAAGCTCGCCTGATGCTCCCGACATGGTAGTTTTTGGTTTTCAAGAATTGGTAGACTTGGAAGACAAGAAAGTCACGGCTCGTATGTATCATTGCTGATGCTATCAACGCAGATACTGACAGCAATTCAAGGGACGCTTTTCAAAAGCAAAAAAAAAGATAATACCGATCACGAGAAAATGAGTCATCAATATCGCGCCTGGAGAGATCACCTTCAGGATTGTCTCAATAAGTTCACACCGTCACGAGAACCATACACTCTTCTTCATACGTCTAATCTGGTCGGGCTCTTTACCTGTGTCTTTGTCAAATCGTCGATGAGGAACCAGATTCGCGATGTAGATGCCGCGGAGGTCAAACTAGGCATGAAGGGTCGATATGGCAACAAAGGCGCAATTTTGATCCGGTTCATTCTAGACGACAGTTCGGTCTGTTTTGTAAACTGCCATCTCGCTGCCGGTCAACGGCAGACCATCCACCGCAATAACGACATTGCCGGGATTATGGAGTCTTGCGTGCTCAAACCCAACCAAGATACAGCAGCTCGGTCGGAATACTTTGTTAGTGGAGGTGACGGATCCATGGTTCTGGATCATGAGATCTGCATTCTCAACGGCGATTTGAACTATCGCATCGACATGCTCAGCCGCGATAATGTCATCCGCGAGGTCAATGCCGGTAATCTGGCGAAACTGCTCGAGCGCGATCAGCTGCTGCTCAGTAGAAAGAAGAATCCCGGATTCCGGTTACGGGCTTTCCAGGAGAAGGAGATCACCTTCCCGCCTACGTATAAATACGACGTTGGGTCCGACAAATATGACTCGAGCGAGAAGAAAAGGTCGCCGGCTTGGTGTGACCGGATCTTGTACCGTGGTATCGGGCGGATCAAGCAGACCGAGTATCGGAGGCATGAGGTGCGTGTTTCGGATCATCGACCTGTGAGCGGACAGTTCAAGTTGCGTGTCAAGACCATCAATAAGAGACGGAGAGTAGAGGCTTTGGATCGAAGTGAGCAACGCTTTGAGGACCTGAAGCAGCGGATTGCCATGGATATCAAGTAAGTCATTTTCACACCATTTTTACACTGAGCTGCATGCTGATGATCACAGATTCGACTATTTGACAAATGTCTTTGGCATGACACGAAAAGAAGCGGATAGCTTGTTGAAGAAGAAGAAGAAGTAGTAGTAGAGAAAGGGACGACCCACAGACAAGTTCGAAAAGTCCTTCGCTCCTGTCCTCCATTTTTGTAATTTGTAGCGACAATACCATTCATGCGATCTCAAATTCTCGCTCAGGTTTGCAATGACGCACCCTGCCGCATAGCCAAACATTTCTCATGAATTTGTACCACTTCAATCATCCCCACCCTTTTTCTTCTCACCCCCCTTCTGCTCACCATCCTTGCCACCCTCATCCTTCTCACCATCCTTATCCTTCCCCTTCCCCTTCTCCTCCTCCTCCTCCTCCTTCTTCTTCCTCTCGTACTCCCTCACAGCCTCCTCGGGACTATCCTCAATCAACTCACTCTTATCCTTCATCCCACTCCACTTGGGCAACCCATCCGGAACATCAACAACCCTCTCCCCATAAAACATATGACACTTTGGTTTAAAATTCCGCTTCTCCTCTTCGCCCTTGAAATGCACCAGAGTGGGGAAGAGGAGTACCATGTTCCTGCCTTCGTCCATGATGGGCGAGTGGCAGTAGGAACAGCGGACTTTGCAGGGGAGACTGTGGTTTGTGGATTTGGAGGTTGGGTCGTACCATTCTAGACCGTGGTGGCCGGAGGTAAAGTTGATGTCTGTTTTGTGGAAGATGGCGGCCCATTGGAAGGGTGCGGCTGAGGAGGAGGAGAAGAAGAGGTTGTTAGTTTTTTTGTTGTGAGGGTAGGTAGAGGAGGTGTTGGATTAGGAGGGTTGGTTGGGGATAAGGGTAGGTGTGGGTATCAGAGGGAGGAAGAGAACATACCATGCTGCGTCTGACAGGTGGTACAATGACACAATTTACTATCCAAAGGCTCCTCCCTACTCAACTGATACGTAACCTTTCCACAATGGCAACTCGCCTCGTACCTGGCCTCAAACTCTCCTTCGTCCTTGTGTATCTGGTACGGCGGTCTCGTTTTCCATTCGTGGATGCCCTCGGTCGACTCCGTCTTCTCGTGGTTCTGCGAGGGATCGTCGTGCTCGGTTGGGTCTTGGGTGTTCTGTTTTGCAGATGTGGAGGCGGATTTGGTGTCGTTGTGGGGTTTCTTCTTGGGGTGGGAGGTGAGGTCTGTGGAGGAGGGACGTTTGGAGGGGGTTTTGCCGTTGGTTGTCATTTTGGTGGTGTGGTATGGGCGTTGAGGGTGAGAATGGTGGATTGTGATGGGTTTTCTGGGGTGCAAGAGGGATGGTTTGGATGGTATGTGACGGGTTACTGTTCGAAACATGCCATTGGGGAATGGGCAGTGGGTTTGGAGGAGAAAGGAATTAAGTAGAACGCGAAGATATTTTTGTACGCTTCCCCTCAATGTGGGAGTAAGGATTAGTCGTGATGTCAGTCAACAAACACGGTCCACGCGACAGCATCATGACCAGCCTACCTATAACATGGGAGAAACATTGACTTCCCGCATCCGCGCTGTGATTGATTCCTTGCAGTAGTGGATGCCCACAGGGATTTTGTACGACGTGTGTAGCATCTGATGCGGTCATTTAACCATCATCTAGTACCGTTGAATGCTTGGCGCATCTGCCGTCTCTTCGCGCCATCACGACATCAGCTGACCAGTCGGTGAAGGGAAATTACCAGCCATGGAGAATTCTGTGACCTATCGTTGGGAAAGCGTAATAATTCGCAACTGCAAAATGGAGCATTTAGAAATCTCTTGAACAAACTATGTGATTGTTCAAATGCCCGTCCTGGTTCTTGACTTACACTCAACCGACCCATCGTCTAGCACTCTTGAACATCCTAACCCACGGTCCGAACTCCCCCCATTCCTTCTCCTCGATCTCAGGTGCCCAACTTCTCGCCTCCTTTAAGATGGTGCGTTCAGGATGTGGCATCATAGCCAAGACCCTTCCATCCAGTGATCTCACACCCGTGATACCTCCAGGACTTCCGTTCGGGTTGAAAGGATATCTCTCCGTAGGTTCAAGCTCATTGTCGAGGAATCTGAGGGAGACGAGTCCTTGCTCGTCTAGTGCAGCTGGGGTCGTTCCTGTGTTGGCATCCTTTGGGAAAGTGGCTCTTCCCTCTCCATGAGCCGTGACGATAGGGAATTTAGAGCCATGCATGCCATGTAAGAATACGCTTGGCTTCAAGTTAGGCAGGGTAGAATCATGGTAAGGGTCTATGACTTCAACCATGCAAACACGAGCTTCATATTGTTCACTCATGTTTGTCTCGAATGTGGGCCAATGCTCTGCTCCTGGAACAATCTCCTTGAGATGGCTGAGGAATTGGCATCCATTGCATACACCCAGGGTGAAAGTGTCTGAGCGAGCGAAGAAGTCTTCGAATTCTTTCTTCACAGCCGGATCAGTCAGGACATTCATTGCCCAACCTCGGCCAGCGCCGAGGACATCGCCAAAAGAGAATCCGCCACAAGCTGCCAGCCCGATGAAGGATGCAAGGGAGACACGACGAGCCTGGATGTCCGACATGGTCACATCCACAGCAGTGAACCCGGCGATATCAAAGGCGAAAGCCATCTCGTACTGTCCGTTAGTGCCATCTTCAGAAAGAATTGCGACACGTGGTTTTGAGGACAGCAGGGACGACAGACGGCCGGTGAGAGGCAGGATGTTCTCTTTAGGATCGTAAGTGAGGTTGTAGGATAGACCTGGGTCGTCATTGTCTAGGATGTTCTCGTACTCAGCTTCGGCGCAGGCAGGGTTGTCTCGGAGTTTCTGAATGTGGAACGAAGTGGCGGACCATCGCTGCTGCAGCGTTGCGCGAGTGTTCCAATACACAACGTCCAGACCATACCGGAAAGTCACATCCTGTCGCTTCCTAGAGGTTGAGACTGTTCCGATTCGTTTGATAAGGCCAGGTGGAGGGCCACATGTGGCGAAACAGCCTTTGAAGGTGATCTCATCCTTCTTTCGGACCTGGAAGACGGCGCCCAGCTCTTCATTGAAAAGTGCCTCGATGATGTCTCTATCGTCTGAGGACTTACTGATGTTGTCGAGTGCGACATCAATGCCACATCTGCCAGCAAAGGCCATTTCTGCGACCGTGGTGAACAAGCCACCATCGGAGCGATCATGGTATGCCAACACGATCCCGGATTCATGGAGTTGCTCGATTGCATCGAAGTAGTCCTTGATCACTAGAGCATCTTCAACATCTGGTGCTTCGTTGCCGACTTGACCAAAGACTTGTGCTAGCGCAGAGCCACCCATGCGAGACTTTCCCGAGGCCAAGTCTACAAACAGAAGAATAGTGTCGCTTTCGTCAGCAGGAATCTGCAGAGCTGGAGTCCAAGTCGAGCCGGTCTGCAAAACGGGAGCGAATGCGGTGATCACACATGATACCGGTGCCGTCACCTCTCTTGCTTCTCCTGCTTCCTTCCATTTCATCTTCATAGACATGGAATCCTTGCCCACAGGAATACAGATACCCAGTTTGGGGCATAGATCCATCCCGATAGCTTCTACAGCTTCGTAGAGCGCGGCACCCTCACCTGGGTGATTGCCGGCCGCCATCCAGTTGGCTGAAAGGACCACTTTGCTCAGCCGATCGGAGATGCTGGCGGCAGCAATGTTCATCAGTGATTCTGCTACAGCCATACGAGCAGAAGAGGTTGGTGAGATGAGAGCTAGAGCTGGCTTTTCTCCCATAGCCATTGCTTCTCCGGTCTTGATACCTTGCATTAATGAAGTGGCAGTCACTGAAACATCGGCGAGGGGTATTTGCCAGGGGCCAACCATTTGATCCCGAACTGTGAGACCACCGACACTCCGATCCCCAATTGTAATGAGGAAAGACTTCGATCCAACCGCAGGTAAAGCCAGGACTCTGTCCACCGCTTCCGAGATACGATTTGCTTTCGGGGTCTCTGGGATGTACGTCGACAGACTGCTGTCGAAACTAGGAAGTTTGAGCTTACGCGAGTCAACATTGCGCGATAATCGTGGAGGTTTGCCAAATAGAACAGACATTGGTAGGTCGATCGGCTTTGGGTATTCTGGAGAGTCCCGATCCATCAAGATCAACCTCTTCTCCTCGTCGTTCGCCCCTCCAGTTGCGGTGCCGACGACTGAATAGCCGCAATGGAATCTTTCACATATGCGTTTGAACAGTTCTAGATTTTCTGGTGACACAGCGAGCACATATCGCTCCTGAGCCTCACAGCACCAGATCTGAAGCGGACTCATGCTCTTGTCTGCATTGTCAACTTCACGAAGTTCGAATACGGCTCCCAGATTGGAATCATGTACGAGTTCCGGGAGCGCATTTGACAAACCTCCAGCTCCAACATCATGAATGAAAAGAATTGGGTTTGCATAGTCCATACCTGCACATGTGTTGATAACTTGTTGAGCTCTTCGCTCGACCTCAGCATTGCCACGCTGAACACTGGCAAAATCTAGGTCGACAGAGCCTTCTCCAGACTGTATACTGGACGCGGCTCCTCCTCCCAGACCGATGAGCATGGCCGGACCACCTATAACAACCAACTTTGCCCCTGGTTGAACGATGGCCGCATCTTTGAGCGCATGCTGAGGACGGACAGTGCCAACTCCGCCGGCAATCATGATGGGTTTGTGGTATCCTCTGATTTCCGTTCTGCCGTCACCAATGGGAACTTCCGTGGTGAGTGTTCTGAAGTAGCCGGCCGTGCAAGGCCGGCCGAACTCGTTATTGAATGCAGCACTGCCAATAGGTGCCTGGATCATGATGTCCAGCGCGCTGGCGATATGATCGGGTTTTCCTACATCTAGCTCCCATGGCTGCTCGTGCCCGGGGATGAGCAGGTTCGACACAGTGAAGCCTGAGAGCCCAGCTTTTGGCTTCGAACCACGCCCGACAGCGCCTTCATCTCTGATTTCACCTCCAGACCCAGTTGCTGCTCCAGGGTATGGAGATACAGCAGTTGGGTGATTGTGTGTCTCTACCTTGATCAAATAAGGTACAACCTCTTTTGTTTGCTTGAATTCTCCGGTTGCGAAATCTGGGTTCCAATGGCTTGCGTCGAAGCCGTGCAAGACGGCAGCATTGTCACTGTAAGCACTGATGACATGTCCTGGGTGTAGTTTATGAGTGTTCCTGATCATTTGAAAGAGTGTATGTGGTTTCTTTGTGCCATCGATAGTCCAGTCAGCATTGAATTGCTTGTGTCTACAGTGCTCGGAGTTGACCTGGGCGAACATGAAAAGCTCCACATCCGAGGGATCCCTCTTCAATTGCTTCGTGTACGCCTCAATGAGGTAGTCCATCTCTTCCTTGTCCAGAGCCAAGCCCAAATCTCGGTTTGCTTGTTCCAAGGCAGCTCGGGACGAATCGCCCTGCTCAAATATGGTAACAGTCTTCATAGTGGCCCGTTCGTGTTCGCCAAATAGTCCATCCAGGTTAGGAGAAGATCTAGTAATAGCTTGGGTCATCCGATCGTAGAGGGCTGCGGCAGAAGACGGGATTGTAGTGGAGTCTAACTCGTGTGCTAAGCATGAAAGTCAGTGTTTTCATGCTCGACTTAGGATCAACAGCTTCAAGAGTACGGGCAGGTTCTTTGAGGCCCCAGACCACAGACTTTCAAGATCCGCAGCTGCGCTCAACGTACCGAATCTGGCAGCAAAGACTATGCCACGCTCTACACGTTTGACTGCTCCTCTCAAGGCTCGATTCGCAATATCGCTTGCTTTGGAGCTCCATGGCGAGATGGTGCCAGCGCGAGGACAGACGAAGAAGAGCGATACGCTCGAGTCTTGTGCGGGGCCATCGCGATTCAATGCGTCTATCAAGGTGAGAGTGAGGGCGTCGCTGCCGTTTGCCGGCTCGCCATAGTCCAAGAGCTTTTGAAGGACATGTTGTTCCTCGTCGCTCAAGCTGCGCGCAGGGTTGACGTAGTGAACATTCAGGGCGCGGATCTCAATGGCGCCGAGATGCCTGGCTTTCTCGGCGAGCCTGACATTCGAGAAGGCGTTGGAGCCCGGGAGGACGAGATAGGGCGCTTCTTCAGCCATGGCTGACGGACAGCATCTGGCTGAAGATGCGGATGCAATGGTGGGGTGCAGTTTTTTCCAGAGTGGGGCTCTTTTTCCCCCGGGGGACGCTTGCAGAGTAGAAGTATAGTACTGGAGTATAGTACTGGAGTATAGTACTGGAGTATAGTACTGGAGTATAGTACTGGAGTATAGTACTGTACCAATGCCACACGTTTCGCAGCAGCTCAGCTCTCCCCGAAGGTGGATGTGTACCACTGGCTATGCACCCTGCTACAACTTCAGCCCCATCGACATGTCCGTTCATTCAATTCTGCACCCCACGGCACGGGATCCTGCTTCAAATGTTCCAGTGAAGGCCAGAATATCCAGCGGCGAAGTGCGCGACTATCCCGTCCCCCATCAACAGCCTCATGCCGAATGGCGGTACCTCTTAAGCCTCCATACGGCTACAACCTGAGGTCTGTCGTTTTCTAATATCTTTCAACGTCGATCCCGTCGGCTTGTTGCATATCCTCTCAATAGGTATGGATGGCATACTATACACTGACGGAGGTCTTCACCTGCTACCGAGGTGTACACTGTGTCATGAACTTATTGCCAAGACCGTGTCAACTAAGCCAAAAAGACTACTGTGGATACGATATGAGCTACTTGCGGTATTCAACATACATGCCTGACATTACTCCCCTCCTCTACCTAAGGTAATGGAGCCTGCAGTATTCACGCATATATCGTATTACGGTTGACCAAGTCGTGATTGGTAGGCTATCCTAAGAAACGTACCGAGCGGAGTTCGAACTTCTACGGGTCTAGAGCCTTTACGGGCACGGTTCAAGGTTGATCAAGTTGTGATTGGTAAGCTATTCTAAGAAACATACCGAGCGGAGTTCGAACCTCTACAGGTCTAGAGCTTCTACGGTTGCGCTTGAACAAGTCGTAATTAGTAGGCTATCCTAAGAAACGTACCTAGCGGGCTTCGGACTTCTAAGGTACGGGTCTAGAGCCTCTACGGGCTTTGACTACTACTCGAAGTCTTGGTTAGTAGCTCATATTATGTCATGAACTCATTGCGTATACTGTATCATTAGCTAAAAAGACTACGATATAAGCTAATGCTCACACTATTGCGGTACTCAACATACATGCCTGACACAAGGTCACGGTCTAAACAAGCCTAGTGCGTCAGCCTCGCCCAGATCTGGTATTCCATGGCAGCACCGACTGATCAATGACGCCTGTCCTCCGCATAATGGTTCGATTGGGTGACTGCTGTGGTACGTGATCCTCAACACAGGTCCACCTCCACTCTAAATGATACTTAAATGACTCTCCGCTACCGAATACCGACAGGTTTCACGCTGCAAAGCCTGCTATGCCAAGGTATATATTTACATCGAAAATTCTCTCTCGCGAAATAACCATCAACACTTGATCACACCTTCAGAATGGCAATCCTAGAGCGGCTCGTCCTGAGCCTCGCTTGCCTGAGGCTTGTGACAGCGCAAAATACTGGCCTCGAGCTCAAGTGGTCGTATGGTAGATCTCCACCGGTATATCCAAGTCGTCGGTTCTCCCAAATCAGCGAGAATGTGCAAATACTGACATCTCGCCCAGCTTTGGGTACTGGAACGGGAGACTGGTCTGATGCTTATGCAAAGGCCAAGTCAATGGTTCAGAAATTGAGCAATCAGGAGAAAATCAACCTGACCATCGGTATCAGTCCCGCTAGTACTACTGGTTGCTCGGGAACAAGTGGCGGAGTAGCAAGCGTTGGATTTCCTGGGCTGTGTCTGCAAGACGGTCCTTCCGGAGTTCGAACAACGGATTTGGTGAACTCCTATCCGGCACAGCTCTCTCTCGGAGCCTCTTGGAATCGGACACTGGCGAACGATGTGGCCACCTTCATGGGTGCTGAATTCAAGAGGAAAGGAGGTGCGCGACGTTGAAAATTATCTCCAAATAGTATACTTATCGAACGTCTCTAGCCCACGTAGCCCTAGGGCCCGTTGTCGGTCCTTTGGGTCGTGTGAGCAAAGGTGGGAGGAATTGGGAAGGATACTCGGACGATCGTAAGTAATATATAGACAGAAACGATGATATACTGATCGCAACAAAGCCTATCTCGCCGGAGTTCTGGGTGCGCAAGGTGTTCTGGGGCTTCAAAAATCAGTCCTGGCATGTGTTAAGCATCTTGTGGGTAACGAGCAAGAGACCAACCGCAATCCCTCCTTAGCAGAACTCGGCCAAGAATCCGTTTCATCGAACATCGATGACAGGACTATGCATGAATTGTACTTGTGGCCCTTTCAAGATGCTGTCAAAGCTGGCGCAGCCTCCGTCATGTGCTCGTACCAAAAAGTAAGGATTTCATGTGAGCCACGACGTGGACGCAAATTGACCCCATTTCAGATCAACGGTTCGTACGGCTGTCAGAACAGCAAGGTGTTGAACGGCTTGCTCAAGGCAGAACTCGGGTTTCAAGGTTTCGTTGTTAGCGACTGGGACGGTCAACACTCTGGCATAGCGAGTGCCGCTGCCGGTTTGGACATGGTCATGCCTTCGCCGGCATTTTGGGCTAATAATTCCCTCGACAAAGCAGTACAGAATGGATCACTACCACAGTCTAGACTGGACGATATGGCAACACGAATCCTAGCATCGTGGTTTAGAGCCGGTATGGACTCCCAGTCATATCCTGCTCTTGGAGTTGGCCTGCCAATTGCCATCTTGGGTCCCCATCCTCTCGTCGAAGGCCGCGAGCCTGCGTCCAAAAGCACGTTACTCCAGGGTGCTATCGAGGGGCATGTTCTCGTCAAGAACGTTAACAACACTTTGCCTCTCAAATCTCCCAAGCTGCTTTCCCTGTTCGGTTTCGATGGGTATGCACCGCTCGTTGTCAACCCTAACAGCCTCACTGTCAGTAAATGGAACTACGGCATCGAGTCTGTTTCAGCAACCGACGAGCAGTTGCTTCTCATTTTGGCAGGTGTCTCCAACTCCACGATAGGGACGGCTACTCAAGGCACTCTCACCAAAGGCGGTGGAAGTGGCTCTGCTTATGGTCCTTATATCTCTGCGCCTTACAACGCGTTCGAGCAAAAGGCCTATGAAGACGGAACCTATCTGTTCTGGGACTTTCAAAACCAAGATCCAACAGTCGCTGCAGCCTCAAATGCTTGTATAGTCTTTATCAACGAGTTCGCTACTGAGACACTAGACCGCCCAAGTCTTGCCGACGCTGGTGCTGATCAGCTCGTCAAGAATGTCGCTAGCAAGTGCTCTAACACAATCGTTGTAATACACAATAGCGGCATTCGACTCGTTGACGCTTGGATCGACAATAACAATGTCACGGCTGTGATATTCGCTCACACTCCTGGTCAGGATAGCGGTAGAGCCTTGGTAGAGCTGATGTATGGTAAGCAAGGCTTCTCAGGACGATTGTCGTACACTGTGGGGAAGAAGGAAAGCGATTATGGCAACTTACTTTCACCTTCACAACCTGGACCCAAGGGGAGCGATACATTTTTGTATCCTCAAAGTAAGCTCTTATGTACTTTAACTGGCACTCATTGTACTGATCCTTTTAAGGTAATTTCACGGAAGGCCTCAACATTGGCTATCGTGACTTCATTGCTAGGAACGTCACTCCCCGTTATGCATTCGGCTACGGACTGACCTACACGACATTCTCATACTCCGCGCTGTCTATTACACCAATGTCAATGATATCGGGCCACACCTACCGTGTTCCCTCAGCACCATTATTGCAGGGCGGCAACCCCCATCTTTTCACCACCATCGCCCAGGTCAAGTGCTCCATCACCAACACCGGCTCCGTATCTGGAGCTGAAGTCGCACAGCTCTATATCGGCATCCCCGATTCGCCATTAAAGCAGTTGCGAGGCTTCGATAAGAAATTCCTGGAGCCTAAAGCGACTGCGACATTCGAATTCTCTCTCACAAGGAGAGATCTGAGTATCTGGAGCACGCAAGAGCAGGATTGGGTGTTGCAGAAGGGGAATTATTCGGTCTATGTTGGTGCAAGCGTTTTGGATATTAAGCTACAGGGCGTTTTGATGATTTGAGTTCGGCGATGTCTTCAAACAGCTACAGGAAGGAAAATCTAGACAGGTTTGGCAGCTAGCAATTGGTGGTTGTAATGATCACGATTTTACATAAGCACGAGGCTCCACGAAATTAATTTGCCTAGAAAAGTTCCAGCCTCCACACGATGCCGAGATTGTTCCTTCAAGGGTCTTGGTCACCACCCAAGTATCAATATAAGCAATCTATTCGGCTCCAATCCAACGAGCCATGACGGCTAATAGATTGTTTCAAGGGACTGTGCTTTGTACAACTTCTTGTGCGGAAGGTTTGCTCGTTGGCATCCACCTCCGTACCTCACGACAGTTTTCCTGCTTCATCCGCCACAAGCCGTTCCTGTACTACACAAGGACACGAGACTCGCATATCTCGCATCGTGTTCATCTCGGTCGAACACGACTACCAAAGAGCCGGACATCCATCTATTCTGAAGATACCTGTTTCGTCACCACGATACGGATCCAAGGAGTGTAAATCACAAAACGGGATCTAGAAAACATGCGCCTCAACGCCTTCCTCCTCTTTGCGCTCGGCGCTCTCGTCGATGCGGCTTCCTACCTAACGAAAGCTGAGAACCCTATCGTTCCCATCGAAGGCGGCGTGCTGGTAGCCGGGAAACCAACCACGATTAAATGGCAGCCGACAACTCAAGGCCCGATTACACTGCAACTAAGGAGCGGACCGTCAGAAAATCTGGACCAAGGAATCGTTATCGCGTGTAAGTTTATGCGGGCAGACACATAGTGTCAATATGGGACTTGACGCTGACGACGCGGGAAATAGCGAATATACCGAATACAGGTTCCTACACCTGGACACCGCCAGCCAACCTCCCCTCGAAGCCAAACTACGCGATTCAGATCTCGAACGATGCGAATCCCGCTACCCAAGTCAATTATTCACCTCAATTCGCCATTTCCGGATCCGCCTCTGCCACTTCCGCCTCGTCCACTTCTGCGTCTTCTACAACCAGCGCTTCTAGCTCGACGAGCGCGAGTTCTATCACCAGCTCGAGCAGCAGTGCTAGCAGTACTAGTGCGAGTAGCACAACTAGCACTACCACATCTGGTAATTCTACCGCGAGTGCGAGTAAGACTGCTTCTGCGACGAAGGTACCGGGGTCGACTGGTGCAGCGGTGAAGTTGGGACAGGGTCTCGCGGTTGTGGTTGGTGTTGGTGCCTTTGTTGCTGGACTTTGAGGTGGAACGGTTGTTGGGGAAGGACTGTATTGAGTTTTGCGTTGGTTTCGAGATATTCCCGATTTCTTTTCCCCGGTTTTGAGTGTGTAGGACTTGCTGAAGCTGCTTTGAGGTGATTTAGTATGGAAAGACTGGTGGAAAATGTGGGAAACCTTTAATGCGGTGTATTAGCAGATCTGGTTCGAGTTACCGGTTTGGTGTTTTTGTTAATATAATCGGGCTCGGTGTTCTATTCAAAGACGTGGCATGTGTAATTTTCTTATCGTTTTCATCTTGGCCTCCATAAACGATGATGATATTTGGCCTTTCGAAACGCCGAAGATATTAGCGATTGCCGCCACAAGGAGAGTAGATCGTGTCTGCCAAACGCTGGACACCCCTTTGAGACATCTCAACAAGTCTTCAGCAGACGGTGAATGCTTCTGTCATCCACTCCGAGCAGTACGGAGAGCCGTTTTCTCCGATGTCTAAGACGATCTTCGAGGTCGGTCGCCCCTTTTTACCGTTGTCGGTGGCGGGTCGGAAATCTTTGACCGATCTCCGGATCCTCATATTTGGCATGCTTAGACAGCTGCTAGGGAAGAGAAACAAGTGAAGGTCCAGGAAGTGAATTGAGGAAACGTGGAAAGACGAGGAGGAAGAAGAAGTTGAAGAAGGTCGGGATAATCCCGGCGTTACCACATGGAGAAGTGTGGCACGAAGAAGCACCACCAGCTTTCACTCCTTTCGTCCCTTCAACGACATCATTCCATCGAAATCAGAACGCGTCGAACGTCATCGGAGAACTCCTCACTGGCTTATTTTACCCCTATCTCGTAGGACAAGCCAAGGCCACTACAAACGGGACTGTCCTAATACACGTCTCCCAAACTGAAAGCCTAGTCAAGCGGGGATCCGCGTCTGCTTGCGCTTTCTTGTGGACCTGCACCTTGCTTTGCATTCCCATCTTCTCTGTTTCTGTTGCAGCATCTCAGCCCCGCCATGTCAGATCGTCGTCTCGATGGCCATCACGGATCGAGAGAAGACACAGCTCGGAATGTCATATCCAGATGCTAAGGGATATTTCCGATGATACTGTCCTCCTTTGCAAGCGTCTTAAGCTCCGCATTCAGCTGCATATATGGATATTTGTTTGACGCCCAGGATGACCCTCAAGGCTGCTCCGCTTGATGCGGTCTTGCCAATTGAGGCATGTCCAGATATTGCCTGCGGATCCTCCGACGTCCTTGGCCGTTATAATCGGTGACCATTTTGCATCGCAACCCTGCTTTGCACTGGAGCTGTTGTACAGAGCAGTCGTCGGACCATCTGTGCAACTTTCTGACACAGTCTCTCGGATTACTCGAATGCGACCAGGTAATTGGGATATACCTTCTACTGTTCCTTCTCTGTTTGTGGCAAAAAGAACTGGTTCCTGAAATTAAGTCTCAGTCTTCAAGCTTTCCTGTGTTAGCTCATTACATCCTTCGACACCTCATTGTCCTGCTAAGCTGCTTCTAGAAACTCGTTGACATCGCCCTTGTCATTATGCGCGACCTAAAATACTCTGGCGCTTGGATCTTGATATTCCCTGGGCCCACAGAGGCAAAGACATACTGCCGTATTGTTGGCATCATTGTCGGCGTCCAAAGATCCGGGAACCCTATCATCATGTGTAGAACAATCGATGTATAGAAGCTGCCTAATCCATGCGATGAAGTGCGAGTCCTGTGTTTAGCCCTCAGATTTTCATCCCACATTCGGTGGCCGCGTGTTCGATTTTTTTACATCTATTTCTCTACTTCATAATGTTGCGGACTACGAACACGCTGCTTTTTGCTGCATCCCTTGCCTCTCTCGGCCTAGCCAAGACTGTCACGTACGATTGGGATATAGGTTGGGTTAATCGATGTCCCGATGGTTTCTGCCGTCCTGTTATTGGCATCAACAATCAATGGCCGCTACCGATAATAGAATGTGACCTTGGTGAGTATCGGAGATCCGACCAGACCGTTCAAAACTAAAAAAAAAAAATAGGTGACACTCTCGTGGTGAACATTCACAATTCGCTGGGGAATGAAACAACAAGTATTCATTACCATGGTGAGTTTGTTTTTCTCGATATTCTAGACAATGGGGTATCATGTTGACCTGTCTACAGGCGAATACCAGAGAGGCACGAATGCGATGGATGGTGTGGCGATGGCAACGCAATGTCCAATCCCTTCTGGAGGAAACTTCACACAGGTTTTCACCGTCCAAGCAGGAGGGACACATTGGTATCACTCACGTAAGTCAAAATTATATGTGCTGCAGTCGGTGAATATTGACGAGCTGTAGACAACGAAGGGCAATACCCAGACGGACTTCGGGCTCCTATGATTGTCCATAATCGCGAGTACGAAAAAAGCTTAGGTTATGACAAGGAATATACCTTCTCCGTCTCTGATTGGTATGCTACCTACAAAGACTGCCTTTGCCATGCCTTGCTAATTGTCCTTTTAGGTATCATGGGCAGATGCCGGGCATGATGCATCAGTACTTCGGCGAAGGAAGCGATTTTGGTGGAAAGATGGTCATGGACATGCCGATGGCCCCATCCAGCTTGATCAACGACACGACCTCCATCACCCTTGACATAGAACCTGGGAAGACCTATCTCGTGAGAATGGTTAGTATTGCTGCACTTTTCGCCCACAAGGTTTCATTTGAAGATCACGGTGAGTTCTCAAAGTTCACATCACCTCTCGTAAAAGCTAATTCAATCAGACATGACGATTGTTGCCCTCGATGGAATCCCGACAAATGCAACCCTTACCAGTGCGGTAACCATCGCGGCAGGACAACGGTATTTACGTCTTGGTCGTTGACTTCTTGAACATAATTGACTCGATCCGCCAGGTACGACGTTCTCATCAAGGGAAAATCAAATCCGACCAGAGACTACACCATCTCGTCGCTCATGGTCCCAACTAGTAAAAGTGCTTCTGGCATACTGAGATACAGTTCGAAGTCTACAACTGTCGCCTTGCCCGCCAGAGTCGATTTTGCCGCTACTGCACCTATCGATGATTTTGGAATTGTCCCACTGGATGGAGCAAAGCTGTTCTCCCCCGTTGATCAAAGTATCACGATGCAAGTAAGCTACTCTGGCCCGAAAGAGCGGCGCATCTTCCTAGGCAATAGCACATACGTCACACCCAAGATTCCGACCCTCTACACAGCTCTCTCGACCGGCTCTGAGGCCTGGAACCCCGAAGTTTACGGCGCAGGAGCCAACGCCTACGTCATCAAATCTGGCCAGATCGTGCAAATTGTTGTTCAGAACAACGATGCGATCGAGCATCCCATGCATTTGCACGGCTATGATTTCCAAGTCGTCGCTCGAGGTCCTGGAACCTGGGACGGCGACGAGAAGAAATTACCCGCCGTGCCCATGCGGCGCGATACCGTCACGACGCCTCCAGCCGGTCACTTGGTCATTCGCATCAAGACCATGAATCCCGGAACATGGATGTTCCATTGCCACATGGAATTCCACGGTGAAACAGGCCCAACCCAACTAAATGATCACGACTAACGGATAGTAGTTTCTGCAGGAATGATGGCCACGATCATCGAGTCCCCGGATCTCGTCCAGAAGAACACGGTTGTCCCGCAAGCGCACCTCGATATGTGTAAGGCGCAGGGTATAGCCACGAGTGGCAATTGTGCTGGGAAGACGGGCGAGCAGGTATTGGATACTGCTGATTGCAATAATTCGCCATCGAGCGATGAATATGGGTGACATTGTTCCGTCCACATTCATGGATGTTGCTAACGAAATTGATAGTGCGCTCAATCCCAAGGTAAAATCCGCGGTCTGAACGTCAGTATTCCCAAGAACCTTAAAATGCCAAACTTCGGATTGTACACTAGCTATTTTAAATACGAACGAGGGTGGGCTCCTAACAAACAAACGTACAATACCTTCCTTTTCCCTCCTATGTCGCAATCTTCTTCTTCGCGCTATATCAACACGTCTAGCTGGAGGAACAGATACATACGGCCACAGAATCAAGAGAACATGATACCCCGTCCGCTCTATCATAATTAAGCTTGATATCGGCGAACTAGTAGTTGGGTGGGTGACCACCAGCGAATCCTCGCTGCTGTATGTGTTTGCCCTTTTTTTGCTTTTGTTGTGCGTTGGTCTTGTCTTGCGTTGTTTTTGCCTTGCGTTGTGTTTGGCTGGAGGCGGTGAAGAACTTTTGTCAAGGCTGGGGTAAGTGGGGCTTCTATGGAGGTAGGAAGGTCAGGGTCTCTACCTACGGTAACTTTTACTTATCTTTAGGAACCGTTTAAGTTGGTATAGCAAGTGTAGACGGGGAATTTTTGCCTTCTCAATTGTGGTAAAAGATGATCCAATACGATGGATGAACATAGAGAGATGCACAAGAACTCCAGCAAGTCTTCACAGCGAACACAACGCTACGAAACGGTGGGAGAATCAGACGTGCCAAAGCCATATCTTCCTTTCACATCCAGTGAAAAAGTCTGGTAGGAAAAACGACGTTTCAATACACATATCTAAAAGCAGGTCTCTGCCAATCCGTCGCATCACTCGGAAACTCCTCCTTGATCTCAGTGGCAGATACACGTGCCAATTGTCCCTCCGCTCTCTCTTTCCGCCTATTAGCCCAAGGAAGATAGATCCGCATCGCGATCAGAAACACAGCGGCGAGACTGAAGCCGATGAGCGAGGAGGTGATTCCGGTCTGAAAATTGATCAGCCCTCAATCAGAAGTGAAGGGGAGAGGAAGGGTCGATGTAGACTTACAGTATACCTCGGCGCCTCACTCGTCCTATAAAACTGCGGCCCAGCGATATTTCCAGCGCAATAAGCGACGAAAAGCACGGCGTTGACGGCACTTTTCTTGGTAAAGCCACCTACATTCGATGAAACGAGGGAGAGGATGAGAGGGATGTTAGCGGCGAAAACGGTGCAGAGACAGTAGCCGCCCAATCGTCCCCCTTTATTTGTAGAGGGGAGGGCGTAGACGAGGCCCATTCCGATGAGGGAAATGAGGTTGAGGAAGAACATTGTCGCGATTCTGATGTTCTGGAAGCGGGAGGGGAGGTAGGTGGCTAGGAGGACGGCGACGAGTTGGGTGGCTCCGCTGGGCATTTGGAGGAGGAGGGCTTGAAGTCCTTTGTAGCCGAAGCCTTTGATGACGAGGGAGCCGAAGGCGGTGAGACCGCCGTTGGGTAGATTGACGGAGAAGGCGTAGAGGAAGATGAGCCAGGTGAAGGGATCGCGGAGGGCTTCGAGGAATTGCGACCACTCGAATGAGTGGCTTTTGACGCCGGTGTTGTTCGCTTCGACCCGGGCTATGGCGACCTCTTTTTGGCGTGGAGAAAGGAAGCTAGCAAAGGTAATGGAATCGGGGAGGATGAGGAGCATGACGATGCTCCAGAATACTGTGATGGCGCCGAAGACGAGAAAGAGGAGTCTCCATGGTGCAAGGGAAGCGTCTACCTCGCCGATGGCGTAAGCAAGGACACCGCCGAATAGCACTGCAGCTGAGTTTCCTGCGAACCACAGTCCATGACGGAAGGGTTGTTCGTTGCGCTTGTAGAACATGCCCATGAGCAGAGAGAAGCCTGGGGCAACAGAGGCTTCAGTCACACCGAGGAAAAAGCGGGCTACCATGAGACCCGCGAAATCGCTTGTCGCAGCGTGGCACATCAGCACCGCGCCCCAAAGGCAGACGGAGAGTGAAAGGTATTTCCCTATAGGCATGCGGACCATGAGATAAGATGCCGGGAATGACCAGAACAGATAGCCGAAGTAGAATATGCCGGAGATCCAGGAATAGTCGGTGCCAACGAGATGCTATTGTTTAGGGTCAGCCTTGCTTGCAGAAATAGCCCCTAGAGTTGCATGGTCTTACAGTGTCTTGGATGATACCGAGAAGAGACGAGTAGCTAAGAGTCGCCTTATCGAGGAATTGAAGCATGTAGCAGAATGCTAACAGGGGCATGAGGACGAGATCCAGTTTGCGCTTTGTCGAGGCATCCTCTTCGTCGGTCATGTTTGCGGAAATGGCATTGTCAACAATACCAATACCATAAGAGGGTTGAGCGTTCAGAGCCATCTCGGAGTCGAGCGGCCTCTTCTCCTTGTGGCTCACAATTCTCTCCATGGCCGATTGCTTTCTTGTATTGCGGTGCAAGACGTAGCTCTGAATTGAAGGTGAGACTGAGTGGTGGTCATAGTTTGCTGTTCGTTATCAAAAAGAGGAGACTTGAAGCTCTTCTTATGCTCCTCGACCCCTCATTGCTTATCTTCTACTAGACGCGCCATCAGCGTGCTCGTTTCCTGGTAACTTTCTACACTTGGTCGTAGATGTCGAAGTCAAGTTTGTGGCATTGTACATCTTTGTGTGCCAATGAGAGTGACTAACGCCGTCCAATAAACACTTTTTGCGCGATAGAGGCTAGCCTATTGGGGTAAGGCGATATTGTACAGGCCAACAGCTAGACCGTGGGGAATGGCGAGTTCCTTATCCGCGGGGTATTCGCAACCATTGGCTACAGATTTTAGGCTCTCGAGCGGAACACAGCCGAAAACCTGAGATGTTCTCGAACGATAACGTGCGGAAATCCTGAGGCCTCTCGAAGCGCGCCTAAATAACACTCAGCGCGGTCTCGACGCATGGGAATTTGATAAGAGCGTTATTGAATATGACTGGAAGAAGAGCAGAGTGTCGAGGAGACTGGCCCTTTGGCACGCGATGATGACTTTGCAGTACATAGGGAGGAAACTCTACTTCGGATTCTAGGGTCAACTCACCGAGACATCGCTTGACTTACTTGTTTGATACCATCTCTAGTTCCAAATGGCGACGATCACTGTCGAAGAACGTGTTCCGATGTCGTCTTTGGTCACTCTACCAAGCATTACGCAGGTTCAAGATGAAGTTGACAGAGCCATCGAACCTATGTTATCAGACATTTTCGCAGTCAATAGCGATGTAAGTTGCCGTGGAGCTCGAATCTCGTCCCATACATTACTGACCGACCAGATACACGAAAATCCCGAACTTGCGTGGGAAGAACATCAAGCCCATGACACTCTCTGTACATTTCTCGAGTGCCGCGGCTTTCAGCCTACACGACGAGCATATGGATTCAAAACAGCCTTCGAATTACGCACGACAATAGGAAGAGGAGGAAAGACAATCAATTTCAATGCCGAGTATGATGCCTTACCGGCCATCGGACACGGCTGCGGACACAACTTAATATCAACAGCCAGTCTTGTGGCCTATCTCGCCTTAAGCCACTTGGTTACATCGTACAACGTGGACGGGACAATTCAACTGCTTGGAACACCTGCAGAAGAATTAGGCGGAGGCAAGATCGAATTGCTCAAGGCTGGCGCTTACAAAGGCGTCGACGTCTCATTGATGGCTCACCCGTATCCGGTCCCCAACGATGGATCGGTTCTGTATCCTGGTGGAAGCGCTGGAATTCGCCTCAATGCGAAGCAAGGTATCGACGCAACTTTTATTGGCAAATCTGCACACGCTGGTGGAGAGCCGTGGCTTGGTGTCAACGCGCTTGACGCGCTGATCTCAGCATACAATAACGTCAGTATGCTCCGGCAGCAAATGCATCCCAGCTATCGTGTCCATAGTGCCATAGTGGAGGCCCCGAAAGTAGCGAACATCATCCCACAACGAACAAAGGCTGCTTATTCTGTGCGAGCTGCAACCTTGGGCGAAGCTGTCGCACTGACCGACAAGGTGGAAATGTGCATTCAGGCTGGAGCACTTGCCACCAGTTGTAGCTGCTCAATCGATCGAGAAGAGCCATATGCGGAACTGCGCCTCATCCAATCCCTCTGTGAAACCTATACCTCACATATGAAATCATTCGGCAAGGAGGTTGAAGTGATGGCCAAGGACGTTTTAGGTGGCAGCACCGATCAGGGCAATGTCTCTCGAGAGATGCCGTCGCTTCATCCTATGTTCGGGGTGTTATGTGAACCAGGTATAAATATCCACAGCGCAGGATTTGCAGAGGTGGCAGGTACCAAAGAGGCATTTGATATGGCAGTGGTGGTCGGAAAAGCTTTGGCGTTGACTGGATGGGATATTTTGACCCATAGAGACCTGTTTCGCAAGGCACAGCAAGAGTTTGCAGCCGATCAATGAGGGCTATGCAGCTCTGAATCTATTAGCATCCAGTGACTGCCTCAATACCATGTTATTGTCTCGGATAATATCGTTTGTACGTTTGAATCGTTTCTCAAAGCCTTTCGCAACCCATTCGTAAGCCTTTTTTCCAGCTGGATCGATTTCAGGCACGTCCTTCAGTTTCTGTTCAACAAGGTCCGAGGCTTTGTTATCGCGTACGACTCTATCGATGATGGCTAGTGGCCAATAGAAGTATCGAGTGAAAGTAGATTTCGTGACCTGGATCTGAGAGAGGTTATCAAGACATTGCGCAAGCTGTTGCTGAACAAGCTGGTCGAGCTGTTCCGAACGAGCAGCCGAGTGGTTGTCATGACCATGCCAAGTCACGGACAGATGGTGATAACCCAGCAACTTTGCGGCAGAGATGTAAAGCATGATATGGATTCCGTAGTTGTTGGCAAGTGTATCCAATTCCCAGGTTTCGAGTTGAGTCATGACTTCGTGAAGATCTCGGGGTGCCTTGGTGTTCAATGCTTTCTGAGAATGATCCACAGCGGCGAAGAGATCTGATAACAGCCGGATGACTTGATAGTGCATCCCAAGTACAGGCCAATTCCCAGCCTCCGGCGAAGTAGGCACCACACACGTTTCGAAGTAGTCGTCGAAGATGGGACGGAGAAGTACATCTTGTAGCGGTGTCAGACTGGTCTCTTGAACTGACATGACCATGCAGTGGTACAAGAAAGCCTCGATAAAGACGCGCTCAAAAACAAGCGTGGGCCAGGTGTTCAAACCTGCCAATCCGCGATTTGGTGTCGTTGCTACCGCACTCATTTTCGTCCTTGCTCGTTGGCGGAAAACTTGGCCAGCAGCAGCGATGTGAGAAGCAGATGCTGCGGCATTGTATCCTGGATGTCTGTTCTCATACAGTGATAATATCACCACGGTAGCCAAGAGCCAATCTTCGCTCCCTTCGCAATCCCCTCGTTGGATTTTGCTACGCAGCAGACTAATACATTTTGCATAACATTTATCTGCTCCGCTCTGAGACTCGGGAACCTGAAAACTGGCACCAATGACGCTTGCTGCACAAGCCAAGCAAGCATTGAGCAATGTCGGATGCAATATTGCCATTTCGTGAACATACGAGAAGTCGAAAAATCGCGCGTGAGATCCAGGATGTATACGGCTAGGCAAGAAGTCGTTCACAAAAGAAGCCAGGAGATCCAAGCTACTAGACTCCTCAGTACGAATGGGTGCAGTGAGAAGCTGACCTAGTTCGGCAACAGTGTGACATCCTGTCAGATCAGTCGCTGGACCGAGTTCTTCGACGCGTGGCACAATCCACGATGGCCACTTGTCGTTTTCCTGGACGAATAGTGATTCCGTCGACAGTTCTTCGCAAAACTCGCAATGACCGATTGTAGTTTCAGGCGAGCTCGAAGCAATCAGAGTAAGTGCCTGTATGTCGTTCGCATCACCGACAGTAATGCTGGAGTCGAGCGGAACTGTCTTGCGTTTGAGGTGTCGCCGGTCTTTCTGTGACTCCTTCGTAGGCCAGAGGCACTCCAGAACATTTCTCATACAGTTCTGACAGATGCCAGGGGTCTCGTCGCATTTCTTCCGACGTTTACGACCTGGACGCCATTAGCGGATATCGATAGCCGACAGGTCAAGGAGGCATACAGGTCAGACACCCTGTTTTAGTCCTTAGTCTAGCCATTGGAGAGGATTTTCATGACAGCCGCGAGATGCTTCATGATGTTGAGGTTGATGTTGTCTTATCGTGAGAAGGAACGCGCCGGTGCAGCCTGTCCACAGCTTGAGGTTGCCGTGATAACCTTGAAAGACCTGCCCCACTAGAATTAAATTCGCCCCAACCGAACCTCCAAAAGCAATTAGATTCAGCTTTCTTGCTCTGAACAAAACCTACACATCGACGTCTTTATTGCAAAATCAATTCCGAAAATAGCCTGGCATGCCTCAGAAAACAGCCTATATTTCAGTTTGCAGATGCAGTCACAGATGGCGCTTCAAGCTTTGCTGTGCCTTGGAGTGCTTCCCAACGATGTGGCTCGCCTGGCCAGTAAAGTAGCTTACTTGGTAGGACTTCTATCCGTAAAAGAAACTTACTAATATCTTCATCGAGGGATACGAGCATCCGCCATTCCGAGATCCCTAGTAAATTAATCTCCATCCTTGCCAGGAGAGTCATTCTTTGCAGATTCGAGCCATTGATACTCGGCCGCAGCTTGAACATTCCTTCAGTCCGCTTCGAATAAAGGAAATTCCGATCCTACTACATCTTCCGACCTCCATGAATATCCTTGGCCCTCACCAAAAGCGGCCTCTTCCTCCAGAACGTGAAGACGTTTTGGTCTAGCCAGTTCTCTTTCTCATTCACAAGCTCAAAATCAAAGCTGAACACAATTTTCGCAACAATAAGCTTCATCTCAGCCATTGCCAGACTGAAGTCTTTGTTAGAGAAATACTCATTCATACTCAAGGGGGGAAAATTGCTTGGAAATAGGGATTTCAAAGAAACTCACTTTTTACCAATACAGTTCCTCGGTCCGGCGGAAAACGGTTGAAGGATAGCTTTTCTATCCCCGCTGAACGTGGAATCGTGGCCAGGAAGATGACGCTCAGGGACGAAACAGAGTGAATCTCGGAAGTTATGAGGGGACGTGTAGGCTGCGAACTGTGGAACACCTATTGTAACCTGTATGACGATCAGTCCCAGACCAATTCCAAAGCCGCAGGTCACAGTAGCCATTAATGAGCGCTGTTACTTACACCACCAGGCACCCACTGGCCGCAAACCGATATTCCCTCCAGTGGCGTTATGCGACTCAAGGCCACAGGAACAGGCGGATACAATCTCAAACTCTCCATGATAACTGCATCCAAGTACTCAAGATGAGCCACAGTGAGCATCGTTATCTCCTGATCTCCATCGAACGAACTTCGAACCTCTTGTTCCAACTTCCGTCGAATATTTGGATGTGTTTGTAGCAGAAAGGTACACCCAGCCAATAAAGTCGCTGTAGTCTCCGACCCAGCAAGGATCAGCAGTGTAAACGTTTCCTGGATCTCGGCCTTGGACATTCCCTTCTCACCATTGTGCCTGAGAACGTAGGACATGAAGTCGGGCCTTGAGGTGCCTTGCTCTAATCTCTTGGTGATCTTGCCTTTGGTATAATTGAGCGCTCCTACACGTTTCCTCGCCATGGGTAAGAAAATCCTTCTCGCGAGACTGGACAGGATGGGAACCTTGAGGTTGATGATCTGAATGAAGATGGCGCGCAGAATGGCCATTTCAAAGAATGCTGTTATCCAAGGGTGTATCGTCCTAGTTCTCAGCCCGCCGAAGGATTCGCCGAAGGAGAGGTCACTGACAATATCGAAAGTGATCAGGTTGAATGTTGCAACCATATCGATCACCTTCTCCTCTTTCGCATCTTCTCGAAGGTTGGAAATGAGCAGATCAACGTAGCCCTGAATGATTGTCTCTTGATCTCTCAACTACACTGATTAGCCAGACCCATCACCATGTCAGCATTTCCAAAGACATACCGCTCGTTCGGAAAATGCATGACTCAACAACTTCCTTTGTCTAGCATGGTCCTCATCTCCCGCATTCAGAATACTTGGGACCCCTCCAGGTGGATTTCCAGCTCTTCCAGCCTTAGCCATTTGTTTATGACCTTGCCGATGCATATAAATGTCTTTCCAAGCAGTTTCGCCGATGAAGGAAAGCTCATTTGGTCCCGTTCGCACGATTTCGCCGAACTGGGCGTGAAGTTTCTCACTGTATTTCGAGCGCTTGCCCAAAACGGCGTGGAAGGCTGAGACAATGTCTGAAGCAGCTGACAGCTTGGGTCCTGGAAACTTGGCGAGAGGATGAAAGTAGATGTTGTATACGCATCGAGAGAGAAGATAAGCTATGCAGAAAGAGATCCGTGGGCCTGTCAGCGATATGCTCCATTGACGATCATGGCAAGATAATTACCGTTCCGAGAATGACTACAGTCGCAAATGTGGAGACATGTTTGCCTTCAAGCTGCAGGATTGCTGAGAGACGACCTATTGCGCGATCCATTTTGAATGCGCTTGGTCTCGCGATGACTTCAAGTATTTCAGTCAGACGGATGGCTGCTTATATATTGGACGGCATGGGCTTAAAGTTCGGAGTTTAGTTAACGAAATCCAGTTACCCACTAGGCTGCAACCAAAACACGTGCCGATCAGCTTCTAACAATCTTCGAAAGAAAATATCGACTGAAATCCGCCTATCTCGAATTAAGACCGAACGATCTCTCCCGAAGAGAAAATTGTTCACTTTGTTGGATTGTCAAAGATTTTGGGCTCTCGATCTAGGCTCGGATCTGAAGTACCTCACGAAGCCCTCTGTACATAATTTCACTCTGACTGTAGTGCATTGTGCCTGGTCGAAACGGGCATTACCTAGTGGAGTGTTTCAGGAAACAGTTCATTACCTAAACAGATAGTAATGACTAGATTGAAATGAATACCTATCGTACGTGACAAAGGTCATAAATCATGACATCGTGAGCCTCACAATCCCTAGCTCACCTCCTTCTCTCACTATTCTCCTCAACCTCCTTCAAATAATGCTTCCTCTCTTCCGGCGTCATTTTATGTGTTCCCTGATACTCTCCTCTCTGGATTGCCTTCCGCCTCTCGATTCTCAACCGATGCCTTTCCTCACTCTTTGCACAAGCCTCTTGATGCTCCTTCGCCGCCTCGCGATACTCTTTAAACTCATCCACCGCTCCCTTGATCCAAATCGCCGCGATACCTATATTGGCCGCATTCTTCCATCTCGCCATGTTCTGTCTTCTGTCAGCCTCCTCCTCGCTGATTTCTCCATCTTCCAGTTCCTCTTGCCGCTTCTTGTGCTTCTCAATGGTGCTGTGCACGCCCGACACGGCGTGGATGGTTGCTACGCCGGCGAGCCCAATGGTCCCCCATTTTTTCAGCTTTGCCTTCTTCTTGCTCTTTTCATCGTCGTCTGTACAGCCAAGGTCGGAGGAGGAAGCAGAAGAAGATGTGTCATCTTCGTCATAGCGATTCCGTTTTCGACCGCCTCTCCGCCGGTTAGGTCGTCGTGATCGAGCTGGCACTGAGCCTTCACTGTCGTATTGCTGATCGTATAGCGGATCGAATAGTGGATTGAATATATCTCGTGGATCACTACTCTTGATCAAATCACGTCGTCCGCGTGGATCGGCTTGACGGAAATCGTCTCCATCCAGAGAACTTGTGCGGCGGAGATAGTGAGGTCGAGATCGTCTAGGCACAAGAGAGCGGTCTGCTCGTGCTGGACCGAGAATGACATCGCCAGGCTTGACTTCTGAACGCCGTACTTTTATCACTTGGGACCGCGGATTGCCCTGTTCCGCCACCATTACGTGCACGCCTTGCGCGAAGGAGATGATGTGAGGATCAGACGAAGAGAAGTACGAAAGCGATCCGACAGTATGAGAAACAGGAAATGAAAGCGCTAGCACAGCATACGATGGATCGAGAGAAAGGAAGAGAGCCACGGAGAGCTTGAGCCCAATCAGGGGAGGTGCTATCTGCCTATAGATATCTCACGATAAGTCAGACGACGGATGAAGGCTAAGCATCAGCACTAGATTACAAAGTCGCATTGACCGGATGCATCGCCACGTCAGAAATGAGGGCGAGACATGGCTGATTCTTGGTCTGCAGGGAATTGCAGTGTTATCGTCAATAATAATGGGAGGACTGGACGTTTCTAGTTGACCGGATCGTCCCGGAAATTCTGGTCAGCCATAATCAAAACGGCTAAGCTTCGCTAGCCAGCGCCCTAAAAAGCTTGTTTTCTCCAACCACTGTTCATTGGTGGAGCGAAAGCTACTCGTATGGTCCATTTCTCGAGGAGGAAAGCTGAGAGACCTGTCAGAAACAGAAGACCAAATATAGAATATGGCATTGAAGAGAATTCGGTATTTGCACACAAGGGAGGAAGAAAGAAATGGGGTGTTGGCCTCGATCCAGAGCTCAAGTTCAAGCTGCCCTAGTTCGTTCTCGATCACGGCATTGGTCAAGATCGCTGGACTTCCGCACTTCTGTCAGATATCACCTACCACGCTGCGCATCTGGGTCGCTGAGCATGTCGCCAAGAATCGTTTCAATCTGTGCACCTCACTGCCAATGCGGTTTATGCCTTGACTCAGGTATTCCGCAGCAGGGATAATTTGCAGGGCGACAGAGTACTAAGATACGGTGCGGTGCCATGTCAAGAAGCTATGGACAGAGAAAGGTTTCAATGATGTTATGTACCACGCGGGCACAATGCTACATTTACACAGTGTGATGAGAAAGGAAGAAGAGGACTACAAGCCGGCAAATTAGGAGAAAAAAGAAGAAATCAAGTTCCACCACGTCTCAATCGGTCGAGCCGCCTAGCCCGCAAAATCCTTCCCACCCCTCCCTCTTGAACAGACGGGGAACGAAAAACTGAAAGCAAAGAAAACAATGCCGGAATCAAACTCGAGTCATTTCCCCTTCGCCGCGCTAATCCCCATCGATTTGATGTTGTTGTTGTTGATCATCCCCACCAAGCATAAACCTCCCATACCGATGTGAACTTGAATGATCCCAGAAGCGGGATCATAGCGACAGCCCCCAACCAGCGCAGGTCATTGTTCCAGACCGCCCGAATATGCCATATCCGATCTGGCGTCAGTGAACGAGGCTTGAGCGCCTGCGTCCTGCCAAGGGGTAAGTTCCCTCTCTCATAACACCTAGACGCTCGACCACCCAAAACATCTGCCCTTTATTCCAGGCACGAAATCAGTAGACACGCAACCTTGACTGATGATGACGAAAAGCAAAACTCAACTTGTGGTCTGATAGGAACAATTTAGACAAGTTTTGTGAAGGAGATGGTAAATGTGCAGGGCAACATAGACAGGGAAGGAATGTAGGGAAATGAAAGGCAAAGAGATTCCGGTACGGCAAAGCCCAGATGTCCCCAGCCATTTGAAACTTTTATATGTCGGCTGCCATTCTATTATACCGGCCCGAACTCGCGCCAAATAGACCAGATATGCCGAATTGCTGAGATGACTGCACATTTCAAAAACTGTTATCGCTTCGCTGATGGAAAAGACCAAGTGCAAAGCTTAGTTATTCGGAGACTTTGAAGCTCCAGGGCCTGGATTGCGGCGGGAGTCGTTGATGGAAAGGTTGCCCAATTCCGATCCAAGGAAGTGGAATGGATCGGTTGAACCATCAAATGTACCGTTGCCGAAACTAGCACCGCTCGTTGATTGTTGTGGAGGACCAGCAGCAGAGAAGGCAGCTTCAGCGCGACTGTCAAATCCCGATCCGTGCTGCTGCTGCTGCTGCACTTGCTGGTGTTGCACGTATTGGCCACCCATTGGGGGATATGGGCTTGGTGCACCAAGGCCTGATGGGAGAGCGTAAGTGCTTGGTGGGCCTCCAAACTGCTGAGGAGGATAGCCACTAGCTCCGCCAAAGCCGCTTTGTGCATATGGTGATGGCCCTGGAGTACCTTGCATGGAAGGAGGACCCATGCCGAAGGAAGGATCGTTCATCGCAGCAAAGTTGGAAGCATCGGCAACAACGGCAGCATTAGCACGTGGCGCACCGCAGCGTAAGCAGTTAACGTTCTTAGCAAAGTTGTGGTAGTTGCAAGTCTCCTGACCACAGCGCCAGTCACCGGGTCTGAATGGAGCTGACGCACCAAGCTGGTTGACAGAGTGGGAAGAACGCATGCCTGGTGGGTGACCACCCATGTGGTGACCACCGTGCTGCATCATGCCACCCATTGGTGGTGGGCCATAGCCGCCATACGGGTTGTAACCTCCCATTGGGTCAGCGGGGGCCATTGTTTGCGAGAGTGGATAGGAGCAACGAAAGCATGCTGTGCGACGTTGGAAGTTGGAGAAGCCACAAGATGGACAGGTCCAGTCGCCTGGACGTGGGCGGTTCTTGCTTGGAGGAAAGGGGGTGAGGATGTCTTGAGCGCGGTCAAGTACGCGGCTAGATGAAGGCGATACTTCGATCGCCTTCTCGTTGAGGGCGCGGCCGTTCATACAGAGGGATTCGGCTGCCTGGAATGTGTCAGTCATAACTCGTCTACTCTCGAGCAAGGGCGCACTCACTTCTTCGTGGGAGGAAAAAACCGCAAAGCCGGATCCGGTTGGCTTATGTTGGTCGGGAGTTCGCAGAGTCCAGAAGGCGATCGGACGACCACCGTACTGGGTAAACCAAGACTCCAGCTCTGATTGCGTGGTGTCGTGTGGGAGGCCTGTCATGTGAAGCACCTTACTGCGTTCAGAAAGAAAGGCTCTGACGTCGGCACGAGCGTCCATAGGACGAGTCAAGACGTCCGGGTGCTCGTGGAATGGCTGAGACTTGCGGATCAGACCTCGGAGAACACGGGCAAGTGTGACAGCTTCCTCAATTGCACGCCGGGGAGATGCGGGTGCCAACGCTTGCAGATGGAATGGCAAGTTGTGCTTGATAGGGGCAGATGACTGCACTGGCTCAACCTCGAGAGCGGCACAGATATTTGCCAATGCCGACGATCCGAAAGGAAGCGACTCTGGATGGTGTGACTGCCAATGCTGGTATTCGGTACGGAGATCGAAGGTACGAGAGTGTTGGAGGTAGGGAGGGAGAACAACGGCCTTGTCTCGTGCTTCACGTGGCAGCTGCACGCGGAGATCCCACGATTCGAGGGTAACAAAGGCAAACTCGGAATTGTTCGAGATCAACTGTTCCTGAGCAAATTGATCGAAGCGGTTGATAGCGTCACGAAAGGTGCCTGCGTGCTTGACGTGCTCCCAGGTGAGGGTGGTGAGACTGGCTGTGAGATGTTAGTGACTGGAGGGAGGATGAGAGGGAAGGGAGAAGCTCGGGGGGACTGACTGCAGAGCGGCGTGATGGGTGTGTTCACCGGTTTGACCAGGATGTTCTCGCGGTGTTTCTACAGCACACAATTAGCCGGGAGCCCAAGTATGCAATCGCTATAGGTCTCTCGTGAGAGCGGGTGGGGGTTGACGGGAGATGTGTTACCTCTTCGCAGGATTTAGCGTCGAGCAGTATCCAACCGAGTTCGATGACCTCTGCGGAGTCCTTTGTCACGTAGACGCCGTGTTCGTCACAGGTCGTGGCTACATGAATGACAACGTAGTTGTCCAGGTTGTTGGGAGCCTGCTGCTGGCTCTGGGCATTGGTGGAAGCCATGGGCGTGCGGAGGGATCGAGGGACCTGGTCGAAAGTGTTTGCAGCCGGTTCAGGTCGAGGATGAAGAGAGCTGGAAGAGGTTCAGCTGGCCGTATCGGTCTCGGGGGTCAGGAGAGAGAGCAAACGGAGTGTAATGAAGGACGAGTGAAGGTGGAGCTCTCAGGAGGGTCTGTCCAACAAAAACCTGCACGTCCCGTCTGGGAGTTGTGCTATCAATTGGCGAGCAAGCTGAGCGTGCTGTGATGTGGCACGCGGGAATTGAAGCTTGCGGGCCCGATGAATGCACGCTGTGCTGGTGAGGAAGTGAAGATGAACTGAACTCGCTCGGAGAATGTTGGGTCAGTCTGTCGAAGGCTCGGGTACATGCAGGGATCAGGTCTCTACGGGCTTTTCTCAGACGGGTCTAGTTGCTTTGCGTGGCTGATACTAGAAAGCTGTCACGGACGGCTGTGTGGAATTCAATAATAGAAGCATCGTTCGTTGCACAACCAGGCGGAGCGACGCGTTGCGATGGCTGCGTCTGTCCAACGCGATTGTGGTGCTTCCGCTGTCAGGTCCCCTTGAGCTTCGAATACACCGTCCCAAGCACCCGCACGCGTACTACGTGACGGACTGACGGTGATGGGGCCCCGGGTGTGTGGTTTCCAGTTCGCAGGCTCTCTGAAACACGAATGAAGTTTATTCAGTGCCGACCGCTACTATTTACTTACTAGCACTGGTGATCCAAGCCACCCACGCTTCCCACGCTTCCACGCGATCGTGAGCCCGAGATCCACCACTCTTTCCCAAGCTTCTCCCACGACCGAGTGCCATCTTCCTGCCGACTGACTCTTCTGGTCATGACGATTGAGAACCACTCCAGACAGCATGGCACGGCATGTGCGACCTGGTGGACTTAGAATTGGTCCCGACACTGGAGAATCCAATCTTCGCTCAGCGAAAGTAATATAAACAAACCTCCTTGGCTGCCAACCTCTCAATCCCACCTAGGCCGCCGGGTGTGGGTGCCCGGCCTGGCTTCCGGGGTCTTCTGGCATGATTTCTTATTTCTTTTGAGAGCGGGTGCGGGTCGATGCGGTCGTTGAACGTGACAGCCCTCCTCAGGGGAATCCTCGATATAGTATCTTCACAATCTCGCCACATTGTCCATACTTGCCCTCGGTCAACCAAGGCCTTCCGCAAGAAAAGGGAAATTAGCTAAGCCGACAAGGCGGTGGGAGGTATCGGAGCGAGACTCGGCAGCTTGAAGAGGACTCTTTACATATAACATTAGAGTACAATGTGGATATCGTACCTTACTAGAGTTCGAGCGTTTCCCCTTTGTTCTAATATATCAAGCCTCCTCTATTCATTTTTTACCGGATTTATTTAAGCGTATCACACTACTTGAATAGACCACAGTAACGCCCTCTCACACCTAGTACTCAACTCACCTCTAGACTTTGCCATATTCATGCAAGTGAAAGCCCTAACAAGATCAATTCGAAATGCCAGACGGAAGGCGACGCGAGTTCAGGGGCAAGTTTAACCAAACCAGCCTTGTGGGAGAGGAGATGGGAAAGCAAAGCAATTTAATTTACTTTGGATTTCACAGCCGCGGTGCACAAACCCCTCTCTTGATACCTCCGTAGCTCCAACTTCATTCAGTAGTGCACGAAAGAAAGCTTGCGCCACATGTTGGTGTCGTGCCACATGGGAACCGTTTGAGTTTCTTAACAACAAGGCTGTTCACCTCCAAAGCACGGAGAGGGTGACGAGTAGTAGGTCGGCAACTTTCCTTCCTCCTATCTGTTTGACAATGATAGCGAACCTCTGGATCAATATCGACATCGCTGAATTCCCGGCGATAATGGTCCTCAAACTTTGCAGGAATTCATCGACAGACTTTCGATTTCATGCGGAACAGTCATCTCAAAGCTGACTCTCGTGGCTTCGGAGGAACGAGCAAGGAAATAGCTGAAGTGGTTACGCACTCCCGTCCCGCCACGCTTTGCTGACAAAACGGCTTGTACGATACACCATTTCCATTTGGCTCTCCTCAAATCACAAGCTCCTCCTCTAGAGCACAACCTCAGTCGATTGTTGAGCGCATCCTCTATTTGCCCGTAACGACGGCGATTCGACAAGTAAATTCCCGCTACGTTGGCCCGGCAGCTGCATTGCTGAGCCGTCCGATCAATTGCAATGTGGTACCGGCTTGATTGTGGGCGTACTAAATTACTGATAGAGAGCTGCAAGACATACCCCGGCATCTGATATTCCTAGCCATCTGTCGAGCATCAAACGTGGCTCAGCTTGGGGCGTCAGCTGTTTGCCGTGCTCCTTTTCTTTCCAATATGGATCGTGTGGACAGTGTAGATTTGATGCGTCCAGTCGGCTCAGACCACTGTCTTGAGGGAGAGGCGGCTTGAACTGTCCACACACATGCTTTGTCGTCAGCATGTGGTGTAAAGTTCTCGATTGTGCGCAGTTTGGGGTCGCATTGTGGTAGGTTGTCCCAAAGTAGACCCCACTTCCATGACTGCTTCTCAGCTCTCTGCGTCGTCTCAAATGGCTCTTCCAGGAAGCTGAGGTTTCTCGTGGTTGGTATTGGCGGTAGACAGCACATCACGACAGCTTCATTCTACGACCACGTAGCCGGTCACCTTCCATCTTGCTTTTTTTGAAGCCGGACAAGAGTCAGGCTGCAGCAATCGCCCGGACCTGCAAACGCTGATTATGCTTGTTTCTATAGATGGTGCTACTAACGAATGCCCACAACGATGCTCTCGTGTTTCTCCGCGTTGTGCAGATGGAAAACGAAGTCGCGGAGGGTACTACCTCCGTAGAGAGGGTACGACAGCCTTGTGGGAAGATGCGGCTTAAGATTGCTTCAGATCATCAATTTATTTCGCGCCGAATCGCGTTCCGAGCGTGCCCTCTCACCGTACCACAGTAGATAAAGATTGCCACTCGAGATAATGCCAAACGGCGAGTAATATCTTTGTTGAATTGGAGGAGGATACGTGCAATAGATTGAGTGACTGGAGTACGATCACCCGTGACAAGACTCGCGTTATCCACGGTACTAGTATATCTGAGCTTCAATTGGACCTTTTGACCATTGGCGCTGCTTTGTTCTCCCGTGTCCTTCATCCCCTTTTCCAACCCAGACGCCCTGGATCTAGTCACCACGACAGCTGAGTGGACGCGCCAGGATTGCGACGGCTGCGGTTGTTTGATCAGCTTAGCGGGAGGCCGTGTCTCTCCTCTCCGAAACACTTTTGCTTACCAGACGTGGCCAAAGCCATATTTTATTCTTCCGAAAGCAGAAACTGGAAAAGACTGCTCCATCTCCATCCTCATCTTTCACGGCGTGCTAGCAGTAGCCCACCGCCCGACACGCCCTGCAAGTGGAGACCCCTACTTATCCTTACAGCGGCCACCTCCTTTTTGACCAGGGATATGGCTCAGAAACCGAGACGAAGGTATGTGCCGCAACACAACCCAATCTATCCATATTGTTGCAAACCCAGACTGACCTCACCGCCTGCAACAGAGGCATCATGGGTCTCCTCAAGCACTTTCGCTCGCGCTCGAAGCTGGCCAAGGATGCGAAGGAATCAGACAGAGAAAGACTCACCGCGGCCAATTATTACCCCAGGAGGACGGGCTACGATCACATCGCCAGGCTGCCTCCCAAAGTCCTCACCAGAATCTTTGGATATGTGTGTCCACACACGGCTGACAGGAGCTACGAGGCGAGCGAATTGGCTGCTGTCAATACCGACGCGTGTTTGCTCTGCGACTTGCGCGATCTCTCACACTGCACTCAGACGCGGAGGGACTGGTACCGACCTGCCCAGGAACTCCTGTAAGCACATTCGTTACAGACAATGCCCTCTTCTTTGCTGACATTTCTCCAGCTACTCAAGCATACGCATCGATGCCGTACATTACTGCGAACTCGAGGATATCTTCTCCAAAACAAGGCGGCGCAAGTCAAAGCACGGCGAAGTCGAAGATGTCCCAGCGAAACGACTACGGCTACTGGCAAATTCTCTGCGTGACAACAACTGGCTGGCATCACTAGTTCTGTTCATCAAGCTACCGTACATGACCCGGGAGACGTGTAAGCTGGACCTGGCACGTGCTGTGGGAAACTGTCCCAATCTGCGATATGTCGACCTTCCCGAGGGCTTCTACAATGGCAGTCCAGATTGCCACACACTACGGCAAGAGCTCCTGGCACGATGCCCGGACATACGGAAAATGAGGTTCGAAGCTGGCGCGGAACAGTTCATTCAGTACCTCACCCAGCGACACTGGCAAGCGATTCAGTCCCTCGAATTGAAGAAATTGAGGGTGGAGCCTACCATGTTTCGACAGGTTTTGGGATGTCTGCCGGTTCTGGAGGAGCTCCATGTCTCGAATGTGTCTACATTCACCGACATCATCTTCAACATCTCGCCTACGGTTCCTAACTTTCCAGCTCTTCACACACTCAAGCTGGACCGATGCCATGGCATCACCGCAGTTGGTCTAGTCCACTATCTTGAGCGTCCAGAAACGCGCGAAGTACTCGAAACGCTGTCCCTCACCAACACCGGCCTCGACATCACACAGTTGGCACACGTACTCTGGTCGGGCACTCATCTCAAGGATGTCACTGTTATCGCGATTGTTAACGAATCGCTACCCCTCGACCCGCTGCCACCCCTAGGCAGTAAGTCGCTCTTGAACCTGCGCTTCGAAATCACTCCCACAGAAGAATATCTACACAGCAATCTCCCAAAACCTTCCGATTCCTACTACAGCTACCTAGCCAGCTCCATTCTCTCCAATTCCCTCCCTGCTCTGCAATGTCTTTACGTTCGTGATCAGGCCTTCCCAGACACAATCCTATTAGCACCTCCGGCTCCCAAATTCACTGGTCAAGCACAAACCCGTGGTTTCATGCAACCATTGGAGATCTACACCAAAGGTCTGGACGACTCGGACTGGGTTTTCAACGCAGTTGCTCCCGAGGAGCAGTTCGCGCCAGGATTTGGCGGCAACGGACGCCCGCTATCAACCTACTCCATCAACGGGGGTGGAGGAGGTGGCGGCTGGGGCAATGAAGCCCGTCGGTCAGTCATCGTCGGTAATGGTGTTGGCGGGTTTCTAGCCGTGCCTGGAGGCGGGGGAGATGACTTCGATCGTCCGAGTAGCTCCAAGAGTCTGAAAGGGCCCGTCCACGACTGGAGCCAGCGTCCTATGAGTTACGCTCGACCAGGGACGAGCCATCGACCTGGCAGTAGTCATGCTGTTGCCAACGCTCTGAAGGCTACTGGTGGCAACAGGGATAGTTGGTGGGGTGGGCCGAATACACATCAGAGGAACGTCAGTACAACTAGTAATCGCGGGGACTTGTGGCGTTAGACGTCGCCATGGAGCGTGTGTTGAGGTCTTGGTGGGACCTGGTTTTTTTCATCCTTCTTCGAGCGACAGACTTATTTTTCTCCGCCTCGCCCGCTTTTCGGGCATGCTAAGGAGGGAAAGGGTCGAAATGTAGGGTTCTTTTCCTTTTTTTCACAAATGATAATCTCGGGGTATCTGGACGGAGGGAAAGGTAACTTGGTTGGTTGGGTTTCTCTTACGATTCGATTGGGAAGGAGCATGGGTTGATGCCGGCGGGTGGGTATGATTGAAGAAGTGTTTAGGACTTTACGTGTATGAAGACGAGGGACTTTAGTTTAGATACCCGATGACGAGAGATTCAATCATCTGTTTGTCTCTAACTTTTGATCAACAAGTTCTGCCTTGTTCACACGCTAAACTATGGGCTTTGTCGTCCCTCGATGGCTGGATGGAGTTGGCAACGGGCTTCTCGGGATCGAGATTGTAATGTTCCTTCAAATTATGCGACTATACGGCTGTCCAAGCGGCTTTCCACGACAGACGACCGCAATCTTCTGACTTGCTGCGGAATTCGGCACTGACAATGTTGCAGGAAGGAAGGAAATCTCATTGATGTTGGGTGCACCCTTCTTTTTGACACCGGCGGTACGTAGATTGCCTGCATCGGACTCGAATTTTCTTGGCACTCGTTGTGGCATGCGTTGGAGGGGTAGGGGTCGGGAGGGCGGCGAATTGTTTGGCCACGATCTTGACTGTGCGGTGGCGAGGTGTCAATTTGGATGGAAGTTCGGGAGGTGGGGTTGGAGGGACTGGGAGTTTTTGGTTGGAAAGGAGATTTTGGGGGGTTTTTTGGGCTTGGGATGTGGGGAGAGCGCGGTGTGGATGATGGATTAATGAACTGATCCGATGGTTTGGGGGATTGATTGGAGTATTCTTGTATGTCATTTGTATTCGTGATGGCGAATCATACCACGCTTGATGAGAAAGGTATCATTCCAATCTCTAATTTCCATGAGAAAAGATTGGTTGTACGACTTAAGAAGCCGGTAAGATGATGTATTGTAAACCCCCAGAAGAAAACGATATGAAGGTGTATCTCGAACGAAGCAAAGGAGAGAAGTGGGTAGTACTAGTAGTTAGAGAAGGAATAAATCTGCCACACCATCGCAAACACACCGAGGGTGCATCTCCTCGATTTCACGCCTTGCACTCCGGACTCCCACATTTCGAACACTGGTTTCGTTCAGCAGGTTTTCTACTTCGTGATGATGATGGCGTAGGGTGGAACTTACATATCTGTCTTCAGCGGCGCAGCGATCAAGTTTGCAGTTCGTGTCTTCCCCGCAGACCGAGACTTTATCTTTGCATCCACATACGCAGTCGATGTAGTACGCGAATAGATCTCGTGGTTGCATGTATTTCATGCAGCCTTTCGGACAAGTCTTGAAATCGACGGAGGAGCAATTGGAAGGCGTGTCAGCGCTGTAAGTGAGCATCGATATGTCGGGAGGGTAGTATGGTGATGGTTTTGCCATGGTCAGAGAGGCGGAGGCGAGCAGAAGGGTGGGCAGGATGGTCGAGAAGAGCATTGTGGACCTGTATGAGCGGTGAGCGAAGCTCCATCTGTCAAGTACATGCTGGGGACTACTTACATGCACACAGTTTGGGTACGGGAGATGTTCAACCAAGAGCTTGAAAGAGGTTTCGAAAATTCGGAAACAAGTCAAGACCAGCAAAACAGCGGGTATTTGTGCCTGCCCTCTCTGCATCATTCCCTCTCACCTAGGCGACAGCATCATCATTCTTATTGTGATCCTCCGGTAAGCTTCAGAGGTAAAGTCCACGATTTGAAATATCGTGTCCAATGGACATGCATGTGGCGAGGGTAGGGCAAAACAAAGGGCAAAACACCAAACAACGGCTCCGTGTTTCCACGTGAGGAGGGAACTGCATGACATAGCTACCGAGCTGGTTGCATGTGTCATAATTCAAATGATATACTACGTGGTCTTCGTATAATCGCCCTAACCCTTGATCCGCAGGCAAAAGGACTTACTTGGAGAGTCGAACACTCCTAGTATGAAGGGTTTGCTCTTTGAAGTATTGGTCTGCAAAAATCGTACCTGTCTCTAGAACCTCGTTAGCAAAGACCGAATCCTCTATTAGAACAATTTTATCAAAGAGGCCCTAGATCACATAACATTCCTCCTGTATAGAGTTCGAATGATCTCGAGGGCATCGACACGAACGCCTGTCCATGTTAAGATGCTTCGGGCTAGAGTCTTGATATTGCACGTCTCTTCCGGTAGGTGCACAAAGCAATAGCTCCAAACAAACACACTCGTCACATCACTCACGAATCGGCCCCATGGCTTGGTGGATTGAGAAACACGAACCTTCACCAATGCCCCCCTCCCTAAGAACCGCTGGGTGGATAATGGAACACGACTGTCCACCCCCAAGTTCAATCCCTCACCGATCCGGTCGACCGGTGTAAAATGTCCAATTTCAGTATGCATGTTCGTAGCGACACACCTCACTGAGTTGTGTCGTGAGCTTTTTGTTAGGCCTGGGACTCAACGCCTACCACTCTCAATTGCGCCCTCGCAATGCAAGCTCTCCGGAATACCGATTTTCTCAAGAGAAATTACCCAAGCATATATTCAGCTTCGTTTCTGCCTGAATATATGCTTAGGTAGTATCTTTCAAGAAAACCGATATTTCAGGGAGCTTGCATAGCGACGGCACAATTGAGAGTAGTAGGCGTCGAGGAGGAAGTGAGGAGGAGCAGTTGGTAGGAGAGTGTATTTTTGGCCTAGTACTGGTGTTGCACTCGAATGGAATGATACGACCGTATAATCCTTTATCGGGATCGATGACGTCTAGTTAGGAGTTTGAACAGCTGGCTAATCATCGTGCAATCGATCGCCAGCTCCATGTCACCTTCGGAGTGGACGAACATTAGCACCGCGTCCTTAAGACTGCCTGGAAAACTCGACCTCCCATGGTCTCCATCAAATGGATGGAGAGTGACTAAGCAAACGCGAAGACCGAAAGATTGTCAAAAGGATCCAATCCTCAATTTCTCGCAGCATGGATATGATCATTCCAGGCTCTTACTCTTCACGATGCGTTGCCCAACTGTCCGTCAGCACGAGAGGAAACTGGCTGATCAGTGGACCCCGTCGACTCCCGAAGATACTCATCTCAATCTTTCGCATCATCAGCGACACCTCACTCACAATGCGTCGTCCAATACCAGTCATCAAACAACTCCAAGATATCGGGGTATCGAACGTGTCAAGCAGACATGCGATCATGCAAGATCGCCTCCGCAAAATGGCCCCACAACCGCTGAAAACGCATCCCCCCTTCCACGACCTCAAAACCCCCTGCATCCCTACAAGACCCACCAACCCACCAACAAGCCATACACAAACCCCGTATCACCCCTATCAAAAAACCCCAAGCCAAAAATCCCATCCTCACACCCCCAAAACCCCCCTCCCCAACCCAAACTTCCAAACCGCCATCCAGGTACAGTAATAAAAAGCCCCAAAAAGCACTAGTGCCATACCAGCCCCTCCCCCCTCCAAAAAAGGAGAGAGACAACGCGGCCCTAGGAGGTAGCGTACAGTACAGTTACCAAAGATGCACACACCCCTTCCCAGAATTCTGCGAGAAGGCCTTGCGCGCCGGACCCGTGCCGGGATGGGATCTGGTGGCGTGGGATGGTGAACCATGGTATGTATGTGACTTTGTATGTGACAATGTACGTGGACAGATGAATTCTAGAGTGTCTGACTGACAGGAGGGGGAGGGGAGAGAAAGTGTAAGGGGGAAGGGTAGGGAAGGTGAATGAAGCGCGCCATCGCATCGCATCGCATCGCATCGCGACGAGTCCAGACGAGTCGAGTCAGTCGAGTAAACCCAACGATTCAAATGTCCATCTGAATAAGTGAAGTGTCACCCCAAACAAATCAACAAGTCATGCAGAGAAAGAGTTTCTAGAAGCCGTCGGCGTGTCGCACAAACAAATCAGTAAAACGGAGACAATGACTCGATCGGAGAGAAGGGTGATGTCGTCGAAATGGGTAAACAGACGTCCAAGAGTGGTCTAGACACTGCTGAACAATGAATCGAAAATACATACGGTATCTTTGAAACAGGCTAGGAGGGGAAGTCAGACACAGAAGAAGGTAGGAATCAGGGATACCAGAAGCGATTATTTTTTTTGGGCTCGATGGTGGCGATACATGGACAAAAGGGTGCTTTAAGATACCTATCCATCGAAACGATTCTTCATTCCAGGTGCAAAGCCGGGCAAGCGCTAGATACCTAGGGTAGGAAATAAATTCTACATGCCACCAATCCCAAAACAGAGAGAGAAGGCACGAAGAAAATCATAATCCAAAAGAGCAGAAATCTCATATTCAAAAAAACAAAGATAAAAGATAACAAACAAAGTTTCTAATAAAAGTACGTCTTCAACGCAGCCTTGCTACCCATACCAGAACACCCACCACTAGCAGCACCAGCATACGTCCCCGTCTGCGCACCCTCCTGAGACCCAGCAGCGCAGTTCTTCAACGAGTAGCCAGTGAGACAGGTAGTGCCGCTATCGCAAACAAAGACGCAAGTATTCATATCGGAAACGCACTTTGGAGTCTCGATCCTCATCCCGCGACCGGTCATCAAGACCTCGCGGGACACATCGACGGTGCTCCACTGTCCCGAGAAGGTGTATTCGCCCCAGGTCTGGCCAATCTGTCCGTACTGCGTGAGGGTGGTGTCTGGGTAGATGCCGGCCCAGGCGCCCGAGGCACCGTTGGCGAAGGAGACGGTTTGGGATTTGCCGGCCGGGAGCGACATTGTGATGAGTGGTTTTATGGCGTTGACCCAGGATCCTGCTGGGCCCCAGACGGCGACGACGATGTCTTCGGTGCTGTTGTTGATGAAGTCGTTGGTGTAGTCGCCGTCCTTTCCGAGCCAGACTCCGCCGTTGTTGGCTGCGGCGTTGGTTCCGGCTTGCATGCCTATCTTGGACATGAGGGAACTGGCGGCCGTGGAGAGGACATCACGCCTGGTATGGGGTCAGTATGGAATCGCTGTTCGGGGCTGGTATGCGCCTTACTTCTCGACTTCAGCCGCTGGAGCGTGAGCAGCACTTCGCATGTGGAAGTGACGGTGGTTGAGCGTGCCTGCGGCAGCCTGGCCGATGGAGAGAGCCGCGAGGGCGAAGATTGAAGTGAATTGCATCTTGATTGTCGTTGCTGGTAAGACTATCGTGGACGGTGTGTTGGGTATAAAGCTTGAGTATCAAATAGATCCTCTTTTTAAATACTGCACGTCAAGGCAGGAGGGTAACAAGATTGCCAGATGGGTAGTTGCAGGGAGCGTGATATGGTATCCTGATGATAAGGTCGTGAGGATAACAATGAGTGAGTTTGCTAAGGAGCGTGAATGGCAATGTTGACGGAGCGTGAATGAATGAACGCGAGGTCTGATTCTTGTACAAGCAAGTGTGGAACGAGGGTGAAGTGGTGGAGAAGGGTTACGACGTATAAAGAGAGGGGGGAGGGAGAGTCAACATCCACAGGGGACGAAGATGGAATAGTGCACGATTCGGGAAATGGGCAGCGCGCCAACGTGCGCTCGGGGGTTTCCACCCTTGTGCGTGCCAACCGGAGCTAGACATGAGCATTCCTTAAGCCTGTTCGGGCCTTGAGCATGGTGTCTTATTTCCCACTGACACGGGTGAACATGGCGATTCCACTAATTGGTAAAGACGATTCGTCCAGACTGGATATGATTTATGGATTTGCCAGCATTTCGCCAGCGAATTTTTCTTCCCTGCAGGCCTGTAGGCCTGCAGGTCCAGCGAGCCAAGATCGTGTCTCCTGCCAGGAACCACGGCTGACATGGGAAGGTGAATTGACGCCATTGCACACCCTCTGCAAAGCAATGGAATTGAGAAAGACGACATAAGATGAAACTTGAAGCCACAGCATTCCTTCTTACCGAATGGACAGTGGCTCCAAACTTAAACAATGAAATTACGAATACTATTGGCTTGCAGACTTGTTTTTTGGCCGTTCAGGGGCGAGCGCCAACCCAAAGGGCGTGCATTCGTCAGCTTGGCGTGGATGCCGCTTCGCAGGCCGTCCCTCGTCGTGCTCGTGCATTGAGCGATGCGCTTACGTTTGCAGCAGGCCAGACGGCAGCGGGAAAAAGGTCTGCGATGAATGTGAAGCAAGAATTTAGATTCCGTTAACCCTGCATAGTCAGTTGTGCTGATAACTCGATGCATTAGTGTGTGCGTCTCAGATGGCTCAGCGAATGTGCCTGGGATGAAGGCGAGGAGAAGGCGAGGAGAAGTCTCGGGCCACGACAAATTCCTGGACGAAAGAGAGAATTCCGGTCCCGCTAATTTGATTACGACTCAGCGAATCAGAAGGTGAGGGTTCCTGGAGACCATTGGACTTCGGTAGCGGGCCGGCTGTGATTTGACTCGGAAATCATTCGCCGCGGTCGAATGAGCCCAGAAGCCATTGCCATGCTTCTTCCTGCTTCTCGGACACAGTAGAGTCAAGAAAGTCGAGGCTGTCGGGCTGCGACGCGATGCAGTCCTGAGATGAAACCGTCTGTCGCACTGCTGTCGCCTACTGACAGCGACAAACGCATTGCGCAGCACCATGAAGTCGACTTTCCGATCGGGGGACTGCGGCGGTTGCAGCTGGCATCCCAGGCTGCTGTCGTCGTCCTTTCGACAACAGTGGACATCGGGACAGCGGACCCCAGAAGGACGCCTCTCTACCTGCCTTCTTCACATTCGCGCCGGCGGGTCAAATTGCGAATGCGCATCCATCGAATGGCCACTCACAGTGAGAAATGCGACGCAGTCATCGATGCGCAAACCTGGCCCCAGAGAAGAGCAAGGAAGAAAGAGGTAAGCCCACCATTATGCAGGACGGCAACGAGACAGTCGACGGGTGTGACAGACATGTGAAAGCTGCATGCAGAGCAAGAGCAAGCAAAAGTCAGCCCAAGGCTAGAGAATACTTGGTCGTTTGACTCGAAGATGTGGCAGGTTCTGATCGGTCAGGCAGGTCGCTCGGCTGCCGTGGGAAGGTCAGTGGGGAGAGAGGCTTCGTCCCAACACGTGTTCCACCACCTCATTGAAGCTGAGGAAACTCGCGCATAGGATAGGGCACAAAGTCTGTAGCCGGAAAGTTGGGTTGAGACTACACGATGCCGTTGGACGGGAGCTGGTGAGTGACTCCTTAAGTACCTTTCTATGTGAAATTCGAGCATCTCTTCTCAAACATTTTGCGCGGGATGAAATGATGAAGTACCGATCCCCAGTGGTAGTACACTGCAGGTTTTGCCAGGTTGAACGCATGATTGGGGACGAAGTCCGACCCGGCCACGTCACGCAGAGTTATCATGATTGGAAATGCTCTGTCTTGGTGTCGACTAGAAGGTTTCAACTTATTCCAGAGGTTGGAGACATCCTGGCACAGTCATTTGGCCATGAAATTATCGGCCGCCTTGCGAGCTGAGTTGGCAAGATTACGACTCCAGGCCATCTGCGTCGGTCGGAACAGGTCGTTGTCCATGAGCCACGCACTCGAAAAGTTCTGCGTCCTAAAGATTTGCAGATTCTCTTGTTGCCCTGCTGAAAACAGTTCCCACTGCAATCATCAGAATTTGGTTTGAGGCGTCCATGTCGTCGACAAGACCCTCACAGTTCGTTCAGGGGATGCCTTTGAGAAGAATCTAGGGTCTATTGTTGATAAGAATATTGGTCCCATCAGTCTGAAAACAAAAATCACTCAATCAACTCCATCCACGCCTAGGGTATCCGCACTCAAGCACAACGGCTTGTGTCAAAAAATCAATGAGCCGCCTCCCATGCAGAATCAGCAGTGCCATCAAATCGCACCTTCTTCTTCTTCTTCTTGTTCCTGATCTTTTTCGCCTTATGCCCCGTCTTGCCACCATCCAGACCATCCAGTGGTCGTTTTTTGATACAGGGTTTCAATCGCCGTTGTCCATACTCGACAGAATCATGCTGCCCAGCGAGTTTACGAAAAACACGCTTCATGTCCTCCAAAGCGCCCAAAGTACCCAAAGCCGAAGATCCGATATCAGGACATGAGCCGTCCCACCATTGATGATCGTAGACTTCAAGCGCTCTGCTTGGACGTCAGTGGAAAGGATTTCATGACTCGTTCTTGTTCAATATATTCTCTAAAAGGGAATAAAAAATGTAAGATTATGGCCACCAAGGTCAGCAAGTTTTCTTTGTTCTTACCCAACCTCCTTGATGTCCGTGTCGTTGTACTCCTGAACTTCATGCTTCTGCCAAATGTGGCGCACAAGACCTTGCGGGCTCTCGAGGAGGGTGTCTTTGTCTCGTCCATGAGCACAGAGTGGGCAGGCGAAACCACCGATCTCGCGATGGCTCTTGATGATGAATCGGTTTCCTATCAGAAACGTCTTTTCTTCAATCACTTCCTCGTCGTATTCTTTCGTCTCGATGCGGTGATGTACGACATCTTTGGTGATCTTCCACGCTCGACCTGCCTCGACATCTAGTTTCGTCCGGCAAGCTGGGCATTGATTGCCACCGTCCTTGCGGAATGCATTGTGAAGTACCATTTTCTCGTCGCGTTGGAGATCCTCACTATATGTACAGAAGAGTGGACCGTCGGCATCGACAACAGTAGTCGTCTTCTTGACGAGGCTCATAGACTCATCTTTTCCTCCTTTAGTCGATCCTGGAGGCGGTGGTGGGCCTTTCATCGATCCCGGAGGCGGTGGCGGAAGGCCTCTTACTGATACCGGGGGGCCTGGAGGACCTCGTATAGAAGCTGGAGGAAGCGCTCTGGTCTTATTCGAAGAGACGGAGGGATTGCTTGATATGCGCCTCACTGGCAGATAGGGCCTTCGAATCGGGGCCTGCTGCATCATGCGCTGGTACTGTTGCTGCAGCGCAGATAGTGAGCCTTCTCTAGCCAATTCTGAAGCATTGTACAGTTTCACCGGATCAGCTATGCGACCAGTGTACAGGGCATCTTCGAGTAGGTGGATGACTGTGCCTTGGAGAGTAATGATTTGGCCTTGCAGCTGGTTCTCGGTGATCTCTGCGCGATTGTCAGAATCTTGTCCAGCTGATTGATCTGTCACACCGATCACTTACGATCGCCCTGCGCGAATCGCTCGCCGAATCGCTGAATGTCGCGATCATATTCGCGCCTGATCATCTGTCCAGAGCCGCCGAGTGAGCGTTCAATGTGCTCGTCTTCCGGGCCCTCAATCTGCTGCTGTCTTCTGCCACCTTCCAGCTGCTTCTGCTTCTCTCTCTTCTCCCTCTCCTCGTTCTCTTTCAACTTGGCCTCAAGCGCCTTGATCTGGGCATCCTGGTTGTTGTCGGTCTTCTTCTGCTTTGCCTTCAGTCCGATCCGTTCGTAGAGGCCGAGACCAGTAGTGAAGGTGCCAATGATTGTGGAAACTAGTGTCGCAACGATGAAGGTCTTTTTGAGGTTTTTCTCCTAGAAGCGCGACGTCAGTTGCTGGGGCGCGAGGGAGTGGCTGCAAGATTTCGCATCGCACCTCGATCATGTTACTGTAGTTCATGGTCGCCTACTTGTGCTCCAGTAAGGCCTGGAGCCGCCCAAAGAATGTGCTGTGTGCCAACTAAATGTCGTTGGTTGGAGTGATGCAAGGCGGAGAAAAAGGGTGGAAGGTGGTCGGAGCCAGAGGCCAGGCGAAGGGACGGGTAACGGGGGCACGTAGCGCGGTCCGCAGTTTATTATGTGTAAGGATTAAGTTGACGGTGCTATGTCGGTGGGTGCCCAAGGTCGCGCCTGCTTGAAAATTAAATTCCGTAATAATCTCCCGTCTCAGACAGGGCGCGAGGAAGTCGCGTGAATTAATACGATGTTGGGAGGTTGGGAGGCAGCAAAGCACAATGACGTGGGGCTGCTTGTGGAGTAGCACGACAATGGCAGACAGCTGTCAAAGACGTTGGAGTTTGGACGGGTCAGGCTGTTGCATCGAATCGGTCAGACGGCCACTGGCATTGTCTGTCACTGGCACTGGCACTGTCACTGTCACTGGCACTGTCTTTCGCATACAGCGCTCACTATGTTATTCTGGCCCCGGGGCACTGGCACTGGCACTGTCACTGGCACTGGCACTGTCACTGTCACTGGCACTGTCTTTCGCATACAGCGCTCACTATGTATTTCTGGCCCCGGGGCACTGGCACTGGCACTGGCACTGGCACTGTCTTTCGCATACAGCGCTCACTATGTATTTCTGGCCCCGGCCGATACCGCATGCCATACCAAGAACTACCACTATACCACTACTCCGTACGACTACAACCCAAAAAGGCAGTACGTCATGCACTAATCAGCCTTGCAGAGCCCAAGCTGGCCTGCAGAGTGCAAAGCTGGCCTCGCATTCTCTTACCTGGTACCGTCGACGCAAACCTGCCGCCAACTGAAATTGCTGGTGGCTGGGAGATTACACCACGATCAGGACCGATACTGGGCGCCTCGCCTTGCCTTGCCTTGCCTTGGGACGTGGTCGAACACGACACCCGAGTTCTCAATGTGAAGTTGGTCAAGGCATGCATGTCTTAATTCTCCGAAAAACGGGATTCCGAACCAACTTGTCAACGTCGTCCCGTCCCGCAGGGGAGTCGAGCCGAGGTAGCGCCAGAGCCAGGCTTTGGTAGGTGGTATTCTGATGTTGGACATTGCATCTCTTTTCTGTGTCGCCATGGACCACTGTTGCGTTTACAACTATCGTGTCTTCAGCGGCTTGACTTGGCAACCACCGAGGTCGTTGTTCCAAAGAGCAACGATACAGCATGGATGCGCTGGGAGCTGGTAAGCAAGGCTGGAAATTGAACAACTGCGGCATCAACATCAAACACAACCCAAATCAGCAAGATGACATCTCTCTATCCTTCGAGCCTTTGCTTACAAGATCCAAGCTCAGATACAACCCGCCAATCTCATCCATGCCTCACACCAATCGACCTCAGCACAGGAACTCACCCCCTTGAAACAAGCAAACACATACGCGCAGAACGTTTCTCGAGCGAGCGAGCGAAACAGCACGCCTTTCGAAAACACCAATGATGTCGGCCAAGACCACACAATGCACCTTACCAGGACACCTCTGGCTGAGGAAACAACAACGAGCGCGATCGATCATCAACTAAAAGACAAGGCCCGCTTTCTTCCTGCAACTTCTCGTTACGGTGCGCAGCGATCAACCCTTAGCTCCGGTACTCCTGCACGAGGGATAATCCCTTGACCGAGTCTCCCTCTCCAGCCGAGCTTCCCGAGAATGAACAGAGCAATCGACGATAGATACCAAAGACGCTGCACTTTACCGTCGACCAAGTGATATTTCCAACGATTTCCTGGGCAGGGATCGCGGACGCTGAAGCCAAAACGAAGCGCCTAAAGAATAGCGCAGATGAGAAGTACACATAGGTTACTGGATAACATTAGGGGCTCAGAGTAATTTCCGAACGTCTTCATAAATTAGCTGCTCAGAGATGAGAGCCTACGTACATACTCTTAAGATCGCCAGGTACTCCAGGGGCTCGGGTGGGTGTAAAAAATCCGAGTGGCTCGAGGAAATCGACGATCTCTCTCTCCACATCGACTTGCCTTTCTGACTGCGGCCAGCTGGGGCGATGAAGAAGCAATTATGATTACACTGGAAAATTGGCCTGCCTCTTTTTGAGCGGAATATCCTCAAAATATCAAAACGCCTCGCTATGCCGCTTCTCAAATACACAACAACAGTACAAAACACTACACCTTCTCGTTTGTGACATTATGGTCGTCATTGACACTATGCGGTACCGTCTCGTCTGGTTCCGGCGTCTTCCTCGCAGTGGTCTCGACATCCTTCTCGTTTGGAACATCATGGTTGTCACTGACACTGTGCGGTTCCATCTCGTCTGGTTGCGGCGTCGTCCTCGCAGTGGCCTTCTCGTTTGAAACATTATGATCGTCACTGACACTATGCGGTACCTTCTCGTCTGGTTCCGGCGTCGTCCTCGCAGTAGTCTCGACATCCTTCTCGGCAACACTCTCGACATCCACCGCTTTGTTCGCCGCACCCTTCGGCGGCAAGTTCTTCTTCGTAGATTTCCACTCCATGCCCAGCGCCCCAAAGATAGCGAGGCAGATAATGATAACGCCGACTAACATAGGCCCTTGCATCAGCGCGTCATTGTACGCTCGTAGAACCGCGTCCAAGTCTTCAGGTTTGACAATCTTGCGAATGTTGGTCGCACCCGTCTCCATCAGCGTCCTCGGGTCAATCGTTCCACGAGGCAGCTTCGCCAGATTTTTAACGAATTTGTCCAGGAAGATGTTCTGAGACACACTGACGAAGATGGTGCCACCAAGCGATTGCGAGAAAAACATCAAGGCGGCTCCCGTCGGTACATCTTTGTGCTTGAGCACAGTCTGCACGGCAAGATTGGCTTGTTGTAATCCCATACCGATACCCAGGCCGAAGAGGACCTGGTAGCCAATCCATTTGGAGTGATTGGTGTCTTCATGGAAGGTGGTCAGGAGGCCTGCGCCAATGGAAGCGAGAACGACAGAACCGTACATGAACGGAGTGTAGTATCCGAATCTTTGTACCATGGCGCCACAAAGCATGGCTGCAACGACGAGGGCTATGACAAGCGGGATGGACATGATTCCAGACTTTACGGCCGATGCGCCTTTGATTGCTTGAAACCAGAGAGGCAAATAGTAGACACCGGTCATGAAAGAGGAACCAATGCAGAAGGTAAAGAGAGTGCCGGCGAGTACGCTGCGCTGAAGGAAGATACGTGCTGGAATAGTGGCGGTAGTATTCCTAGTGACGACCTGGACGGCGACGAAACAGACAAGGAATACGGCAAAGATTGTCAAGAGGAGGATGATCCTCCATGAGCTCCAGGCGTAGGTCGTGCCGCCCCATTGCAATGCCAGAAGCAAAGAGATGATAGATGGGAGGAAAAAGAGAGTGCCAATGGGATCGAGTTGGCGGATTTGCTCTTGCCATGGTAAGCGGACCTTATCCTTCTCGTTGAGGTGCAGGAAGAAGACCAGTCCAATGATGGTTGCTCCCCCTAGCGGTAAGTTGATATAGCTGGAGACTAGTCAGCACGTGTAGTTGGCCCAATCAAATGATAAACCTTACAAGCACCATCTCCAGGTCGCGCCGCTGTCAGTAAACGCGCCTCCGAGAAGAGGACCAGCAACGGAGGCCACAGCGAAGCAAGCTCCAAACAGGCCTTGGTACAAGGGACGTTTATGCAAGGGCACAGTGTTGATCATGATGGTGATGGCACCGGTGAAGATACCTGACGATCCGAAACCCGCAATTGCACGTCCAATGATCAGTGATGTCGATGACGGGGCAGCGCCACACAGGGCCGAGCCAACCTCGAAGAGAAAAATTCCAGAGAGGTAGATCCATTTGGTGGGGTAGAACGTGTACAGACGTCCATAGAAGAGAATGAAGCCACAGGCAGTCAGAAGATAGCTGGTCCCATGTTAGTTTTTTTATTGATGGTTGAATGCAATTTGACCAAACTTACGAACTGCCATACCATCCAATATCCTATCATGATGTTAGCAAGGATTTCAAACGCTATACGAGAGCTGTCGTGACTTACATTGATGGAGCCGAATTCGTCCGTGATTCTCGGAATGCTGACTAGTTGAGTATTTGCAATTCAGGTAGAGATGGAGATGTATTGCTTACGCCGTCGCGAGAATGGTTCGATCCAAGGCGACAAGGAACATGGAGATGTAAAGGCAAGCCATGATGACAGCCGTCTTTGCACCACTCGGATAGACCATCGCCTCCGTCTCGACGCGTTCCAGCGGAACGCCTCCATCTGAACTGGATGATCGTGAAGAATCCGCCAGTTTGGCGGTCAAAGGCCGTTCGACCTTTTGATCCGTCTCTTTTGAGGTCGCGTCCATGGCTACAATCAGTTGTCAGGCTGGCCGATCGGCAAGGAGTGCCTAGACAGGGGGCGTCGACGAGGCAAGAAGGAGTAACGACGAAGAGGGAATGGCGACTCTTCCAACAAGCATCTACGTGCTGCGCGACGAAAGGTCAAGTATTAATGATGATGTCCATGTTGGAATAGAAGGAGGGAAAGCTGGCTCCGTCTCCTGACTGCAACACGCGAACGGGACGAAGTTCCCCCATCGTTCGGGCCCGATCAGGTTGCCCGTTGTCTAGTCGATGGTGCATGTATGCAGCAGCTAGTCGAGTCTGGAGGAGTCGAGCGACCGTCAGGCCTATTGGGCGAGGCAGAACGGGCGCGGGTCACTGTGCAGTCCGAGGGCCGGCTCGTCCATTGGTGGCTCACACCATGTCGGACTATATCGAGGCTTAAAAGACCGAAGGCTCCCGCTTGTTCTAAATCGTCGGGGCCGAAGCTTGTTCTCACCCTTTTTCCCTTCGCGAAGGCCCACTGCTTGTACCTCCTACAGTCCTACCGCCCCTTGGAGTGTAGCTGAGCTGAACATGGATCGTGGGTGTCTGACTCAGCCACGGAGGGATTGCAGGTGAGGTCCTCGCACACGATCCAGACTCGGAGGATCAAGCATCTTGCGACGTTACGGCATCTACCCCTCAAATGACTTCTCAATTCCCTGCAGTACTGCCGCTGGCTGTTTCGCGGGTCTAGTAGCAATGCAAACTCCGCATCAGCTTGAGCCTTGGACGCTGAGAAAACCGACTCGGCCTTCTCGGTCGTTGCTCAATCCGTATTGTCGTGGCCTGCGAAAGAGGATCGGATCATAGCGACTCGCGGGGACTGAAGAACTTCTCCTGCAGGCTAAGTCACCAAAAGGAAAGTGGAATGCAACAGAAACGATCCCTGTGGGTATTGTTCAAGGAAGCAGGATGTATGTGTCTACGAGACTACTCCTCCTCCCCCGAAGCGGAGGAAGAGAGCCCACAAAGATGAAGTTCAACTTCAGCCTCTTCCAGTTCCGACGAAATCACACCCAGTCCGTCTCGAACCGACACAACGTCATCCATCAATGCTCCAACTTCGCATATAGCAAAGTCAACACCATAATCGATGCGATCAACGAGGCTTGTAAGAACAAATCAGCCTCAGATGGGCGGCTGACTTCAGACTAGGGCCGGACTCGGTCAACCGAGAAGCAGATTGCTCACGCGGCTGTGAACCGGGGAGCAGGCATCTCAGGAGCCAAGTTCAGTGTGGGCTGGGAACAGTGGGATCATTTGCTGAGAAGCATGGATTTGCCTGATCTGAATAATAGCCTTGATTACTTTTTTCCAGCAGGAGTTGATCCTTTTGATCGGAATAGCTATAAAAGCTTCTATATTGGATTTAACGTTTCGCACGGGAGCCGCGCTGTCCCACGAAGAGAAAACTGCTCTATCAAATAAGAATTGTCCTGTTGAATAAGATCTTCTCCATAACAAGTACTGAACGCAGAAATACCATCCCATCACCACTCAATCCGCCCCCCGAACCTATCCATAAACCTCCCACTCTCCTCCCTCCCAAGCCCCTCAATCAACGGTATCATACTCTTCACACTCTCCTCCGCACTAATCGCCCCCTCCTCCCTGCACCTCACCAACCCACTCTCCACCCTCCCCGGATGCAAAACCGTAAAAATAACATCTGGAACATCGATACTGAGACTCTTCACAATGGCATTCAAAGCCGCTTTACTGGCTCTATACGCGTAAGCAGAGCCAGTGGTATTATACCCCATCGATCCCATCCGGGATCCCATCACCACGACTTTGGGCGTCCGACCCGTTTGCCTTGTATTCTGATGCAAGAGCAGCGGTAAAACGGAACGCAGCACCGTGAACGTACCCACGGTATTAATAGTAAACGTTTGTACCATTGTCGCGGGATCCATGACTTCTAGTGTTTCCGCTGCAGCGACATCGGTGGGATTTGCATCCTCGATGGCTGGAACGAGGCCGCGGACGCCTACGCAGTGGAGGACGAGGCTGATGGGTACGCCGATGAGGGATTCGAGGGAGGCACTGATGGTGGCGGGGACGGTGACGTCGAGGGTGTGGCATGTTACGTTTGCATTTGGGGGGAGTTTCGATGTGTCGATGGGTTCGCGGTCGAAGGCTACGATTTGGTTTTCGGCGGCGTAGGCGTTGAGGAAGGCGTTGCCGATACCTGATGCTGCGCCGAAGATGAGGATGACGGGCATTTTGTGTTTAATGAGGTTGAGAGGGTGTGGCTTGAGTCTATAGATGGGATTGTAAATGGAATCTGTTCGTGAGGTGAGGCTTGTTGGTTAGCTAGTAAGTTGGGAAGAGTGGAGTTGCGTTAGTAGCTGCTTTCTTGATTGAAGACATCATATGGGAATCTCATATTGGCAAGTGCTCATTGCATTGATATTGACGGCATTGCGCATGTACAAAGCATGCTTTCAAAAAGGTGGTTGTTCTGTGTAGTGCTATTCGTGCAGATTATCGCGCGACAGAATGTTGGTGGGGCCGTTTCGAACTTCCTTTCCTTCACCACCAGACAACATTCAACACAGAACTTCAGGGAGCATCACCATCCGAATCCATCATACGGTATTGTACAAAATGAGCCCAATCTAAAGTCATCTCTTTCCCAAGGCTGAATCTCCAGATACGGTCGACATGCAAGCAAAATCGAATCAAACCCACGCCTTCGGCAACTCGTCTCTTCCCTTGAACAAGTCATCCTCCTCATGCTCGAAATCGCCGTCTCTACACGTGCACTGTATCTCGCAATACTTCAGGTGGTATCTCGAGCCCCCTAGATACGACTCTTCTGCCACAGACCCATCAGTAAGAGCCAAGATCGATGTCAACCTACAGTATGCACGATCACGAAGTCCTAGTCGCTCAGTAATGTTGAGCTCCTGGATGGCCGGGTTCAGTCGGAATGCGCTTCTGACGGCATTGAGCGCTGCGACTTGTCGGGTGCGGAATCCTTTATATTGAGGATCAGAGCGTATCATTCGATTCGATGCGTTCGAGCGATTGACATAGACGTAGAGGGTATGTAACTTCGGTAATGAGGTCAAGAATCTCGTAATCTCTTCTGCCATGGAATTCCATCTCCTGTAGCACTGGTCAGTCTGGCTCTGTTACAAAGGGTGAAGGGTACATACGACCGTGAATGTTTGTCCTTGAACCACCCGGCCTCAACCTTGATGGTACATTGCTGCAGATTTTGCATCAGAAGTTCCGACACTTCCCACAAGTTGCCCGTACCGTGGACAAACCGCACACTGATGGTTTGTTGGCTTTCCAAGTACCCGAGGTTGAAGGTGAAGTGTGCTGCCTCATACAGTAACGGCGCAAACTCTGCATGGGCTTGTCGACACACCAAAAGCAGAGAGATCCATCTTCTGAAGCGCAACTCTTGCTTCTGAATTTTGGTGTTGCGTCTTGCGAAATTTCCGGAAGGCTGTTCTTCGCCAATGCAAAAGCTGTAGATCATATCTCTCAACTCGCGAGGCAGTTCCTTGAAGAAGAACTCTTTGCCGGTGGGCGTGTTTCGAGTTGGAAGAGTTCCCGGCATAGAACGAGATGGTGATGCCAGATGATCTGCTGTGAGAAGCTTCAGAGGCCCTTTTGGTGGCCTCGGGCATGGTGGGGGAGATTCGGCCAGGAAGCGCGAGCGCTTTGAGGATGTGGCCGATATCTTCTTTGAAGACGACGACCCGGCAGGTAGGCAAAACTTTATAGCCATTTTTGAGAATGGCTTTTGATGGGTTGGTGCGGTACTATCAGCATAGGTCAGCTACGGATCTTGAACATTAATCGTGACGCTGATGATTCGTCATAATATAGTTCTATCCTGATATGGTGTCAGCACATCATGTTGAACAAAAAGGAAAGTAAGAGCCGATACTGTTCCAGAGAATTCATCTCCCTCTTGCAAAACCGAATCGATCATCTAGAGCGTGTTAGAATGCGGTGACAGAGAGGGTGGAAAGGAAGAGTCGATACTGATCTCGAGTCATCATCTCCCTCTTACGGAAACGACTCGATCATCTGTGAAGTGTCAGGATGCGACGGTAGTGATAAAAGACAGGAGGTTCCGATACGTATCCTCTGAATTTACCGCTTCTGTCGACGTCTCTCAACAAAACCAATCGCGTCAGCATATAACATCAATCAATAGGGAAAGGAAGCTCCGATACAAATCCTATGAAGTCTATCACTCCGGTGTATCTCAACCTACAATATCAAACACGTCAGCACATCTCAACACGCTCAGCCAAAGGGCGGGGTCGTACTTACGAACTGTCTTCCCTGAATTCTCTCACTTCATGTTCAAGCTTTCCATTTAATCCGGGTCCAGGAATTCATCGTTCGCATCGGAAAAGCTCATCTCTCAATCGACTCGCTGCCAGAATCCATCCACCAGAAAAGCAAAAGAGATTCGAACGCTGGATAGGGCATGATACATACCTTGTGATTGCCTGTCGAGCGCAGGTGAGGGAACGAGGTGCTTCCAGCACCGCAAGCGGGAAGTGTGATGGTGGTGTGGAGAGGAAGGAAGAGTTTGTTGTGAACGCGTCGAATATATCTCTTTGAACGCGCTAGCTGTTTTGGGAATGGGGTGATGGAATGGGATGGATGCCTTAGGAATGATTGGTCTGGCGATAGTGGTACGTCACTGTGGCTCGATATTCAGCATATTTTGTTTACAGTTCTCCATGCTGGAATACTAAGTCAAGACCAAAAGACACCACCATCAATAGAGAAGAACCTGGGGCTTCGTCCAGTAAACCAAAGCGGAGAAGTCTTTAGTCCCTCCAGAGCATGAGAATTGCTTCTCGTCGCTCTAGGTCGTCTCTGTCGTTTGAAAGTTGGTGGGAATGGATTGTCCCCTTCTCTCTTCTTCGCAGCTCTCTCCTCCCCAGCTTCCTGTGCTTTCTTCGCCTCCTGTTCTTTCTCCGCGATTTGGGGCCAACGGGATTTGGGGAATGATCATTGTTGCTTTGAAGTGCACACCTGGTAATCGAGGAAATGCTTAGAGAGCTTCTGATAGTCATTTCTTAAACTTTCAAAGATCCGAATTCATGTATTCGTTTGCTTCGTGATCGTTAGGCAATACGATCAACACAGGTACATCCTCCCAGTAATCATTCAAAAGCAGGTTCCTGGAACTCGAGCCTCAGGGATGGGGATTGATATTTTTAACGTGGTGTCGTTGTAAGTGCAGGCGGGCTAAAAGGTGGGCCAATTTAAAACAGGGCCAAGAATAAAAACCTTGGAACGCAGAATCTCTTCAGCTCCTTCAAGAAAAGAGCGATTGACTTTCTACAAATCCCAGTGTGGAACGAGGTGGACGTCTGGTAGCGGCATCGCTTATACCTTGCAGATGCCGATCATTTCGGTCCCTTTCGGTCCGTCGGACAGCAACAACAAAAACAACAACACTTTCCATTCTCAGACTAGAATATCCGAATATATAATGAAACTGCGAGTCCAGTTACTCCACTGAACGCGCACAGCCCAGTAACAAGTCCTCCCAAAATGTCATCTCCATCAATTCTATCAGCCCTCCGTAAATTCACCACCTGCGATGTAAGTCACAGCCCCATCTCAGAACCATACCATCCAAACTCAACCCATCTCTCCCAGATCGGCGACGCTCTAGTCCGCCTAAAAATACCCCACGGAGGCTACTGTCCAGGTCTAAAAATGTACTCGGCACCAAATCAAAACCAAACTTCTAAGATCCTAGGTCCAGCCTACACAGTCCGCATGGTCCACGCCTCAGACAAGACTTCACCAACACCATCGACGCATTTCGCAGACGCAATACCGTCAGGAAGTGTTGTATTTGTATCACAGCCGAAGGGACTGATCAGTGCCTGCTGGGGAGGTTTGATGAGCACGAGGGCGAAGAAAGCCGGGGCCGCGGGTGTGGTTATTGACGGTCTGTTTCGAGATGTGTTGGAGCATCGGGAGCTGGTTATGGGGCTTTTTGCGAGGGGGTCTAGTATACTTGGGTCCAACAGTTTTACGAGGGCGGCGGAGCTCGATGTGCCGCTGTCCTATCGAATTGAGGAGTTGGGAGATGCTGAGGTTCAGGTGAGACCTGGGGATATTGTTGTGGGGGATGTTGATGGGGTTGTGGTTATCCCTCCTGAAGTTGCAGGTGAGCTTGTTGACTCGTGTGAGGCTAGGTGGAGGATTGATGAGGAGACGAGGAGCTGTTTGGAGAAAGGGGATCTTATTGGGCCAACTATTAAGAGACTGCGGAAGGGATGAGAACAAACTGATACAAAGCCGAATAACTTGAGTACATTTCCTCTTCCTGCTGAAGACAAGATAACGACTTGATGAATAGAATCTTTCAGTAACCCTTTCTCCTTATAAAGCCTCCGTCCTCTTCCGTTCCTGCCAAGCCTTACTCTCCTTATCTCCATCAGGCGGACTGATCCAAACTTCCTTCTCCCCATCCGCACCCTGTTCATACAATTTCCAGTACACATCCGCAATGACGCCTGGTCCAAAATACTCATCCCCCTCCGGCTTCACCAGCCCATGCACAACCATGGCAGCGACATGCACACCCTGCTTCGCATACTCTTGAGAAAGCGACATGGTCAAGCTGTGCTGCGCGGCCTTGGAAAGAGAAAGAGAGAAGTAAGGCGCAAACGGTGATTTGAACAGACCACCGCTAGTGACGAGCAGGGCTGGTTTACTGGATGGTGATGATTTGGCTAGGGAAACGAGTTGAGGTAGGACGACTTTGGCGACGGTGTAGAGACCTATTGTTGCGATCTTGAAAACGGGAGCTGATGTCAGTTATTGTCTGCAATACATGTGATGCAACCTACCTTCAGATCCGCTTCAACCTCTTCCTCGCTGTACTCTCCAAGCTTCGACTTGGTCAAATGACTGGCATTATACACGACAACCTCGGGCGTCCCAAGCTCTTTCTCAATTTGCGCCAACACCTTTTCAATGGCTGTCGTATCTGCTAGGTCAACAGAGTACGTCTTCACCTCTGTGCCTGGATTGGCAGCTTTCTTCACACTCCCAGCATCATTTTGGAGGCGCTCAGCATTGCGTGACAAGAGAGCAATTTTATTGAAGCCACGGGAGGCGAAGAGCTTGGAAACTCCGACACCAATTCCTGGGCCTGAGCCGAGCATGATCAGGAGTTTGTTGTCGGACATTTTTGTTATATGGTCACGTGCTGAATATTTGAAGTCGTTGAAGCCGGGCAGTGGAGATCTAATGGTAGTATGGGATTCTGGAAAAGCGAGAATCTGTTGGCGAGGCTGCAATGGATTGAGTTGAGTCGACAGCTTTGGAAATGTGAGTTTCATTCACGCAAGACTCAGCCTTCTCGCTTAGAACTGAACTTACTTATCAGCCACTAGGAGACTTTGCTGGGAAATGCGTGATTCAAGCCGTATTTGAAACTCCGGTCGATGATGTTTATGTGGGAATTCCATAGACAAGTCGAATAGTCGGGTTTCGGTTCTCCGCAAATGTCATTGCCTCGGCTATAAATTGCATCATCACGTCTCATTAATTTGTTCTTCTTCCCTCTCTTATGATATACGAAGGTACGAAATAAGTCTCCGGTATCGAAGAGTCAGCACTATAGACAACGAAACGTCAAGAACTGAATCCTGTCTTGCGTCCTTTCAAAGATCATTTTGTGCGTTCAGACCGGGTTGACGTTGGGATCTCGACTGTTCTGGGTCCGCTATTGCGATTCTCATTATGAGCAACAATCCAGCCGTCGACCTGAGTATCAACACCCACTTCTGGCATGATGTTGAGTCATGCCAAATCGTTGAATGTCGATACAATAGGGAACTTATCCACGGGATGAGTGGCGCAGTACAGGTCTCGAAAGCCGAGACAAGCAGAAGAATGGCAGAGGCAGAGAGTTTCATGATGATGATTGCGGAGTCGCGTGGACTCGATACCTTGGAGGTGGAAGCCGAACTGTTGTTGCTATGAGCCGTGACAGGTGATCTAGATAGAAAGTAGTCTCGTGGTTTCTTCACAGTCCTGCTGAAAATGATACCAGTTTGGTTGGTAGTACGTATCCATGTTGGATACACATCCCGCGGGTAAAGAGGCCAACTTATATCAACCACGAAAAAAAAATTCCAAAGAGAAAAGCTTAGAACAAGGCCTTGACCCCCAAAAAACAATAGAACTGCATGGCAAGAAATTCGTTGCAACACCGTGGGACAACATACAATCCTACATACCTATTTAGTCTGTAGTATCTAACAGGGCTATGACTAGCTCCATACTCGTCCTCGGTCAGGCCCTATGCTCTGAGTCCTAGTAGCCCCGGCCGCTATAGCCATAACCACCCCGATTACCGCCGCGCCCGCGACCGCGAAATCCCATCTGCTGGCCTCCTCTCGGCGCTGAGTTATTCCATGCCCCTTGACCTTGATTCGGATTAGCATATGGTTGCTGAAACTGAGGCACTTGGGATATTTGTGACATGTGAGGCAGTCCTGGTGGTTGCGCCGGCTGCATCCAAGGCTGTTGGAAGCCCTGGAAAGGAGGCTGTGGAGGCGGCTGCGGCATGTAGCCAGTTGAGGGAGGCTGCGACTGCTGCATATATGGTGGCGGTGGCGGTGGCGGTGGTGGTGCTGAATATTGTTGGAATTGTTGATACTGTTGTGGTTGCTGGTAATTTGGGAGTGGCGGAGCAGGAGGCCATGGTGCCTGCCAGCCTGCTGGGGGTGGCGGTGGCGGTGGCGGAGCTTGATATCCGCCGTGACTAGGAGGTGGTGGAGGTGTCGGATAGCCTTGATATGGTTGTTGCATAGGCGGAGGCGGTGGATTGAATCGCGTTTGTGGTTGCGGAGGCTCGTACGAACGCCCATCGGACGAGGTAGGCCTGCTTGAGCTAGACAGCGAGTTTCGACGAGGTCCTGCTGGTGCTCTCGACGCTGGGCTACTCTCTTTGTCGTCCCATTTCCTCTTCAGAGACACGGGCTCCGGTGAGGGACTGCGAGAAGAATCTGACCGCTCAGAAGGCTCAGACCCCCTCCGGCGGGCTCTCTCTCGCGCCTCCTCTCTAGCCAGTTTCCTTGCCTTATACATCTTCTCTGCAAAATCTCTTGTCCAGCCATAGTATGTGTCTCCAGTGACCAGTCTGACCTTCTGTCCGTCTCTTTCTTTTCTGGTCTTCCTGATCAAGAGCTTCTGTCCCATCCGATCATAATCAGACTTGATATTCTTCTCATCATCGAGGGAGAAACTGTAGATACTGTCCGCATCCTTGATCAACTGCTCCACCGCCTTCGCCAATTTTGGAGTTACCGGACCTGGGTTGAATCGAAGTGGTTTGACATTATGCGGATCCATTCCTTTCCGTCGTCTACGTGGATGTTGCTCACGGTATTCCATGAGCGCTTCAATAGAGGGCAGCCAGCATGCAGCCGGTAGATCGTACCACGGTGTGCCATTTTCGCCGTGTTGTGATGGCAGAGTCCAATTGTCTTTGTTCGAATCGTTCGTAGCTAGGCTTTTTGCACCAACTCCATCTCTTGCTCGGCTGGGCACAGACTTTCCTTCGCTAGCCATGACTGATGTCAGGTCCGCGCTGAAGTTGGGATCGAAATATGACCTTTCCTTCCAGAGCTGAAGTAACCCGTGGAGTCGTTCGTGGTGTTTGCGATTCGTTTGTTGATCGAAAGATGCCGCATCTTTAACAAGATCTACGATGGTAGGACGGAAAGAGTCTGCAAAAGAAGGACACCCTTCTGCTGCCGCGGGACTATGGAAAGTGGTTTGATGCAGCAAATCATTGACGAGGTAGAGCAAGTGCAAGCGCTTTCGTTGGCACGATGGGACTTTATCAGTCGGCTTCTGTGCCGTTTTGCTGGCCTGCACCTCGAAGCCATACGAGGCTGAGATAGTGTTGAGGAATTTTCCAAAGGCGGTCACTCTGGCGGACGAGGGCAGCACATAATCGCTTAGCCAAATCTTACATCTCTACAATCATTACGCGAGTTTAGCTAGGTCGTTCCATGTTCCGGAATAGAAATCCAATCAAACCTCTACGTTCGAGGGAGAGCAGCGCTGCACTGTGGCCTCGAGTGAACTGTGGAAACGGGCGATGTCTTCACGCGAGAGCGGCGCGCAGACTTCATCTTGGTTGAGCAGACCTGCTGAAAACGTAGCTTTGGCGATTGCCAGGCGATGCAAGGCTGCCATGCTGAATGGCGATGAATGTATGTAGCGTAATGGCTATTGTTGATGGACTGGTGTGGTTTAACGCGAAAGACGGAACAAGGGACGGGAAAACTTCATCTTGAAGCTAGTAAAATGGATGGTCACGTGATACAGGAAGGTTGACCCTTCGATCCAGGTTTCTGAAAGGCTGCACCCAACAACTTCGGTCCTGAGCCACTTCCGGCTGATTAGAAGCTAGCAAACCTTGTGGCAGCTGGCAACTGACCACTATCAATCTTGAGGCACTGAGAGATTCTGTTGCTCGATCACCTTCGCTCCAATGGGCCGTATGTGACCTAGATCCACAAACGGTGCTTCATAAACTCGGCCCGTAAGCCAATTGTCCACCACGTAACCAGGACATGATCACCCACTATGACAAGAAATCGCCAATCTACACGCAACAAGGCTTGGGACTGCGTACCAAAACCAGCAAAGGACAGGTGATACCATCGATCAAAGGTCGCTTTCCAGCAGAAACATTGGAATTCCAGACGATGTGAACTGTCTGTGGGATCAATATGGTACCAACGCTTCTTACACTTGTGAGAAGAGGTTTATTCTCGACACCAAGAATCCAAGGAGTACGGAGCAAATGCGATTTGCCGACCAACACCTGAATGTTGAGTGGGAGGACCTGACTGCATTTGGGCCTTATCCCAACGCCAAATAGAAGGTGTTTGGAAGGTTGATAGACACAAAGCGGTGTTCGATGACGTAGCTACGCGGTCGTTGCACACCATGGAGATGGATGGAGATGGGAATCAAGGTGCCTAAATCTCAGGGTGATGCAATTCATCAAGAAGTCAGCGAGAAGTTGGGGAAGCTTGGGACAAAGCTCTGTGGCCAGCAGGAGGGCAAGACAGTGAGACTTTTCCGTGCTTTAGGGTTTGACCTAGGCGAGGACAGAGGTCAGGCAGAGACAATGTCCGATTTCAAGTTCAGCGCGGATGGTTACAAGCTCGAGATATGGCTGATTTTTCAAGATAGCGCCTTGCGTTGTTGTGCTCTATCTCGGTCAGCGCTTTTTTTATTCGTTTTTTCTCACTCGGTTGCAGGGGCAGGGTTCCACACGATATGCTTTCGGCGTGTTCGTAGACTCGATGTTTGCCAGATCTGTCCACATGAGTGGCGACTATTCTGGCCGTTTTCTCTCCATTTCCGTTGCCGGAATATTTGCATTCGAGTGCTGAGGTGGGTGACTTCGATGCTCAGCATGAGAGAGCGTGCTGTGGACCGACGGCTAGGTTCTGTCTGCACTCGGAAAACCGTTATTTGTTGGACAACAGTTGCAATCTAATTTCAAATACAGCGAAGACCAGTTGATAGACAGTCCAAATGGCAAAGACCAGATTGTCTGTGTAGGATGATGAGGTCGAATCGCTGTAGCTGGGAAGAAAGAAACATTCCAAAATGCTGGTCCTGCTTTTTCGAAGATACGACACCAGACTAGAGCTCGAATCAAGGCCTTAGCATGCCAGACGTGGCGGTTGAGCTGTCCTGTGCCTATTCGCGCCACGGGAAAAGAACAATGCCTCTCAATGACGCTGATCACTATGATAAGGACTTTGCAGACGTGGAGTCGAGATGGTGAAGGGATGATGGATGATGGTGTTTGGGCTCGCATCGGTGGAGATGCCAACTGGAGGCACATGAATTGGCTAAATTGCAGGGAGCCTCTCCACACTACTGCGGCGTTCCCGAAGACCCGAAAATGCACAGTACTGGCATACATACTGTGGATACTGTATAGTACCTTATCAGAAGCCCTTCATTTGCTTGCTACCAGGCCCATGGGAGACGCTGGGATGGCACGGCCAGCTGAAACGCGACCAGATGTTCACAAGAGAGACTTTTTGTTGTGTGGCTGCAGCGTCGATCTCGCTGGAATAAATTGATGCCATCACCTGTGCTCGTGCTGTAGCAATTATTCCCCCAACTGCACCTCTCCACCACCTCTACATATCCAGACCCAGACCCAGACCGCAACCCCGAGTCATCCTCAGCACCTATAAATCTTGGTATTGAAGTACCCAGCTCTCAGCCCTCTTACCTACCCAGCCGTGTGGCTAGAGTCTCCACTTCCCTCTCCTTTGTGTAGGCCCGGATACCTCTGTCGAACCACATCCTCAACCTACCTGCGTATAACAGCCTGAGCTCCTCTCCGCGTCTCCCCTATTCTTATACACCATCCACCACCTCGAATGTCGTTCAATACGAGAACAACGAAAACTTCAATGGCGCCTCGGTCCCCCGCCTAGCATCGAGCCTCTCACTCAGCACTGCGCTGCCTCTGAAAGAGCGACCGAACCCACCTCGAAGTCCACCTCTCCACACACCACGACACTTCTGCCATGTCGTGCTTCTGAACCCTATACGGCCACCTCCTACATCCCATTTCGAATTGGCCCCTGCGACACCTTTAGCGACCCACCTCGAACACAATCTATTCATACACCTCTCATACGCTTAGAATTCTACACCGAAACTCTTCATCATGCTAGGAAAATTTGTGGGCAAGATTGTGGCCCGGGTCGAGAGTGTTCGCCAGGCTCTACATGTTCCAGGCACACCTAAAATCACCCTTCCCCCTTGGCTGAAGCTGCCCAACTTGCACAGCTTCAATTTCATTTTGCTACATTGTAAGCATTTTCCAAGTTGTGTATTCACAGTAGCTAAATCCACAAGATCTTTACATGGTCATGATGGCCCTAATCGGATCCATTCTTCTCTACCCAGCAGGCAACCTAAAATATATCGATGCCCTGTTCTTCGCTGCTGGTTCTGCGACTCAGAGTGGTCTAAACACGATAGATGTGAATCTGTTGAATCTGTATCAGCAGGTAGGTGACCCCTTTTGTTCACATGGCACAAGAGCACAATTCAGTTCAGTCTAAGCAGTGCGAGATTTCAATACTAAGACGGTGGTTCTGGCAAGCGAGCCGAGCCTCTGATCTTTCGTTTGTATCTTGTGTACCACGGGTGTGAGAGATTGGCGCTGAAGCATTTCATTTGTTCACTGTCAAGTTTCCGCTCCATTTTCTCACTCGTCGCTAATTCACAACAACAACAGATAGTGCTTGTATTAGTGGCTTGCATCTGCAATCCGATCTTCATCAACACCTTTGTCGTTTTCGTGCGGCTCTACTGGTTCGAAAAGCGATTTCGTGGCATTGCACAGCAGGCTCGAGACTTTAGGCGAACAAGAACATTGACTAGATCGAGGAGCGAAGCAAAACTTGATCTCGACACTGAGAAGGAAGAGCGAGGCATCCAAGGCCGGCAGATCAAAATCGTTCTCGGCGACGGAATCCCGGATTCTCTCAACGAGAAGAAGGCCACGAATGGTTCAGAATCGACGGCAGCCGAACGTATACTCGGCTCAGAAAACGTTCTTGAGTCTGACGATGACGAGGACGTGCAGAGGCCATTCCACCGCGACATTGTCTTCGCTGATGAGGTTGCGAGACCGCCTCGTAATGTCAGCAACGAAGAAAGGGTGCCCAAGAGAAGGACGCCGGCTGAAGAGATCGCCTTTCTTGAAAATCAGCGTAACATCAAGAACGGACCCACCCTCTACATCCCTGGACCTCGCGATGTCGAGCGTGGCGCTGGTCCTCAACGTCTCGAAGATGGCGACTCGAGCAGTGACATCGACCGTCAAACCTCCCAAGACGGTAATGTTGATCCCAAGAACGCGGCCGAAATGAATGATGACAATCACCCCTTCAAAGACGAGAATTCCAAACGGGAGCGCTTCAAGTCTGGTCTATCTAGACTGAAGAATGGACGCCAGCGAAATGACGATTCGGAATCGACACATCGAGGTTTCCGAACTCGCATCATGTCACGCAGTCGTACATTTACATCGCATCCTAGCCAGGAAAAGAACACTTCTGACCCTCTTCCATACCTGAGTTATGCGGCAACTATTGGGAGAAACTCAACTTTCGTGGATTTGACCGAAGAACAACGAGAGGAACTTGGCGGTATCGAGTATCGCGCTTTGAAGGCTCTCGCTTGGATCTTGCTGATCTATTATTTTGGCTATTTCCTCCTCGGTTATGTCATCTTTGTGCCTTGGATTACTCAGAGCCAGAAATACTCGAGCATTGTACGCGCAGATGGAGCCTCTCCGGTATGGTGGGGCTTCTTCACGCCCATGTCCATGTTCACTGATCTTGGCTTTACCTTGACCCCAGACAGCATGATTTCATTCAACCAAGCCGCCATGCCACTGGTCATGGGAAGTTTCTTCATCATTGCTGGAAATACTGGCTTCCCGTGTTTCCTTCGATTCATGATCTGGACATTCTCGAAATGCGTGCCGCACGGAGGAAGTCTCTGGGAAGAACTACGTTTTCTTCTGGATCACCCGCGTCGTTGTTTTACACTTCTCTTCCCACAGAAGGCGACCTGGTGGCTTTTTGGCATCTTGATCTTGCTCAACGGGCTTGATCTGATTTTTTTCATCATCCTCGATCTCCAGGAAGCGACCCTCACTGCACTCCCAGGTATCTACAAATTCCTGGACGGCCTCTTCCAAGCTGCTAGCACACGCACTGCTGGATTCGCTTGCGTCAACTTGGCAGATTTACATCCCGCCATTCAGGTGTCTTACTTGATCATGATGTATATCTCCGTTTTTCCAATCGCCATTTCAGTCCGTCAGACCAACGTCTACGAGGAAAAGAGCTTGGGAATTTACGATGACGCCATTAACGATGAGGACTTAGATCCCAATTCCACATCGTACCTCGGCTCCCATCTGCGACGCCAGCTTTCTTTCGATTTGTGGTATGTGTTTTTGGGACTTTTCCTCATCGCCTGTATTGAAGGGAAACGTCTGGCAAGCGTGAAAGACGTTGCGTTCAACACTTTCAGCGTGCTTTTCGAGATCGTCTCTGCCTATGGAACTGTCGGGCTGAGTTTGGGGTATCCTGGAATCAACGCTTCTTTCTCGGCCGAATTTCGCACATTGAGCAAGCTCATCATCATTGCTATGATGATACGTGGTCGACATCGTGGTCTGCCATATGCGCTCGATCGAGCCATTCTTCTCCCGTCCGAATCATTGCAGAGAAAAGAGAAGGCAATGGATCAAAGGAGGCGAACCAGGCGAGAAAGCATGTCTAGTCTCCATCGCCCATCCAGCGGCATGGGCTTGGATCGACATAATGCAGCCATTACGTCTGGCCAAGACTCGGCTCTCTTCGAGCATCCTGTGTTGAGCAGTGATCACGCGCTGCTACAACCTCACTCTAGAATCGAGAGAGCTCCTACGGTGGCAGTGGATGGCGAAACTCCCGACGTGGGTCCGGTGGACAGCAGGAACCATGGGAGAAGCAGGAGTAGAGCTGGCTTAAAGAGGGTCGTCACTAGCGTGTTAAGTGCTGGGCCGACGCCAAAGTCCTATAAGGCGCACTGAGATTGGGGAAGTTCTTGTAATATAGCTTGCACTAAGTAAGCGTGTCTCACGACAATGATGATTGATCTCCTCGTGTCCCGGTCGAAAAGGTCCACCTTCCAGTACTCATAATCAAATAATCTCATGTTGAACCACAGAATCGGAGAAGTTGACTTGGATAACAGGCGTGTATACCCACTTGCGTTGGGAGACCCATTCCGAACGAGACAGACGGAAAGCCCAAAAATTAACCGTTCTTGTACGAGATCTCGCCAGTAGCCATTTCGATCATTTCGGGGGACGCCGGAGAAAGCAAGCCCTCTCTGACCCCGCTACCTCATATCATCACCAGTGGCAGCTACGCAGGAATCCAGTCAGGTATCCACCGCGCAAACACGACACGATAATTAACCCATGACCGTTTCCCTTGTCCGAAACCATCGTGATCGAGAGGAGGGAACCACAAGTCGGGCGATAGGGATTGTCATTTTGTTTTTTTTTCGGTCTGATCGGATGAGGTGTTGACGAGTTTCTGAGTGCGGTAGAGGCTTTGAGACGGTTTTATGTGGTAGGGCGTGGTTTGCGCGAATGGATGGTTAGATGTTGAGGGTAAACGTGGCATTTCCCAATTTCATTCATATATACTTGACAGATACAGCAAAACTGACCGACTCGTCGTGACCGCCTTGGATGCAAGTTTTTTCTGCACCTAGAACTGGCATGCCATGTCTTTCCACGACAGTTTGAAAAGGATGTGGATATGTTATGGTATCTTACACTCCATCAGATCTCTGTTCTAGTATCTTTACCTCACCCAAGAACTGCGGAAACTCGTCTTTGACGACATCGTCACATCGTTCACAAAGCCCATTCTCTTTCAGATCCAGATATCGCCAGCATCTACCACATTTCTCGCCACTCGGTCGCGAAACCACAACCCGGTATCCACTTTGGTTGCCCAACGTAATCCTCACCTCTTCCGCACCTTGCTTCTTTAAATCATCAAACTTTTCATTCGCCGTCTCAGATTCTGCATGGAGATACAGATGAACTTTGCTGACGACGAAGAAATTCGGCAGAGCAGGTTCAAGATCACCCAAGAAACGGAGAAACTTCTCACCGTGTTCAAAAGGCTGGATATGGACATCGCACTCGAGTGAGCTGCCCATACTGCCCGTTTCTCTGATGGCCTCTTGTGCAGACTTCACGGCTTGCAAGATTTTACCCAGGATCTCGACTGGACTGAAGCCTGGGCCAGATCCCGTGTCGGAAACCAGTTCTTCGCTCATTTGCAGACCTTCCGGCGCGACGAAAGGCGTCCAAACTCTGTGAAGCGGGTCTTCCATTTCACTCTTTGTCGTTTCGGGCGTGAAGGCCCACACCTCTTCGACCAACAGCGGCGTGACAGGTCCAAGCATGCTCAGCAGTTCCTTGAAAATGTGGTATAACACCCTCTCGGCTGTGACTCTCTCTACCACAGAGCCAGTATAGAGTCGATCCTTCAAGGTCTCGAAGTAAAAAGCTGAAAGGTCAGAATTGACATATTTATTGAGGACCGCGATGCCCTTGTGAAATTCGTAGGCTGAGTAATGCATGTGGATGCTTTTGGAAGCTGCTGCTAGCTGCTGAATTGCCAACGAATCAATGTATGTGTACGGCGACTTTTGACGGATGGAATCGAGATCCTGTGCTGCATCGTGCTTGGATAGGGCTCCCAAGAGCCACTTGAAAGTGACCCGAAATTTGTGCAAACTCTGATGGACGGATTGAAGCACAGGAGTGCCAATGACGATGTCGCCCGTGTAGTCGCTACTTGCCACCCATAGACGAAGCATATCAGCTCCCAAGGCATCAAACGAAGGTTGCGAACCTTTGGGCTGACCTTTCTGCTTTTTGCGTTTGATGGGAGGTAGAAGAGAGCCATCTGTGATCTGCGATGGCGAGATAACATTGCCCAGTGACTTGCTCATCTTGTGCCCGCTTTGATCAAGAGTGAAGCCGTGAGTAATGAGAGTCTTGAAAGGCGGTCGCGCGCCATTGCCTCGCCCCTGAGTCGCAATATTCGTCAGAAGTGACGACTGAAACCAGCCACGATGCTGGTCAGAACCCTCAAGATATACATCGGCAACTGATTCATCTGGACCTCGATCTTCGATTAAAGTCCAGCTGGTTCCGCTGTCAAACCACACATCCATCGTATCCTTGCCTCGCACATATGCACCTTCAAGACCTTGAGGCACCCACGCTGATTCATGCTCCGCGTCAGTCCACCAAGCATCAATCCCTCGCTGTTCGATGACAGTCATAATATGATCGATTGTGCTTCCATTCATGACTGCTTCGTGTGTTCCTCTGTCAATGCGATATAGAGCTGGAATCGGCACTCCCCAAGCTCGCTGCCGCGAGATGCACCATTGACTCCGGCCTTTGACAAAACTTTCAAGCCGAGAGCGACCAGTATCGGGAATGAAATTGACGGAGTTCAGTGCTTCCAAGGCACGAGGTCGCAGGTCAGCGACATCAGCGAACCACTGCTCGGTCGCTCTGATGATTATAGGCTCCTTTGTTCTCCAATCAATTGGGTACTTGTGGGTGATTTGATGAGCCGCCAAAACGTATACAGAATCGGGACTCGCCCACCGATCTGACATGCCTTTGTTGTAAAGCCACTCAAGAACAGCCGTGGTACCTTCCTTCAAAACAGGTAGATTATGCAGTACTGGTACTCCGGCATCAGAAGTAAATCGTCCGTGATCATCGACGGGCGCACTGATTGGAAATCCCATCTTGCTACAGACATTGTAATCGTCCATACCATGTCCAGGTGCCAGGTGCACCAGACCAGAACCAGCCGCAGAGGACACGAAATCTGCTGCGATCACAGGACTGAGGTGCTCGCCACTTTTGCCCTTGGTGCCATCCTCCACATGGTCACATTTCAAAGTATTCCGATATGTTGTGCCAACTATGTCTGAGCCGAAGATGGTGCAAGATAATGTGCTGTTGTAGTCTTTGCCGTCCTCAGTTTTTCCAGAAATAGTGCCAGAAAGTATGGTGATCTTCTCTTCGCCAAAAATGGATTGCAAATACTCGACTCGAGATCGAGCGACCAGCGCTTTCGTCTTTCGACAGATGGCACTTCCCGGCTCGTTCATATGAGAATGTGTAAGCGCCGGAGGACCAGGTACTTTATGTTCTGAGAGCAAGTCGCCCAGTTCCAGTTGCTGAATCTCTACAACCACATACTCCAACTCCTCGTTGACAGCAATGGCCTCATTCGCAGGCAACGTCCAAGGCGTCGTCGTCCAAATGAGCAGTCCAATACCATCATCACCGCCCATCACGCCCTTTGCCCTCAACCTCCCACTAGCCGTATGAACCGGGTACCGTATAAAAGATGCCAAACTCTTATGAGCCTCATCATACTCCAATTCCGCCTCCGCAAGCGCGGTCCCAGAACTGGGAGACCAGTAAACCGGTTTCCTCCTCCTTTCCACAAGGCCCTTCTCCACCATCTCTTTGAACACCCTCAACTGCCTCATCTCGAACCCCTTTTCCATTGTTTGATAAGCATTGTCCCAATCACCCATGACGCCCCACTCTCGAAAACCCGCCTTCTGCTGGTCCACCGTGGTCGTCGCCAATTCGCGCGCAGCCTTCCTGATTTCCACAGCACTGACATCGTCGTGATGGAGCTTCAGCGCTTGAAGCGCCTTGATCTCAATGGGCAATCCATGGCAATCCCAACCGGGTATGTAGCCCACTCTTTTTCCTTGACTAACTTGATACCGACAAATGATGTCTTTCAAGATTTTGTTCAGCGCATGGCCGATGTGTAGGCTTCCGTTGGCATAGGGAGGTCCATCGTGTAGGACGAATGTGTTTGCTTTGGGTCGGTTGGCTTGCTGCCAGGCGTAGAGATCATCGGTGCATCTTTTGAGGTAGGGCGAGGGGAGAGGTGCGCGTGCTGGGAAGGCTGATTTGGGGAGGTGGAGGGTTTTGGACCATGAGGTTAAGAGGGAGGAAGTGGGTTTAAGCATGCTAGATACATCCTTGGTCGATTTGATGAGATTTGGTCTTTGGACATGCGAACTTTGTGTGGATTGTGAACGGAGGCCGCCCACGTTTTTGCACACGCGGAAAAAAGCAAAAATCTTGCCCGAATACAACGAACTTGTTGACTATTGTAGCCACACCATGACTTGATGCAGCTGAAAGATCAAGAAAGCAGAACGAGCAATAATTTTTCATTACCACTACTAATTGAAACCGTGTCATCCATCGTGAAGTGCATCAAAGTCGCAACAATGCTGCCGTGCTGTAAAGATACCTCCCATATCATTCCTCAAAAAGCTATTCCGCTGCAACAACGCGACATATTAATTTCCCGAATGCAACTGTCTGGTAGTTTCTGTAATCTCCCATTGCTTCTCTTCCACAGGGAGAAAAGCTCAAAACAGTATAGCAATGCTTGAAGTCGTCAAACGCCCATTCAAAGAGGTCGTTCAATCAAACAGCTGGTCAATAACTGTCATTTTGGACGCCTTATGACGATTGGAAAATCTTGCGGCGGGCCCAGCTCGAGCGCAATGGCGATCGAGGATTTGCGACTCGGATTGACCGAAAGGCTGAAGAACGCTCTGAACAGCAACCATGCGAAACTCCTCAGAAAACAGTTCCATCAGACAGGATCATGATCGGCGGTGCCTTCGTGTTCGGTCGTGAGACTTCTGCGATTTCTCTTCCACCCTGGAGTGATACATTAGTTTCTTGTCAGAGAGACTACATCTTAGACATGGATATTCTACCTTCCAAGTGCCAGCCTCGAGCATTTGTGGCAAACTCAACCGGGCTTTGCCCTTCAATCCCAGATTTTCGTTAACAGCTGCCAGCAGCTCGTCAAGGAAACCAACAGTGCAAGCTCTCCATTCCACTATGACATCATCTTCAACGGTGAACAGAGGCACAACTTCCATCTTCGGTTGTCCCGTGAGCTCGGCATTCTTGTGGTAGTGATCCAGACCTCTCTCCATTTCGTCTTTTTTCAATGTGAGAAGACCAGTGTCAACTAAAAGTCCGCCGTTGCGATATTCTGGCAGTCCAGTCATGAGATCTGCTCCAGCGAAATGCACGTGAAGAAGCTTGGTCATTGGAACCATTAGAGAGTAACATAGCCATTGTGTCAGTTTGTGAAATGGTACAATCGATTCCCATGGCTGTGATGGATGAGATGGCATGACCGAGAGGGGCCATGCGTCGCCAATCGATACGCCGTCGACTTGCGTGCGGGATGATGGCCAGATGGGCGCCAGCGATTCCATGAGGAAATTCCAAAATGTGGGTAGGAGGACGATGGGAACTGAGGATGCTTGCGTGCTAGGATGTGAGAGAAGGTAGTCTGACCGTCTGATTAGCTTGAGCACCAGAATCAACAACCGTCAACACCCACCAAGCATGTTTCCAGGCCTCGAGTCGGCACCAAATGCGGCCTTGTCCTGCAAAGCATCTGCCAGCCTCATTAACAAACCTGTTCTGCCCCGAAGCCCTTCAATTGGGTTCTCCTCTGTGACCTGCAATCCTTTGGCCATGACGTTCACGTTCAGATTCCTCAGGCCAGCGCTGTCCACTTGACATGATTGCTCGGGATTGCTGCTGAACAACCCTTGTTTGAACATCTCCAAACTTGCAACAGCAAGACCCTCACTACGTCTGTAGAATCTTCCATTCTCTTTGCTTCTATACGACCATTTGGTGCCGGCACCAGCGTCAAGGAGGACGGAAACGAGGAAGAGATCGATGAGTCGACGACACCGCTCTTGGCTATCAACCGAAGCGGGCCATGAGTCCATGAGTTGCTGGACACGCGGGCGGCCACCGACGTCAAAGTGCTGCCATCTGCCATGAGGGGGGATATTGGAGTATCCGACGTCCTGGAAATCTCGCTGTGTGAAATTAGCACCACAATTGCTCAATCGGGAAGCAAATTTTTACACACCTTAATGATAGACACTACATAGCTTGCCGTGTCCCCGAACTTGGACATGTCCACATCAAAATGCTTCAATTGGTTCTTCTTGGCCTTGTCCAACACCAACCGCGATCGTTCCCTCACGGCATGGATGCTCCGCAGATACGCAACTGGATTCGCATTCGGGTCGGGTGCCTTCGGTATGGGCGTCTCCGGAATGGTCGGCTCGACATTTCGGCTCATTGTGCTCACGCGTGAACTGGCTTTGAGAGAAGAGCGTGAGTTCAGGAAGCCGTTCGCGGATTTTGTGGGATTCTCGTTGGCAGTCTGCTTGGCCTTCTTCCGACCGAAGAGCCCCATTGTTGTGTTTCTATTGGGCGGTGTGGCGGGCTTTAATGCGAGTCAGCTGCAGGTAGGTAGTGAGGCCGTGTCCCGCTCGGGTCAAGGAAGCGTGCGCTGGTGACGATCGTTGGCCGGCCGTGACACGTTGGATATGGCAGTCGGGAGGACAGCTGGAAGAGGAAAATTGATGGGCGCGCAGATGTGAAATTATAGTTGGGCAGCGTCGAGACTGGATGCGGCACAATCGATAAAGGGTAGAGGGTGCTCTCAGCGGCCAGCGCCTTCTCGCTGTCGTAATTACTGGAGTGGTGTGGTAATCAGGGGCCAAGGGCCAGAGAGAGGTCTTCAGCCAGCGGGAACGGGAAATGCTCCCTGGGCAGAGGCCCCACTGGTTCCTGACTGCAATCTTGCTGCTGCAGGAGAATGATGAGGCAGCCTGTCTTCTCAGCCTTGACGAGTCCGCCCTGTATTATATGCTCGTCTCTACAGCTTGACCACCCGGTCCTGGGCCTGTTCCTGGTCGTCTTACTGCTTCTCCTTGGAGGCACTCCGAGACTGTTCCATTCATCTCGAATCATGTGTGCCACTTGCAACGACAACCTCGTCGCGCAGGACCGGCCGGCCTTGTTCCCTTGGTCCCCCCAAAGACATCGAATTCATCGGCATCCATACCCATTGGCTCCCCTCCCAGCTCCCGTTACCGCTTTAGGAGTTACCCTGGTAAGTCGACACCAACTTTCCATACCTATACAGGATACCCGTCGCCATCGTCGAAGCCAGCCACGGCTACACTGGCAAGTTGGCATTTCAGAACTGAACGCCATGCTTCGCCAGAAAACGGCAGCCGATGGCGGTTATCGTCTCCCACAGTGAAGAATAAGGGATGACACAAATGTAGGATAAATCGATGCGAACAACTCTTCGGGTTCCACGCTTCCGCTGGGCAATAATTGCCAGTCAAGAACGGCAAACCTCGAAGCGAGCATGGGGTAAGCGAAGGAATGCCGTCCACGGGTAAATCATATTGGTTGTATGCCCTCCTCCATCAACCAACTCGGAGACATGTAGACAAACGAAGATCACCAACAAACGCAATATAGCAAAAATGAAGCGGCGGACTTCGCTTGCAGGAATCCGGCTTTCTCTTCCGCAATCCCGAAACAAAATCACAAGCACGAGCGGATGGCGATTCATACTCGTCAATTTGAAAATGTCAGCCTCGTCATTGACTTCTTGAGTACTAGGTACGAAGACCTCTCCACCATCATCACATCTCAGTCCCGCATTCCATCTACTATTCTCCAAACTCCGCCAGGCAGAACTTGATCTCAATGCAGCACACTGATGTGCTTGCCATCATCACTCGTGATAAAACTTCCCGGCGACGCTCGAATCTGCTCCATAAAACCTTCCAAATTCGCAACCTCGTCAAAATATCCAGCAAACAACTTTCCCCTGTGTCATACTCCCTCAGCGCAGACAAAAACAAAAATATCCAAGCCGAACAGCGTCGTAAAATAAGTCCCCCCACTCCATATGCACCCCCTTCCCACATCCCAGTCCTCATAAGAAAGTCATGTTCAGCCTTCAACCCAGCCTAGCCGTCCCTCGCACAAAGTAGAAATTTACCCCCTTCTTTCCCGCCACCAAACCTCAACGAGGGGGGTCCTCGCATATCGTTCCTTCCAGAGAGAGTCATGAGCCCTCCAGCTCCACGTCCTCGAGTCCAAACGAAAAAAAAATGCAATCAGTGTGCCCTGTACATATCACGACACGCATCAAGACGGCACACGCCACCCAGATATACTCATCACAAGCCATCCCCAGCCCCATCATCGTCATTCCCTCCTTGATACCACGCCACAGATATTCTGCAAGAGAAAAGAAGAAAGGCTAGAAGCCGAACCCAGCCTTACGTACAACACGCACGACCACGGCAGTTTCACTCCAGTAGAACATGATTCTTTCAGTCCGGACTGGATACGTGTTCAGGCAGATAGCTTCGGTGCGGGTATATTGTGCTCCTCCAATTTCAATAGTCAGATCACGCCGAAAAAAGTCCATGCTATGCTCGTGTCGAAATGATCAACCACCGATGTTCGACATCATAACTGCAGTGAAACCATGAGTGAGCCGCGTTTTGCCATCCTCGGTGCCGAAAGAGAGACACCGCAACCACTGACGCCTACTTGGGAGGCGAATGTTCCTTGGGACTCTGCATCTCACTACTCGTCTCCTCACCATCGCCATTGACATTGTCCTTGCCGAGCTCCCAAGGACCCTCTTCAGCACTACTCTTTTTATCCATCTCCACACTCTCACATTTATAATCCTTCTTCCCATCCACCCCACTCTTCCGCCCCTCCTTACTGCCCTCTTGCCCTCCCACTTGCCCACCATCACCACTTCTCCACTCCTCCGTCGCGCCATCAACCCTGGCCATTTCCTCGTCAACAACCCTCTTCACCTGATCAACCTCCCGCTCAATATCGTCGCTGCTATCATCCTCATCCTCATCCTCATCACCGTCCCCGTCATCATCCCCATCAGAATCAGAGCTCTTATCCACCGCTTCTCCAGTCTCCGGTCTCTTCTTCCTCTCAAAATCCTGCGCGTGCGCCATGTGCAAGATACTACCCATCCTTCTGATAAGCGGGGACTGTTCCGTCTTCTTCCTCCTCCTAACTGTGGAGCCACTCGCGCTCTGTTCCGTCTGTGTACGATGGATATCATGGCCAGAACTGCGGGACGGAACATGCGAAAAGCCAGACGGAGAAGGTCGGACCCCTTGTCGTCGTTGTTCTTCAACCTGCGCCTCGTCCATTCCTTGTTCCTCACCCACCGGCGCAAGGAGGCTTCCTTCCTCAGCAAGTCTTTCGGGCTGTTTGAACTTGTAAGGAAGTGGAACGTCTCGACTAGCTCTGAAGCGCTCGACATTCGTGCAGTGTTCATTCTCCACTCGAAAGATGGTCCAGATACCTCGTCTGAATACTTCGGAGAGGGCAACGCAGAAGGAAAGCAGCGCGGAACTTTGTAACTGTCCAGACAGAGTCACATAAAATATCCAATTGAACCGAAGGATAGGGTCGAGGACCATAGCGGTGTAGTACCACCACGCATTGTTGAATGCCAAATTGTCACGAAGAAGCTTTTTGGAGGCATAGAAATCCAATAAACCTATTGTTCGGAGTTAGCTATAAATCCATGTTGTTCGGAAGATTGCATTTGGAACAACTCACTCCAGTCCATGATCAGATCCCAAAGACTGCAATACACTGAGTTGATAGTACCACAGAAGATGAAGAAAGCGCGGAGTTGACTCGTCTTGTCGACCCGATAAAGACTAAGACTCATGTAGAACAGGATGGTGCAGGTGTATTTCCCACAATTAGCCAAATGCGGGAACGCGTTACGCGTGTCTCTGTACCGCCTTAAACACTGTAGGGCTCGCCAGATACCAGGGAGGGAAGAGAAGAAGCCGATGAGACGCAAGTGCGAGGAATTGCAAACAGGTGGATCGTCCCAGCCACGGTAGTAGAGACAAAAGAAGAGGGCGATGTTACCCATGCTGTAAGTCAATGAGCAGAACATGTCGCCGAGGAAGAAGTCTCGAAATTCCACAGGAAAGAAAGGAGACAGCGAAAGTCGGCCCTGTGATGACAATTAGTAAGAAGGCGTGGGGTTTCTGTCATCGCATGCTTACCAGAGAAACTAGAAACCACGTTCTGCTTCGATGAAATAGGATCGGTGCTGGCATGAAAAGGACGAATGCGGTTATACTGGTGAGCACTACGGGATAGTAGATGAACATCTCCTCGGCACCATATCTTGTGAAATTGAGCCACAAGAACAGACCGAGTAGAAATAAGAAGAAACAAGGTAACTATCACACTGTTAGGGCACGTGCCGATTCGACATGTACGGCAACTCACCTCAGCAAGCTGTCGCCAATCCAGGTGATGCCGGGTATCAAATTCGAAGACAAAGACGTAGTTGACCTTTGCCTTGCTCCAAATTCGGCAATCGATCACAAAGAACAGCATCAGAATGAGCATGAGAAAGTAGCCGCCGTATATCTAATGGTTAATCAGCATAATCTCAAGACCGGGTGTCGATTTACTGACCTGCATGAGGTAGCTTGTACTTGAAGCAATGGCCGGATCCGGATGGAAGAGCAGCTCGGTGCCATAGACCAGACCCTCAGTACCAAAGCATACACCAGTTGCTGCCATGATGCCATTGCGGAACACTGTGCCGTTGAGATCATTTGGCCGATCTTGCTTGTTACGAAGCTTGCTCGCAGCAACTTTGTAGTTTCCACCTTCGAAATAACGAGCATAGAGATCTTCCACCGCTCGAATGTGACCTTCCAGAACCTCGCTCGTGACAAAGTAGGCCTCGTTGACCTTGTCGTTCATGTACCGCAGGGGCGGTCGGGCATGTACCGCTTTGTCGTACTTTTTGTTGATTTTGCGAAAAGCCTTGCGATTGAGAAGTGCATACGACTTTAGCAACTCCAAGCCTCTGTAGTATTCCTGCATCGCGTTCTTGAGCTTCCTCTTTGCTGTGCGATAAGGTATTTCGTGTTTCGCGGGACGCCTGACGTAGTCCCGATTTTCGTCTCGATTCCCATCGCCGATAGGCAAATGGGGTGATGCCATAGTCTGCATTCTCTTCGTGTTCTTTCCGATACGGCCGTTGCGTAGGGAACCAAGAGCTCCATCCAACGCATGTAGCCACTGTTCGCCTCTGCTTTTGCCGCTCTGTATCGTTCCCTCAAGTATTCCACTGGAGTCTCGAGAATGTTTCTTGGCGTTGTTTCTCTCCATGCGCGCACTCACCAGCTCCTCAATACGGCTGTCTCTCATGAAGTGAAGTTGTTCGCGCATGGTCTGGAGTCTTTCGGTGGCTTCATTCTCCTTCTCCTTGTAGAATGATTCAATTTTCTCCAGTTCATTGTCCAGGAAATGGAAAAAGTCATCCTGCCGTTGATCTAGTTCGCGGTATGCTTTGTACGATTCAAGGGGCACATCAGCGTGGGAAGGAAGGCTATTCCCTGCCCCACCAAGGGACATGAGTCTCCTCATCAGTGGCCGAGCTCCCAGTTGTTGGCGTCCAGTATTGCCTGGCATAGAATTGACTCTTTGCGGTTGATAGCCGGCTCTGCTCTTCCGCGAAGTACTTCCCCCAGGATGCCTCGTCTCCCCAGCTTCATAGGCATTCTGCTTGTCACTTCCTGCCGAGAATGAAGTTTGTCTTGCAGATCCCTTGTCTTCACGACGCAAAGAAGGCGTAGGATCCTTTGACCCGATGGCAGGATCTGGCAATTCAAATGATGCTCGTCCATAATCATCTCCTCGTTTAGGTCCCCAGTTGGACTCATTGGCTGGACTTCCAATTATGCTGCCGTATCTCGTCAGTCCTTGTGGGGCCTGACTTTTGTAATCGTAATCATCGCTCAGAGGCTGCCGTTCCGGATCTTTGCTCCGCTGTCTGGGTATTGAAAGAGGGCGTGCAGATGCATTGTTTCGTGTTGTTCTCGACGTACTACGAGAGAGCTTGCGACTGAGCGCAGGTGGTATTCTGGTAGAGTTGTTCGGTGGGGTAGGAACGTTCGCCGGAGAGAACCGTTTAGGACGAGGGCCGGTGGAAGTGTGATTGACATTCTTCAAGGCGCGAGAGACGGCTGAGACCTTCTTCTTGCCTAGCTGGAGGGGAGTTTAGCTGAAACCATTACAACCGCGCCGTCAATTTCTCACCTTGTAGTCGAGATACTTGACGCGCCATTCCGGCACAAGCTCGGTTTCCAACTCTCTGCGCTGTGTTGTTAGTTGGTGGGCATTTGTTGGCTAAGAATAGAGGAGACGCGCTTTGCGAACTTCATGGTGCAGCTCGACTGGCGCTTCTACTATAGGCGATGGAGTGCCAATGGCAATGCGACGGCGACAAGGTCGATCACACAACTCATCTGCTAACTCTACTGGTCCAGTTCGTGTCAGAGACTCGTCCTAGAGGGATTTCGATGCCATGGCGGGAATGTGAAGAATTGGTGAGGAGCTCAGACCAGCTGTCAGCACAGACACAGCAGTTGATCTTTCGTGGAATTGTCAGTCAACGGCCCTGTCAGATGTCAGACAGTATGGACGCGATTGGTCGAGCCCAGGCGGCCGCCCTCCACTCTAGTATCCCCGCTTCTTCCAATGAGATTTTCCCACAGAGTCCACAGTCGCAACCGTACTGTGAGTAAAGAGTGCGTGGCGAAGATTGCGCCCCAACTCTGTCGAGTACTCTTTACTTCGTACATACTCCTCCACATCTCCCCTTCCTCGTACAGGCTCGTACAGACGACCTGTATCTTCTGCAGACAGCATGCCAGGACGACTCCCCACCGAAGCCGACTTCGACGGTGCAATTGTGTCCATATTACCCCGTAAGCTTTCGCGCTCCCCAGCTCGTAGAGCTTCCGGTGCGTCGTGCTGAGCAGTCAACGCGTGTTTTTCCATTGGATGCCCAGGCCTCAACTTCTTCATTCCGGAGAGCGTGCAAAGCCTGGCAATAGATTCCTTGCTACCGTCACTTTTGGCTTTCCGGCGCAAGCACTGCAAAGACATGCTAGACTCAGGCCATGACCACGATTATCCAGGCTTACCGCTTCCGAAAATATCACCTGGCATTGCCACTGGGCGATTGCGATAGAAGCTTCCAATACCTGCTTGTTACGATGTGCTGGGGCCTTATGAAGAAGGTACACTTGGATAGACAAGACACTGACCGAAACTATTCCAGCGCCCTCGATCCATCCACCCACAAATGTTCTGCTTCTCTTCCACGGTCTCGGCGATACTCACCTCAATTTCGCTTCGTTTGCTCGACAGCTGGCACTCCCAGAAACATGCTGCGTATCCCTTCGCGCGCCAGCTCCGCTACCTTTCGATCTCGAAGGATTCCATTGGGGCGATGATGTCGTATTCGATAATGCGACAGGTGGCCTAGATGCGGACAGTGGCTTCAAGAAAGCTATGAAGCTTGTGCTTGATAGCGTTATACAAGACATCTTGATTGATAAGTGTGGCTACAAGGCCAGAGAAATCATAGTGTTTGGCTTTGGACAAGGAGGCATGCTTGCTCTCAGACTGGCCAAAGAGATGGGGGATTCTGAACTTGGTGGGGTGGTTTCTCTCGGAGGCGCTCTACCAGCTTCTGTGACCCCGGCAACGGTCGGAAAGAAAAGCAAGACGCCAATCATTGTCTGCAAGGCTAGGAACAATTCAACTGTGAAGGACAGAGACATAAAACGACTCGGAGACTCATTCGAGTTCTTCCAGCTCAAAGAGTGGAACAAGAACGGCGACGGCATGCCAGCAAGCAGAGAGGAAATGCTGCCAATCATGCGATTCCTTGCTAAGAGACTCAGATCTGTGAGGGGTGTCCCCAGCGGCAGCGTGGAACTCTCTTGAAAGATCAGGCCTTTATGCGCGACTCCTAAGAACTTCGACACAGGCAGAAATTCTTCCAGAACTGCCTCTCTATTTCACGTCACCTCCACGCACAGTGACCAATCGCGTCAGAACTTCCGAGATAATGTTCCTGCACGTCGCTCTGCATACGCAATTGACGGCACCGCCAGGCTGCTCCAAAGACTGATGCCATCAAGCGGGTCTAGATACTGCGGGTAGGGCTCACTGTGTCAAAAGTGTGATGACTGTGTGAGCACAACTACCTTTCTTTTGAGGAGGTTGGATTATGATTTTGAGACTGACGTACCTAACGGCAAGTAGATTGCGGTACGTACTCAAGATGCCCTTCACGATTTGCTAGATTTACAGTCAATCTAATACCAAGCACTTGCAGCCAATCAGCTAATCTTCATGTTCTCGATTCGTATCTTGCATGTGGCTGCGCTTTGTCATATTTGAAATCGTCACCACCAAATGCAGCCTTGTTTTAGAATCCGCTGCTAACGGTGTTTCTTATATTGTCATCTTCAGGCTTCGCTCGTTTCGGCTCTTGGCTGCCCGGCAGCTTCTCACAAAGCGCACGTCCACCCGAGCCAGGCCGTTTGCTTCACACAAACAACCGATCCACTACTTTCCTTCAGATAGATGTTAATCCCAGATTCCTTTACCGGATGCCTGACGAATTGTCTCACTGTGGATTCGTTGTTGATAAACAGCCGCCGTTCTCGGCCCGTATACGCACTTGGCTCCCGCAGGAGATATGGACAAAGTCACACTGGTCATTCTGATGTCTTGATCTTCAGGCTCATATTCGCATGATCATAATTTCAACTGGACGAAGAGATAGCTTGGGAATAGCCATCCTGGCGACAATGGAACCGAAAGTGCTGATAACGTCGTGCGCAAAACAGAAGTTCCAAACTTAGCAAGGTCCTTGAAAGATCGACATCCGCGTTTGTGTCTGATAACGTTTCCAATCAGCGTTCAGCCACTCTAATGAACAAGAGGGAGTTTACTACATTGGGTATGGGGGCTCGAAAACCCGCGCACGTGGAATTTGGTGGCCTCTCTATCGGTGTCTCTCAGCCCCTCGCTGCCGGATGCAGGCGTGGAGCGGTACCGTGCGCGACCTCTCTTTGAGAGTCGCAACAGGGTTCACCATTTTTGGTGGAGAATGTCATGTATCATTGTATCAGTGAGACTGATTGTCTTGCCGCAGAGTATATGGCCCGAACAGTTCGGGAACGGGGGTAACCGTTATACGGAGTACTGTAGTACTGATTGTCGATCAGCCTTGCGTAACTGTACACAGTACTCAACTCATATTAACTCCAGTATTTACTTCTCTTTGTTGGCTTGGCCTTGAGGGTCTTCTTGGTATCTCGTGGCTTTCTGGAAACCAGATTTTCACGGTCATCGATCTTCACACATGCAGTTTACAATGGATCCGGGGACCAACTCCCCTGCGTCGAGAAATGGGGGGGTGCAGAGGGTAAGTTCTATACCAAGCTTTCACCAAGCATTCCAGCCATCAAGAACCCATCTGCATTCTTGCGTCCGCTGCGAGCATCATGACGGCGACCCACGCCTACCCTTCAAAAGTCGACTTCGTTCCCTTGTACTTACATTGCTAACGATGTTGAAGTGGGAGCCAGAAGACTTGAAAGCGGCAGAGGAGGCATTACTGCCTTCCTATCAAACGCCATTCACATGTTACGATGAGAACCAGCAAAGATCACTACATCTTCGACAATCATCGAATCTCCTCGAGCTTTTCTTTGACCTCTTCCTCGCGGCAAATTTGGCCACATTCACCGAAAGCCATTCTATCGTGGACAAAGGTTCGCTGATAGCATACATCGGATTTTTCGTAAGTCGCCTCCCTAAAGTATGTCTCAAATTGCAGCCAATAATTGAAACTTCAGCTCATCATCTGGTCAACATGGTTCCAGATCACACTCCATGACGTCCGATTTTCACAAGACTCTGTGTATGAACGCGTTTGCAAAATCTTGCAGTTCATGGTCTTTGTGGCTTTCGCCCTTGTCGGATCAAATTTCTCACCTCCAGAGGAAGAAGAACAGGGAGCAGCAGTGCCAAAGGAGGGCCAAACCATTCAGCACCTGGTAATTATGCAACGGGATCCTAGCCGATGCCGACGATTGAATCTCACATCGTGTACAGAATTTCTGGCTTCTCTCCATTACTCTATGTTTCAGCCGTGCACTTCTCGCTATACAGTACATGATACTATATTTTTCGAAAACTCGACCTGACCGGCTTCGGGTTCCGTTACTTCTCAACGTTGTTGTTTTTCTCGTATCCGGAGCCATCTTCATCGGCTTGGCCGATGTCTTCAGTGGGAAAGCTGAGGCTCAGACTGGTGTCTCTAGAGCATATATTACCTGGTATCTGGTCTTGCTGTTCGAACTTATCGGCATCATTCAGATATCGACGATTTGGAAGGAAATCAATTTTGAGAATACTCACTTAGCAGAGCGTATGGGGCTTTTGACCGTAAGTCTACCCCGAAGCCATTAGACCGAGCCATTGCTAATCGCGACAGTTCATTGTTATCGGTGAGGGAGCAATTGGAGCCTCGAAGACAACAGTCGAGATGATGGGCGGGCGCATCCTCCAGGCTGAACCTATATTCTTGATCACTTGTATTCTGCTCATCCTCGTAGGTGAGATTATTCGAGCTCCACTAAACACTTGCTGACACCCGAACAGGTTCTTCTATGGGCTGTATATTTCGACAACTTGCCTACCAAACCTCACTCATCTACATGGCAACAGATCTGGGCATGTCTTCACCTCCCTCTTCACCTATCCTTTGTTGGCATCTTAGAAGGATCGAGACAAGTCGCCATGATGCGTTACATATCCCAAGCCCTTCGATCCTTCGCAGCAAGCGCCAACAAACAATGTCTCAAGAAGCACCTTGACGGAGCAGCGCTCAGCCACAACCTTTTGGAACTACTACAGAAATACGAGTTTGGGATGATGCATCCGACAGCTGGCGAGTTCATGGTTATGAAAGAGGACATCGCTGCAATCGGTGACAAGCATGGTATCTGCTCGCCGGCCAATACGACTGGTATTTCCGACGTGTTCTCGGCGACAGCAGAAGGCAAGGGCTTTGGGGACTTCCAGGGACTGCTCTATCACTTTGCGCGCGCACTCTTCATCTCTGACGGTGCCGAGGAGATTCCAAAGAGCAAGAAAGCAAGAGATGGATTCGCGTTGTTGGAACGCAGTATCGTTACTGTGTACCTGTACTACTGGTCGAGTGTTCTCGCTATGCTCCTCGTACTCATGATCCTATATCGCCTGAACCGACCTACGGACAACGACATCGGAGATCTCTGCTCATACATCGGCCGCGTCGCCATGGCTATTCTTGCCATCGCCCTCATCAGTATTTATGGTAACACCATCGCCTGGACGGATTTCATCGCGAGTAGCGCCATGCTGCCGACACTCTGCAGCATGATTGCCGTCGTTCTCATATTCGATTGGCTCGGTCGACGGCTCCGCGTTAAGAAGATGCGAAGGTTCGTGGACGAGAGGGAACAGATTGAAAGCAGGCAGGTCAAGAACAAGCAGGAGATGACCATTCAAGGGCAGAGTCAGGATTGCCAGTGGATTGAGAACGTGGCGCCGGCGCACCACAGCACTAGAAGTAGGAGAAACGGGATGTTTGTGCCGACGAGGATGAGTATGTACAACTGGTTGATGCATACCCACTACCAACCTAATGGGACGGGGGAGAGGAACGGAGGAGGGTATGAAAGATATTAGTCATTTTGAACTTGCGGACATGTGCACTAAAATTATGATGACGACTTTTAGCGATCTGTTTGAGCGATACTTTGGTAATGATAGATTAGAAATAGATGTTTACATACTACTGCCTTAGACTCTCATTCATTCATAGAGAAAGTTTTGAGTCTAGAGGAGGATGTGGAAAATACGAACAATCATGAGAGATACAGACGAAGCTTTTCAGTACTATCACACTTTCTTCTCTCCTCCTTCTGTTTTTTTCCTCATCACGTACCCGTAGTACTCAAACATTCCTCCCCCACCAGGTTCTGCTAAAATCTCCGATTCCACCGTCCACACCTCCTCCCTCTCAAGCAAAGGTCGGATAAAATGTGGTTGCCTCCAGGTGATGTATAACCACATTCCACCCGGTACAAGAACTCTCGCAACCTATCGATCGATCAACCAGCAGCACATAATTGGAAAAGAGCATTTGACTTGAAACGAAAGTAGGTGAAAAGGAGAAGGAAGTGGGTCAACTCACCTCCCCAACATACTCCCCCACATTCCTCCTCACCTCCTCTTCCGGATCCCAAAGACTCCCGTAAAGCATAGCATCCAGCGTCGCTTTATCGATGGCGACGTCGAAACTGCAAGAAGGGAACGTCATGGCTCGAACATCCATGACTAGCCATTTTGTCTCGGGGTGTTTTTGCGACATCTGGCTTATGACAGGTGGGGAGAAATCGATAGAGGTTTGGTGCGTGTAGGATAGGGACGCTAGGTCGGCTGTCAGGGTCTGCCAGTGGGTCTTTGTTAGTTTCTATTTGAAGTCGGTTCAGCGATTTGATGGATTCTTCGAAATCGCAAGTCAGCAGGAGTACAGCTACTGAATTGGTGAACCGACTGTGCGTCGAATGTGCATTTGGTTTGCTTACGCTGTTCCCACATCCTAGCTGCAAAATCCGGGGATTCGTTGATGCGGCTGGCAAGTATTTCTCTAGAAACGGTTTTATCGTGTCGAAATTTCGGAGCCAGTCGTATTTTTCTTCTTCGGTGTTGGTGTAACGCGTATTCCAATACTCGGGATGGGCCAGCTCGGCCAGCGATTCTTTACTTGACATTGTGATTGTCGAAGTTTTTTTTTTCATTGGAGAGGAACTTGATTGAGCGATGGTGCTTGGAAAAGGGTGTGGCTTTCCCGTCGAGTGTGGACTGCCAGTGGCTTGTGCGCCTCCACGACTCGTATTCTATCTTAGTTCATCTCTGAATCTCTTGTTCTCTTCACGTTCCTCTCTCCCTCATGATTTTCCCGCTCATCGCTCGCATTCAAGGGCAAACCGCTATATCCATTGACTCTATCCTCCCCCTCGCTTTACTGCTACCTAAGCGCCCCTTGAAACGGTCCCACTGCCCGTGGAGGGTTGCTGCTTCAAGGTCTTGATCAGCAGGAACACATCTGGGAAGAGAGGTCCACCTTTTACTGCTCTTGGCTTGTTCTTTGGACTACGGACGGGTGCCTTGAACGCATAGTGCGTAGTTCCGTCTCCATCGTTCAGTCTTTTCATCAGCGAAGCAGTGACTGCCTTGCGACTGTTCCTCTCCACAAGCATCAGCTATGTAGAAGCCCCAGCTTCTATGGGTCTGTTGCATATGTCTAGACCTGGCCAGCAAGTTGCCAGTTCTTGAGACCAAGATTCGAGTCACAGCTATGTTTCAAGTCCTTTGCAGCACTTGCGTCACAAAATCTCACTCATTGGCTCACTCCAGGTGCATAATGTTTCCAAGCTTTGTAGACCTGGCACTGCGCTTCGCCCCTGAACAACTGTCCCAACCATCTTCTCTTGGATCTGGACGAAGCGTCGATCTCCGAAGAAATCTCACATCTTCGAACTCTCGGTCCGTTCTGCACAGCGGTATTGCTCTTTCCTTTTGCTTCTTCAGCGTGAACACAGGTTTCCATGATGTTTAGGATGTGAGCCCTCTACTTGGCTGTGGTTTTCCTTGCAAAGTCAAGTACATAAAGCAAGCCGCGATGGTACCATCTCATTCCTCATCTCATTAATTCACTTCAATATTCAAGCTGGTCTCGAATATCATTCAGTCATTCCATCATAATTAACTAATTTAATACCCCACCAAACCCCCAATATTTCAAGATGCTTTACTCATTCATCAGTGTCGCGGCCCTCATGGGTGTTGCTGCCGCCCAGGTCACTTCCTCCACCTTGAGTACGGTCGTGGGAACAACCTCTACTATGGCACCGTAAGATCCCCTGCTTATATATCGATCACGAGCTGACCATATTCAAGATTGTCTATGATCACAACAACTGAGACCGTCAACGGACAGCTTACTACAGCCACGCTCGAGGTCATGACCGAGACCGTCAACGGGCAGTTAACGACAATGACAATGGCCATGGGAGCCTCTATGTCTTCATCCCTATCTTCGGCCATGTCATCAGCCACCGCAGGCACTACCTCTTCCATGGGCGGCATGTCCATGTCCGGTGCTTCGAACGAAAAGAATGCGAAGTTGGGTGTCGGCGCAGGAATTGGAGGTCTGGCTTTGGCTTTGGCTTACGGACTCCTTTGAGAAGCATCTACGGCTTCTTGAACTCGAGTAGTTACACAACAAAAGCGACATTTGTAATGGTACCGCCGCTATTTATGGTTGTACCATCTCATAATTCGATATATCATCGCTAGGAACGCCGTCGTTTAAGTCGTTTTAAAAACAAGAACAATCAACTCGCTACTCATCATTACCTTCCTTCAAGTGAGCGCAACAGTATTGCTGTAACGCTAATTCTGCCTACTTTAAATATGCATTTACAATGGTGCCCTACAGTTGTCGTTACTGTTCAATATTCTCTGTCAACACATGTGCCATTGTGATTCTCAATCGACAGAGGGCATTTTCGAAATCCTTTCCTTTTCCATTGGAATCCAAAAGTCATGAACAATGAGTGTCGAAACTTGCTCGATCTGTTCATGGACATATAATACTTTCAATGATGGTTGAGGGGGGGTGGGGGGGATGTCTGCCTCAGGGATCTACCATTGCCATCAGGCTGTTACGCTAAGGCTCGCTAGGCTCTCTCCCACAAAATGTCAACCTCTTTCTTGTACCGTAACAACGCATTTACGACACACGGCAAAGGGCGATTGAACAAGCATGTCTTGCGACCTGGACATCATCATGTACCTGGATTTCATCGACCTATCTGGTAGCTACAATTCGAGCGCCTTATCCTGATTCGAAAGCCACCCCCACGGTGTATTGTGGCCACCTAATATAAGAGAAGATCATTATCGGTTGTCCACCCGTCCAGAATCTGAAGCCATTTCCCGCCCTTGTCATCGGCGTCCTTAAATGAAGCATCCTCACAACCTTGCAATCAGCGTATGCCTGGAAAATCCAACACACTCGTCACAATATCCTGCGAGCCGGGCCGTAAAGCCCATGTCATAATCGCGAGAAGAAGCTCGTTCGGGTTCTCTTACGACAAATCCATCTGCATCAAGAGAATCTACATCCTCGCCACGTGTAAAGTGCAGTACAACTTCTGGGTTTTCCAGGTTCTGAACAATCGGGATATGCGTTGTGCGACGATGTTTCACCGTGGTATCTTAAAAAGGATCATCGCAGTGATGATGGGCTTTTGGTTGCTCCAATCTCCATGTTGTTGACTTCGACCCAGGGACAACTGATGGACTTATCTGGACCGTGCCGCAGCCGAAAACCCCGACATCGGTAGATTTAGCCCGTTCCCGTCGTTCCCGGACCGGTATTGGGGTCAATATGTCTTACTTAGGGCCCGCCTTCACTTCCGCATTCATCACGAAGACCGCCATTCTTTCACTGTTCTTGTTATTGAACACTTCGCAAGCTATCCCATTTGGTCCTAACGCATGCAAAGTCCTGGCTACAGATTCGGCGTGGTCAGCAAAGTCGGTATGGTCGTAAGCCATGCCAAAGATGGAGGAAGTTGCGGCGAAGGGAAATAACAAGCGTCCGAATTTTATATTAGAGGCAACGACAATTGCTGAGTGTTCCCTTCCGCGCACTTGCTCCGAAAATAGCTGCTTACGCCAACGAAGCATCGTACCTCACTCCAGGCTGGAAGAGGTATTCTGGGGCTCCTACTACGAGCGCCACTCCAAGATCAAAAAGTATTACTATCCTGAACATCTGTTCTGGGTGACTCCAGGCATCGATGCAGATCACTAGGCTGTTCAAACCGACGGTCGATTGTGCAAGGCTGCCGACGTACCGAGCCATATTTCCAAGGCGAAGGAAATCGCGCCAAAGAACGACAACTCGAACTTTGCCGACGTGGGAGACGAGACCAAGGGTAGTCCTTTCCTTTGGCAATGGACACCGGAGGGCAACCAGTTGGTGCTGCACAAAGGGTTCGTACCGTTCCCTCCTGGCGTTGGCAATAGGTAAAGGTTCCTTCATCTTGGGCAGAAGATGGTTCTCTGCATGTTATTAAGAGTTCATGAATATTCCAATACTTTTCCCGAACCAGATTCACTACATATATATAGTTGATATACTGTCAGATAAGTTTCAGCCGGAAGTGGTGATAAAAATGAACGAACATTGGCATGTCGTCCGGACCAGAACGCGCAAGTCGCGATGGACCCTACGATGACATGAGGAACTCTCGTAGAAGACAATCAATCGCATAATGGCAGTTTAATTTGTGACCTTGGTCTCCGATTCCCCAGCGAAGGGGGAGTATAATACGAAAATCCCCTGCTGCATTTTTTTGATGGTGTTCGTGAAAATGTTCGGGCAAAAAGCAAGTCATGGCGTCACGTTTCGATCGTGTTACTAGACCAGAATAGATCTGAAGCTGAGGGAGTTCGTCAGGGTTAGGGGATAGGGAGTTTCCTTTCCGAAGAATTTAACGACAGATTAAGGAGAATTTGGGTGGATAATATGCCTTGGCCCACTTATCCTTGTATCGTCTACGAGACCGTGGTATTTCTGAGTATGTTCGAAGTAAAACCTGACCTCGGAACTGGAATCCCGAGTGCCAATTGTACCTCCACAACATAGAACATAGCTTCTGTTCGACGTGGACATATTTGTAAATCCTAGAAGAGTGATTAGTAAGTATAATACACGCCGCAGGATCGAATGAGGTCAACGAAAGCGGCACAGTGGAACCAAAGCCGCTGACGCGTTGATCTCGTCTAGCTCCTGAACCACTCACCATCTTCCATACGTTCAATTTTCCGAGCCTCTTCGTTTTGTAATATCTCATCTTAAGCAACAACTAGCCTTTTTGTGCACTTTGCTTCGTTTCATCCTCCATCAATTCGCCATGACAGACGCAACAAATGTAGCCGTGGACCACGAAAGCGAGCCACAAGTTTCCGAACTCGAACCGTCGTCAATACACATTACACACCGACACGACGCATCGATAACGACAAGATTTATTTACAAGCTTCTCCGGCCTTTTGGGCACAAACTCGCTTCAGCAAAGAAACAGTATCCAGCCGGATCACCCCGGCTATCACCACCTTCCGGCATCAAAAAAACAGCAGACGTCCATGAAAGAAAGGTCGACGATATTTGGATATACGATTTGCGATTGAAGAAACCTCCGCCCGTCAATGCGGAGAAACAGAAGACTGTGCATCGAATTTACTACTTCGCCGGTGGTGGGTGGCAAATGCCCCCTTCCCCTTCACACTGGAAATTCCTTCCAGCCATGCTCAAAAGTCTCCCCGACACAATAATCTCAGTAATATCATACCCACTAGCACCAAACTCTCCAGCTCCCATCGCCATCCCCCAACTCCTAAAACTATACAACACCCTCCTCACCGAATCAAACGAGAAACGAGAAACCGTGACGTTAGTAGGCGATTCAGCAGGGGGAAACATAATCCTCTGTCTCCCCCTGGAAGCCCTCCGCTACAACGCCGACGCACCACGCCCTTACTCCATAATGGCCATCTGCCCCTCAGCAAACATGCACCGCGGTTACCCCGAACTCCAAGCCATCGAAAAGGTCGACCCCATCCTGCGCATCCCCTTCATCGAAAAGACAGCCAGGGATTGGAAAGGCGAGTGGGACGACGCCGATCCGCGTGTCTCGCCCATCCGCGCCGACCTGGGCCTTTTGCAGAGGGCCGGGATCAAAGTGGACGGCGTGACGGGCGGGTACGATTTATTGGCGCATGATGGGGTTCAGTTCCGGGAGACGTTGAGAGCGGCGAGGGTGGAGGGGGAGTGGTTGCAGTGGGATCGGATGATGCATTGTTGGCCGCTTGCGAAAACGTATGGGATTTTCCCCGAGAGTGAGGCGGCGTTTCAGTGGATTGTGAAGGTTCTGAAGAGGAGGGCCGAAGAGGGGATTGGGAGGGGGAGTAGGACGGTCGGGGATGTGATGGAGAGGGAGTAGGTGGACTGGGTGGAATGTTAGATACCCTGTGGAAACTATGTGGATGTTCAAATACACATTTGTACTTCATTTATGGCTATGGAGCTATTTGTATATGAGCAATCGATAACGGAATGAATGGCCGACTTTTTCTCCTCAATCCTGAGCCAGATCTACCATATATCAAATGGTCGCTCACAGGCAGATACAGCCAAGGTAGTGCTGAGAAGTTTGCAACACGAGCTTTGCTGGAGGACGACGACGGTGTCACAGCTGGGAAAGACAACGATTCACATGCATTTGATCAGTCACTGAAGATAAGTTCCTTGGAAGCAGCAGACGACTGACTTCGTATATTTCTTCACTAATTATTACCATTCACCCGTTCACCGACCTCCACACCAAACCCATCCACCCCAAAAACTCGATCTCGAAACAATCTAAAGAGAAGAGGGAGGAGTTAGCCGGAACATCTTTTAACTCAAGAATGAAAGAGTGTTGCCAAGTTGCAGGAGAAAGTATTTCAGAGATAATAGCAGGGACCGTCGGGTTCTGTCATGAGTAGGTTGGCCAAATCTCCAGGTGGGCAGCAGTATGTCTGCATACATTAGACTAGGTCTATGTTGCATCCTCTTTCATAAGCATCCTCTTTGAATTGACCAATCTGCTTGGTGTCTCATCATGAAATGTGTGTGGCGGAAGGGAGAAGGAGGAAGGGAGGGAGGTTGACTTACACTGTATAAGAAGAATAAATCTTGGTGTGAGCTGAGTGTGCTAAAAGAAGAAGAAGAGGAAATTAGCAGAAGATTCTTCGAGCCAGAGTTAAAAATCGTGTTGCCAAATTGCGGAATGGAATTTCAGAGAATGCATTGCACAGCGCCTCTTTGATTGCAGGGTGCATGCTGTCATAAAGGCTTGACCAGACCTCGAGATCCAGATGGGCAGCAGGAAGCTACGACTGCTTGACGTCTCATCATGAAAAGTGCGTGGTGGAAGTGGGAAGGAAGCGAGGAAGGTTGGCTTACCCTGGAACGATGTGATGTATCTTGGTGTGAGTGTCCTAAAAGAGGTGAAGAAGTTAGTGAAGAATCCTTCGAAAGATTCTGCATACCAGAAGCATCGATGATTTCCTTCAGATTACCAGATTCGCTGTCACGGTATACTCCAGCGCAAGACGACCTCAAACCCAGACAGATGAATAAAAGGCAAGACACCCACGGGTGATTCGGTCTGTCTTGCTTGCCTGTATCATCATAGGAGAAAAGAGTGTGAGGAAGAAAGATGAACTCACTAGACTGATGTGTGTGATACTGACGACGTTTCAGAAGTGAGTCGATTGCACTTCTATGTTATCGAATCTATAAACCAAAATCAGTCAAGCTCGAGCGAACTGTGTAGTATGTCTTGGTGTCCTCGATAGGGATCAGAAAGGAAGCTTTGGCCGTCATGTCCGATGTTGCCCGGCACGAAAAGCAGCCTCAGACCCGAACAGTCAGGGTGGAAAGACCAGCAAAGAAACACCCGTGGGTAATTCGGTCTGCCCAAGCTTCTTAGCGTTTCATCATGAGGATGGGAGGAAAGGATGGAGTGTGGCAGTACTCACTCGGTAGGTTGCACTCGCGTCGAGACAGGTGAAGTCAGTGGTCTTGGTCAAACGACCAGCTAGAGAGATGAAAATCAGCAAAAGCCTTGCGAGGGCTGGAGGAGAATTTGCTGCGATTCAAACAAATCAGAGGGGAGTCTTGGCCGTCATACTGCAAACTTCTATACCCGCACTAAAGGCAGCCTCAGACCCAGACAGACGTATGGTAACCGCGGGTGATTTGGTCTGCCTTTGACTCCTTGATATCTCATCATAGGTTGTGTTGAGGACGAAGGTTGAAGATGACTTACCCAGATACAGCAAAGTCTGAAGACTATTTCCACGAAACGGCTGTGTGGCCTAAAAAAGAAAGCGTCAGCGAATGCCGACATGTGGGTTCCAAAAATTGAGTTTGTCAAATTTTGCTCAGAGAGAAGATTATAGTAATCAGCACCACCGAGCGGGTACAGCATGAGCCTCAACCTCAGACCTTGACGGCCGGTGGCCACAGGTAATTCGGATGGAGCCTTAAGTGCACCGCGGCAAGGTGTGTGTATCATTCTAAGGATGTTGATGTTGCTCATCATATGCAATGGTGTAGGTTAGGACAGAATAGACTTACGTGACGCTGACGGACGACGGTTGAAATCTCTGCGCAGCACGATATGAGTAGCCTTTGCTGATGAGCAAGTGTGTGCTGTGTTGTAAATAAGGATGGAAAGGATGGTGGTGTGGTGTAATGCATGAGGGAGCTGACCTGATGGTTGAGGTTTTTCGACTTTGGAGGCGACGTGAGGATGAGGTACGCGGCAGGACAGAGCTTCGACACCACTTACTCCAGCCTTGAAGTGAGGCTAGAATAAGTGGTTGTGTAGCCATTGGCCTGTCGTGGGAGACGATGATGTGGAAGTTGTGGGGATGAAAGAGGAAGGAATTTTGGAAGGGAAATTCTTCTTAAATAGCTGTGTGCGGCGGCGATAAGGTAAGCAGCCACACAGGCCTCCTATTGACTAGTCCACCCTGCACTGTTACCCAGTCACTCCCATTGTTTGCTTGAGCGCTCATATAGAACAGTAAGCTTGATTGATTCCCAGGCCCAAAGAGCCTTTGCATGCTCCAGACGCCCCTAGCCAGCGGTGATACTGTACATTGAAGACGTGTTGATGGCCATCAAAGTTGTAACTGGCAATTGGGATACTAGTTGTGACTCGTGATGAAGCTGCCATGAAGCCTTGATGCCCCATGAACATCCAATTGAACAGCCATGTATCAAGCAAGGACCCCTGAGTGCCCTTGATTGTCCTAGCAGCAGGCATTCTTTTCCCATCCTAGCCATTGCTGATGGTCCGTCGACTGGGTGAAGACATAGCAAGTCAGAGGAGTTAGTACCGCACGCCCTGGAATGTCAACCGGCATCAGACGAGTGGTACAGCTTGCCCTTGAATATCTAATGGAGTCAGCCAGTCAGTAACGCAGAGGAGTGATTCTAGTCATGCAGATGGGACTCACTCACCATTCATTGCCAGAGGACTCGCCATACCATCCTCCTAGTAGACTTTCACAGTCCCCTGACGCTCTGTCAAAACCCTCTGGCTTCTTTGAACAGCCATTTGATACCCAACTTCATCAGCGGCCGTCTCCAGTAACATCGCACGAATTGTCACAGCCGCCCCTGGAAGCCTCCAGATTCTCTGACCTCTTTGAACAGCCATCTACTACCCCAGCTTCATCCGCGGCCCTTTCCGAACATCGAGCATCCCACGAGCTGTCACAGCCGCCCCTGAAAGCCTCCAACCAGATGAGCGGCCATCCGCGCTCGATTGGCCGTCTTCGACACGCCAGCATAGCTTCATTTCAATACCAAGAGCTTCGCGAGTCTTTACACCCTGTTGCGACGGTGATAAAGAACATTTCAAGGCCATGGAGGACGCTCACAGCAAGCGCAGAGCTTCCGGACAAGTATACTGAGCACGTTGACCAAGCCTGGCCTCCCCGTATTGGCCTCAACAGACCCTTCACTTACCGCCGATACAGCAGATTCTACCTCCAGGAGCCCCCTAACACCTTACAGGTAGCTACTGCAGAGTCCATAACGCCATGGAGCCGATCACATGGCTTCTACAGTCGGCTATACAACCCTTGAACCATTTGGTAGGCGTTTATATGGATAGAAAGAGCAGGAAGAACAGGTAGCTCAAGTATGGCATGTATTTGAGGCACTGACACTCCATTAGAACCGCCGACAACATCCTGAAAGACGCATCTGCATGGCGGCAAGACGATATGACTTCGACCACAATGTTACAGCAAGAGCATGAAGAGTGGGTTGCGCAAGCATGGCGTGAGTTTGCGGCATCGATACTTCATTGGGACCGCCAACGGCATCCTAGATGGCGTATCTGGAGGGTAGCATGAGGATAGAGCCTCGACCGAAACACCACAGCAAGAGCAGGACAGCAAAGATTATGGGCACAGCTGGCAGCCAGCGGACATAGAACAACCTGGCATCGCATCGCATCGCTGAAGACCTGCGGTCCACGAATATATCCCCATGGGAAGATAGTCCGTGAATAGCAGAGTAAGAGAAGACGAATCCTGGGCCTAAAGGAAACACCAGCAATCTGCTACCCTGGCGGCGGTCAACGACGGCGAGGTGATATATGGCTGCTGATGTATGACACTATGGCAAGAGCGGGGTTGTAAACGGCATCCCAATTGACATGGTGACCAGCCGGCAAGGGAGGAGCAAAAATACAGGGCCAAACCTACATGCTTTGCTGGAGCTCGGCCTTATACCTGGGAATGTGAAACGTGAACCGCAGATAAGCGCAACGTATCAGGACAGTATGCTTGCAGTTCCAGAATCTACCGATCAAGGCCTGGAACCCTGACGTGGCTGCGAACACCCAAACCTGGATGACCCAAGAGGACAAAGACGACCAGCAGCGACGGCGACCCGCCATCGAACTCTGAGGAACTACCATGGATGGACCGCGAACTGACGAGATCTATGGCACTTGACACAGCCACCCTTGATGGTTGAGAACGAAATAATTCGAATAAGTCGTCTCCAGCATGACAGACCAGTACGGCGACCAAAGATTTCCTGCTGCGTGGTTCGCGAGCTTCTGATCGAGAAAACATTCGGTAGTCAAAGCGAAACATCATCTCGAGTCCTGGCTGTCCTGCTGTATATGGGGACACACCAGACCTGATTTGAGTCAGAGTGATCGCTGGTCCAGCAAGACCCAGTCTCCTCTCTGTCAAGTTCCATCCTGTTTCGGTCAAGGTCGTTTTTCGTCTTCAATCTGTATGTCACGTGCCCTTTGAATACTCCTTTCCGTTTTCCAAGCTCTTAATCTCGAGAAAGAAAGAGTCTGGGTAGTAGAAAATCAAATACATCAGGATCAAGGAAGTCAATGACTCGAAGGGAATCCAAAAATTCAGAGGGGAAGGGTTCCTACGGGAAGAACATACAGTGAGAGAATTGACCTCTAGCAGGCTTTCGACAAAGACAATTCCGTCAGTTAGTCGAGCCTGGGTCGCTTCTTGCCGGACATATTTCCTCCATGTTGCAACCTCAGTCTAATGGTTCAAGGAATCTGCTTCGTCGTCGTCCATGGCTAGCCTGATCAGAGCGGGCGAACGTCTGAGATCAAAGTCCTGCCACCAGCGTCGATTTGCAGGGATCGATTCCAGATACCCGTGCGTTGAGCAATACATTGTCCAATTATGAAGACATCGCATTCTTTTGACGCTGCATGACTGGAGGATATTTGCGACAAGAGATGCAAAAGACCAACATTGGCAACTGGTCAAATCCTGTCAAATCCTGTCAAATCCTCCCAAAGGCTTGTGCTATTGCATTCTGCGAATAGTGTTCTGGCCCTGGGAAGGCTGCATTCGCTGAAGTCTGTTATAGTGTCCGGACAGACGATCCGGTTCTGGTGTCAAAGCTAGGTACTGCATGTCCTGTTCTGTAGTTGACTAGATTGCTCCTCACCTCCGGTAGAATGCAATGACGGAGTCCGGAGCTTCAGTTCGGCCCATTTGAGACGTTGCTACCCTTTTGTTCTAAGGCCGTCTTTGTGCTACTCTTTCTCGATCTGGTCTCTGTATTGGGCAATCTGGATCGCAAAGGCAAAAACAGCCGAGTAACAGGCTGGCTCAAGATGGATGGTTTCCGAGACCAGAGTAGAAGTGCTCGGGGTCATCCATACGGTCAATGCCTAAAACAATAGAGTGAGAGGGGCCCCAGGTTCGTCGCTCTTCACTCAACAGACGACCGGATACGCGGGCGGCCAGTAACTGGACCTGTTGTACCTCAGATGAGATCTCCCAGCCCAGATCTCCCCTAATTCTCGCACACTCCTTATCTTGCCCAGGTGTATTTGTATTGGTATCCAGCTTCTGTTTGTTGCTGGCGCTTTGCGAGAGCCAGGGACCGATAAGTGCGGTGTAGGACTTGCGATTCGAGAGGTTTATGGCGGTCGGGTGCGAGACGTCGTACGCACTGGATAATCCGACCTCCTTGATGTATCCATAAGTCCGTCGTGTCTCTTCTCAGTTTGCTGTCCTCGATTCAGTGGGAGGCTCTTTCGCAATCAGGGGGCCACAAGCATCCAATGCAGTCGTAGAGTCGATCGAGTGAGGTCAGGGGAGCTTCGAGCTCTCGGGTATGGCAGGCATGGACAGAGAAGGCGCGGCTGGAGGTGGTATCGAGTCCATATCAAGACGTTTATCAAGACAAGATGTTTCCCCAGGCTGGCAGTTGAGGCTGCACTCTACCTCCATACTGTACGAGGTATCACGGCGGGGAAGGGGAGGGAGGCCTCACAATCACCCCCTGTCCGAGACCATGGAGCGCAAGGCGGAATACGTCCGCGATTGCTCGTCACCAAACCACCAACCACAATTGAAACAGAAGCACAAACACCTAGACTTCACCATCACGTCGCAGCGCGAAGACTTTTCAGAGCTGCATACGCCTACATACTCGCAAGCAGACATCATGGCTGAGCTTCCAGAGACTCCAGTCCACCCGGCTCAGTCTATTGGCTTCTTCCGTATGTCTACTGCCTTGTCACTTGCACGACTTGAAGCTAATGAAGCACTTGTTCAGATCTCGGAGCTACCATCCACCACATCCTCACACGGATTAAGTCGGAGCCTTCGAGGTTCCCGAAGATACAGCTTATCTATTCACCCTCCGAACCCCTCGTCCACCAAGCCATCATCAACCTGCCAAAGAATGGCATACGCCTTACCTTCGACGGCCCAGAACAGCGCCTACGTCTGATCGAGGTGCTAGACTTCCAGCTCTCACGCCTCAGCTACAAGAACGCGACCACAATTTTCAAGCATGAGGACTACCCCTCGTTGACGGGGCCGCCATTTAGGCACATTTACCAAAAGTTTGGGCCAACAACGCAGGGCGAGTTCTTACCTGAAGATGGAGGCAGGGGCAAGTACTGCATCTCATGGCCTGGAATTGCCTTTTGGTTTCCCTTGCAAGCTCCGCCCAACTTCGCACAAAAGGACTGGGCAAACACTATTTCCGACCTTTCTTCCAACGCATGTGGCGCCGCAGTCTCCATGGCTATCTTCGACGGCGAGACCTGGCCAGATGCGCGCAAGACGATCTTCACATCAGACATGTCAGCAGACTTTCTCCGAGCTCCCGTCGCAGCCTCCAGGAAAGACGGAGTGCCGGCAGAGGTCGAGTGTGCCAAGGTGTACGACAGAGGCAGAATCGAGCTTTCCAGACGTGGCGATACACCATCCTTCTGGATTAATCTAAGCGAAACCATCCAGCAAGATCTTCTGACGGAGCTAGGCCCTCCAGATTCCACATACAAGAAGACGAGCAAATACACCTCACCTCACCGCCATCATCGCGCAAGCAGCACTGCGACAGGACCCTTGGCAATCGACTCAGGCTCCAGCAGTAACAGCGAAGCGGATGATGCCTCTGCATGGAGTGACGAAGAAGATGAGGATCCGGATAGTGCAATCGCCTCGGGAGAAAAGAAAGAAGACCTTGGCACATGGTGGAACTACTACACACATGGCCTCGACATCCTGATCTCAACACCAACGCGTATCTCCAAACGCTCCCCAACATCCGCCGAATCAGGAGCGGACGAATCAGAAGACGATAGCAGTATCGTCGCGCCTCGCAACCATCTCACGGTTACGAAGGTGATAATCCACGGCAACGTCCCTGGTTCCTACCAATTCAACCGTCATCGTCGTCTACGGTGGAGCTTGGAGAGCTATCCCTCTCCAGATCATAGTCATACCGGTGCTCTGACTTCGGAAATGAAGTTCAGAGATATTCAGGGCAGACTCCAAGAAGTCTTCAAATCCGTGTACGAAGACGAGGCGGAAGAGAAGGCTCAACAAGAGCCTATGGCTATCAATCGGGACTGGGGAGAAGGTAGTAGCATGGGTGGGAGTATCGAGTTCTTGGAAGGATTTGAGGGCGGTGAGAAGGGTATGAGTGACTCTGTCAACATCGGAGAGGTGTTGGTATATGGATTCCCGGGAATGGGATTCGAGGTTCTGAGGAACGGCGTTGTCAGCATTTTGCAGGTCTGGTAGATTCCTGTAACATGATTAGATGATGGGACGGGCGTTATGGCATGGCATGGATGGGACCAAGCATTTTGGAGCGTTTGTTTTAGTTGAGATACCACATGGAGTTACGAATGAATGATCTTGAAACTTTGTTCCCTGTTAGAAATGAAGATACTCTGATTGAATGGATCGTTTTTGGGATCGATATGAGTTTGATTCTGATTCGGGATCGGTCATCTTTTTTCTTCGTGGAAGCTTGGATTTTCGTGTTCCTTGTCATTTACTCTTTCTCCAATTTCTCATCTCGACATGCCCACAATCTAATCTTCATCCGAATTGGCACCATCATCAACATCAACATCATCTTCTTCAGATACATCATCATACCCCAATAAAGCCTTATCAGCCTCTTCATCCAAGACCGATTTCCTCCCCCTCTCAGAAAGACTAGGACTCCCAGCACCACTACCTCTCCTGCTCCCCGCATTGGAGCCCCTCCTACTACCCGCACAACTCCCCGCTGCCTGACTCCCATCCCTCTGTACAGAACCGGCACTCTCAGAAGTCAACCTCCTCTGCCTGCCGTAAAACTGTTTGCCCCTTGTTTCGACCCTCCAAGCCGCCATGGCCATACTCCTCACTTCCGAACTCATGAGTGCGAATTCAGTGTCGATGGGGAAATCTTTGTACTCGCCACTTTTGAAAAGACCGGGTTTATCGTAGTGTGTTAAGCCGACGTTTTGGCCGTCTATGAAGGGAGGGAACATGGATACAAGGGCCGAGTACATTTCCGTGACTGGTTCCTTGCCTTCTGAAAGGAGGAAGAGTTTGTGTTTCATGATGCGGCGGAAGAGGGACCATGTTCCGTTTCCGTACCAGCCTGAGAATTGCATGTCGCATTCTTTGCGTAGGTCGCGCGTTCTGAGGAGGTTGGAGAGGAAAGGGTCGGTGATGTCGCAGACTTGCCATACCTTGCCGTCTGTGTAGAGTTTTGTGCCGTCGAAGATGTGCGTGCTGTTTAGAGTAGCTTTTTTCGCGAAGACGCGACGGCCGCCCTTTTTGGCCATGTAGGAGCCTGGGTTGTCGGGGGCGGCGTTTTGGACTTCGTTCCCGACTTGGAAGGAGACGGCTTGGTAGATGCGGTATTTGGGGTCGGTACGGGGATCGACGCCGAAGGCGATGAGGACATCTTTGAAGGGGCCTGAAGAGAAGGTGTAGCCGCAGTAGCCGGCGGCTTGTTTCATTTCGTATTCGAATTGGCCGTTGAAGAGGTTCATGTAGACTCGCCTCTGCATCAGTGGGCGTTTTCGCAATTCCGCTCTGAGCGTGGCGATTCGTTCTTGCATTTTTGGCGGGAGAACTTCTTCTGGCAGTAGTTCTGTAGGACGCACTGTGGGGACGTCCGGATCATCTGGATCGATATATGTGCGCATATGTTTCAGAGGAGCTGTGATGTTGACGGTTTGTACGGCGCCTGTGGGATCGGTGACTGTCTTCACGTAGATGTTTTGACGGTACATGTAGTTGTAGGGCGTACGATTTGTCGTGAAGTATGGTGGTGGTCCCACATCTTGGTCTGGTGGAAGACCCTTCCGCATGTCCAGTTGGAAGTTTTTGATTGTGCTGAGGCTGTCAGTCAGAATTGTCTCGCGGAGTTTGTCCATTGTGTCGTTTCCTCTTGTGGCGTATTGATAGTCTGGATAGCTACGGAATCTATGATTTTCATTGCTGTGGCCAACGGCTTGGACTGTGAAGTTCTGCGGATTGTCGATGAGAGTTTGGTGGATCCTATCAGCGTCCGATTCTTGCTGGCTGTGGAGTGTGCCATCTTGGAACTGAGAGTCCTCAAGGAATGGACCACTGGTGCCTTTTCTCCTCTTACGGCCAGTCCGTTTTGGTACGGTGACCTTGAGAATGATCTGATTGACGTCAACCTTTTGGGCCACGATGGTCTTGGACAAGACATCGTCTGGACGAAATGAAACCTCGAATGGCGTCGTCTCAGTGTCTTCAAGTGACTATTTGAAGTCAGTATTCTGCGGGCTTGGAGCCGGGATTTCCAATGTTGTGCAGCTGGTCTACCATTTCATGGCCTTGTAGCCCTTACGAATCAATGACGGTCACCATACAGCGTACCTTGTAGTCTTGAGGGTCGAAGTATTGCCCGTGAGGACGATTTTCCAAAAATTGCCGGTAAGGTCCCATTCTTTGACTAAGGTGAAAGCACTTGTGTGACCCTTGGCTCCTAGCCATGGAAAGAAAGACCAGCTGTGGTGGAAGACTTTTCTCTTGACCGTCCCGTCGCTTACCTTGTTAATGCCGTACTCGCCGCCTAGCGACCTGATCCCTCTATCCAAGTTCTTGATGATGCACGGATGCTCGACACATACGACAGCGTCTTGAGGAATGGGAATGAAAGGAGCGATCGACTTTCCGTTGCTCGTCTCCTTGAGGCCATCCGTCGGCGGCGCGTCGGCCATTTCGACCTCTTCCGACTGCATGAGGGTCATGCTTCAATGACCCGACCTTCAACTCGGCATAGGCTGGACCTCGTGATTCAATGCGAGAGAGGCGCCGATGATTGGTTGGTGTTGAGGTTGGAATGTTTGTCCGTGGGCATTGAATCGACCTTAAGTGCAGTGACTTTGGTCAGGCCGCTCTACGTGAAGCATTGTAGATAGACGTACGCCCGTGATACGATAGAACTGGCCCTCTGCTCATCCTCTTCACCATACAGGGCGTTGCTTCTGATATACCTCCCCTCTCCCGTCGAGTTCACTCGGTCCCCGCGCGTCGCTGCAAGCATGGGCCAGGTCTCCAAGAAACTCTACTAGCAATAAACCATCCTCTCATCTCATCGACGACAACGACGCCGCCGTACAAGCTGACCGACATAATTCCCTGGCCCATCCACAAAACACACGCAAATACCAGCAGACCTCCCTAGCCACCCTCCAGATACACTGCCCGCCGTGGCCCCCCGCCGCAGCCTGTGAGAGGCCCCTAATCGCACCAGCCGACTCCACTACGAGTTACGACCGCATCTCATACCTTCACAACAACATCCACCACATACACACCCAGCAACACATCCATGTCTGCCCGCTGACAGCATCTCCCTCTCTTCTTTTGCCCTGTATCCTACTCCCCACCGCGCCAACCATCCGCTACTCAACCATCGCTCGCTGGCATTCGACCACGGTTATAGCCTTCTATCAGATTGCTCCACTGCCCTGCTGCGAACTCTCCGGCGACATTGCCTCTTCTCCAAGCACGCGCAGGACGCAGTCATGAAGGGCTTTCGCCAACGCGTTGTAAGTCAACTGATCTCGTACAAACACCAATCACCCCGCCGGGCACGGGACCACCAACGCTCACTTGCTAATTCCAACTCGAACAGCTTTCGCGAGCCAAAGATCCAACAAAGTCGTCGTCTTCCAAAAAGGGCAAGGACTCGGGCTCGGATAAGTCTGGCACCGCCTCTCCTTCTGCGCAACATCCAAATCAGTCTCCTGCTGGCTCTGCCAATGCCACTCCGACATCATCGCAAACCCAGCTCGTTGATCCTCGGAACAAGCCGCTGCCGAGTAACGACGCTTCACACAATTCAGCAGGTGCAAGTCAACCAGCTGTGTCTGGTGCTACAGGATCTTCGTCGTATGGACAACACACGGCCTTGCCAGCCGTCGGTGGCTCTTCAGGCTTAGGAAGCGGTCCAAACAATGCTGGCGTAACGACCCCACATCGAACAGCTCACTCACTTCCGCCTAGCGTCGTAGTCAGCCCAAGTGGTCCAGTAAGTGCTTCGGTGGGATTTGGTGTTCTTCTGCTAATTTCAGAAGCATGTTCCTGCTCCCGGCCAAACCGAAACAATGCCTACCGACCTCGCGCCTCCAAAAGCTGGCGAAAAGCGGCTCTTGTTCGATCGTCTTCAAGCAACCCCCAAGGATGTTCCAGAGGGCATCAGGACACCAAAACGCCAGCATTCGTCACGGTTTGACATCTCGGATCAGCGTCAACGAGAACTGGACAAACTTCCCGGCTTCCATGAAGTACCACCGAACCGCAGGCAAGAGTTGTTCATGCAGAAGATAGATCAATGTAACATCATCTTTGACTTCAACGACGCAAGTGGTGATATGAAGTCCAAGGAGATCAAGAGACTGGCCCTGCACGAACTTCTCGATTACGTTGCGAACAACAGGCAAGTTATCACAGAGCAGATGTATCCTCGAGTCGTGGAGATGTTCAGCAAGAATCTGTTCCGCCCAATCCCGCCTCCAATGAACCCGCAAGGCGAAGCCTTCGACCCCGAGGAAGACGAGCCAGTCCTTGAAGTAGCTTGGCCCCATATTCAAGTCGTTTACGAATTCTTCCTGCGTTTCATTGAGAGCCAGGACTTCAATACGAACATTGCTAAGCAGTACATCGACCACCATTTTGTTCTTCAGGTGAATTTGACCTCTCCCGAAACAATGATCATTCACTAACTTTGTTTCCAGCTGCTTGAATTATTCGACTCAGAAGATCCCCGCGAGAGAGATTTCCTCAAGACAACCCTGCATCGAATTTACGGCAAGTTCCTCAACTTGCGGTCGTTTATCCGCCGATCCATCAACAACGTATTCTTCCAATTTGTTTATGAAACGGAGAGGTTCAATGGCATCGCCGAGTTGTTGGAAATACTAGGGTCCATCATCAACGGTTTCGCGCTTCCACTCAAAGAGGAACACAAATTGTTCCTCACGCGCGTATTGATCCCACTTCATAAAGTCAAGAGCCTCAGCATGTATCACCCACAATTGGCATACTGCATCGTGCAGTTCTTGGAGAAGGACGCTGCATTGACCGAGGAAGTAGTTTTGGGTCTTTTACGGTACTGGCCGAAGGTCAACAGCACGAAAGAAGTGATGTTTTTGAACGAAGTTGAGGATATATTTGAGGTAATGGACCCAGCCGAATTTGCCAAGGTCCAAGAACCTCTTTTCAACCAATTGGCAAAGTCAGTCGCAAGCCCACATTTCCAGGTATGTTTGTCGAATTTGACTCGGTTTCGCGTACACTAATTCGCATTTCAGGTCGCTGAGAGAGCTTTATATTTCTGGAACAACGAGTATTTCTGCAACTTAGTCAGCGACAATGTGGAAGTTATTCTGCCGATCATGTTCGCGCCGCTTTATGAAAACTCAAAAGGCCATTGGAACAGGTAAGCCACTCACGATAAGTATCGCATGCATTTTGTTAACACGCCACAGAACGATTCACGGGATGGTTTACAATGCGATGAAGCTTTTTATGGAAGTCAACCCACAGTTGTTCGACGATTGCTCGCATGATTACGCAGAGCAACAAAACCATGCATCAGAGAAGCTTGCCAGTCGACAGGCCCGTTGGGACAAACTTTCCGAGCTTGCATCAGCTAAGCAAAACGGCCGGGTGCAACCTCCGCTTCCAACTACGACCGGACAAGGCTCAAAAGTTATTTTGCCAGTGAAGCTGGAGGAAGGTGAATCGTTGAGTCAGGAGAGCCAACGCCGTCTTGAAGGCCTCAAACTTCAGGACGATGTGAAACGGGAGAGAACCTACTCTGGTAATTCGGTACGTTGATTTTTGTGATTCGGTCTGCACTACCCGAGACTTTCACAAACTTCACGACGAGTATATTTATCCGAATACATAACTCCTGTATCACCGACCTCACACGATCCAGTCGATATACTTATTTTCTTTTCTCTGCTTCTTCATCATCAAGGGATCTGGTCTAGCATTCAGCGCTGCTGGTCATGGTCAAGCTAGACTCTAATCTTTTTTTGGGTATTGCAGCTTAAGCAGCAGAGGCGTTCGGAACCTTCACCGAGCACAACGGCATCGGAAATGCGAAAGGTCCCACGGCCAGCAAGTTCGGGCAGAACAAATAGCAATCCTAAATCTTCGAGTGCGCTTGTCACGCCAACTGAGCCTAAGCGCAGCAAATCGAGTGGCGCCATGACTCACATCTAAAAGTACAACGTCCTCGATGCCTTCTCCTATTTTCGACATTGTTCAATTTCTTGGCGTTTCTGGTTGAATTTGGTGGGTTCTAGTGGCCCTTTCCACGACACCTACATCATCGACAGCCTTACCCTTTTCGCGCTTAGATGATTCGTTGGGAGCCTCTCGAGCCTGGAGTTGGAGATTGCGTCTACCTTTGGCATTCCTGTTTGCAACTGGACTTGACAACATAACGGTCGAACCACAATTGCTCTCTCACATTATGAAGCATAGCCGTGGTTTAGGTATCGTGGCGGGCTGGCTGGCAGGTTGTTGAGACGATGGTACGGGTGTCACATGGAAACGCGTGGATGATCATAGGCATTGATTTTGCCGCTGGCTTATCTCGATTGATGGCGGCCGGATCCCACGATGGGATACATTCCTGGTTGTCTCTCAATATGTGGGCGGGTACTGGGACATGTACACCAAAAATGCGAGAAGATTTTGAAGGAGGCTGGATGACTTGTTGAGAATTTTCCTTTATTCCCTCTGTCCACCTAGACGATTCAATCATAATTTATTCCACTGATTTTCTTGCCTTTCTTTCCGCGGTGACATGTGGGTCTGGCACAGAGCTCAGCATCGAGCCAACTAATGATTCAAGCGTGGGCGGCCAGCATCAGCTCGAGTTGAGGGGTGGATGAGAACGTCGTGAATACCTACCTAGCAAGTTAGACATGCAAGCGATCCTGAACCGAATGCAGTGGTACTATGACGCCGTCCTTCCATAGCATCCATCCATCAAACAATCGAGGTACGAGAACTCATGAACGCAATCCTCCATGAGCAACGCGCTCAGATCTGAAGCGGCACACAAAAAACCCTCTAAGTCGGCGAAAAAAGATCATTTTCTGGCCTTGGTAGGTGGCCTTGATGTGTAGAGGTACTTAATGTGGCGGTTTAACAGTGCCATACTCGCGGACCCGTTTAAACTGCCTTTTGGCGAGTTGAGGATGTTTTTGAGTATGGGGCACCCTGGTGAGATGGAGATACATACCCACTTTGAAGAGTCATGTGATTGTAAACTGGGAATACTGTGTTTGTGATAAGGTTGTTCCTGGATTTTTTGCTGTGCCTGGTTTGAAATTTTTCTTTTGCTTATGGATTTGGGGAGTGGTTGTCGATACGATTTTGTGGGATATGTGGTGGCCTCGGACTTTGGAGAGGGTGGTATGGTTATTTTGTATAAACAATGGGGGCGAGATCAGGCGTCAGTCAATGTCAGTGGACGACGGGTGAGCACAAAGGAGATCACGGGCAGTGTACACGACAGGAGCAACCATTATATGAAGAGGTCTATATCAAGCAGCGCACGCACTATTGCCATTCTATACCTCGCCCACCACCAGCATGTGCGCGATAGCACCGTTCATCCTATCCAAGGCCAGGCTACAAACAGAGACAACATTCCACCAGCAAGCTGGGCCAGCAAGTCTAAACCATTGCGCCATCAGCCGCCTCCATATCATACAGAGCAATCGTCCAACCAATCAAAGGGAGAACACCAAAAACCATGCAAACATGTAAACACTACAACAAGTATAAAGCGGAAATGGGTACAACGAAAGGAAAAAAAAGGCTTGTTGAAGCAGCTGGCTGTTGCAAGCAAAATCGTCAGCGCTTGGTGCGTAGGAGGCCGAATTTCGATGATATTGCCAATAATAATGCCAATTGTTCCATCCGCTATGAGGACCCAAAACCGCGTCTCTGGTGTCTAGATTTTCTGAGGCGGAGCTTCAACTACGAGAAGCGCGAGTCAGCATACAGATTCACAAAAGACTGCATTGACGACTTATGCCTTTCGCGATCTAGTAGTGGCACCGCTCTTCTCGTTGGCTGCCTGGAAACCGTGAGCTACACCTCCATTGCTGTGAGACAAGCTTCTTGCCGCTTCTGGGACAGTTGGGACTCCCTCGCTGGCCATGTCCTTGAGAGCGGACTTGGCTCGGGCGCGGCCTTTTGGAAGTGGCTTCTTGTAGGTTGCAGCGTAGAAGGAAATGAACAGGAGGAGGTATGAGGACAGAATGCAGATTCCGGCAATGGCAGCGAATTCTTCGCCAGCACATCGTCCCATGTTTGGAAGGCTTTGGAAGTAGGTAGAGGTGAAGTACGTCCAGGACGCGAAGTAGACGAAGCCTAGATTTGATCAGCATAATGGATCTCGTAATCTCGAGACGGATCCTTACCAAGATCGACCACGAACTGGGTGATCTGCATAACCGTGATGTATTGCTTCCACCAGATACGAATGCCTCGCGCGCTCTGGAAGTAGTACCAGTACATCACGACGTGAACGGTCAAGTTGAGAGTGATTGGAACCCATGAGACAGCGGTATGGCCAATAAGCTGGGTGTAGCAGAGGAGGGCAGTTGCTCCATGGTGGTAGGTGTGGAGGAAGGCTAGAAGAGAGATTTAGCAATGGTGAATGCCAACGTTTCCAGAACAGAAAACATACTGAGAGGCTTTTTCTTGAGGAACAAGAAGCAGGTGTCAAGCAATTCCAGGAATTTGGTCAGGTAGTTGAGCTAGAAGGCATGTTAACGCGATTCTCAACGGGACTTAGCATATGCAAATGCCAAAGACATACGTAGTACAAAATGACCAGCTTATCGGCCCAGCCGCCATCAATGTGGCAGATGCAGTAGAACAGTCCATTTTTGTATAGCGAGGGAATCATCTGCTCAGCGAACAGGGCAAGGAGTCCACCGCTGATCAGGGTGAGGTACAGGTTGTGGAGCTTGAAGAAAAAGTTGAGCTTGACGGGCTCGCGCGAGCGCATAAACTCTCGGCCGCCGAAGATGATGAGATAATAGGCTACCAGCACGGAGAATGTGGTGCTGTATGTAGAGAGATTGGTCTTCGCCTGGACGAACTTGAAGTCCTCCGCATGGTATCCGTTGATGGCGACGTAGACTTTGTCGAAGATGGGCCACAGCGCGAGTCCAAAGGGCCTGTCAATGGTAGGCCAGCCCACCTCGAGCCAGTCTGAATGTTTCATCGTTGCCATTATGAGCGATTGCGATGGGAAAGTCTGGCGTGGAGAGCGGGAATGGCTTGTTGTTGTTTGTTCGACAAACGGGTCGTTCGGAAGTGACAAAGCGCTGTGGAGGATTCGAGGGCGCGGAGATATGTAGAGTGTTTTCTCGCGACACGAGTCTCACAGGGAGCGGAATTTGATGTTAAGGAGAGACTGAGAAATGGATGTTCGGGGAGAACACGGTGGAGAATCGGGCTCCTTTTGGGAGATGGGCTTTCTCTGGTTGGTTGTCGCTTGGTAAGGGGTTATTTTTCAGGAAATGAAGACGCTAATAGACAGCGGGACCCTCTGGAACTGCGCAGGCACTAATCGAGACTTGGAGGATTCAATACACATAAGGGGGCCACGTCCAAGGTCGCATCCACGCAACACCACGGCACCATCCAACTGTAGTGTTTCTCACCTAATAGGAACAGACTCTGGTTCCCTTCCACCGTCTCCCCCATTTCTGGTTCATCTGCCCCTGTCACGTCAGAATGCATTCCGCTCCCTTCCGCTGACATGTGAGCTTGTCTCACCACGTTATGTCCTACAACAACAGCCAGCCATAGTTAGGGACACTCCTCAAGGGCGTGAATGGCCTACAACCCTCGTGGGAGCGACAAAGCCTCGCCAGCCATTAGCAACTCCCTGCGTTTCGCCGTGTCTTCCAACAGTATCTTCACAGTCACATCGTCATGGCAAGAACACGATATAAAAAGGTCCCCTTTACAGCAGAGCGGACAGAAAAAGCAAGCTGCGACCTTTCAACGCTCTATTTCTAAGCTTCATATTCATACTGCTAGCAATTCACAATGCCTACCAGACCTTCGATACCAGATACCTCCATCACCTTAGCCAGCCTGATGCATGATTATGACGAGGTACTTGCCGATTATGTGGATTCCAGCTTTAGAATGTCACTCCGTGGAGAACTCCTTGAAACAGACATGTTCATTGACGCCTCTTTCGCCACAGGCATTTTGAGCTTCTCTGCAACTAGAGGGCCCGCTTACAACAACGTTCAGTCCGCAAATGGTCGCCTCATTGCCCTCTATCAATTAGCAATGTTCATGGACACCATAGAACTCTCATGGACCTTGGAAGAAGACAAACTTTACATTCAGGATGACGACTTCAACGACCTGGACAAAGAATTTCTCACCATCCTTGGCCTCACCGTAGTTAGTACCAAGCTTGAACTGAGAAGCATCATCGAGGAGAAGGCTCGGCAGTCTTGCAGGACCTTTTGCTTCACCGGCCACCTTGAAAGTCTTACCACGGCTTCGTTGCTTTCTCACTTCTCGCCAGATCTCTATATTGGGAGAGAATTGGAGGATGTTGCTCGTCAGATAGACCATGTTTGCGACGATTTTTGTCCGGCTGTTTGTACAGTCTTCATGATGGACAATTTACAACTTCGTCCTTACCAGAGATCTGAGTAGGTGCTACCGACTCAGCTTCCTTTGTCTTCGCAGAATCGTTATTGATCAATTCCTGGCAACTCGAGAGAACGACTTCGCCAGAAATCCATCGATATCTGTCTTGCTTGCAATTCAAATGGTAACATCACTCGAGCTATATGTTGAAGACAAAGAACTGACGAAGCCCCCTGCTATCTACTACTCCCGTGTTAAAAACTGCTAACTGCTCCGAAAAGGCAAACACAACATATCATCCTCACCCGCGATCGAGCTTTCAACGTTCAGGCATATCGCGATTCGGGCATCATAGCAAATATGTACAACCTCGCTGAGAGCAGACACTCCCACAGACTTCCGGACTTTGAAGTACGGTCTTTTGTCAAGCCTTTTGACGCTATGGCGGTGCACTGGCCAGTAGAACGGGAGTTGGAAGAGAGCTCAAGTGAACACGAGGGAGAATGATGATTTCTTCTAGACAAATATGCAACTCTATTACTATTACCCCTTTTACACTAAAAACCAAAGCTCACCCAGTCACCTCATTGTATCTAAGGGAATGCGCCAGGAGCAGATACCGGACCAGGAACAGACCCAGTGACCTTGCCCTTCGCATTCAGTTCGCCGGCAACATCAGCAATGAGCTTCATAGCGTCATCCTGATGACCTTTCAGGGCTACCTTGAGATCATCACCCATCTTAGCATCGACATGAGGAAGGTGTCCCTTGACACTACCGAGGACCATCTCGGCAGCATGCTTAGTCGCCTCCTCAGCGTTCAGCTTCAACTGCGGGAGCAAAGTCTTCATCACACTCTCCGTCCCCGTCTTCGTTTCAAGCTCATGCCCTTTCGCCTTGAACGTTTGAACAATCTGTGTGATATGCCCAAGACCAGCCTTGACCTTCTCCGTGATCATGTTGATGTGAAGTCCTTTGGACGATTGCGCTTTATCCAATTTCTCCTTCAGATCCTGCGTCAAAGGCTCAAAAGATCTGAGAAGTTTCTCGCTCTTAGCCTTGACCCTCTCCAGCTCTTTCTGACGAGCAGCAGGGTCCGAATGGAACTTATTCTTGAGCGCATCGACGAGAACATTGGAATGTCCCTGCGCATTCTCGGTGCTGTTGGGCTCAACAGCCCTCCCCTTCAATCCACCAAAATCACCACTAAAATCACCAGCACCAGCACCATCACCAGCACCAGCACCACCAAGCAATCCCCCAACTGTAGTCGTCAACCCTTCCAATAACTCCGAGTTCCTCCCCTCAACCTTCCCCTTCATCTTCTGAACCCACTCCTTTACCTCCATCAACCCATGATTTCCGCTGATAACATCCTCCACATTCTCCTTAATACTATTAACATTATCCGCACTGAACAACTCCTTAATCGCAGCCAAGAATTCCGGAATCTTCTCCATGAGCTTGGGCTTGAAGTCTCCGCTCTTGATATCACCAATCAACTCGATGATTTTGGAAATGATGTCGTTGACCTTCGCCGCGGCAAGCAGATCCTCAATCTTCTCCTTGAGATCGGCTTCGAGTTTCCGGGCGAGGCCCTTGAGGTCGCTGGGGATAATGAGGTTTTCTGCTTCCGTGGCGGCGAGGTCGCGGGAGACGTGGCTGTGGACTGGGGTGTCGTGATCTGCGTGTTCATTATCGTTGTCGAGGAGGGGGCCACGCGTCGGTAGACCGCCGACCAAGTAGTTAATGTGGAGTCGAGAGTGAGTAGCATTCAGTCTTCGTGCTGAGGTAGAGACAGACGTCGACGTACTTGGAGTAGAACTAGACGTCTGTGTTGTAGCAACAGGTGTCTGCGATTCGCCAGCACCATACGTCCGAGTCACCGTGATGACAATGGTGGGATCTTGTTGCTCCCCGTGATAGTGTCCGTGCTTATCATATCCGTAATGTCCATATAGGTACGGCTGTTCAAGCCAAGCCGGACGGCTGGGTGTGGCTTGGTTCTGTTGAAGTCCGCTTCGAGTAATAGCGTTCAAGATGGAACTCTCTGCTGCCTGCACATGCTGAGAAGAAGCCTCGTCATGGGAATAATTGCCGCGGGTGAATGTCGGACCAGAGGATGTCGGCATAGGCAATGTCACGGTCGTGGTTGTAGTGCTTCGCTGCCACTCTTCTGGGTGAGTCCATTGTGGAACGCCAGTGTTCTGCTTTTGCTGTTGAGAAGGACCTTGCTGGTGGCAAGAAACGCCCTGAGAATTTCCATGCGTTCGCTGAGAAGACATGTCTTGAGGTGATCCATTCCGTTGCTGGGAGGCCATGTTCCAAGCCAGCGAATTTTGATGCTGAGGACCGGCCTGCTGCTGAGACCCACCCTTCTGAGCATCTCCCTAGGTAGGAACACGGTGAGCAATCACATGGAAAATAGGAGCAGTACCTACTCTGACAAGGTCCGGCTTGCGAGCGTCCTGAGAAGCCGGAGCAGTCCAACCTGCCCCACCCACATTCATAGATGCAGCACTCTGGGCCTGGGACGGTCCGCCCATTCCCATCGAGGGAACATTTTGCTGCTGAGGAGGTCCATGAAGAAGAGAGGAAGAAGAACTGGGGTAACGAGGTGCCGCAGCTACAGAAGCTGCAAGGCTGACAACAACAGGTATCGAATTCCTCATCTTGAGCAATAGACTGAAAGAAACAAAGGTGGAAGGAAAAGCACTCGGAGAAAGAAAACTAGGAGCACCGAGTATCTAATAATGCTATCAGGTCTGCATCGCCATAAAGGATGACGCAATGATTATTGCTCGTTTTTGGTCCTCGCCGAGCAAATCGACTTCGCCATCTGAATCTACTCGGTGCAAGGTTCTGCGAGAACGGTTCGCACCCATTTCAGTCGCGATGATGAGCCTACTAGATATCTCAAAATTCGCACGAATTTGGGTAGCCTATCATTGGCGTCCGTGGCTCGCTCCACTTGCTGCATGAAATCACGGCTGTTGTAATTGCCCGTTACAGATCCCTATGGAGAACAATGTCAATAGCGTCCCGTTACAACGCCATCATGGACAACTATTGTTCACAACTGTCCAAAATCCATGGCTAGCCTGACAAACCGCGCGATCAAGTTGAACTGCGTAAACTGGTACTATTATTGTTTCAAGCCATGTTCAGGAGCCTTCAAAGCCGGTGGGTGTCATTTGTGTGCAGATACATTTCTTCTGGTCCTGTAAGACGTGAGTGGGGCAGCAGAATAAGAAAGGAGCTGTGGGCATTGTATACTAATTAATAGCCCAGAGACTCGTCCATTGGCATAGGGCGAACTTCATGTTGTGGCCCTCTCAAATCATCGATCGTATCGGTAGCATAACTTTCTTCATGAATCGTATCTCATAACATCATATATCGCTCACTTTCAGGATTGGTCGTTTTCCTTGCCCCATCTCGTGCTCTCATCGCCTCCTTCCCAGCTCCTCTCTGTGTATCCAAGCCTCCTTTTGACTTCAACCACAGTCGCTTTGTCGCCTGTATTCTTGCCGATATTGTCGCTGATCTTTACAGCCGCGCGGCCTTCGCAGGAGGAGATCTTGATTACGATATTTAATGGGACGGATTTCTTGCCAGTCGAGAGGTGGGTGTAGTCATCTAGAGAATGGTTAGATGACTGACATTGCAGATGGACACGGATTGACACTTACTCGTCAAGAACGTGCCAATCCCAAAACTTGGCAAGAATCCCAACTCTTCAGCTTGCTTCTTGTATTGTAGGCATAGCTCAACGTTGAGGGAGTCGGAGAAGACGATGGCTTTCTTTTCTGTCACCCCTACTTTGTCGTAGAATTGTCGCATCGTTTTCATGAAGTCAGCTGGGTCGCCCGAATCTTGCCTGACACCTGTGAAAGCTTGGGCGTAGGTTGTCTTCGAATCAGCTCGGGCTGTTTGGATGAGAGAAGTTGTAGCTGGCATTGTTGAGCCTCTTACAGTGGAAGCTGTGACTGCCGCTGAGCCTGAAGCAGCAGTTTCCAAAGTTGGAATCACCTTGTCGAAGGCTTTGAGGAAGTCTGGCGTGCCGAATGTGTCCGTCAAGGCAATTGCAAGCACACCCTGTCCAAATGTGGCAACCCAGTACTTGAGCGCAGTCTCGTTGGCATGTTCGTAGTCGTTGGTAACCGCTGCAACTCCCATGAACCATTCGTGGGCGACTGTACCGATCGGGGTCAACTCATGCTTCATCGCGAAATGTACATTGCTGGTTCCTGAAAGTTTCCCAGGCCAATCGTTATGAGTAGCGTCATCTTGTGCTTGTCGAAGTCCTTGAAGAACCAAGTCTTGTGTGTGATAGTCTCGCCGTCTCCTGCTACCAAACTCTGAAATCGTGCAGCCGTTCTTCAGCAACTCTGTACCTTTCAGCTTCGCGTTCTCAACCTGCCCAGCATATGACCAGTCTCGATTTATGAACTTGAAATATGTCTCGCTTATCAGGGCCAGCAGCGGTATCTCGTATAGAATTGTCTCCAGCCATGTCCCGCTAGTCGTAAGCTCTATGTCGCCGGTGTCCTCGTCGCTGTTCGTGTCTTTCGCTGGTATGAAATTCAGATGGACTTGCTTATCTGGGTAAAGCCGTAAGGTAGAAAGGTATTGCAGGTAGGGTTCGTTGAGGTATGGGCACTTCGTTCGTAGGAAGGTGAGCTCGTCTTCGGATAACGATAGTTTCGCCAGGTTCTGTATCTGCTTTGATAGCCACCGCACAGCTTCTCTTGAGAACCTCATGTCTGGGGTCCGATTCGTATACTTGTAGGTGACGGTGACATCTGGAAAGTATTTGAGAACACAACATTGCATGGTCAGCTTGTAGAGATCGGTATCCAAAAGGGAGATGATTCCCTCCGCGAGCTCTGAATCCAACGCCATATCCGATGTTCGCGAGAATTTCCTAATAAGCGACGGACAGCCTACATTCACAGGAAAGCTGGTTGAATGTTGCGGGCGGGTTGGTACCTCCAGAGTTTGTAGGTTTCTGGAATAAAGCCACGGGTGGTCTCGTTGAGCTTGAGCTTCATTTAGGTCAGGGTCACTGGCCGATGCGATATCGGTGATTGACGCGTTGCAAGGCTGAGCGTTTAGTGTTATTGGATACAGGGCATCTATCCATCAAAAGATATATCCATGACCACGAGTCCCACTGCATTTCTAATTGTTAATTTGAGGACATGGAAAGCTAGATGTGATCTATATTCAAGGAAGTGTCCCTCAATCATCTTCGGTATATGAGACATGCGAAATCTTCCAGTCTAGGTGTCACCCAATAGCCGGACCACCGACCCGATCTATTGTGTCTCTGTCATGCATAACATCGTTCCTGTGTATTTCGAAATATCTACCAGCCAAATTTCTCAACCATGACATGGACATCCTTCCCTCTGCGTAACATGTCCGAACAAGCATTTCTTGTGGTTCGATTCATTCCATCAGGGCCACTGACGACAACTCCGATCCTCTCATCGCCGCCAACATATTTATATATCCAATCGTCCAAAACTTTGCGGACATCGGGCCGGCCTTTCTCAGATGTCGGCGCAGTGATACAGAGATCCAGGCCCCATGCCCTCAATTCTTCGAGCCTTTCCTCCGGCACCCAGGAGAGATGAGAACGGGATTGAATTACCCAGAGGAGGCAAACCTTTCTTTTTCTTCTGACTAGCCTCTGCAATGCAGCGGCTTCGGGATCTACAGAGGAGCTGCCTGGTTGCAGCAATGCCCAGATGAGTGGGAAAGCAACGGCAATCCCACTCCCGCCGGCAACCACGATAGCAAGATTCGCATCTTCGAGAGTTTCCAGTGGTCTTGAGGTTCCGTAAGGACCGTCGATTCGTACAGGGACGTCATCGTGTCCATGAGCATAATCAAGCAAGTCCTTTGAAAAGCCACCCTTGCCTCGGACGAGAAGCGAGAGCCATGCATGGGGCCCTTGATTTTGTGGCGAATTTGGTGCACCAGACGCAATGGTGAAGGGGTGCGCTTGTAGAAAGGCAGAGTGACTGAGCTTCGGGATGGTGATGAATACGTGATCTGTAGGCTTCCATCCTGACATGGTTGATTGAGGTAGTATTCGTCTCTTACTTGATGTAGTAATGGCCCAATTCATGGACACCATGACCGTCTCCCCGTCCTCAAGGACAGTGGTGGAAGCTCGCAGAGTCGAAGACTTGAGCATCATGCGAAAGACGACTCGATCCACTACCACAATGCCGAATGAGAGAGCAACATATGGCCTGGTAGTGTGGTAATGAAACCAGAGAAAGATCAAAGCAGCGAATTGCAAGACAACATGTGAGAGCAAGAATAGCTCATACCATCGCTGACGAAAGCTTCCCAGTGAGGTGAAATATAGTGATTCGTAGGCTATGAATGCTCCAACACCCGTCAACACTAAATTGTTCGTGAGGAAATGCCAGAGCGTGATGCGGAAAAGGGGTAAGAGCATGGTGTACCACACGCCCAAGTTACCAGCTGCATGGAGCAAAGCCAGAAAACACATCAACTCTCCCAATCGTCGATGAAAAATGTTGAGCGACTCGTACGACTGGCCGGTAAGCCATTTCATTGGCTGGTTCTTCGCAGCAAACAGATAAAGCAAGGGCAAGTTGACCATAAAAGCACACCCGAGTCGATCTGCATAGACGAATAACATCCGACTCTCTAGAGGGATGCCGAATAGACAGTAGAAAAGGTTGATGCCAAGAAGGGCAAGCACCACGATCGTGGTTCCATTGTCTGGCATTGTCTTATTGACGACGGTTATAGGACGAGGCTGATAAGCAAGGAAGGCCCTAAGCTTTCTCGCGACCAAAGTCCATCTGGAGATTTGGAGTCTCTCAGTTTGGCGTAGCAGAGGCCTCGACTCGTCGGCCTTGCTTCTGAAATATGGCGGGGTGGCATTTCCGCTTAGGGTGCTACTCGAATCCGAAGAGCATTCTTCGTCTGACAGTGAACCATCTCGATGTTTTGCCTGCTCTTGCTCTGCGGAAATTTCGCGTCTCTTGCGCTGCTCAGCATTCCATCTTTCCCTTCTTCGATCAGCAGCGATGATGAGTATGATCAAAAGCAGGACGAGGTTGTAGGAGTGTATGAATTTCCGAGAAAAGTTCACACCTTCCAGCAGTGGTTCAAACGGCGAATGGGTACCGTTGGATCGTGGTCCATCGTTCGAGACCGAGACGGCTGGCGGAAGCGTGGTACGAAAGAGGACTGAAAAAGAGCCTTGGAAAGGACCCATGGACTGCCACAATAGGTCAACCGACCTGTCAGTGCGTGATGAGGCGGTACAGAGGAGTTATAGAGGTGATGCAATGATAAGATGAGAGAAGTCTTATCAATCTGATCTCCGAGGTTCGGGACGGAGGTCTCGAGTCATGCACCGGAACATCCTCCCTTTGTCAGATCCGCCTTCTGCTCATCGTCGTCTCTCTTCCACAATCAGACTCAACGCCAGAGAGCCTTTCTCATACAGGCGACTCCACAACTCAGCCTCGCTGCAACTCTTCTCAACACCATTCCTACCATTGGAGAAATCTATGTGGAAAGACCGCGGCACGCCGCCAAATACGTAATGCCCTATCGTGGAACGCGAGATCTTCAAGGATTCCTGGATCAAAGAGTTGCGTTCTATACCCCTTGTACGATACTACGTGCCAATACTCGACAATCTTCCACACTTCGCTTTTCAATCTGGAACTGGCTCGCCACAAACTGTGGCTGTGTGGTAACTTTGATCCAAAAACATGACTTCTGTCGTTTGATCCGTGTCCGCCCATAAAATGCTGCTCTGTCTGCTTGAACCTACATTATGAGCTGTCCCTCTCTATCACTACCCGAATATTTGCCCGGAACTGGGGCAACATGCCGCGCTTCCTGTCTCTCGTTTTACTTCTATCACTCTCCACATTTTCTTCAGCGCTTCCTAAATCAGTCGTTACTACGTCGACGAATGCCGCCTGCGATTTGTATGGTGTCTATCGAATAATGAACAGCTCCTTGACGGAGTTCATGGACCTGTTCCGCTCTCCGGATCGACCAGATTGCTACCACTGGTGTACGAATGGCTGCTCGAAGTCGCCAGACTCTTGGATAGGAGTCGACCCATTCACCAAGATATCGTTCAAACCGGCATGCGCTCGGCATGACTTCTCCTGGCACAACCTGAAGGTAGCAAACCGAATGCGATCAAGTGACCTGAACTGATCAACCGGCAGAGATTTGGCGCCTTCAACTCAGGTAATAAACTCAATGCGGACGAACATCTTCGCACAGGTCTCAAAGAATTGTGTGGGAAACATGAAACTTGCGGTAGCGAAGTGGCGGGTCTATACTACCACGCGGTTCGGCTTAATCAGGAACCTGCGGAGAAACATAATACGTGGGGTCCAGCAGAGTTGGCGAAACAGCTTGACTGCACAGTCTTTCCGGGATGTTGTTCGAACCATAGTGATGAAAAAAAGTGTGGAGAAGAAAGGCTGCCGGGGCAATTCAAAGGAGATCAATCATGCGTCGCTCGATAGCGAACGTCCATCAGTGTGAGGGGAAACGGCTGATATGACAGTGTACGATTTGGGAAGTTTGTGTTCACTCGATATGCTCGTTTGATAGACAGCGAATTTGAGCATACCCGAACATGACATCGGTCACTTCTTGCTTGTACGTATACTGTACATCCGCTAGACGATCGAGAGCCTCAACAAAACTCGTGGTTAGACATTATCTCGCATCAATGGCTTTGGCCTTTGGCCGCTACGAAGACAACACTCTGAGACCCGACACCAAGGGACCTGCTCATACAAATGGTTGCGAAATCCACCCGATACATTACGAAACGAATGAAAGGCCATGATACGAATACAACTAAGTCCTGGTAACAGCGAGGTGAATCTCTCGGTGATGGTTGGAAGGACTTTGTTGAGACTCTCGAAACAAGTGTCTGGATTATGTGCTTGGTGTTACTGTGCTACAGATATGTAATATAAGACTCTCATCAAAGCACTAGAAAGAAGTCTCGAGCTGGAATTATATCGATTTGTATCGCTGTCTAATGATTGAGGCCCATCAATGCCTATAGGTAGAAAAATCTGATAAACATCGAGATTGGCCGAACGAATAGAAACAAATACCAAGCTTAATAATAAAGAATATTTGTACTTTCCTAGCCCTTGCGAATATCCATGTGGTTGAATTATCGAACTCTTCAAGTTCACCTCATTCTGGATCAATATTCCCCAGAACAGAGCTCGAAAACCAAAACCAAAACACTCGAATCTGTTGAGATTCTGTACAGGCCTGATCCCTATGCCGCTAGACGCTTGAAGTTACCGACGCAGATCTCCACCCACCAGTATGCTGCAAGATGAATAGGCCGATCTCGGCAGACAACATCATCTTTCTTTCGCAAGCTGTTTCCGGGAGATCTTAGTCGCGAGCTGCAATGACTCCACATTGTGCGGCATGGAGTATATCTAGCTGCTCGCCATGTAGCCTGTCTAGACATCAATTACTCTAGCTATGGCCGTTCCCACTGGCAAGCCCTCAGAAACCTCCCCTCTGCTACCCAAGCCAGACCAAGACCTACTCGAGGCCCCACAACCTGTAGATGCCAGTGGAGGACTCGTTCCAGAGGGCGCGGGCCCCTATCAAGTTTATGGTGGGCGAGACGATGAAGAGCAGGGCGGAAGTGGACCAAAGACACACGAAGGAATGCCCGAAGTGAGAAGGCAGATGAAGTACCTTATGCCGGCTTTAGGTATTGGAGTATGCGCGACGGTATCGGCTTCTCTCGTGGACAACTGAAGCTTAGCATCGCCCAGGTATTCCTCGCAGCAGCTGACCAAACAATCATTGTGTCTTCGTATGGGCGCATCGGATCAGAACTACATGCCTTGTCTAGGACGTCTTGGATTGCTACTGCGTAGGCTCGACAAACTGCGAACACATGCGCGATCTGACATATTTTACAGGTACTTCCTCACGCTGACGGCCTTTCAGCCCTTGGTATACATCGAATCCCCTGTCACATCTCGCTCGTTCACTTCTAACAATCTCGTAGTATGGGAAGCTATCTGATATCTTCGGGCGCAAACCATGCCTTCTCTTGGCTTATACTCTATTCGGGCTGGGCTGCCTTTTCTGCGGCCTCGCAAAGGACATAAACCAATTGATTCTGGCTCGAGCTTTTGCTGGCATAGGAGGAGGAGGCATGACCACGGTCGTCAGCATCTTGTTGTCAGATGCTGTTTCTCTTCGAGATCGAGGCCAGTGGCAAGGTTATATCAACATCCTTTATGCTGGTGGAGCTGCCACTGGGGCTCCACTAGGGGGCATTCTGTCCGATACCATAGGCTGGCGTGCGGCATTCTTGGGACAGGCTCCGCTCTGCCTGTTGGCCTTCGTTACTGTTGGACTACTGTTGAAAATGCCTAAGGAGGATGAGAGTCACTGGAGAGAGAAGCTTCGGCGAGTTGACTTTCTCGGTGCTCTTGTTCTTCTTCTCGCTGTTGTGGCATTGCTGCTAGGTATGGATCGTGGCAGCAACGTCTCTTGGAGGGACAAATACACGATTGCATGCGTGTGCGGGTCTATTCCTCTCTTCATCTTATTCGTCGTGGTCGAGACCTATGTGGCGACGGATCCATTCGCCCCTGGACACATCATCTTCGAGCGTTCTCATCTAGCGGCATATCTCTGCAACTTCTTTGCCTTCGGGGGCTGGCTTGCTGCACTCTTCTTCGCTCCGCTGTACTTCCAGACTATTGGTGAAATGAGCGCCACGCAAGCCGGTCTCCGGCTCATTCCTTGCATCATTCTGGGTGTGTTGGGATCTTTGACTGCCGGCTTTTACATGAAGTGGTCTGGGAGGTACTACTTTATCACAGTCATTTGCTATTCGACACTTGTCCTCGGAATGGTTGATATTCTGCTTTTCTCTGGCCTGGCTGTTGCTTCGATGGGCGGCATGATACTCGGCACCATGATTTGCTCGTTCTCCAACGGCGTTGGAGTCACGACTACCTTGGTTGCCCTCATCGCCAATGCAACCCACGAAGACCAGGCTGTGGTGACCGCTTGTTCGTACCTCTTTCGCTCACTCGGGAGTGTCATGGGCGTATCTTTGTGTGCCACGGCCGCGAATTCGGCTTTGAGAGCTGCCTTAACGAAGGAGCTAGGCGATGGTCACGATGCAGAGGAGATTGCCCGCAAGGTTCGCCAAAGTCTGGAGTATGTAAAAACTTTGAAGCCCGAGGTTGCTGAGATTGTAATGCGCTGCTACGGGAAAAGCACGCAGGCTGCGTTTGCCATTGGACTTGTTTTTGTCCTTGGAAGCGCGGTGTCAGCCTTTTTCCTGAAAGAGAAGAGGCTCGGACGATGAAATCCGAGGTCGTTGCCAGGCTAGAGAACTGGCTGTCTTTGGGAGCATTCCTCACGCGCAGTATCGAAAGTCGAGATATCTTGCAATCAAAATCAAAGCTTCCCTCACACTGCAACCCTCAAGGTTTGTCATCTCGGATCTCGGTGACACATGGCGAGTGAACTACAATCATCGTTTCCCAGCACACTTGACTGACCCGTCGTGAGCAACACCACTTACCCATTCTATTCCCTCCGCTTGCAACAACTTCCTGTATGTGCGCCCGAAGAAGTGGCTGGTGCCAAATTTTCATGGCTCCGATTACCGGGTCTGGCAATGGTGGGTGTGAAGGTGGAGAGAGGAAATTCCTGTTGCGAAAAGCATTAATTTTCGCAGCAAGTGCGAAGTATTAGTTGGCTATATCAGATCATCATGCATAGAAGACGATCGACCAGTGACCACAAGACATACGCAATATTATATATGCAAACTCACTCCAGATTTGCCCATGACGCGACCGTTCAGAAGTCCAGAACCGGTTCCGACTCCTCCGACCTCTTATTCTTGCCGTCACTCAAAATATGCTTCATCAAAAACAAGAGGCTAATCACCAACCCCAACGCAGCCAATCCACACCCCATGTACCAAGCACCTCTGTACCCCAGCAACAAATCCTTCTCGTTCGTCCCTCCATGATTGACGTGCACCTCCACGGTCCCCGCGAACCCCAGGCCAATACTGATGGCATAAGCAACCACTGTGTTCACCAAGCTGGCCGCGATACCCTGATGCTCCTTCTTCACTGCATCCGAGAGGATCAAAGTGGCGGCAGGGAAGGACATGTCCATGCCCCAGGGAATCACGCAGGTGCAGACAAATGTCTGCGCCCAGTAGATTTGGTGAACGGGCGCGGTCATGATGATGATGGTACCCGTTGTGAAGAAGGTGAGGGCTATGACCATAAGGACTGCTGGACGAACTTTTCCGAGGAGCCAGCCTGTGGCTAATGCTGCTAGGGCGCCGGAGACGCAGACGGGGGAAATCTGTGGGGGGGTTTGTTAGTTGAGTTGGGGTAGTGGTGGTAACTTGAGGGAGAGGGAGAAGAGACGTACCCATGCAGATGCGAGAATGGGTCCGATGCCTCGGAGGATTTCGACGTATTGCCAGATGTAGTATGCCCATATACCGAAACAGGCCCAGCCAAGAGCGGTACATGCTAGCACGAATCCGACGGTACTCGTCAAGCATTCTTTGGGAATGAGAGGATGTTTTGCCCAGCGAAGTTCGATGTAGAAAAATAATGGCATGAGGGCTATTCCTAAGATTAGAGTGACGATGATGTACGCTTTGTCCCATCCCACGATTGGCGCCTGGTTCCAGGCGAAGTTGATCAAGATGAGAGCGGTGATACCGACCGTGGCACCTTCGAGATCTAGTTCTCTGACTTTTTGGCTGAGGGACATAGTTTCGAGGGCGTCTTTTGGTGGTTCGGGGATGGCGTAGTAGCCGAGTACTGTTATGATTGCCAGAGCTATTGCCAGAGCCCAGAATGCCCATGGCCACCATGCCAGTTGACCGAAGATGGCGGCGAAGACCGAACCTACGATGCTTCCGTTGGGTGCCATGGCACCGAAAATGGCAAAGATCATGGCTTTACGTTTGCCGGGCGGGTAGGTGACTCCAAGGATGGCAAGACTGTTTGGCAGGGCTATAGCTGGGCCGATCCCTTGCAGGACTCGAGCAAAGATGAAGAGAACGTGGTTTGAGTACACGGCGAGTCCACAAACCATGGACCATATTGCGAACCACGCGAAGCCTATCAAGAGGAGACGCTTGTGGCCGAAGGCGTCTCCCAAACGTCCTGAGATGAGAATGAAGGTGCCGACAGTCAAGGAGTAACCTGCAATGAACCATGATAGCACACCTGGATCTGTGACTCCGAATGAATCGCCAATGATGTGGAGGATGGAAAGAAGTTGTCCCAATCCGGCTTCTGTGTATCCCGTTAGTTCAGGCCTCCAAGCAAGACACTGGGTAGCTAACGTGTCATAAAATTTGCCATACTGTGGAGGCGACATTGTCAGCAAAAGCCCGATGTGTCAGTCACAGGACCTTACCATAGAACGCCAACAAAAGCTATTTCTCTCGGCAGGGACAGAGTAGCAGCAATGGAAACAGCCGACTTTGTCCTAGAGAGGTCTCCATCCCTCCCGTCCTTGCTCACTCTCTTTTCCACATCTGCACCGTTCCACTCTCGTTGCTCCCCATTCGATACCGGCGTCAAAATCCCGGAAGATAACTCTTGTGGTATCTCATCTTTTGACTCGGTTTTCTCTCTGTGGTCGAAGGCCATGGTCGCAACAGAAGCAGTCTGTCGAGAGATGGAGAGCCGCAGACTCCTCTTTATTCACGGACATGGCTTTTGGAGGCTCCACTCATTATGACCTTGTCGGGAGGAATGTGGGACCCAAGCTACCCGACGGCAGGGTCATTCAGCCATCGGATCTTCCATTGTTGCTTGATAATTCTCCAGTCGTGATGACATTAGCATCGGGCGGCAGTGCGGAAACATGGCCGCGAGCGCGCGAGGCCGAATCGGCTGAGGAGATGAGGCGCTGGGGAGTGTTGAGCATGAAGTCTTGTAGTAGAGCTGAAGTCTTTCAGCAGAGAAGCATCCATGGATATCGACTGAGTCTGACATGAGCCGTGCAATCCGTTTCATGAATCAGGTTGCCAAGTGTCTCGTTCTCGCGTCTACCTCGACTCCGAGTCGCGAGTGCCGAAACAGTCCCCCTTTTCCCTCAACCTCATCTGTGGCACAGGTCAAGGAGCTCACCATGGGAGCATGGGAGGAGCCAGAAACGGTCAAAGGTTTCAAAGGCTCGGATTGTCACCGCGTGGTTCAGTCACTATGTACTGAACGCCGGCTGAAGTGGGCTGAAGGATCAACGGAAGAGATTGAGGACAACAAGACGCGGGACACGAGTTGCTCAATGTAGATTTCATCTGCAGATGAGAGGCATCAAACCAACATCAGCCTGGACCAATCTCCTCCTCCAAGCCCGTAAAGTAGCTGCTGGTCACCTTCATAAAGGGAAAGCATAAAAGCTTATACTATACATCGAGATGGAAAGATTTCACCATGTATTCTCTGTCACTCTCAGCCCTGAAGCAGTAGTTTGGCAAGGAAAGTATCTCCTACGGCTATAAATGGAAGATACAGCCGGATTTGTGCGGACATGAGAGTACGATGCACCACTCAGTCAAGGCAGGAACGAGCTACCTCGTACTACTTGTTGTTCAACATCCGCATCATCTCCATAGCTGGCAGGCTCGTCGCTGCCGCATCGTCGATGGCTGCCAGTAGTCTTCTCTACGACGCGCTCACTGATATCTCTCGTCTCTTATCTCGCCATTTTTGTACATTCCAAGTAGTAGACACATGATCAGCGATGCTCCGTCTAGTCTTACTGGTCTCAACCATGGTTCCCATTCGCACCATCGTTTCGAGACATTTGTCCTTGCCTGCCTCGCTTATGGTATTTGGGGTTGAGAGGGTGAAGGGTTCGTTCAGGATTGTGCGGATGGAGCGGTGGCCTAGGGCGTCGGAGATTGGGCCAGAGAGGGTGGCTGCGCAGAGGAGTTTGGCGAGAGTATCGAGGGTGGTATAGGTGTAGGTTTGGAGAGTGGCATTGTCGTTTTCATCGGTGAGGTGGGAGAGGGCTTTTGATTAACGCTCTCTTCTTCTTGAGGAGATCTATGTAGTTGGCTGTCCTTGGTGTCTGAGGCTCTCTCCTAGACGGTCTGCTTGACAAGACTTCTTCTTAGGTGGCAACCTGGAAGTCAGTTCGAATTCACACTGTTCTACTGTCAGCTTGCCCGCATCTGCTCTCAAAGCCCTACGATGAAGTCTACGACGTTTAGAGAACATCACGTCTCAAAGTCGAAGGAACCTCGCTCAATCCCCATGGTGTTCATGTTCGTAGCAATGGCGCGCTGTTGCCGTAGAACCTCCGGATTTCACGACAGCATTCGTGTCGTTGTACCCTCCTCACTCCATGGTCATGGCTCATATTGAAATAGCTGGCGTCGATAAATCGAGCAACAACACCTCTGAAGTTGAGGTGTACAGTCATCTCGAGATAGCGCGATCCGATCGATGGACATTCGCGAGGTTTTCGCATGCCCATGGGGTTAGCAAGGTGCGTCATCTCAGTTCAGCGCGCTACAGTAGCATCATACCAACCATATATGTTACTTCTTCAATGAAGTAAATAGGGGATATAGTTATTGTGGTATTAGTTTCTTCTTCACTTCCCCGTCCGCAGACGAGGAAAAGCAATGAAAAAAACTTGTAGCTTCTCTTTGATTGAGCGTGTCATCCTTAGTGCAGGGGCCATGCTAATCTTCTCTGTATCGTTTCAAATTGACCAAATGTTCCGAAGAACTGAGGAAGAAGAAGGGAGGGAGAGGAAAAACGAGCTTATATTGAAGATTTGAAAGACGATGAGTAAGCGATGAGTAAGCTGTGACGGGGCCTCTCCTGTGACAAAGCGTAAGCTAGGCGCCTAGCGTACCAGAGTTTGCTGTCTCTGGCAACAGGAGCGTCTGATTGGCTGTTCAGCTGACAAGTCTCGTGATCTTTGGGACTCACTCGCTCAAGGAATGTGGGAGTGGAAGTTTCCTCCTTATCTTCCAAAAGCGTAGATCGTCGGATGTTGAGAACTTCTCCAGTTTTTCTCCTGCGGGATTGAAGTTATCAGGCAGATTTGCGGTTGTAATTTATCACGTTATCTCGTCCGCCGAATCCCGCGATTGTGACTGACAACTTGAAGCACTACAACAGTTTCAACCTCTCGTGCCATCGACTCCCTCTGGATCTGGTTTCCCTAATCGAACGGCCCAGCGAACGTGGGGCGACCTACGGAGGACATCAGTCTTCCCAGTGAAGCCTTTCGACAAGACTTTCCCTGCTATGGCACCTTTCACGAGCATGAGAAATGAATACGCCCATTCGCCTTACTTAGTTGCTGGATCGAGTAGAGCGGAACGACGTTCTCCTCACCATCTGGAATTCTGGATCCACTCCACTGGCTTCGGACTACGATCTGACTCTCTTTTGCAATGACACAGTTGCTTGTCCCAGGAAGTTGCACCTTCAATAACGAATCCGCTCCGACTACCAGAGGTATCCTCAATGGTTAGAGATGAAAATGTTCGTGATGCCTTGTGGTTCGCCCCGAAATGATCCACTGTGCGCTTAAAAAACTTCATTCCGCCACCGGTATCTACGTTCTTATCTGTTGCTCCACACCTGTTTGCGAGCAACGAAATCTTATGCCGTTGTTGACCATGGAGACACACCCGAATGAGATACGGCTAATCACACTTGTGCTTGCCGACCATATAGTGCGGGGAACGCTTTTCTGGGCACGCTAGAATTCTAATGGAAGTTTCACAGCCAAGCGCGGCTTATGCCAATAATTTCAAAGAGCATGGCGAACTGTAACACCATCTAGCCACTGCCTACAAAAGTCCATCAATTCGAGCCGGTCCATGCTCCGCATTTTCTTATCAACTTAGCTTCGGAGGTGGGTGTCGAAATATCCTAGACTCTTGCCGCCAAGAACTCTGCCCAGTCTGCCACGCCTGCCCAGCGGAGTAGCACTCCACACACGGCAGACCAATCTCCCTTGCACAACATGATCAACAGTAGCATCTCTGGGAGACCACTGTCGTCTGTCCGGTTGCTCTTATCGAAGAATGTTCCATCACCTTCCCCATTGGGATCGGGAATCTGAAATACCCAGCGCGATGCTACCACAGGGTTTCTTCGATAGCCTCTTGGCTCACTTGCCACAGCGGGGAGAACTATATGTTACTCTTGCAGATGCGGCGATAATGGTCACCTGCGTGCTCTTCACATCACAACGGATATTTCTCCTCTCCACTTCTGCAATTGGAGTTTACCACTACACACAATGCCTGCTCTCCCTAACGAAGATGCGGCTATCATGGCAGCGGCAGAGGTGACGGGGGAACCTTCCAAGGGGCACATGGATGAGACCAAAAGCTTAACGACGACAACCAGCCCCCCACATGAGGAAGAGCATGAACAGATTTCGGATGAAGATTTGAGGAACCTTCGTCGCGTGTCTGGCAAAATCCCCTGGGTTGCCTTCACAATCGCATTTGTTGAATTGTGTGAGCGTTTCAGCTACTATGGAACAGTAAGGATGTATGACTTTATGCGCAAGGCTTTAGCTGATAGAAGCAGACTGTCGTTTTTGTCAACTTTTTGCAACAGCCACTGCCAGAAGGTTCACCGAGCGGCGCCGGCTTCGATGGTCAATCTGGTGCTCTAGGAATGGGCCAAAGGGCTTCCACTGGTCTGACCACCTTCAATCAGGTATTTTGGGTTAGATCCTAACTCGGGCATCATCCGCTGACCTCAGAATTAGTTCTGGGCTTATCTCACACCACTTCTTGGAGCCTACATTGCAGATGCGCATTTAGGCCGCTACAAGACCATCCATATTGCCATTCTCGTCGCTATTATCGGCCACATTGTACTCACAGCATCTGCGGCGCCAAGCGTGATTGCGAAGCCAAACACTTCTATTGGTGTTTTCTCAGTTGGTCTCATCATCTTCGGAGTTGGGACAGGCTTATTTAAATCGAACATCTCTCCCCTCCTTGCCGAGCAGCAAGTGGTTACTAGGATGGTTATTGAGACGACAGCCAAAGGCGAACGGGTCCTTGTAGATCCTGCTGTCACCACTTCTCGTATATTTCTTTACTTTTACATGTGCATCAATATCGGTTCGCTTGTCGGCCAGATCGCGATGGTGTATGCAGAGAAATATGTCGGATTCTGGCTGGCCTTCATGTTGCCGACCGCAATGTTCTTGATTGCTCCGATTGTGCTTGCAGTCTTCAAGAAGAAGTATAGACTCTCACCACCCACCGGTTTTGTCTTGTCGAAATTCTTTCGTATGTGGACAACTGCAATGAAAGGGAAATGGTCCCTCAATTTTGTCAAGATGAAAAGAGAGTTCACATGGGACACTGTCAGACCGTCCTTGATTCCAGTAGCACAAAGACCTGCCTGGATGACTTACGACGATGCATGGGTAGACGAGGTTCGCCGGGGGTTGATGGCCTGCAAAGTCTTTTTGTTCTTGCCTCTATACTGGCTTGCATATGGGCAAATGACCAATGTAAGTTTCGATGGATAATGTCTTGTAATTTTCGCTTACAAAACTTTAGAACTTGACTTCACAAGCTGCAACTATGAATCTTCATGGCGCACCAAACGATCTCATTCAAAATCTCAACCCAATCTCCATTGTCATCATGATTCCAATCTTCGATTTCTTCATATACCCCGCTCGTAAGTTCGAGCCAATTGATTCCGTGCTACATGAGAACAGGCAACTAAATGGTTTCGATAGTCCGCAAAGCTCGCATTCACTTCACACCAATCAAGCGTATGGCATGCGGTTTCATCATGGCCGCCCTTGCAATGGTCGCCGCCTGTGTAACGCAACACTACGTCTACAAGCTGAGCCCTTGTGGCACTGAAGCAGCGACCTGCCGCGACGCTGATGACAATGTCCTCTATTCCGAGATCAACGTCTGGGTCCAAACAGTTCCCTACGTATTCATCGGTATTTCCGAAATCTTCACATCGATCACAGGTCTTGAATATGCCTTCTCCAAAGCACCGACTAACATGAGAAGTTTTGTCATGGCTATCAACCTTGTTATGAACGCTTTCTCGTCGGCGATTGCTCAAGCTATGGTTGCATTGGCTAACGATCCGCTCTTGGTTTGGAATTATGGTGTTGTTGCTGTTATCGCCTTTGTCAGTGGTATCGTGTTTTGGCTCTGCTTCAAGAAGATGGATGCCGATGAGGATAAGTGGAATATGATCCAGGAGACAACGTACAAAGGAAGGAGAGGTAGTGTGATTGCCAATGATCCCGAAGCTGATGCTGTCGCGACTGCTGGTGCTCGGGGTAGCTTGGAGAAATCTTCGTTGTGAAGATGGAAGGGACGAGGCTGGCAGCAATTGGACGGTAGTCTGAGGGTTGTCCCAGTGACTTTTCGTGTATTCAGGCTCAATTGAAAAATTATAATTCGCCATATCTGCTCGACATCATCACAACATCAGCAATTCTCAGAAGTGTCATTTTGCACGGGCAACAACTATTTATCGTGGAAACGATCAGGCTTCAGCTCATACCTACGCTATTTGACATATCGAAGGAAGGAAGGCATTGTGAGAAGTCATGTACGTGCTTGGGGGCAAGAATTGATCAAGCACGGAATTTGATAAGTTGGCCGGATGTTGTACATAAGAGTTTCTGGCGATATGAGAATGAATAGTAACAGGATTTCTACGTACCCAATTTCAATTCAGAGTGTTGTAAAGGAGTTGATATTTTGGAAGATTCCGCCCAATTTGATTGCCACCGCTCGGGCCAGACTCGTGACTGCGTGTTTTCGTCCGACACGTAGGTCCGTCCGATCTCCTTCTTCAATCTCGCATCCTCCACAAACAGCGCGTCTTCAATGGATGCCATTCTGCTCGGCCTCAATGAGCAACAGAAATGCGCCGTGACGAGTCTCTCTACCTCCCTGCAGGTGCTGGCGCCTCCAGGTTCCGGCAAAACAAAGACCTTGACCACACGCGTCGCGTGGTTGATCGCGCAACAGGGGGTGAAGCCATGGAACATGATAGTTTGTACATTCACGATAAAGGCTGCAAAAGAGATGAAAGAGCGGATACGAAGCTTCATCGGGGAAGAATTCGAGTCCAAATTGGTCCTAGGAACGTTCCATTCGATTGCACGACGGTATCTGACCAGATATGGCCACTGCATTGGTATTGCTAAGAACTTTGGCATTGCAGATACCAACGATTCTATGGCCATCATAAAGAGAATTGTAAAGCGACATGATTATAACTTGGAGCCTAAGCAGGCAAGGACTCGCATATCAAAGAAAAAGTCTGAAGCAGCAGTCGGGGAAGGAAAGGCTAGGACCAAAAAGGATACAGAACAGCAGGAATTCGAGAGCATTTACGAGAAATATGAAGAGGCTTTGAAAATTTCAAACCTGCTCGATTACGACGACCTGCTCTTACGATGCGTGGAGCTGCTGAAACGGCATCCAGCGTGCGTCAACAATATCGAAGCTGTTTTGATAGACGAGTTCCAGGATACCAATCACGTTCAGTACGAGCTCATGTCTCTTTTTGCCCAGCATCGCTTTCCGGCACCTAAGAGGAGGATTCCGAGCATCACGATTGTAGGAGACCCAGATCAGAGCATCTATAGCTTTCGATCTGCCGAGATCAAGAATCTCAAGAAAATGGAGAGGCAATACGCAGACACGCAGATTGTTCTGCTGGAGGAGAATTACCGCTCTTCTGCTTCTATCCTTCTATCCGCTGTAGAAATCATCGAGCAGGATGAAGCTCGACCTCAGAAAGGATTGCGAGCAACACATGGCCGTGGCGAAAAGCCAGTTCTGCGCGCATTACCCTCTGCAAAAGCAGAGGCATCATGGATTGTCTCGGAGATTCAAAGAATTATCGCATTGACTGGAAATTTGTTCAATCACGCGGACTTCGCCATTCTCCTTCGATCTGCTAATCTGTCTCGACTTATCGAAGCGGCCCTTGGAAAGGCTGGTATTGCCTATCGAATGGTTGGAGGCAGCAGGTTCTTCGATCGAGCCGAAATTCGTCTCCTTCTCGACTACCTCCGAGTTGTCAGCCAACCACAATCAAGCGACGCCGTCGCTCGAGTCATCAATAATCCTGCGCGCAAGGTTGGCGATATAACCATCAAAGCTTTGCTCGAGGAGGCTGAAAGCAAAAATCAGAGTCTATGGACCCTGGTGCTGGATGCTTCGCAGGGAAGACGGAGGCCGAGCACGAAGATCACCTCAATGTGCCAACAAGGATTGGAAGCCTTCACGAACATTATTCTCACGTCTCAAAAGAAAATGGCCGAGGAGTCATGCACCCTCATCGATCTCCTCAATCACATCATGAAGAAAATCAAATTCAAGGAACATCTAGAATCAAAGTACCCCGAAGATGTCGAGACTCGACTGGGAAATGTCCAGGAGCTAGTCAATTTGGCTAGTGACAGTTCTTCCCTGCAGACGGGGGATGATTTGAGCGACGAGTCACTGATCGAGCTCGAAGGTATAGAACAGCAAGCTGCCTCGGGGCCTGAAGCAGTCCTGACCAAATTTCTCGCCAACGTTACACTTGCTTCTGCAGTTGACGCGAAACAGGTTGATGAGGACGCACCCAAGCAAGTCACAATCTCGACCATCCATGCTGCAAAAGGTCTCGAGTGGCCGGTCGTGTTCATACCCTCGGCGTACCAAGGATCGATACCACACTCGCGGGCCGACGACACTGACGAAGAGCGCCGGCTGCTTTATGTTGGTATGACAAGAGCGAAAGCTATGTTGTACCTCAGCTGCCCGAAGAAGAGCTCTTCCAGTGATGCAACGATCCTTTCACCATTCCTATCTGGAACAAGAATTGCACCTAGATTCACTACCAGAGGTCCCGCTTATGGTTTCGAGGCAGCCAGATCTCTTGCAAGCATCCTAGGTCGTGCGTGTCCTTCCGAGGAATTCATAATTGATGCTATGCTCAAGATTGACAACCCAAAAGACGATTTTTGGCCAGAGGATGGTGAAGACAATGGACGACCTGAGAACGATTATCTATCCGGTCAACATTTCAGCAGTGATTGGGGGTCCAATTACCGTAGTGACCCACTGACTATGGGAGAGACAACGCTCTGCGCATTTAAGAGACAGAAGATTGGCCAGAGATCATATTCTTCAAATTCGAGTGTCAATGTTGGATTGCCGACTCCTGGTGCATACTCTGTCAACAACACAACGATCTCCTCCGGCTTCAAGAGTGCCGGTTTAGTGCGCAAGGAACTCGAAGAACAATTCGCTAGAGAAGCAGCACAAAAAAGCGTCGCCGAGAGCCAGCAACCAAGCAAAATAAAACCCGCTCTCAAATCCGGGCGAAGCAGAAAGCAAGCCACCGGTCAAGGCAACATCCTCAGCTTCTTCGGAAAACCGAACACCTCGACTCCCGCTGAGCAGGCCACTCCTCTACCTCTCCCCTCACACCAGGAACGCCGAATTTCTACAAAACGCCCACAGGACTCACTCCGTGACGTCTCAAACCACATCCCCGCCTCCCTACCTTCAAAAACCCCAAGTATCCCATCCTCGTTCACAGTCCATAAACCACGCACCACCACTTCAACAGGCCGCCCACCAAAAACACTCCACGAAGAAGACAACGAGTCAACTCGACACGTCATCCTCTCCAGCTCACCCCCAAAACCCGAGGCCGACACCCACTTGCCTGACGCAGACCCCCCCATTCCCATCAAGGAAAACGTACCCGTGCCAGCGGCGAGTATGCATACAACCACGATGGCTAGATTGAACCAGGGACCGAAAAGATCTCTAGGGATGAGGAGGATGCAAGGATGGGGTGTTGGGAAGGATAGGGTGAATAAGCCGTTTTCTGCGCCGAGACCTGGTGGTGGGGGAGGGAGGTCTTGATCATGTACGCTTTTGCGGTTGGATTCGGGTCAAATGTGTTGTTTGGTAGGTAACTCGGTAAAGGGTATAGGTTTCTCCAAGTTCAGAGAAAGGGTGACGGATTATTGGAACCATTGAAACGAAACAAACAAAACTTTCATTGTCCAAGTTCTCAAAATGCCTACTTCAGGGGTATCATACCATCCCGAAACCAGTACGCCATTCAAAATGCTAGACACCCTTCAAAGCCTTACCCTTCAACATTCTTCTGAGCAAAGCGACCTCCTCCCTCAACCGATCCACCTCATCTTTCAACTCTTCACACCCCTCGCAAATCAATGTAGCATCTCCTCGACAGCCCGGCACCCCATGCGCACACCCACTCTTCAACTCATTCCCACTAACCTCTCCCAGCGCAGCCCGTTCCTTGACAGGACTAGACGCCGGACTAGAGGCAGGCACAAAAGCCAAGCTCGCTTTTCTCGGTACATAACGATGCACAGGCACGGGTCCGTGGAATGAATGTGCAAATCCAGGTGGCAATGTCGCAGCAGAATCAAGTCGACTTCTAGGACTTTTCGCTGCCGCTTTCGCTGCCATTGCCTGCTTTGTCTGCTCAATTTCCCTCGCAGTCGGTGCACTGCGACTCTTTCTTCGGTGTGTAGGCTGGCGCCGAATATTTGACGGAGATGATCCATGACCTAGATCTGTGAGGGGAGGCGATGGAGAAGGACTATAGCCTTCGTGTCGTCTACCAAAGTCCGTCTTCTCAATGCGTTCGTTCGGCTCAGAAAGGGTTGATCTCGTTTTGACTCGTGGTGAAGCAAGCTTGATCTCAACGGTCATTTTCTGCATGACGCCACGTCGTGGTCTACGATCCGTTTCATCTTCTTCAATGTCGTCCCACACGGGCCTCGCTTGCCAGCTTACTTTTCTCTGATGGCCGCTTGTGGTAGGTCGAGACACCACGTTCGGTGAACATGAGGTTGGTAACTCGTCCTCATCATCTGATTCGGCCGTCAACCAAATGTCGTCTCTAGTTGCTGCATCCTCGGTCCTCTTGGGTGCTATTGGAGCAGGAGAAGATGGCAGGGGAAGCTCTCTCGACTTCGCAGTCGGTACTCCTCCAAGACTTGGCCGCCGAGATGATACCTTTCGAGACTGCGCAGGCATGTATGGTGCCAGAATAGCTCTATTGTTTTTACCACCGTCAGAAGATCCTTTCTCGCCAAAGCGGCGAAGATCTGCGAGAATTTTGGAATTGACTGAGCTAGTACTCGAAGAACTTGCTGGAGTGGCGGTAAAGCCACCCTTAGACTTTGGGGCGGAAACTTTGATACCACGCAGAAGAGGAGAAGTGTACGGAGCATGTGCCGATTTTGAAACGACGTTGCGCCTCTGTGGCGGCACAGCTTGTTTTGCCGCTTTCAATGCCACTGTCGGAGAAGCTTCTGTTTTGTAGTTTGGCTGAGGTGAGCTCGATCCTTGATACACGAACGTAGAACTCGACAGTCTTGGTCGCGATCTTGGAGTCGTTCGCCGTTTAGGAGGCGAGGGTCTTGGCGGTGTTGGTTGCCGTTGAGCTGTTTTCATAGGTGAGAAAAGGTCCATGTAATCATTATTCGAGATGGGAGGGAGATCTCGATGCACTGGTCCTTCCATCTGATTATGTTTAACGGTGCTGAAAACTTCTCCGGGCTGTTCATTTTCGACGCTGTCAAGAGTGCCAGACGATAGTCCATGAGATCCATCAGGAGATACGGTAGTGCTGCCATCTGTCCCTTGAATCCGATGAAGGAGTGTATTCTCCTCGTGGCTTTCTTGCAGTCCTTGCAAGAACTTTGACGAGTCTCCGGACATCTCGCTCTTCCGGCTGCGCAAGGTTTCTCCTACGGTAAACAGCTCGATCCAGGTCTCGCCTGTGAATTGGACCTCTGCTGAGTCTCCAAGCACCTTAGGCCTCTGGCCTTTTACCCATTCAACATCAACTACCCGGCCTGCATCATCATCCACCGGTAGATCTCGAAGTTTGGTTCCGGAACTGTCGAATAAGACGACCTTACCGTCAATGCGACCAATCGCAAGAACTGTGCTAGCAGTATTTGCCATGGATGCAGGCTTTCGTTGAGCTCCACTTATGTATGATTTCCTTGCTTGGACAGGCGATAGAATTGTCAATGATGTTGCTGGACTTCGAATATGCCAGGTGCGCAAGATTTGATTCTTCTCGAAATCGACAGTTTTGCATTTTCCATCAGCACCAACCGTCACAGCGCGGCTTCTGTATCCTGGTAGAAAAGCAGCTCCCGTTATCCCGGCGCTCTCTACTCCTGAACCCCTTGTCGTGTCTGTACATAGACCCCCCGCAGGATTACGAGCGGAATGCGTTGCGACATTATGAAGAGACTTGAAAATCGCAATCTCTTCGCCCACTGTTCGACTATTGCCAGATGGATACCCGGACGGCCTCATAATCTGATTTGAATCATAGAAAGCAAGTGTTCCATCTTTGAAAGCAAGCATGAATATATTGCGTCGTTCCGGGTGGAAAGCGGCGCATGTGACGGGGGAGAAGGAAGCACGAGGCTGTAAGAATAGAGGCTGCGTGGCGAATGTGAGGTTCTGGAGATAGACGGTCGGCGGGAACTCAGAAGCTGTGAGCAACAAGTGTGAGGTAGGCGATATGGCTAAAACTGTTGGGGCAGAGGCGTGTGTGGGACCCGGGTCGAGTAGTCGTGCTTCGCACAAGGAGTAAGACTGTACGGCATTGAGGAGAGTAGTCGTAAAGTAGAGAGTCTTCGAATCTGGAGTAAACTGCAATAGACGAATTTGGCCCTGCACCAGAGTTTAGAAGATGCCATGGGTATCGTGTAGTTGGAGAGAACCCACGTCGGTTCCTTTCAGCCTATAGCTCTTTTCTAGACCGCGATCAACCCGGTGTAGAACCACAACCTGGCTATCTGCAATGGCGAGGGTTCCGCTTCCATCTCTTGCTTCCTTTGCAGCCAAGATACCACGGGATCCGGAGTGGAATATTTTATGCAGGCCACTTTCGTCGTAGCACAAGACATGGCGTTGTGTTGTTATGACCAGATGGTGGTCGGCGGGAAAGACGAAACTGGATGCTGGAGACATTGATGTTGCATTGTTTGATGTTGCCGGACAATATATGGGAGGCTGTTCTATTCGCAGATGTTCAGTGTTTACTCCAGCCTTACCTTGTCAACAAAGGATCACGTGCACGTGACTTGCAAAGTAGCCCCACGGTCCAGACGAGAGGAAGGAACTGTCTCAGAAAAGGGCGAAATGCTTGGGTATTTATGCAGACTGTAGTTGCAGAAGATGTTGATACTGAAGAATGCCCACTCTTGTAAGGAACTAAATTTCTCTAGTAGAGAATATCACTAGAAGTTTCTAAATCTAGATATAATATATCGTTCTTTAGACTATAAATTAAGAATACAGATAGTAAAAGTTATTTAACCTCCCCTCTTACTTGAGTAGTTATATAGTTATAGAAGATGTTCATACTAAAGAATACTTACTCTGGGAGTCTAGCAAGGAATTAAAGCTCGGACCGTTTTTTAAGCGTCCAGCTCCCACCTCTCAGTCCGGTCGAAGTCGGTCTTTGTAGACCAACAACTCAAGCCACTACCTGGACACAGACACATCAAAGCAGGTGTATGCTTGGTCTTAGGCCGAAACTGAAGCCGCGTCCCTCACTATTGGATCTTATAACAAAACACAGCGCACGGGACTATCCAGTACCGTCCCAGCCCCACTCGCCGTTTAGCCCAGCAGACGAAGAGCTATCTCCAGCTTTTATCGCGCTGCCTGCTTCTCCAACCCAACTCGATCCTCCTCACACACCACGAGCCACCGTCACAGAGCCAGCGGCGAACATGGCTCCATCTAAGAAGCAGCAGCGGGAAGATGACGACGAGCAGAAGGGCCAGGTCTTTTCCGTCTCGGGTCCTGTCATTGTCGCCGCCAATATGCTGGGTTGTGCTATGTACGAGCTTGTACGTCAATCGATGGAGCTTCGATTTGTTTGAGAGTGCTGATGAATCTAGGTCCAAGTCGGTCATGATAAATTGGTAGGAGAGGTCATTCGAATTGATGCCGACAAGGCGACCATTCAGGTCTACGAAGAGACTGGTAAGTTCTATGACATGTATTATTTACTTCACAGCACTAATCACTTCTCCAGCTGGTGTCACAGTCGGCGATCCTGTGTCGCGATCCGGCCAGCCCCTCTCCGTCGAACTCGGCCCAGGTCTGATGGAATCCATCTACGACGGTATTCAGCGACCGTTGCAAGCTATCGCAGAAGCATCCAACAGTATCTATATTCCTCGTGGTATCTCAGTCCCTGCTTTAGACAGAACCAAAAAATGGGACTTTACGCCTGGCAAATATAAGGTCGGTGACCAAATAACTGGTGGCGATGTCTTTGGCACTGTCTACGAAAACTCGCTTCTAAACGACCACAAAATCCTACTTCCTCCACGAGCACGCGGAAAGATCACACGTATCGCAGAGAAGGGCAGCTACAAGGTAGACGACAAAATTCTCGAGCTTGAGTTCGATGGCAAGAAGACAGAGTTCAGCATGATGCACAAGTGGCCTGTCCGAGTCCCAAGGCCTAGCACAGAGAAGCTGTCTTCCGATCAGCCTCTTATTGTCGGACAGCGTGTCCTCGACGCCTTGTTTCCCAGTGTGCAGGGAGGAACCGTCTGCATTCCCGGAGCTTTCGGTTGCGGAAAGACTGTCATTTCCCAATCTCTATCCAAGTTCTCTAACAGTGACATCATCGTCTACGTTGGATGTGGAGAGCGCGGTAACGAGATGGCTGAAGTCCTGATGGATTTCCCAGAGGTCAGTTCTACCCTTTGACAGATCTGAGAATGCGAACGCTAACTTCAAACAGCTTACCATCAAAGTCAACGGCAAAGACGAACCTATCATGAAGCGTACCACTCTTATCGCCAACACCTCTAATATGCCCGTCGCCGCTCGAGAAGCCTCCATCTACACTGGTATTACGTAAGTGTTCCGTTTGCTATCCTCCTCTAGTTCTTTTACTGATCGGTTGAATAGTGTCGCAGAATATTTCCGCGATCAAGGCAAGGATGTTGCCATGATGGCAGACTCATCTTCTCGATGGGCTGAGGCCTTACGTGAGATTTCTGGTCGTCTGGGAGAAATGCCTGCTGACCAAGGTTTCCCTGCCTACCTCGGTGCCAAGTTGGCCTCTTTCTACGAACGTGCTGGTCGTGTCACCGCTCTTGGAAGCCCAGACCGAAAGGGTTCTGTCAGTATCGTCGGTGCTGTCAGCCCTCCGGGTGGCGATTTCTCCGACCCCGTCACCAGTTCAACTCTTGGTATCGTACAGGTATTCTGGGGATTGGACAAGAAATTGGCGCAGCGAAAACATTTCCCAAGTGTCAACACATCCATGAGTTATACCAAGTACGGCACATCTCTTGACAAATATTATGCCAAGAACAACCCAGACTTCCCACGCCTCCGCGACCGTATCAAGGAACTTTTGACGACCTCGGAAGATCTAGACCAAGTCGTGCAACTGGTTGGAAAGTCCGCCCTTGGAGATTCGGATAAGATCACGTTGGATGTGGCAACCTTGATTAAAGAGGATTTCCTACAGCAGAACGGTTACTCTGATTACGATCAATTTTGCCCACTGTGGAAGACTGAGTGGATGATGAAGGCTATGATGGGTTTCCACGACGAATCGCAGAAGGCTATTTCGCAAGGCCAGAGTTGGGCCAAGGTCCGTGAAGCGACGAGTGAGATCCAATCCAGCCTGAGAAGCATGAAATTTGAGTTGCCCAACGAAGGACAGGAGAAGATCACTAAGAAGTACGAGGAGCTGTACACGAAGATGATGGATAAGTTTGCAAGCGTCGTTGACGAGTAGAGTGTCGGGCCTGTATGTTAGATCTAGCTTAAGTAGTGGATGCTTGAAGAAGTCTTGAGATCGAGTAGCCATTATGAATTTTGTATATACGTGTGTTAGTAGATAATGACAATCAAGAGACTACTAGTATCGCATGTCCTTGGCCGGTTCGGTCTCCCAAGCACCTGGTTGAATTCAAGTCCAGCAATTCAAAATGGCTACTGCTATAACTCCTGGCAGCAACTGGATACAAGTCCTCAGTGATTGGTCTGACGTTGAGACAAGACTTGATCTTGGAAGCCTGCTAAGTAATCCTAACAGAGTGACCAAAAGTCACGAGGTGTGACTCGCTTACTTATCTACCCGACCGTCCATCACCACGACACCACATAGCTTTACAATCGTCTTTGACATCGCCTATCTCGCTCACCCAGCGGTTTCAATTGGTCTGGGAAAGACGAGGCGCTCTTGCGCGGAACCGGTCAGGCATATCTTCATTCAGCTCATCTGAAAGGCAGCTATTCGAAGACGCCCACCGAGTTTTACACATACGCGACGCTGCGAGATAGATATTCAACACGCATAGCCCAACAGAAACACGATCTCACTTCCAACCATCTTCACATCTCGATCACCGAACTTTGCCGCGTCAGATCTCCCATCATAGCAACTTTCCTACACAAGCTCCCATTGAGCTTGAATAGGCTTTTAGCCGCTACCTGGACATCGAGTCTCTTTTCCAGTTCCGTTTGATCAACAAGCATTTCTACGAAGTCTCGCTGCCCGCTTTTCAAGAACACTTTCGAGAAGTCAAGGCGACGTGGTCTGCTGCAGGAATCACGAAGCTGCTCAACATCTCAAAAAGCTCACTGCTTCAAACCGTCGTTCAGAGCATGTGGATCGTCGTGTACCGTCCCCTCAAACCGACCTTGAACCACAATAATCAATAATACTACTTCAAGAATCATCCGTTGGGCAGCACCATGCTGACCCTTGCCATCTCAAACCTACAGAACTGTCACAATGTCTGACTATCCGCCGCAAAAGGCGCGTCCTTCCATCCTTTGAGAATCGTCGGTGAGCCTTTGGGTTCCAACGAAGGCCTCACAACTTATTCTATAATCCAGCAAGACTTTAACCTCTGCGACAGACCATTGCGCACGATGAACCTCCGTCTCACCGGTGAAATAGAATTAATTCATACCCACCCCCCAAAACAAAGCACACTTACGCGCATTCATATAGATCTTCATGACTGCCAGGACTTTGACCGAGATTTTCGTCATCCTCCTGATTTCCTGATTCTGGAGAAGGCGAATTCGTACTTGGCATGAGGGCTTTGAGATGGCTTATGGTGAAAACCAGCGACTCGCAATCCTTCTACGGCTTCTGGAGAGTGGCCCACTTCCTGTCTTTGGAAACTGCTCGCCTTTACATCGACACTGATACCACGAGGCTTTCGGCTTTTCCGCAGTTCATCAAGCGCCACAAAAGTTTGCTGCATTTTGTTGCTTCCGTCTAAAACAGTATTGAACAAGACATGCCAAAGTTTGTCGAGTACTGTCAGAAGCAAGATCAGCTTGAGACCTTCTGGATTGATATCGTAAATTTGAGGGGAGGTTTCATGGAGAGCTTCGATTGCAAGCACGATTATGGTCTTCACCAACTAGAGTCATTGGTCAGCGAGTCATCGGAGATCATGGCCTTTGTTGGTGGAGATGAGTTTGAGGGCCATTGAGGACGAGGATACTGACTGATATCAGAACAAAGCCCCTTAAGTACGCACCAATGTTGATGGGTTTCTGTCAGCGGTCTAAATGCAGAGTCCAGGAAATTCCCGAACCATCCTGTCTCCATCAACCATCATCAACGCAAACCTAAACAGGCATCTTCCGATCATAAAATGTCACGCCAGCCCTCCACCTCACAGCAAGGTCAAATTCACAAATTTTGAAAGGAAGGTCGTTGGAAGGCTCAACAAAATGCGAAACCATGGGACATAAATTTTGATTGCCTAAAGTCCCAAATCGTGCCAAACTCCGTTATCGTGAATAGCCCAGGCATCAACTCCAAACGCTAGTAAACGAAAGCAACAACAATTTCTCGATTTCTCATCCTCAAGCTCGATACTCACACTATACCCACCAAAACCATGATCGCGCCCCATAATCCAAAAGAACTTACGCCAACACCCGCAGCTCCGGCACCGCTACTGCTTGTCGACTTGCTAGCGCTTGCACTCGCCGCCTTCGATCCTGCTGCACTCGCACTCGCCGTCTTTCCAGCTACATGCGCAGTACCAGTCTCAGTACCCGTAGCCTTGACTAAAGTCCCATTCAGTAACGTCATACTCTGTCCTTGGACATTAAAAGTAGCGCCAGTTTGAACAGGACCATGGCCTGTGAAAAGGGGTGTATTTGTCCCCGTCGGTGTAGGTGTTTGATCGCGCTTGATCTTGAGATCTTTGTGGTATGCTGATGACGAAAATAGTGACGAGGTTTGATAGAGCGATATCGATGCGGGTGATAGAAGTGGGGGTAGCGTTGTTGACGTTAACGTTGTCGTGGCCTGTGTGGTTCGGGTAATGGTTCTAGTGATAACGTGAACATGGTTTGGAGCATCGGCTTTGATCTGAGGTGCTTCGTATTTGGGTGATCGATCTGGCGATTCCAAAACCAAAACCTGAGGCTCTATGGCGTGGTGAGCGCAGAGGTGCGCCACGCTCATCATCGGAAGAATGGATACGAGAGCTGTAGTTGAGAAAAACATGATGGCAATGAAGATCTGGATCTGCAGATTGTTTCCGTACTTCGTGTAGTTTTGTTTCGTTTCGAAGGCGAGAACGAGCGAAAGAAACAAAGCGGGCAGCTGTCAAGACCAAATACTCAATTGAGGTGGCTTCAATTCAAGCCGTATTCAGCATAAGCTACGAACTCAACTCACGACACAATGCACGGTTGGAGTATATGGTTTTTCTTGCTTGTGGAATGGAGGGGAGGGCGTGAGAGGTTTCATGCTGCAATCCTGGTTGCTCTGACCAATGGGAGGGACGCTGGGTTGTAGAGGATATATTGGGGAATGGAACCCCGCTACCCGTTTCCTCTATCTTTGGCCCGAGCCCCAACAGGGCCACATGTTGTGCTGCAATTACTGCTATTGAACTGCTATTGAACTCGTTCTATATCAAGCTTGAAGAGGATAAAGATCTTTGTAAGTATTCACATTCTCCTTCGTGACAGGAGATGAGCTGACATTCTAGTTGGGTAGTTTGCTGTTTGGTCAGGTCTCTTACAATATGGGCTTCCATTATTGATAAGTCGTTTGCTATGAAGATAGTTTCTCATCCGCCTTGTTGCTTCTCTGTCTATATAACCATCTACGCACGGCACTCCAGCGATCCGGCATTCCATACATGGCAGCTCATTCTGTTGAGGATATGTGATCTGAGCATACTCTCAACAGAGAGGCGGACTGGCCTGGCTTTCATCACCTCATGCGATGCTTACACGCAACCTTATCTGATGAGATGACTTCTGTACCATTCATTCGGCGAGTACCGTTTCAGAAGTCACCGACAGCCTCTTGAAAGGGGCAATTATCTTCCTCATCTGGATACATATACTCTCGATCAACAATATTATCGCGCGTGGTACTCGCTACGCTTCGCTGGGGTCAACTTCTTTTGGATGATAAATTCTTATCGTCTTCTGGATGTAGAAATTTCGGTGCTCGATAACAGCACCAACTCTTATTCTGTCCGGATCATCGGATGGAGCAGGTTGGACGAGTTTACAGCCTGCTCACCGATGAAAACCAGACCTTTTGAAAATACACATTTGATTTTCCTGAGGCCGTGGGAATGGTCGACAACTTGATTGAGGTCCTTTTTCCGGCGTCGCTTATCTGCCTATGAAGAGTCGACTGTGTCCGCCTCCAGACGTCGAACAGGAACTGGATGTCATTTTTCATTGTCCTGAACCTCAGAACATCGTTTCCACTATAACGAAGCCTTGGCATTTGATGCTTCCGAGAATTAGACGACTCAAACGCATCCGTTCTCAGTGGCCAGCAAGAACAGGACTTCACTACGGTGGACATTCCTCTTATGTTGGCGAACGGTGTCCTTATTCTCACAACTTCCTTCGTGATGCACACAAGAAACGCCTCGACATTCCTATACCAATGTTCAAAATTTTATACACGCTTTCGTCAACAGTGACAACAAAGAAGCTCGCTGCCATATAATCACTACGGACCTGCTGGAACATTTTTCATCATTCAAACTTACAGCATCGATTAGCCTACCAGCCTAATTCTTCAGACTTCCAGACCTTCCAACCTTTATCATCTTGCTCCAATTTTATCACCAAATCATCACCAAACTACCTCAGCAATGTCGGCTAACAACACCAACAATAACAAAGCAGTTTTCGACCCAAAGAAGCCGGGTCCTCGCGAGAAGTATGTCACCATCTACGGGACTGGCAGTGTGATTGCACCAATCGCAGCTCCACCAGGCGCGCCAGGGGCAGCGGCACCGGTGCATCAGGGGCTGCTGGTCCACACGAAATTCCCCCTCTCCGTTTTACGCAACCACTCAGCACGTGCCAAGAATGAGGATGTGCCTCGAAAGCACTACGAGGCTGGCTTGATGGTCGCAACTTCCACTATCGATTGGAACGTCGAGATGCCTGTCCTCCAAAACAACATCCAACTTAGCGGCCTCCAAGTCGTCCTCAAATGGATCCTCGAAACCCAGCCAGCGGCGGGCTATCCAGCATCCTACCAGGGAGGCAACATGAGATTCCCAGAGAACCGAACGCCAGGCGTTCTCCCAGCCCGGCTGCTCATCCTCAAAGCCATACTCCAGCTCGAGATGCGGGACGGGGTATCCGCTGGTTTACGGCCCGCCATTAGAACCCAGATTGAGAACGACCCGGAGCTCTCAGCTAGGGACCTCGGCTTCATCATCCAACTGTTCCAAGGGGTCGATGATCGTCTCGTCAATACTGCTTTGAGCACGCATTGCACGCAGTATGCGCAACATTCTTTGTCGAGCACAGAAATGCAGCCGTACGATGCTGTTTACAAAGCTGCCGGTCAGGATGTCATGGGGCGATGGGATAGGCAGTGGAAACATGCGCAATCGCAGCTTAGGCGCGCGCGGGAGGCAGCGAGGGCGGCGGCGGCGGCGGCACCAGCGCCGCAAGCCGGGTAACCATAGGATTGGTTGCAAACGGGGTGTACGGCAGGGAGACACAGGTGTGAAGGGAGGCTTTACTTATTGAGCTTGAGAATCTTTCCTTTTGAACGAAGTACCACGATGACTGATTGCAATTTGTGATCGTCTCAATGGGTGGAGGGGCGGTTATAGGGCTTGATATCGAGTTCAAGTGCTTTGGGACACCTTTCTCAGAATTTCCTGCAAACGCATGTAATCAGCAATTGGTAATCCATCTCCACTTCCCCTGTCGCAATTCTATACGTCTTGACGGACAATTGAGTTTCTGGTGTAAAGAATGATTGAAATTGTCTGGATCATTAAAGACCAAATGGAATTTGACGTCCATATTCAGCGAGGATTCTGTTGATTTTGAATCGCCTTGTTGTAGAAGCAGTGCGGGTAACATGCTGAAGTATGCTATGAGTAGTTCAGGAGGAGGATATAGTATCTAATTTTAGCCGGGATCTAGGTAGCGCCACGATTTCAAGGTCGCGACAACAACAACCTCAGCCGCAAAACACCAAAATCAACGAAGTCCTAGCCGCTTAATTGCTTGGCCTTGTCCTCCTGCTGACCGCTTGAGAAGGCTGGAGGGGAAGGGAGTTTATGCTCTCGTCGTCCGGTCTGCCGAATGCGCAGCACTTTGGCGTCTTCTCGTCCTGACACTGCCACTGCGCGGCTCCAGCATCGCCATGGCCGACAGCAGCAACAAACTCCCTAGCTGCGGTCCGTCTAGCCTTGCTGAACGGCTCGTGCTGACCTCAGAAGGACTTTGGTCGTTTTGATTGGACCTCCCCTGGCCGGATTCAACGTGGCTGATCGTCGAGCTGCTGAACTAGCTGCTTCTGTTTAGGATGCTGTGCTTACCCGAGCAAGGAAATGCTCTAAGATGGTGGAAGAAGAACAGCTGGCTTGCCCGTCTCTGGGACGTTTTGCTTTGTCTTCAGCTTCGCATTCAGTTCTTTCTCCATGTTTTGCTGATCACTCTCACGTCTTTTCCTTTCTGTCGTTTTCGGAGCGGGTTGCTATTTCTCAGTTACGCGGCTTCCTGCCGTTATGATGGACAAAATAGATAAAGCCATTGGGATTTCTTCATCCGAAGGTATTGTGACCGAACTAGCCCGAGGCGACGACGAGATAATTATTTGCTAACTCGAGCGCAGTCCCTCCATCCCGTGGCCGAAAACAATACAAGCCCTTCATCCTCCGTGTCCCAGTCTTGTTATTCGTCTGTTCCGTCGCGCTCGCCTTGTTTGGTATTCTTGAATATGCGTCAAGATCGCTGCCGCATGCCGACAAGGGCTATAGCATATGGAAAGCGGATCAAGCGAAATACACATCTTCTTCAAGTCTGCAGAAGCGCCAGGCCACAACTTCTTCTACGAGTCCCAGCTCGATCGCTGCCACGACATCAGTTCCGACCTCGAGCTCTACCACGAGCAAAGAACCAGTGACTGCTGCGACGAACCCCGATGCATTTGTAAATACTGCGAAGACGAGCACTACGACCATTAATGTCGGAGCCACGAACCCAAATGCATTTGTGGACACCGAGAAGACAAGCACGACAACGTTTAGCACGACTTCAGGGGCTTTTGTAGACACTGTCAGGACGTCTCCTTCGACCCCAGTGGTGGCATTCTCCACAGATGCTGATGCCTTTGTCGACACCAAGGTCACCAGTTCCATAACAGAAACCCCGACGCCTAGCGCGAACACTAACGCATTTGTGGCGACCGTGTCCACCATATCTGGAATTGGTACCTCGAACACGGTTCCGCTTGCTTACGTGCCCACCATAACCAGCGTTGCGGTGGCTGTCACTTACTCGACTGGTAGTAATGGCGCTGTTCAGACCATCTCTTCTTCTTACACAACAACATTCCTGGCCCCCTCAAGTTACATCGATCAGACGAGCATCATGACCTATATGACTACGGAAATTGGGATATCAACTTCCTCCATTGTGACTACTGACGTCAACGGCAAAGCTACCACGGTCCTCTCTGCTGTTCCCTTCTCTACGGTGCGTCAAACTACGTCGGCAGTGGTAACTTCTAAGGCTGTGGAGAATACGAAACCTCGAGTACTGGAAATCAAAAGGACATGGCCTCTTTGGCAGGTCTTCATTGGCGGCTATTTTCCAATTCTCCTTGCCGTTCTCTTCAAAATCTTCTGGACGGCTATATATGCGAAAATCAAGTTGATAGAGCCCTTCATGCGCATGGCCCGACCTGAGGGCTCGATTGCATCCGACACCCTTCACACTTACTACCTCTCCAGCTACCTTATGCCGGATGCTGTATTTTCGATGATGCAGGGGCATTGGCTGATCTTTTGGTCAGCTATCGTGTATCTTGCCGTGGGGTTACTCGCGCCCCTCTCTTCGGAAGTGCTGTTCATGAATACAAATTGGGATTGTCCAAATCCTGACTTCTCCGAACTTAAAAGGCACAATCCATGTTGGCCACCGAAGCTGTCAGTGGACCCGCTGATGGTTCGCTTTCTGCAAGGTCTTTTGGTCTTTGTAGCCGTCATGGCCATCAACCTGATGGTGATGGTAATACGCGCTCCGACTGGATTGTATTCTGATCCATCCTCAATTGGGGCCATTGCCTCATTGACACACCATCCCGAAGTTTTGAATGACTTTCGAAAATTGGATGATGAGGCCTTGTTGAAAGATGTGCGCAGACGGCTCGGAACACGAAAGTACAAGCTGGACGACTATCAGCGAGGCGACGGCACTTGGAGGTACGGCTTCGTGCCGGCCAGTCTAGCCAGTAACATAAACTACGATTGGAACGACCAGAAGGGTGCGTACACCGAGAAGTCGAAGAGGACGAAGACTTTCTCGGAAGGGTCTAGACAGCAAGCGATCTGGGACGCTGTCTTTGACTGGTCCTTCACACTGCTCCTCCTAGCCACGATGGGCATTCTGATCGGCTACTTCAAAGATTCCCGCGACACGGCCTTCAACCGCTTCTTCAATTCAAACAGTTTCGGCCCCCGCTTCGTCATGGCAAGTCTTTCGCAATCTTCAACTTTCCGTTCCAAAGCTAATCACCACCTTGATACAGACAACAGCAGGCAGTATCATCTCTCTCAACTTCAAACGTCTCGAGCGAGACGCCCACACACTCGCTCCCTACCACGCCCTTTCCCACGCCCCACAACCGGCCTCCAGCACCATTCTCCTCCAGCGCCGATCCCTGCCCTACTCCGCCATCTTCAGCATGACATACAACCGCCACGCGCTCGCCTCCTACCTCGCCTTCATCGCCATCCTAAGCGACATCCTTGTCGTAGCCATCGCCGGCATCCCCTTCTCCCCGGGCCAGATTTACATCGAATTCATCGCCTGCTTCTACGTCACCATCGTGATCCTGGGGTTGATGGTGCTGGGCATTGTTATGACGATGGTGTGGAGGAGGTGGACGCCTGATCTACCTAGGACCCCGGATACGATTCTCGCGGTGATGAGTTATGTTGCTGATTCGAGGTTGTTGGATGATTTCGAGGGGTGTGAGGGTTTGAGAAGCGGTGAGGTGGAGGATAGGGTCAATGGGTTGGGGAAGAGGTATGGGTATGGGAGGTACGTGGGAACGGATGGACAGACGAAGTGGATGGTGGATGAGGAATGTAAACTTGGCGTGTGAGACTCCTTTGTCTTGTAAGAGTTGGTATTGTACTATACATATGATGATTGATGAACTATTCTCATCGACTAGCCTGGAACTCAAAGTTCTACAAGGTCTAGCTTCCGTTGCATTTCCATCTCTTCGAGGCGCGCCATGCCGTGCCGTGCCCAAAGAAGCTCTCGATGGCACCTACGAAGGCACATCCCACTGATACATCTTGATCAAGCTCTGGTACTGCTTGACAATATTCGCCGACGCCTGATCTCCTGCCGTCTTCGTGCCCGTCGGCATCAATTGATTATACGCTTTCGCCCACGTGTTGTAAAGGCTGAGTTGCTGCACCAGACTCTCATAGACCAACTGCCGTTCCCTCGTCTTCACCGAGACTGCCCAGTTACTCTCGAGAGCCTTGAATGCTTTGACCTGTGTATTTGTAAGGGTGGCGCTCGGGGCGACCATAGCTCCTGCCTCGGCAAAATTGATCGGTGTGTTCGGATCGAATCGGCCGGCCGTTTCCCATAATTTGTTCGCGATGGCTTTGTGTGCTTCTCCCACGCCGCAGTTGAGCAGGAGGCCGGGTGGCGGATTCAGGGGACTGGCGTTCGAGACACACTTTAGCGCGGTCGTGAGGGTGGTGTATGTCTGTCCGACTTCGCCCCAGGCCCTCGTGATCAGGACTCCCGATGCTTTTTGCAGCCCCTGAGTTTGGGCTTGCTGGGCGGCGGGAAACGAGGACTGGAATTGTCTTCCTTCGAGTGGGACGGGCGTTGAGATGGCGCCGCCAAGGAGGCAGATGGATGGGATGAGGAAGGATTTCATGGTGGACGAGTGGGTGGTGGATATTGTCCAGGAACAACGGATTACTTCCAACTGGCCTTATACCTACTCGCCTTATACCACCCCTCAGATTGCAATCTCGTGAATTCCGAGCAAGGCCACAATGCTTTCGCACAAACAGCGATCACGGATCTAAAGTGGTACCTGTCGGGAGTTCCTGGAGTTAGGCGTCCAGTGCTGTTAAACGTCGCGATTAGACTCGCGTAAGCGGATACAGTCGTGGTTACCCGTGCCGAATTGTGGGGTTCTAATATAGATTGCGATTTTGACACCACTTACTTCCACAGTACACAGAGTATAAGGCGCACAGAGCCCTAGAAGACAATTTGCTGGGTGTCCGTAGCAACCCAGCTGGTTGCCTTACTCACAGTACGGTCCCCGTCATTCGCAAGGACAGACCAAATTGGAGTTAATCACCGCAATTTGGACATAAATTCACCTTACATCATTGTAGTTCGTCCCCATTCCACCCTGTAATCCTAACCTTGATACGGCTTCCATCGTCTCAACACGCATCATTTTTACTGTGGTACCTGTCTCAAGAATGCGGAGTTCGCTGGTCCGTGCCTGCGAGTCGAACCTTTCGCGAACCACGGATATGGTATTTGTGACACAGTAGCTTGCTGTCCCTGTCGCCTACGTCAATCGTCAAGAGCTCGGATAGTTCCAGACGTGTTCTTTTCTCGCGAAGCAAGGCGGAACGAACCGGAGCGAATCGAAAGTGCAGGCCCTCACGTGTGGAAAGTAGGGTCCCTTACGATTTGGCGTTTGGATATTGGAACACCATCTTCCTTACTTTTTCTCGCGGCCAACTTGGACATTATTCCTTGTTTGCCACTTCGATTCCATTGTCGTACGAATGTTCACTCTCGCTGAGTCCCATGGTCTACATGACCGAACAACCTGAGAGGCAATGACGCGGAGCTTCGCCATCGTGGTCTCTCGTTCGCTGTGTTGTTTTCCTCCAATTGGAAAATGCACCTTTCTTTTCATCCTGTTCCGTGTATCCGCTGTTGATTCGGATTGCTCGTATGACCTCGAGGAAAGTTTCGTCAATGTTATGTCTTCTTTTCGCTGAAGTCTCCAAGAACGGGCACCCGAAAGCCTGCGCCAAGGCCTCTCCTTCTGCACGGAAGTGCCGGTCAGCACAGAACGGAAAACGGTTCCAGATTTCGAACATTACCCATACCTTCAGCTGACACCATTCTATCAGTATAAAGATCATTCTTATTTCCCACCAAGATCATGGGCCAAGAAGCCTTCTTCTTCACTTGCAGAATCTGTTTGTGAAACGTCTTCATCTCATCAAAAGAGTCTCGTGAGGTGATGGAATAGACCAGGATGAAGCCTTCGCCTGTTCGCATATACTGATCTCGCATGGCGGAGTACTCTTCTTGCCCTGCCGTATCGAGGACGTCGGCCAACGCCATTTCGCCATCGATGATAATTTGCTTGCGATAACTGTCTGCGATCCCTGGTTCAGACAAGAATCTTCTGGGTACTGCAAACGCTGGACTCACCTTCAAGTGTAGGGTCGTACTCGTCAACGAAATGACTGTTGACAAATTGGACAGTGATGCAGGTCTTGCCCGTGCCACCAGCCCCAACAACCACAATTCTGTACTCGCGAAGAGGCTAGGGTTTTGTCAGACTCCACACGACCGAGCGAGACGCTAGAAATAACTAACCTTGGACACCATCTCTATTAGCGAAAGAGAGACTACTCTAAAGCAAGCCAAAATCAATCAGCTAACGGCGACGTCTTCGAATCTGGTGAAAATCGCGAAGGGCCTGAGGGAGGGATGCCAAAATTGCGGGGTTTGGAAGGACATCCTAGATAGGGGAAGTCGTGTCAGGGGCTTTGCGGCAAGGAGTGCGTTTCGTTGTGGTTGGAAACTGACGGCGTATGATCGGAGACATACACTGTCGCGGCGACGCTAAAATATCGCTTTTGTAGCCGCGAGCCCGCGACGTGTCACATACTAACGAGTCTAGCGCCACACTAGAGTATAGCTACTTTAAGTAAGAGTTACAGAAGTTACAGTAACTTATATAGACTTAATTAGAGTACAAGAGACTCAAGACTCCATACTCTAATGGCGGTCTCACAAGCACGGGCCCAACTCCACCGAAACTCACGACACGTTTTACGACCTCCCATGCGACCATCTCCCGCGTCCTGAAAAGCTTCCGGCCTGCAATACGAACCTACGACTTGAAGAGATCCCATTCGATGTGGAAAGGAGAGAATGGACTGAAGACATGATGGTGGTGGACCACGCTGAGTGCTCGACGCACGCGCACGATTGTGCTGTGGGACCTGGTCTAGGACATGACGAGACAGCGAAAGAGGCTTGGGTAGGATTTACAAAGTCGGAGGCGATGGTTCTATCGATCTTGGACAACCCTGTCGAGGGAGACCAATCAGAAACAGACGGAACTTTGCCCTTCTACGCGGTATATGATGATGCGAACGAGCCGGCCATATATGTCTCATTTCCGGCTCTCTGCCAACATCGAGGGGGGCAGCTTTCGATATGCCCAGCAATTGGTTGATCGAAGAGATTGCAAGAGCAGAAGTGGAAGCATCTTGCGTTGCTTACGGTAAATGGCAGAGAACAAATGAGAAAGACAGAGATGAGGATACAATAGAAGGAGTGATCGGGACTCGTCGAGGTCTGCATTGGCATGAGCAAAACGTCTCTTGATTATGCTTGCCCCTGGCTGGCACAGTCTGAGAGATCGAGCTTTGCGCTGACATCCAAAAAGAAGGACATCGATCCTCATAGCGTGAATCGAATACCCGACCTCACCACCACCACTACTGCTGCCAAAGCCCCTCCATAAATCCAAAAGCTCAAAACTTCACACCAGCATCTACCGATAAGATACTGGTTACTGCGAAGAACCGGAGCGTTCGATTTAAGACTATAGACTTACTACTCTAAGGAGTTGCCAGAAGGCTAGTTTTATCGGCTATAGATTCGAGCACTCTCTGGTTTTTCCGTTACACTATAAACCTATTAGCTAGAAGTAGTGTTACGGCTTAAGTTTACATTGTGGGGGCTGGATTTATGTTTTGTTGCCGTGGACTCCAGGTGCTGAAAAATCTAGGTACGTGGGTGGAGGAGGAGTTTTGCCTATATCTCTATTCTCAGTCCATCTTCTCCAAAGGCCTCCGAATTGAGCCATGTCTCCCTGACAAGACACTCGAAAACCGTCTTCAGTCGTTCCCAGCTTCTTGCGGCCAGAGGAAAAGGGCGCTTCTCGAAGCCTGTTCAACATCCAAGTTTGAGGATTCAAATGGCTTCCAGGCGAAGACGTGGCGCGGAATTCAGAATGCCCGGATGAAAACAAGTCGTCAGATCCTGAGAACCTCGCGGGACCCGTTGCTGCTCGCGGCCATTTGTCGCGAATGAATTCAGAACCAAGGGTCTGTACTGCTCCGTGATGGACGAATGGACCACTAGTATGCGATTCTCGAGGACGCATGCCGCTCGACTGCTCAGCATTGGAGCTCCAAGCAAGGGCCTGGCTGCCAATGGATATTCTTGATCGATCGTCATCTTGAAGAGAAATACCGTTGAGGCTCTCCAACTCTGTGTGACTTGCTGGTCCCCTGCTATCCTACTTCTCTCACTATGTCGACCACACCATCAGATGCAATTCAACCATTTGCACCGAGGACGCGACGTGCACCAATCGAGGATGTATCATACTAGATTGATTGAACAGGTCGGCGGAGCCACAAAGGCTGATACGAATGCACACATTGTCGGCGTCGCCCATGGAATCGCGATCCTTATCCTTATTGTGTTGACATTGAAAGCCGCCTGGGCTTTCTGGCGCGATGACTCTCTCGAGAATGGACTACAATCTGCAGACCTGAATGACAGATATCTGCGCCCCATGCTATGGCACTCGAAACGGAAGGCTGAGGAGGTTCCAGTACAGAGATGGACCCCAGCTCAAACACTCCCCGCCGAAAATGAGATTGCGAGAATGTATCTCTCAGCGGTTCGCAGAAGCTATCGTCAATTGTGCGGAGTTACTGAGGGGAATGTTTCAGCTCGGTCAGCAAATCATGGGCATGAAACATATCCGTGAAGATGACGAACACGTTAACTTGAAGCGCCGTGCCAAGGAGCTGTGTAAGGAGGCACTGGATGAGGTGAGGAGCCTGACTAGAATCCAGCATGTGAATGAAGTGCATATGCAAAAGCTAGGCGAGATACCGAAGCATGTAACGGAACATATAGGACTTCGCCAATGATATAACTGACTCCCAATTTATATTAAGTCTACTTTTTCAAGATCAATGGGTATCAGTCAGTCGGGTCTGTCATAACAAAGAATGAAGTCCGCTTTTGTGATTCAAATAAATTGATCCCTTTATGATCTTTGTGAAACTAACTAAGTAAGATTCTCATACCTTGAAAGTCATGGATATTTGGATCTACACACCACAAGATGTGAACGTGTAGTAAGCCAAAAAATTGTTCAATTACAGAAGGAGGGGATCGAACCCTCGACCTTCGCCGCGCACGGAACAAGCTTTGCTTGCTGGTGTAAAGGCGACATCATAACCACTAGACTACTCCTGCTGAGAGTCGGCTCAAAGAATCGCCAGATAGGTTGATAACGTGCTGTTCATATGAGCTCACATGGTATACACTCGGTGAGATATACAGGTGATCCGCGAGTCATTATCTCCGAAACGAGATCGGTTTCCGTTCCCCCTTTGCGCCGCCATCCCGCTTCTCTATACTCGTCCACATCGCCGTTGCCATTCAATCTTAACTCATTTCACCTCAAGGCTGGATCATCTCACAACTTGAGCCGGTTGACAGCATGAAGCGCAAGGTAGCAGACGAGAACCACTATCAAGAGCCGTCTCTCAAGTCTCTCAAAGATGACGTCGACACGGAGAATGAGGAGATAGATGAAGACGATATGTGCCCCATCTGCCAGAACCTACTGTATAACCCTGTCATTACTAGATGCAAACACACGCTATGCGAATCTTGCATGGCACATTGGGCCGATGTGTCCATTACATCGCAGATGACAATAGTCGGACTTGAGGACGAGCCTGCGATCTTACTACCGAATGAGATCGAGACTCGCTGTCCCATGTGTCGCTCGTCTACGACCGCTTCCATTGATGGGTCGCGAGCTTCAAAGCTGTCTTTTCAATATCCGACAACCTATGGCGCCCGCCAAGCAGAAGAAAAAATGGTTGACGAAAGCGAAGCCGTCGAGACCTTGACCCTCTACATCGGCAACACTCACAAATGTATCAGAAACGAAGATAAAGACTCAAAGAACAAGCACGAATGGAAATTCTTCATCCGAACGTCACGAAACGATCTCATCGAGGAAGTCCAGATTTTCCTCCATCCCACTTTTCGCAATTCGCGGATCGTTCAGCAGTGGCCTCCGTTCGAAGTGAGGAGACTCGGATGGGGCACATTTGACATACACGCGAATGTGATTCTCAAGGTCGGGTATAGTTGGGTCAGTTCTGAAGCTGAAGATGCGAACGATGGAGGCGAGAAGGGTCTTTTACCTTTGAGATGGCTTCTGGATTTCAATGGTGACGGCAGTCAAGGCCGATGCCGTCTCAATGTTAGGAAAGAGAAGGAGGGGCAGGAATCTGAGATCGCGGCGCAGCGAGAAGAGGTGAGGAGGCTGTGGAATCGGCAAAGAGAAAGCGATCCGGACTATGTGGACCAGGTTGAATGAAGAACTCCCTTCCCTCTAGCTGTCCTTTCTTGTGTCTTCGTCACCGCCTAAATGTGTGCCTATCGTAGACTTGCGCCCTTGGAACTCAGCATTCGTAACTGAAAATAGAAGAGCGTAAGTATCAAATCCTTGGACTTTACACCATATTGACGGCGGTATAGGTATAGTCGTGTACTGAACGTAGCGGTAAAAAGCTCTGTCCTGACGCAAGGAGACGCCACTGTTGTATGTCTACCGGGTTGCTCATGAAATGGTAGTGAGAGTCTTCAAGTGGAGGAAAAGCTACTCGTTGGAGATTCGACCGGAGATCGACTTATTCTTGTAGATAACCTCGACATATGGCGCAGAATTTTGGCAATCAGCATCGATGACGGAGCATCGAGTGATCCTCCACTCGTCCGGGGAGCCTCTTATCATCACTTGGGACCTTCTTGGTTTTCGTCAGCATTAATTTTGCTCTCCAAAAACTTGTACATATGTCGGCAGTTGTTCTTTTTGTTTCACCTCGCACTTCGAAAAGTAAAAACCATCTCCCTGATGAGCACGTGATTCGGCAAATGCCGCTCCGTTGATCCCAAAATCCTTAACCTCCAGCAGCATCATATATGCACTTTCTCATCAAACTTTTTAGCCACTTTCATGACTTCCACAAGTTGGAGTAATCGTTACATTGCCCTCAATCATCACGCTCTCGTTAATGCTCTGGAGAGTAAGTGAATGGCCGTTCTCAACGACTTGTCCTTCTTTCTACAATCCCGGACGCTCTGTTTGCGCAAACAACACCCAAAAGCATCAGCATGAGCTTGAAATGGGAAGATATCAAGAAAAGGATCGCTGAGGACGAGTACAAGGAGACAGTCTTGGCCAAGAAACAAGAATTCAGCCTCGGGTGGGCAGAATACGGGAAATATGCACAGAAAACCTCTTCAGCAATGGACAGATCCATGAAAGCCCTCAGATTCGACATGAAAGCCTGGCCAGAATCTGGAAACGATGTCTCCAACGCTCGAAGGTACTTACTCTCCTGTCTTAAAACCCAGACATCAGACACCAAACAATTCATCACCGCTACCCAAAAATGTCAAAGAGAACTACGCAAAGAGGGCGGATTTAGCATGGAACGCTTGCGGGAAATCCAGCACATGGCGAAAGCGACCGTAGTGACCCATGATGTCTTCGACGCCCAATTCAGAATGATCATAAGTAGTGAAGAGTGCGCGGAGCTCAAATACAGGAGTCAGTACCATCTACAAGCCATCGAGGACAGCGAGACCTTTTTGGACCCTATTAGGGACAAACCCGAGATTGACGCCGGTTTTGTTGAAACGGAGGCTTTGAAGAAATGTTGCGAGGAGTACATAGCAGGAGGCCTCCAGTACCAGTGGTTGAAGTTGCGGCGACTTGAGAGGATACAGTATGCTGCGCAAGGCTATTCCCTGGGAGTCCTGGCTATCCAAGCGAGAATACTGAGATTTCGAGCCCACGCGATAGGGGTGCGATCCAGGTTGAATGTTATCAGCCGTGTGTCGCTGTTCATGCGTAAGACGGTTATGTGGCGTCGTGGTCATTGAGCCACCTGGCCCGTCTCATCTTGCATGAAGTCCTGCCGTCCAATTCCCTCATCAGCTCTACAAATTTTGTGAGTTGCGGCAGATCCGGCGACCTAAGAGCTAGTGCATCAGCGACCCGGCCGCGAAGATTTATTTTCGTCCAAAAATTACAATCAACGATTCCAAAGAAGTAGAAAATCGGCCTCGAGGTGTTCGTAAAAACGCGTCCTCGGCTTCAATACCGTACATTGTCCCAAGTCGTCTGACCTCTCCAGCTTGATCCACTTTCCGCTATTCAAATCTCAGAAATCCATCTGCCAAACAACTAAACGAACAGGAGGAACCGTCCTACGACATCCACCCGCACTCCCCTCAAACTCAGGACTAGCAGAGCAAGTCCCCAAAGAAAGTGCAAACCACCCACCACGAACACCAAAGAAACCGCCATTTCCTCCCATTTCCAATCCGTAAAATCTCCATTGCCTCTCACCTAGACGGCTAGAACACAAGAGTCCCAACCAAGATCCTCTCAACATGCATTTCACACCTTACACCATCCATGCAGTAATCTACTGCAAAAACAGCCCAGTAGATCGCACCTCGGCACGGAGATTCTGGAAAACAGTGATTAGCATCATACATCTTCCCGAACAGGATACAAAATTGGTAACTCGTAAGCCAGGAGCCTCAGAGCTCGTGAGTCAGATGGAGAGCAGCAAGTGACTCAGGAGGGATAGTTTTCGTTGGATTGTTGGAACATTGGATGGGTCTGTGATGAGGGAGGGACTGGAGATCACTATCAATATTATCAAGACGCCTATATCGTTAACATTAGAAATTACAGAAACCTTCCGCAAACATTTTCGAGCTTAAGAGTTTCTGAAGGGACGAGCACCTTCGATGCCTGACTAAATTTGAGAAGAGCGCTGATTAGGTAGTCTCATGGTTTTAGCCCAATCCCTCCCATCTCCTTCTCCAGTCCCGCCAATTTCGCCATTTATTCTATTTCCTTTCCAACAGACAAGCGTTGCCTCTGGTGAAACCCTGTAAAGCAAAACCGTTTCCTTCCTAAAAGCGAAGACTAGCCCAGCCCTTTGACAATGGGCAACGAAACGTCGACCGGTCTGCCACGGATGCCATATCCGACGGCACTAAGTGGAGAAACATGGTCAATACAAGATATACAGACGCGCAGGAAAACACAGTGAGGTTTGATCGGCCTGGGTGTGTGCGCGCTACATCGAGATAGCCGTATGCAATTTTTGGACATCAGGTTTTAGCAAGCAGAAAATCCACTTTGTGAGCATGTGGAGTGTCTAGCAGTCCCAACCGTATAATCCCACGCGTCCCGCGTCAAGTCTCTGGATCTCCTCATCATTACTTGATCGAGATGCGATCGCGCCCGAGAATATCGTTTTGTTCGCTTGTCTAACTGAGTGTCATATTCGCTATTGAAAAGCCGGGTGTGGCCTTTCGGACTTCGTCGTTCTGTCTTTGATGTCTGGTGCTCTATCAAATCGTACATATGCTATCTCAACACCTCAAGACCTACAGCGTTGTGGTTTGGTACTATTTGCGTAATTTGCACAACGATGGGACTACGGCTCACAGGTAAAAGAACTACCCGGAAGGTAGGCGATGTGGCGCACAACGTGAAAATGACGATTTCAGAGCTGATCAAGTGATTAGCAATGCCGTCAAATTCAGTCTCTTCTCTGCCTCTAGATGCAAGAAAGGACTTGGCATCGAGATGTCCACGTCTTGTTCCAGATTTTGGAATATAGATGGTTCGAAGTCTGCTATACCGACCTTGCCTTACAAGGAGTTGACTGTGTTGAGTCCGGCTTTCATCATTTTGTTAGTGGCCAGCTGCTTGTGATTCAGCCAAAAGCAGCCTGAGCGAGCCCTACCTTGGGGGATAATTCACTTAAGTGGTAGTATTCGACATCGATAATATGGCTGGTTGACGTCTGGACGTAATCGTGGTTGTATTGACTTCATTGCTATAATCGATTCGAGTCAGTTTGAGGTGTCTTGGGTAACGGCAGGGTGAGCACTCACTTTTTGGCCCAAAGGCCCTATCCTCCACGCTCAAATTCCCTGTTTTGCCACGCACTCTTGCATGGTCCATTCTTTGATCTCAGCAGTTTTTGAAGGGAAAACTCCATTTGACTCCTTTCCATTCAGATCGATTTCGTTGGCTTTTTATGCAATGAGATCGGCAACGTTCATGGGCATTTCGTCGATTTGAGTTGAATAGTACACTGCTCATAATTAGCAAAGGGCTCCAAAATCGGCATTTTTAAACTCACACTCAATATCTCGAAGAATACGGACGTCATCAGCAGTGACGAAGTTGATAGCCACACCTTTTCGTCCAAAGCGACCACTTCGACCAATGCGATGAATGTAATTTTCACGATTGCTAGGGAGATCGTAGTTGATAACCAGAGACACCTGTTGCACATCGATTCCACGGGCCCAGACATCAGTAGAGATCAGAACGCGGGAGTTGCCTTGTCTGAAGTCTTGCATAATGCTGTCCCGCTCCTTCTGTGGCATCTCTCCGTGCATCGAGGAAACGGTGAAGTTAGCCTCCCGCATCTTATCAGTCAACCAGTCCACCTTGCGGCGAGTGTTGCAGAAAATGACGGCTTGTGTGATGGTGAGAGTGTCGTAAAGATCGCAAAGGGTATCGAACTTCCATTCCTCCTTTTCGATAGCGATGAAGTATTGTTTGAGCCCCTCGAGAGTCAATTCATCACGCTTGACCAGAATGCGGACAGGATCAGTCATGAATTTAGTGGTCATGTCGAGTACATCGTATGGGAGGGTAGCGGAAACGACGACGACCTGAGTCGCTGGAGGGAGGTATCGGTACACGTCGTAGATCTGCTCTCTGAAACCACGGTTGAGAAGCTCGTCGGCTTCATCGAGGACCAGCATCTTGATGTGTCGAGTACGCAAGTTTCGGCGACGGATCATGTCTGCGACTCGGCCTGGAGTACCCGATACAACGTGTTGACCATAGTCAAGTTTGCGAATGTCCTCTCCAACATTGGTTCCGCCGATGCATGCGTGGCATTGAACATTCATGTAGTCGCCGAGAGCCATGATGACGGACTGGATTTGGGTTGCGAGTTCGCGAGTTGGCGAGAGCACCAGAGCTTGAGTCTCACGAACAGCTGTGTCGATGATTTGGAGAATGCTAATAGAGAAGGTGGCGGTTTTACCGGTACCCGACTGAGCCTGGGCAATGGTGTCGCGACCTTTGCAAATCTGAACAATGGCCCGCGACTGGACGGCGGAGGGCGATTCGTAGCCATAGGCGTAGATTCCGCGCAACAGGTTTTCCTTGAGATGCATGGCCTCGAAGGTCGGCGCGACGGTCACTTCCTTGGACGTGGAGAATTCGAGGCGCTCATCGTTCTTGCGATCGATTCCTTCGGCCATGGTGGTGGTGGTGAAAGATAGTTGGTGCTACTGGGGTAGAGGGTTGGTGATGGATTGAAGTTTGATGGAGCTCCGTCTGTTCAATCTTTCCCCAGATATACGCACGTGACCAGTGGGCGCGACAATGCTCGAATCGGAGTCCAGCATGCAAGGCCTCAAATCAACACCTGCAGCACTACCCACCACCATGATACTGGACGAGCAACGCACTCTTCATGAGGAAATCGAGCGACTGGAGCAGGCCATTGCGGAGCGCGTAATCGAGGAGCCAGACCATATTCGATACCGTCTAAATCGCGACCATGAAATCTCACACTTCCTCCAGCGCATTCAAGACCAGTCCTCTGCGCTCTTGAATATTTACAAGGACGCGGATGGTGCACGTCTGAAAGAAATACAGTCCATGGGTAACGGAGACGCGTCTACGCACGCTTTCTACGAACAACTCAACGAGATCAAGGCCTTTCACCGAAGATATCCAAACGAACCCACCGAGAACCTCGAGCGCGCCTACAAGCGACGTGCACCAGGTGATGATGAGCCGAAAACGTTGATGGTAGATACCATGTTCTCTGGAGAAGAAGGATGGGGCAAGTTCATGGATTTGACCACCCTACACGACACTTATATCAATCTTCCGGGCGTCAAGGATGGTCGTCGATCGACCTACATGCAATATCTCGACATGTTCGACAAATTTTCTGGCATCAAGAAATCGGACAAGATGTCAAACGATTACTTCAAATACCTGGGAGACCTGGCAGCGTATCTGGAAGGCTTCATGCGCCGGACAAGACCACTCGAGAACGTGGACAAAATCTTGGGCGAATTCTATCAAGAATTTGAGACGGCATGGGAAGAGGACAAGGTTGAGGGCTGGGGCAGTTTGGCTGTGAAGTCGACGGCACAATCGAAAGCTCCGACGACACAAGGCACAGGTGTTGGCGTGTGGTGCTCGTTCTGCGAAAAGGAGTTTACGAATCAGAACCTTTACAAACATCACGCCGAGTCGAAAAAGCACAAGAAAGCAGTTGCGGCGAAGGACGCGCAGGACAAACCCGAAGACGAGGAAATGACCGACGTCAACGTGGTGTCGAGCAAGAGTCTGAAAGAAAGAGCCATTGCCGAGCGAGAGTTTCGCATCAAGAAGCTGGCGGCAGCGATGTCCTCGAATCGAAGCGACACTCGCGTCAATGTTGAGCGCAAGCAAGGCATGACCGAAAGGGAACGACAGCAAGAGTTGGACGCATTGATGATGGACACCGTTGCCGGTGCGAGCGGGCCAAAAGACGACGATGACGAGGAGGAGGACAAGATATACAACCCCTTGAAGCTGCCACTTGCGTGGGATGGCAAGCCAATCCCCTTCTGGCTATACAAGCTTCACGGCCTGGGTGTCGAGTTCCCTTGCGAGATATGCGGTAACTTTGTCTACATGGGCCGACGCGCTTTTGACAAACACTTCAACGAGTCGCGCCATGTCTACGGTCTGAAGTGTCTTGGGATCACATCAATGGGCCTGTTCAGAGAAATCACACACATTGAGGAAGCATTGAGGTTGTGGGAGAAGATACAGAAGGACAAGAAGAAAGAGAAAGCCCAGGCAGAGAACGTGGTTCAAATGGAGGATTCGGAAGGCAACGTCATGCCGGAGAAGATCTACTACGATTTGCTCAAGCAAGGCTTGCTGTGAGCGCAATGTCGGCACATGCTCTGGCGATGTTGGAAACGGTACTGCTGGGAACTGGTCGCAAGATCCACCGTGGTACATGTCTCAGGATGATATGTGCCACCGACCTTTAAACCATGGCGACACGACGTCGCACATGATTGAACATCGGCAATGTTGGAGGGGAATCAAGAGTGAGAAAAGGACGTTGCCTCAGTCGTCATCAGACTAACTTCTCTAGGTGAACAGATTTAAAGACATGGGCCAATGTATGTACATTAATTCAATCAGTTTGTTGGCCACACCTTTGAAATTTCTGCGGGCACCACTTGAGCTTTTTCGTGAAAAATTTCGAGGACAGTATGCGTCAAGTCACTTTGCCTTGTGTGCTAACGTTGATTCTAGCTGTACAAAATGAGGACAAGAATTTGCGCATCCTTCTCCTTCAATAGTCTCCCACGCGTTTAAGCCCCGTCCAGCAATGGTCGCAGAAGGAGAAACCATCACAGCTTGAGCAACCCATGCACGAGATCATCCGTTCAAACACGATGCTTGCGCCGAAACAAGCCACAGGCTGGACTATCTCCGCCATGCAATTCATCGTAAGTTCAACGGGCGCGGCATCCGCAGTAGGAGCCTTCCCTCAACTTCCGGCTCCTCTCTGTGCGTTCGATGGCCACGAACAGCTTTTCCAGTTACAGAGCTGAGATCAGCACATGGAACAGATTTTGCCGTCATCTCCATGATCCAATCCACTGCGAGGATAATGTAGTCAGCTCCACAGCGCGGTCTGGATGCATAGTAAGTATGCCCAGGGAAACCTCAGCAACAACAGATGAAATGAAGAGGACGGACTTTTGAGATGGTATCCTGACTGTTTGTGAGAACGCTTACGAAGTCTTATCGAATCGAAGACCGATATGCAATAGCTTCAATAGCGAGATCACAAATCAGACGGTACTCCATTCACTGGGAAAGCATACATTCCTGTTAAGTACATGGACACATCCCGCGTCCCAAGACCCAGCCCTTCCAAAGAATCAAAGCATAATTATGTATAGACGTTTTACTGAAGTGCTTCATCGCCAAAAGGCATCGCTGATACGCTGCCTCCAGAACGCCCAACGCTATGCATACCAGTAAAGCCGCTCCACACAAACCCAACAAGTTCCCACAACCCGGCAAACTCGCGTACCGTGAGCCATTCATACTAATGTCCCTCAATCTCCTCGCTCCATCCATTCATCCATCCATCTTCACAAACTCAACGTGCGAAACCCGCTCCACCAAGCCTCTGCAACATAGACCCATCCCGCGGTATAAGCTTCGAATAGTTCTCCCCAAAAATCTCTGGAACCCTCCACTCCGCCAACCTCTCATTCTCCCTCTCCTTAATCATCTCTCTATCTTTACTACTCATGTACTGCGGCGCATTCCCGGCCTGATCACTCACAACAATGTAAGCCTCACTCGTGTCCTCGTCATGGGGAATATATCTCCAGAGCCAATCCACCGTTTTGTCCCAATTCTTGCCGTTGACTTGAACTTCCCTCCTCATCTCGGCATGGGATGCGTCTTTGATGGCCCAGAAACGGAATGTGGCGCCGCTTACTGAACCCCAGCCCAAGCCCTCGGCGACACGTGTGCGGAAGATGTGGAAGGGTAGTCCTAGAGGGAGGACGATGAAGAAGCGGCTTTTTGGTCTATGGCGATCACAGACTTCGAAGCGGATGCAGTTATCGGGGATCTCGTCTTCGTCGTCGTCTTCGTCTTCTTCATCTGTGGACGGAGTGTGCATTTCTTCGTCGCTGACTTCGACTTTTGCGTCTGATGCCTCGAGGCTGAGCTTGATGGCGCGTTCCAGGTCGCCGATTGGGTAGCCATTTGGATCAAGGACGGGGTGGTCTTTCGGACCTTCCTGGTTGATCTCGTGGGGAAGCTCCCTCCTTCTTTGCGCAACGAGTGTATATCCATCTCCAGAGACTGTACCGGCATCACCTCGTTCATTCTCAATGATGTTCGTGTTTGTTGCAGAATGCGGTGGTGGAAGTGGCGCATCGCGTGTTGGCTGAAGAGGAGTGCAATCGGCATTTGGATTCAGCTGCTCTTCATTGTGAGCGCCGAGGAGGTCCTCTGGCTCAGAGTCAGACTCCGAAGATTGGGTTGAGGAATCCTCGTTGATGAATGTCGGAGTGCGACCTGCAGCATTAGTGAGAGGGCGATTGAGAGACGGGGTGCTTGATGCGAATGCATGGCCTGGTGATGTAAGAGGGAGATATTCGAGGTCTGATAGATGTTTCGGGGTCGAAGGGTTCTCGAAGTAGGCCGAACGCTTTAGAACCGCTCGTCGACACATTGGTTTCTCCTTGGTAGGCGTGATGGAAGTGTAAGCTGCTACGCCAGTAAGGTGATCCTCCATCTGGGCAGTTTTTGTTGAGACTGGATCGTACAGCGCGCTTCTACCTGCTGTCTTCTCCGAGGTCAAGTTGGTCTCAACGTCGTTCTTGCCGCCAGAAGTCGGGAGCGGCCTACCCAGATCAAAACTTCCCAACGACGAACCGAGATAATTCGTCTCCCTCGCTTCTCTCGACTCCTTTCGCAACACAGGAGTTTGCGATGTCTCATCAGATCTTGGGACGGTGCCATCTTCGTCGGTAATCCAGTTGCCATTACCATCGTACCTAGGCCTCACCCTCCGTGGGCGCGAATCCTGCAAGCGACTCCCATACGTGTTTTTGGGACGGAGCGGAGCCATCCAAGCAGGATCCTCCTCACCATCAATTTCAATCGGACTTGCTTTCGAGCCCCGCGACTCCCGGGCTTTGGTAGTAGAATTGGATGCGCCCATACTGTCGGTCCCACCGTGCTTTTGTCTTTTGGTTGTCTCAGGTCTTAAATACTTCTTGTTGTCGTTGTCGTTGTCGTTACCGTTGTCGCGGGTGGTGGTGTCGGTGAGCGATAATGAGAACATTCTCTTCTTTGCAGCTTGGCGTTGGTGCCAGCGCTCCTTAAGTGATGCGATGGGTTGTTTGATTGTTGCCGGAGGTGTCGGAGGCATGGAAGCGTTTGCGACCCTGCTGAGACTGTACGGCTGGCTAAGCGAGCTTTCTATGACGGGACGATGTAGTTGTTGTCTGTTTACTCTGCTTTGTGTTGATCGAATTCGCTTTGTTGGCATGTGACTCTTTGTTTGTCGTGGGCAGAGATGCGTTGACGAAAAGGGCAGGAATTCGGAAAGGATGGGATTCGTGTCGAAGCTACGAGGAGATAGGACTCTTAGTTCTACGTTTTTAAGACTCCACTGCGGGCCGTTGTAGGTGGAGAAGTGTGGTATGATCGATGGTTTGGCTGCTGTCAACCACGGATCGAGAAACTACCTTATATTGACGACCTTCCGCTCTGCTATACCTCCATACGATATCCGCCGCCAAGACAACATCAACGCAACGATATGTGTCCAGCACTATCCGGAGTGTATTTCGTGTTCCACTGAATTATGGATCGAAACTCGTTGCCATTTTAGTTTCAGACCAGTTGCTGTTGACCTCAAGCAAGCACTTTTCTTTCCCGATTTCGATTGCTATCATTCTCGAGCAATCAAGTTCAACCTCGCCCTAGTCTTCTCTCTGCGTTCTTGAGCTTGAGTCAAAGTTCTCTGCGGCTGCGAGGGTAACTGCAGCTGCGACTGTGGAGCAGATTGCAGAATCGCGCCCGCAGATCTCTTAGGAGGGAAAGGCGCGTGAGCTGTGACTTGTGGATGGGACTCAACATGGCGTTCATGCTCCACTGGAACGACCTGCGGGATCGAATAATCTGGCGTTGGTGGAGGTGGTGGTCTTACTAATGGTGAGTACGCGGCATAAGTGGGATTCTTTCCTTGTGTTGGTGGAACAAACTCGGGCCAGACGACCTCAGGAGCATTCGCTTCGGGGTCGTGATCCCAATGTCGGGAATGCTTTGGATTTGGCGCCAGATTGAATTGTGAACGCTCTTGCCGGGGAGACTGCGTTGGGAGTTCCGAGAAGCTGCTAACAGCGGAAAGATTTTGATGGAGAGTCGAGTATTTCGAGCTTTGCAGGCTCACATCTGAGATGCCACTTCCTACTGAGAAGTTCGCGTGGTGGGTATGATAGTTTGGTGCGTGTGCAAATGATTGTGGGCGCATTCCAAATTGTCCTATTCCACTAGGTGGCAAGGTGCTTTGATTCTGCGATAGAGCCTGCGATGAGTTCGTGCTATGTGATGACCTAGGTCTTTCTGGGAGGAAAAATGGCGTCGGCAGCAAGGAAAAAGACTTTGTGTTCGAAGAACTGGAATCAGAAGAGACCGTGTAAGCTGTTGAAGTCGTTGTCGAAGAAGATGAAAATGATCTCGATCTCGGAGTAGTTATTGCCTCCTGAAGATGGGTGGAACGTGTCGTGTTCGGCGCTGCTGTACTGGGCCTCGCGAGATCATAGTTGAGCCCTGCAGTAGCTGGGTGGAGATGCGATTGGCTCTCACCGTCCCTTACCTGTGGCGACTGATTTCGTGACGCTCTGGTCAACGGCGGAGTAAAAGGTTGCTCTAGAGTGAAAGGGGGAGGCGGCGCTGAACACTCGATATCTTCTGAGGTGGAGACTGTCAGTCTGTGAGTTCTCAGCAGAATACATACCCTACCACTTGGGACTGAGGAGTTATCGGTCCTTGCCTCTGACAGTGTTGACCCTGACAGCGTATCTCCTCTTGAAGGCCGCGTCCTTCGATTCCTCGTCGTCAAGAAGTCTGTGATCTCAGCATCTGCTCGTGTTGCGTCCGCAAGGCCATCTTCGTCGTTGACCTCCTCGTAATTCGGTATTCCTCTTCCTGCCAGAGCAACATTGTGTTGGAATAGACTGAGTCTGAACATGGCTTGGAGAAGACTTTGATGACAGGTATCCAGTCCTACTTGGCGCGACTGAAGTTTGTATTGGTGTCTCAGAACCCATTCAAACCTCGTGCGCAGGCTGATCTCGCCGTCACAGTCTTCTTCTATCCTCACGTTTTCGACGTACTTCCCGATTCCTGCGAGAGCACCCCTGGTGTCTTCGACGATCCCGTTGATATATCTGTTTTGATCGGAATCACATTGCAGATGGTCTCGAATTGCAGGTAAAAACAAGAGACGAAGACATTCGTCTAAGTCATCGCGTACTCTTTGTATGAGACGGATGAACACCAGACTTTCTTCAGGAACATCCCCGATGGCATAGCAGAACTCGACGAATCTGAAGGTTGTACTGATGGCTAAGGTTGTCAGTCGAAGTTCCCATTCAATCCAACCCAAATCTTGTCATACCAGTGAAGGCGCCATCTAGCATCTTGGGAATCTTCGACGGCAGCAAGCGATCAGCGTGAGTAAGGTCGCTCATCCGACCCCCCATCTCTAATCCTCCGTTGCGGCTCCAAATCACCTGCTTGTGAGATCACATGGCCAAGGTATTAATACGACAGGTTCTAAGCCACAAGTCTGAGGGCTGGAACGGACTGGGCCGCAACCGAGCAGCTCTTCCGTCTTTTCAGACCGCGAGCAGAAATTCGAGCTGGTGGGCGGAGTGCATGCTTGCTTGCACAATGACCAGCGAACCATATTGCCTCGTCTCATCGACTGAAAGAGAGCTCGGTCGCCCCGGTGTAACATGATGTGCGCCTTGTGGGAAGGGTGCATGCATCGGACGGAGCAGTCCGCCAACCTGCAGATGGTGGCTGATATCGGGAGGAAGGAGGGCGGAAAAGAGGTAAAATACAAGCTTAGACTGCTACTGCTACCCCGTTTCCCCGTCTTGCCCAATGAGTTTTGACGGCTGAGGGAGGGCTAACGTATCAGATCACACTTTCAGATATGTAGGAGCCTGAGGTTGAGCCTCCTCTCTAACCACAAGAGGACTAACAAGCAGATTACTAATAATAAGTGGATCCGGGGTTGTCAGTTCTCTCCCGCGTTCCTCGTCTCGCTTGTCACCACACACGTCCAGGGAAATCCACCAACATCACCTCAGCGAATGACACCACGCGCGCTCAACCAAAGAGGCGTCTGGACTCCCTCGCTCCACCAGCATCCATTGCCCTCCCTGCCAACATGAGTACGAAAACGCACATCAGCCCACTCCATCTGCTGGGCCGCTGACTAGATCGGGACAACCTCCTTCGAGCCAAAGGTTCGAGGCGCGGCCACCGGCCTTCCATGATCATTGGATACCTGCAGCAAACCTGGAAACACCACCAGTTCAGAATCATTGTCTGTCCAATCAAAGTGGAACGAAGACGGCTGAGAGAAGAGCAAAAACCCAAAGCGAGCGGCTCTCTTCATGATTTCCTCAAGGTTGGAGAGGCGTACTTCGTCATCTTCGTCATTGGCGCATGGACGCAGGAAAGTGTCAGCAACTTTCGATGCCTTTTCAATATTCACAAGGCGATGATCCTTCGCTGGGATATCCTGCGTGAACGAGTTCCCGGACAAGGCTGCGGTCATCTGTCGCCACTTGCTCAGAAAGGCTGCTCGTACTGCGAAAATTAGTTGAAAGCTTCTCAAGATTGAGCTCAGAGAACTCACTTGGCTCCTCCATTCTGCTTGCCGTGAACTCGCGAGTTGCACCAACAACATGCGCTGGCAAGAATGTTGTGTCAGGGCCAGTTCCAATATCAATACGTGACACAATGATCCAAGCAATGGCAGCACGAAGAATAAAAGGCCGCCTTCTTGGATTCGAGAGCAATTCTTGCAGCTTGACTACCGGTACTGGGAAAGAAGTGCCCAGGGCAGCACTCAGCGCTTGAGCGATGCCCTGGTTGTTTGCTCCAGCGGTATGGTAGTACGAGTCGACATGGCCCTCAATCCTGCTCTTAATTCTGGAGAGATCTCCGATGATGGCGTTGTCTTCTTTGGGCTGTGGGAGGTTGTTTTCGATGATCGCAGCTGCACCGACTGCTCCCATTGGCGTGGAGGTAATTTTCGTGAGATGATTCGAGTCGTGCTCACTTGGGTAGATCGTGGGTCCAGAATGTCCAGCTTGCGTAGCGTTGCGCTTCTTGCGGCGTGAGAGCAAGAGAAAGGAGATCAAGCCAGCAATGAGAGCACCAGCAACGAGCATACCAATCGCGAGTCCAGCGGCTGCACCATTTTTCAATCCCGCCTTCTGTGTATGTGCTGGGATCTTATAAGCGTGTAAGGAGTTGGTTGGATCTGTCCAAACCAGAGTCTTGTTTCCGGGCAATAACGTAGCTTTAACCAGAACGCCAATCGCTGAAGTGTTCGCTGTGCTTGAGGCATTGTTGCCATTCGTGGTGTCAATTGTCGAGGACGAAGAAATCGATGTTTCGCCTCTTGCTGACGATGCCACTCGGGCTGTGCTATTCATTACAAAGAACTGGCGTTGATGATTGCGCAGTGAGTCTATAAGGCTCAGTGACAAAAGAGCTGGATATCGATCCTGAAGATGTGAGAATGCGTGGAAGACGCGCGAGAAGCATACCCAGCCATAGCCTTAATGACAACTATCAAAAGGAGGGATGAAATGACGCTAGTCTTCAGGCTGAAAATGGTGGCGTGTTTGCTATACACATTCATCTGTACGATCTGAGCGCCAGAACGAGGGGGGTCGTCAGCTTGCATTAGGCAGGTGTGAGACACTTTCCTTATAGGTGAATTTCCCCCTCCAGGAATTGCTTAGCTCAATGTATTCGTCCAACATCAGCAGGTAGAATCGCCTACCACGCTGGCTCCACTGCTTTCAAACGCCACCATTACGACCGAGCATCTTCCTCCCGTTCATGCAAATTAACTGTGCATTGCGAATTGAGGCTGAAGCTAGGGCATGCTGGCGATCCCTGGCACTGGGTCTGCCTGTCCCATCGTTCTGTGTCAAGCGAAGCATTTCATTATAATCGCGGTGCTGGAACTCAACCTGTTCGGTACAATGTTTTCTTGATTCACGACCATTGTGCTCTCTTCTATTATCATGGAGGCCGGACTTGATCTAGTTGTCGCGATTGTGAGTTTTTCGAGACTCATAATTTCGTAAAGCTAATTCTTCTCAGGACTATGGCATGACCTGTGAGTCTCGCACTTCTACAGAAACTCCCAGTCGTGCAATTCGAACACCACAATTGCAGTCCAAGATCAAGCATTCAAACAAGGAAGCTGACAGACATGATAGGCACTGGTGTTGCCTATGCCAATCTCACCAGGGGAGAAACTGTCCGTTGTATTCAAAAATGGCCAGGTCGAGCCCAAGCAAATGAGAACAAAGTTCCGACCGTGGTCGTCTATGACAAGCATGGAGCGGGGATTTCCAGTTGGGGATTTATGTCAGAGACACGAGCTGAGCAGAACCATCCTGCTCGCGGATACTGCGATTGGTTCAAGACCTTCCTGGATCCCACGGTATTGGCGCAAGCACAGTCAAAGGACCCCAAACATAGCCCCGAGTCACAAACTGCCGTTGATCAGTGGACTGAAGACTATCTACGACTATTATTTCAGCATATCGAATCGAAGCTCTCTCAAGAATTAGAATCTGTCAACAAACCATGGCACCTGGCAACCATAGAATTTGTGTTCTCAGTGCCGACGACATGGCCGATCAGCACGGTGAACAAATTCAAGGCAATCGCCTCTCGCGCCGGCTTTGCGTCGCACGCCAGACACACACTCAACATTGGGCTGACGGAAGCTGAGGCAGCGGCAGTCTATGTCTCGGTTGAGGCACAAGTTATGTTCGAGGAGAACCAAGTTCTTCTCGTTTGTGATGCTGGAGGAGGAACAACTGATCTCTCTGTCATGCGGGTGTCTGGATTACGAAGAGGACTTCCAGCTCTGAAACAGCTCGAAATCGTCAATGGCCGCAACATTGGTTCGGCACAAATCGATCAAGCTTTCGAGGACATGGTCTTGTCGCGACTCGAGCAAGCAAATCGACAACAACCTTTGGGTATCGACCTCGAAGATGCAGCTTGGATGATGATGAAGTCGGCACAATACCAAGACGCGAAATGCTGCTATGGCTCGCCAGACGACACAAATTTTTCAGTCATCGTACCAAAACTGGATCCATCATACTCCAACGAGAGCTTTCGTATTGTGGATGGTGCCATGAAATTCACACTCGCCGATCTGCAATCACTCTTCGATACCCAAATAAGACGACTTTTCGAGCTTATCGACTCACAGATGGAAAGCTTTGATCGGAACTTTCCCAGCGACTCGATCGCTCACCTCGTACTTTCCGGTGGTCTTGGAAACTCAGCTTATGTCCAACGCAAAATGAAGCAACGCTACGCAATGAATGTACACACAAGTTTACAGGTCCACGTGGCGCCGGAACCTCAACTAGCTGTCTGCAAAGGTATCGTGGTGGATTGGCTCCGCACGAAAAAGCATCAGCCTGTGCTAGAATGGCGATGCTGTCGATCTTCTTACGGCACCGAGTGTAAAGTCCTCTACGACCCAAAGAATCCAGAACATATTGGGCAGCCAACACACATCGATCCGTTGAATCAGAAACGGTATATCACCAAAGCGATTGCCTGGTTTGTCACCAAAGGCGACCCCGTCAATGTGAATGATAGTATCAGTCATAAATTTAGTCGGAGGATCTCGCCTGGGGATCCACGAAGAGCTTTTCCGGAGAGTGTCGTCCAGTCAGACCTCGACGAACAATACCTACCCTTCCGCGTCGGGCCTGGAGTCAAGGTACTATGCGAGGTCAAATCTGATCTATCGACCGTAGACGAGAAGAAATTCAAAACGAAGAACAGACATTGGTGGCAGTTCAAGAAGCGATATATGCGTATTGACTATCTAGTCAAGGTCGTTGTTGGACCTGCAGATTTGCGATTCCAGCTTTGTAAGTTTGCTATTTATCAGACGATGACTTTCTCGCTAATCCCTATCAGGGTACGATGGACAGATGATTGAGATGGGTGATCCCATTCAAGTCAAGTGGGAGGAGACGAGTGCTCCAGTCGTTGCTGAACCGGTCGTCTCTGAAAAGACTTACGACCATCATATCTACCAAGATCCGTCGCCCAAGGGATTTGCCAGGACAAGCATTTTGGGCCTCAATCGCGCAGCGTACGTATAGACGAATGGTGAGTGAGTAATGAAATTTACGAAGAGGATGTAGACCATGTAGGAGGCTTATTTCATCCCAATCTCCCCAGCGATAATGATTGCTTCCCATCATGGCCCAAAGAACGCTTTAATGGTGATTGAAGGGAGATGAGTGAGTCTAGGTAGATGATTCGTTCAACACATGGCTTAATGTGGACGAGGAGGATGATGATGGCGAGTCTAAAGGGTGGAAAAAGATTAGCATGGAAAAGGTATGACAGCTTAGATAATATTACCGGTTATACTATGCCTTCCCATTCACACGCAATAAATGAATATATACACACCCTCCCCACCCACACCTAAATCTCCCCAATCAATCTCCCCTTCTTACTATAAAACTTACACCCCTCCCCCCTCTTCGTAACCGTAACATTCAAGATATTCCCTTTCGCATCCCACGCCATCGTCAACACAGTGCCCCCTCTAATCCTCAACCCCTGCACAGTCCCCGGGCCCCACCTCTTCGGAATCGCCGGTCCCAGAATAACAATCCTCTTCCCCTCATCCCGATACGCCGCCGGCAAATCCACAACAAGCATCGCCAACATGGCCGCCGCGACGCCGAAATTCGCGTCGATTTGAAAAGGTCCTTGCAAGCCGGTATACTGCGACAAGCCGTTGCCAGCGAAATTCGACGCAATGGCGAAACGCAGTTCGAAATCGGCTTGAGCGGTATTATTGAGACGGGCCCAGCAAGCCGAACGCCAGATTTTTTCCCAACCCGCGTTGCCGTCGGCGCCTTTGCCGGGGCCTCTGCTCCTCAGACTCGTTTCGACGGCTTTTTGGACGGTGGTGTTTTCGTAGCCGTTGTGGAAACCGCTGATGCTGTAGCCGGGGTACCAGCCTACGAGGTGGGAAAGGTGACGGTGCGTGTCGCCTTTTTTGTCAAAACCCTTTGCATCGGGGATTTTCCATTCTTTGATTTGGCCCCAGGAACCGAGGTAGAGGCCTTTGTCTAGGGCGGACATGTATACATCTACTGTGTTGGTGAATGTTGTGTCGGCGTCGTTGACGGCCCAGGCTGCACTGAGGGTCGTTTCGAAGAGTTGGTAGATCAATTGTTGGAAATGTGCGCAGCCGAATGTTGTGGGACCTGTTTCGGGAGAGTTGCAGGGCGTGGCGACGAGTGTGTTATCTTTTGAGAACTTGTCTTGTTGGAGTTGGGACATCCAGAAGGTGGTGACGTCGCGCATGAGGGCGTAGCCCGTTTGTTGGAGAAAGGGGAGGTCGCGCGTATAGTCGTAGTGATCGTAGATGTGTTGCATCATCCAAGCTGGTGCTACTGGGTCTGAGATCATTTGGTCAGTCTGATTGATACTTAGCATGAAAATAAGATGCTTACAATTCGCAGATTTCGCATCAGATTTCATCCCCGTATGTCCAAAAATATTGATCTCATCATGAATGACCCAGCCCGCAGCATTGTAGAGTAATTTAGCCGTCTCGGTTCCACGTGGAACCCATGTGTCCTTGATAAATCTCCAGAGCGCCGTTTGCAAATTCCCAAGACCAACCTGATTCACGAACCAATGGTTCATTTGCAGGTTAATGTTAGCGTGATAGTCACCACTCCACGCTGTCGACATACTGTCAGCCCATACCCCCTGTAGATTCGGTGGGAGAGATGTTTCGCGGGAGGAACTGATAAAGAGATGGCGGGCATAGTCAAAGAGAAGAGATTCGACATAGGAACCACCGTCTGCTGCGTCTTTGGGGTCTTCTTTGCCCCCTGATGGCACTAGGGTTGGTCGAGGTTGATTGTTTGTGGTTGTCCATGTTGTAGTTGGTCGTGGAGGCTGCTGTGGCGCGAAAGGTGGTGGTTGTGTCGGGAATGGATCATTGTTTGTGGGAGTTTTGGTGAGGGTGATCGTCACGGTTCGAGGAGCGCCACCTTTTTCCTGGTTGTAATCGGTGAGGTAGATGGTTCCGCCTGTACTCCAAGGGATTTGCGCATTAGGAATGAAGCCATCCGGCAAGTTCGTGGGGAAAGGAAAACTCGGAAAGTTAGTTGAGGATGTGATCGTTGTTGGACCCTCTTGGCGTTTCTCAAGGGGTTTCCAAGCTTTTGCTCTTACTGCGCGCTCTTTACCTGCCTCTGCCTCGGACTCGTTAAGCTCTTCACCTCGTTTTGCCCTTAGGTTTTCGCTTGAGCTCCCCGCATCCGAAGAACGCTTCCTCAGAGGAACGTTCGCAGTCGCCCTATATCGATCAAGCAATTGATATAATTCCAAACTTTCAGAAGGGTATTCCGTTTTCGCCCAAGGGTCGTTAAGAGTCAAATTAAATTGATTGATAAGAGCTTGATAATCTTTGACGTGAGTTTGAAACTGTTTCGACTCAAGCTTGGTCGACGCAAGCGCAGTAACCTTTTCGTTTGTAGGACCAGGTCTTGCACCTTTACAGCTGTATTTGTTTTGAGCGTTGCACATTGTCTGGTCGTAATCTGTCTGTGCCCCAACAATGATGCTGAATGTATTCAGAGGCTCATCAAGTCCATATGCAGCTCCTGTGACGACCATAGTCCCATTGGAAGTCGTACTACAAGTAGAGATGGGCATACCGAGCGGTCCCGTCGAAAGTCTTGCAATCACATCATATTCCATGCCTCTCGGTGGGCCAATCTGCGTGACACCTGTCAGTCGCACAGAACTGACACCACAGGACGGGATTCGCAAATTGTTTGGAACAAGGGTATTTTCCAGCGAGACAGCGACATTTGGTAAGGTTCCATTGCTGACAGTCAGTCGGTAAAAGCAAGCTTGAGCCGGCGCCGAGCAATATGCGACGCTGGTGTACACTCTTTTGTCTTGAGCTGTAAATACTGTGGTATGAGCTCCTGTAGAGAGATCTAAGGAGCGTTTGTAGTTTGTGAAACTCTGGATATTACTGATAACAATAGAGAGATTGGCCATGGCTCGAAAGGTGCCATAATTACTGTTGGAGCCGGCGATTGCGGCAACATCTATTGCGGTCAGCGTTTGCTGCAATGCATGTAAAGCTCGTACGTACCGCCCTTGCCAGTCGAAAATATCGTTTCCCTTATCTTGGCAAGGTTGGAAGATTTGTCGGAAGTCGGGTTGCCCCCATTATACGCCTGCGGAATACTATCAGTTCCAATTGGATGAGTTTAGACGAGCGGAGGAAACTATAGCGTCCATCTTGTTCGTATTCAATCGGGTAGCATATATTTTTCCATTTCACTGGAGCGTATGCCACGATAATGGGATGAGCACTGTAAAGCAACTAAGAGGCAAGAGATGTACACTTACAGCATTTTCAAAGGGTCCACCTGACCAGAGAGAGTCATGATTCAAGCTCAGTTTCTCCATTGTTGGTTGCCCAAATGGAATAGCTACGCATTCTTAGCACTCCGATCTCATTCATCATGTCCAAACTGACATACCGCCAAGTCTGCCATTGCCTATGAGGAAGCCTTCCTGCAACAATCTTTGTGGCGAAGCGGGCGATGTAGAGAACAGAACCTTTGCCTGAGTTCCTGACTGCAGCCCTGCCAGCAAACCAAGAGCTACAGTCAAGACGTCACCGAGCCATCTCATCCTCAACCCGGACTAGAAACAGGAGCCGAAAGGAAAATGAGCGACGAACACGCAGGGTGCGTCTGCATTAGTGAGCGTAAAAGAGAGGTCGTCGTGATGTTGAAAGGAATTGTAACACAAATTTCCCATGTCCACGTACCAAGACAATATTAAAATAGATTGGATGGCAAATAGAACCGGATTGGGGTTCATCTAATTCTTGGCCTGGCTGCAGTCCTGCTCGCTCTCCATAGATTGAGACAAGACGGGTCGTATTGTAAGGGTTGGGAGTATCTTTAATCTAATTTGCTGCAGGTTAGGTCCAGCCTCGGCCGTGCCTGTAACCGACTGGTGGCACGGACCATCAAGGCGTATCAAACATATAGTGCGTAAGAACAAAATGATGCAGAGAGCGTATTCAACTATTCAAGCGGTCTGTTGGATGGAATATCCAGCTCTTGCCCAACTTTCTAGGTCGCTGCTGAAAGTGCTTGTTTTGACCATGCGCCTCTACGCTTCACTTGTCTCTTCTTCACACCAAAGCAACACTAAGAGAGGACATGCCGGGGAGCATCACAAGATGAACAGTAAATGTGGTCCCCGTGGAAGATCTGTGGCGATATTTGGCATGAGGGAGACGAACGAGATTCCGGGCCGCTAGAATCTCTGGCGAAGCTTCATGCCTGCAGCGATCTGAATACTGGGGCAAGGCTCTTGTCACTGACTTCCAGTCAGCGCTTGGTTTTCTGAAATGCGGCTCTTGTCTTTGCACGGGTAGACCCGCTTTTCGATACGACATCCCATAGCGCTGAGCATGACTACCCGCAACGTGTGTTGTCGAAGGAGATAGCAAAGTTTCTTGATGCTGTGCAAGTCCTACAACCTCTACTGCACGCGAGTGCCTTCATCGCCTCGTGATTGCCCTCTACCGCTACTCAGAAATTACTATCTTTTGACTAATTCTGTCTTCATGACTGGCGTTCGGCAATGGCTTCTCAAAATTGCGTGGCGTTGCAGCACCGTCACCTTGACTTCTTCGCACGATGCCTCGTAGCTTCGTCGAGCTGGATTACATCGTTGACTACGATATACAGAATCCAGCAATTAACCGTGAAGAAGCTCAAGGACGCAAGCCACAGTCCGGGAACAAAGGTCGAGTTGCCCAGGAATTCGAGTTGATAGCCCTGCTGCAGCCAAAAGGCCTATGTGTGTCAGCAGTGTATTCGAAGTGGGTGACACCAGCCTCACCTGTCCCAACCCCCATAGCACGCCAGCAGTGATGCCCATCGCTGGCTTTTTCAGAAGCGACGAGAAGGGCAAATAGAATGGCAGAAATATCAGGTACCACAGGAAATACTACGAATCGTCAGAAAAGCGCCTTCAAGCTTACGATCCCACGTACCTGGCTGGTGCAGACTTTATTGAAAGTCACAAAGGCAAATGTCTGTGCCAACATAGTTGATGCTAGATCTCTTTTGGCTAGAGCTAGCGGGATGATTGCAGCACTCAGCAAAATCTGTGGTAGGAAGGCCAATGATTCCAAATGTAAAGAGGAGGCTGAACGCGGAGAGGAGTTGATGTATAGCATCGTATTGTATGGAGAGAAGTTATGACGATGGTCAATCCGAGCAACATGATAGAGGTAGCTGTGCTCCAGGAACGGCCAGCCGTATCTAAGAGAATCAGTTTCTGAGCTTCCAAAACGGTTTTGTTGCTTACAGTGTAAACATCACACCATTCAAGGCCATGAAAGTGACCAAGCTGGATACTGCTAAAGCAATTCGACTGCCATTGAGGAAGCCAGCGACAGCCTTTGGCAGCGTACTACCTTTCTTATCTCTCGATGTGCTAGACGAACGCTCTTCATCAAGCCACCAAATAATGGACGAGGCATAGATGAAAGGATAAATCTTGAAGTGAACGGCTAGCCCGAGAATGACGCCAGCAGTCTTGATACGTTTTTGGCTTACTGCCCATAACAGAGCAGCAGCGAGGACGCCTAGAAGTCCTTCTGAGCTTCCTCTCGTGCTAATGGTTGCAACCATGGGATTGAGAAGCCAGATTGAAGCGAATTTCAATGCTCGTTCAGCCGACATTCGATAAGTGGATTTTAAGATCAGAATGATCAGATAACCAGCGACTATATCTGCAAGCGCAAACAAGATTTTCCCGAATGAGAACCATTGTCGACTCCACGTCGTTGGGAGCAGTATCCAGGCAAGGAGTGGTGTATAACGGTACGTGTCTCGAACGTATGGGGAGCGGCCTTGAGATACGAATCTGGCAGCATCTGTGAAGACAAAGTAGTCGATATCTGTGTACTTGAAAGCCGAGTAATTATCCTGAAAGAGGCCGTAAAACAGCAGCACGACGCGTAGCAGGACAGCCCCTGTAAAGACAAAAGTCGAGCTGGCGAAGAGACGCGTCATTTTTGCTTGAAGCGACGGAATATCAATTGAGAAGAGCTATATATCCATCTGACCAAGTGAGAAACGCGATTAAGATGGTTTGGGAACAAGGAGTGGTGTTTGATTTTAAGAAGTCACGTTTGGGACGTGAGGAAGTACGGCGTTGCCAAGACCAGGCACATCAATTCTTAGACCCAACACCAACATGGGATCTTGAGTATGGCAGCTACAGGACCTCCCCAGAAGAGACGGAAAGCCGATGTCTCTCACCATATTACAATGGCTACCAAGCCAGCGTCTCCCTTCCTTCCCATGTTCGAGACGTTCCGATACGAATTGGACGAGCACCACGATCGAAGAGAGCGTTGCATGAAGGCCTCGAAAGACATCACAGCTGCAAGTAAAAAAATGTATGACACTGCAACGATCGCTATGATTTCTGCTGACTCTACTTAGCATATTTGCGCTCCAACGAACCCGCGACGTTAAACAGCCTATCAGTCCTAAAATCCAAAAGGATAGCCATCAGTATTGGGATACCATCTCAAAGCTCTACGCGGGCATATCATGCGACCTGCAAGGATTGAATTCGTATCGATACAATCGACAGATCACTGGTGGCAACCAAGAGTTCATGGAGGCTTTGACCTTCCAGCACTACCTCGAGACGCAAGAGTTGATATCGTACGATGCATCGGTGAAGAGACTGGCACAGCTAGGTGGTGAGGGAGGAGCAGTACTATTGACGCCATCAGACTACATACTTGGTGTCTTCGACATGGTGGGAGAGCTTATGCGCTTCAGCATCACAGCAATCGCAACCAGCGGCCAACTACCAACATCGAAGGCAGACCAAGACGTCCAGATGGCCGATGCCGATGCCGAAGACGCCCCACAAAAGCTGGAAGTAGAAGACAGAGACGTGCTCACAGATCTACGCAATCTTCGCATACATCTTGAGGCGCTAGACGCGTCCACAGATGGAGCATTCAGCAAAGACATCAGCAAAAAGATGGGAGTCATGCAAGTCTGCGTACAAAAAGTGGAAAACGCGCTATACGGTCTTATTGTCCGAGGTGCTGAGCGTCCCAAGGGTTGGGTACCAGATCTCAGTACAGACTCACGCGAAGAGATTGAAGGATACTGAAGAGAACTTGTGATGATGGCATGACATGGTGCACTTGATGAGTCATGAACAGGAGTCATTTGGCATGGGCAACTCTGTAAGTACTAGTCTACAGCATGGGCTTCAAACTTTTTGACGTCTCGTGCTGATGAATGGAGGTCACTTCCAGCCTCGTACTCGCTGCTTGCTCTGCTGTGTCTTTTGAGAGGCCAATTGGTGACTAAGAGGCAGAGAAATTAGATTTTACATCCATGTTAGCAAATTGACCTCCAGCGACCGACAGCTGCAGTTGAGTTTGTGCCAACAGCACACATTCAAGTATTCGTCCAGTGAAGCAAGAGGTCTTTTCTATACGAACAGGTCCTACAAGCACATGTCACCATGACAAAGACTCGACGCACCTCTCGGAAGAAAAAGTGGAACCTCACTATCATATAACGCTTGCTTATGATACTCACAAGAACCCACCTGCAATATCACTCCTGTCTCCCAACTCGATCCATCGTCTTCATCACTCTACATCGCAGCTCCTAGCTAGCATCTCGGTCTCAACAGTTCCCCTACAAACGCTTTTTGCCACCCTTCGAGCTCCCGCTTGCTTTGTTTCTTATATAAAATGATGTCTGCTACAAGTTCGACGCTTGGAAGCCAATATCGAACTCATCGAGTTTTGACCGCTCTCGATCGAATTTTGGGTTGGAGTTTGCATATCTCTTCCTTCACGGCATGGGACAAGGCGCTGGATAATTCCGAGCGCTGAACGGCTCGTTGTTCGAAATGGACCGTCTATGCATGTTTTCCTTACACAAGTAGAACAAGAACTAGTCGCGCTTGTAGCTATATAAGTTCGCATCGTAGTTAAAGTGTCGCCCACGCTCTGAATTGACCTTGGATCAAAAGCGCAGGCTGAAGTCCTAGACGACCGAACGTGTATCGAGACGGGCGAGGAGAGTGCAGTCACGTGTATAAGACGAACGGTGTCGATTGGTAGATGGCGATCGACAATGATGGTTCCAGAAGGGAGGTGCCGAATGCCAGTCGATGGGATCTAGGAGGTAGAGAAATCTAGGGGCGCAGAATGTGCCCAAAGAGGAAATGCTCCTCACGACGCGATGGGAGAACTGTCCGAGGTTGCGTAGCGGGCTAAGGTTGTTGATTGGCGCGCATGATGGGAGAAGATCGTCCGGTCTCTCCTTGGCGAAAAATTTCTTGGTACCGAGTCTGTCACCACGTGATCCCACAGCCTCCACTCCCACCAGACATGTCTCCCTCAGACGATGTGAAGGCCTCCTGTATCGTTTTGCGACCTTGGGACATCCCGCGTGCTAACTGCTAGAGCTCTTGGTCGCCTCTCGCCACCCGCTTTGCATCATTTTGCCATGCGTTCGGCATCTAAAATAGAGGTGCCATCGATGTATTTGTGGTCAATGGGAGGCTCGAGGTGAAAGTTCATCCGAGATTCCGAGATACCATCATTGTCTCCATCCTGAAGACTTCGAGAGCGATGCTTATAAGAATGACCCACTACATAAGGCTGTCTTCTCGACCTGTTAAGACCAACTTGTTAGTTCCAACCAGTGTCTTCTGTTCCTGCCTTGAACAACCTATTCCTTGACCTTTTTTACTACCACTCTCTCATCCATACTCAGAAGATTCCCAGAAAACAGCTTTCGAGCTTGAAATCTCTTCCTAGACCGCTTCAATGGACGCCAACGGCACCCCCATTCAGTGCTTGGACGTTGGCCCGGGCTGCCCAGTGCAGCGTACTATATATGGATACTATCCATCATTACCTGCGAACGCCTTCTTCCTCGCCTTCTTCGCGATTTGCATGATCGCCAATGCCTTTATCGGAACGTGGAAACGAACATGGACATACCTGACTGCCATGTTCTTTGCCTGTCTCTCGCAAGTCATCGGCTATGCTGGTCGCATCATCATGAACCATAACCCCTTCGATGCGGCCGGTTTTCAGATCCAGATCATTTGTCTCACCCTCGCACCAGCATTCAATTCGGCAGCGGTATATCTGATTCTGAAGCATATCACATTATGCTTTGGTCCTGAACCCTCTCGCGTGCCTCCCGTATGGTACACTCGGGCTTTCATCGTGACCGACATATTGGCCCTCATTTTTCAAGGCTCTGGTGGCGGCATTGCAGCCTCGGCCGAAACTGAGAGCTTTCGAGACATTGGCGACCACTTGACGATGACAGGGCTATGTCTTCAAGTCGCGACCCTGGTTGTTTTCGGAATACTCGTCGTCGATTATATTGTTCGACGGCGAAAGGATTCGACTCCTCTTTCCGCTGAGGCAGCTTCCACGAAAACATCGACAAATTTCCGCCTCTTCGCTGGCGCTCTGTTTATCGCCTACATTGCTCTCCTCATTCGATGCGTCTACCGTGTCGCTGAAATGGCAGGTGGATGGCGTAATCCGATCATGCGAAGTGAACCTTTGTTCATCAGTCTTGACAGCGTGTGAGTTGGACCAAAGCGCTCCTGGGACAACGCATTACTGATATGACTTAGCTTGGTTGCACTTGTCGTGCTCTTACAAACTGCTTTCCACCCAGGGATATTCTTCCCCCGACTCTGTTCTCGCTGGCAAAAGACACCTGTACACCGCTTCAATGCTGCCGTACCCACTGAGAAACTCGAAGATTACAGCTCAGGTGATGACAAGTCCAAGGTCTGAGAGAGTATTTAATCAGTTCATTCATAGCGTTGGCGCTCAGCGATGATTTATAGCGATGGTGTGGATGGTGTTTTGATTTGGAATCGTATAAACCGGTGACAAGAAGCATGACGGCAGCATCAATAAAATAGTATTCTCATTCAACCCAGCTCATGGGCTGTGATCAATTATCGGTGATTGGCATCTCAGACGATCGTGCTTGACACGAAGCGTTGCACCTGTAGACTTGAGTCTCGCCGCTGCCTTTCCTGAACAATGAGTAGGTACTGATTGCCATCATTGGGTCTTTACGTACGTTCCCTCCTTCGCAGGTCAAGTGTGCGCTAACAAATTGTCGAGTCCAACCACCAAAGCCTCGTTGAACACAAAACACGCGGAACAGTGTTGCTGGCGAAATCAAGACCATTATTACCGAGAAATCATCGCTATCGATCTCTACGCATTCAACCGATATCGACACTCGATTCAGGGCCGTAGTGCTTCCAACACTTACCGATGCAATAGGAGATAGTATTATCCGAGGTATGTTCCTTCGAGTACAGCACGCATATCTGGTAGAAAGGTGTTGTTGATATGTTTTTGTCAGACAGAATATAAATAAACCTCCCGCCTTCACCACCACCGCCGATTATCAGAAACCTCGACGTTTCATCCCAGAGATCGCAACCATGGCGCTTAGTCTTCCTTGCTCAGCAGCAGAGTGCTTCAATTCTGGTACTAAGCCTTGCATACGATGCTATCTCGTTGCGGTAAGTGCGCCCATGTCCCGCTACGCGATTCTCAACGCGACATTCTCGAGTCAACGTCGACGGCGATGTGGCTCGGCAATGGAAAGGTCGAACTTTGCTAAGACTCGGTCTATATCGATGTCCGTAGCGGAGAATACAATATTGCGATCAACCATGACACCGAATGGCGTTGCACTTATCAAAAGACGGACAAGAAGGCTGATTCTGGAGTAGTACTGTGGCGAAACCTGTCAACGCGCTGACCAGAATACTCATCAAAAGTATTGTCAGGCGGATATCGGCTCATCAACGCTATGGGAGCCCTCTTGGGGAGCGAAAAGGCGGAGACCTGGGTTTACGTCAGCCACGGGTGCTATCAAAAGGCTTTCCGAGCATTTCCGTGGTCGCAAGACTCCTTGGGGTGACTTCCCTGCACTGAATATGCTACAAATCGAGAAGAATGAGGGCGCCAGTCAGTCGCAGGACATTCGAATGTTATTTGCTGGTGAGTAAAATACCCGAGGAATCAAAAGATTCGCTGACACGTCTTTCAGCCTCAGCAGACCTACGAAATGTGGTTAAGACAGTTGTGGAACTCCCCCAGTCGTACAGTGGTACTTGTGAGATTGTCCTGAATGACGAAGACCGCTGGTTGGTTTCACGGAATGTCATACTGCTGTTGGTCGCCTTGAAGTACGAACCAAAGGAAGCCGCAGAGACGATGCTTCATCTTTGGTACTCTGCTTTCATACCTAAAGCAATGCTGAAAACCTTGCGACACAAAGTGTTACCACTACTCGAAGAAGTCAGCGTCAAGACCAAAGACAAAACACCTGAGGCTCCGGTGTCCCACAAATGGAAATGTGGCTCATCGTCCTTGCGATTGGTTCTTCAGAAACGTTACTGGGATGCTCTTCTTCAATTTTTCGAAGACCGAGACTACTTCCCGCAAGAAGTCGCCCAACTTGTTAGAACTGCAAACACACTGCCGCTTGAAGCGAGAGACTATAGAGAACAACAGCTTTATGCCTGCAAGCCAATGGCTCGTCGGGCCCACATGAAGTTCTGGGATGATGGTCTGCTACTACCATTTGGATCGTCCACCAAGGATTTCAACACCCCAAATCCTCTTCTCTTTCGCCATCAATACGACAGGCCCATCCAAGACCAAAAAATAATCTGGCCAATCAATGGCGCAGCTGATCCTCTCGCAGGCTGGCCTCAGTTGGAAACTCGTAAATTGGTACTGAGGGCGAAGATGGACGTTTACGGGCGTCTCTACCACTATCTACTAGGCCAGTTTGAGATCTTTGCCCGGAAAATCAAGGATGCCCCATTCAAATTTCACTATTTCAACATCGCGACGCCAGACCTGCCACCTCATCTGAGCCAGTATGGCTTGTCTCGCGGCACATTCGATCGGGTTGACGTAAGTTTGCCGAGAAGACATGGTCCATTCTTCCAACTAACAATGCTGCCAGGCGTCAAACCTTGCCGATTCCCGCTGTCGCGGTCTTGCGACAACTTTCTTAACATTCGGCCCTTTACTCAAGCATCGCAAAGACAATCCCCACGCGACTTTACTCACCTTATTCGTCCACGCCGTCTCCGAAGTTCAGACGCCCCGGGATACACTCGATGCCGTTGATAAAGTACACACGCGCGTGTCCCACTACCTGTCCATTGTCACCGACTCAGAGTTTAAACACGACCTTTCCCCACAACCAGACAGTGTTCGATTCCGGCAAGTCATAGCCGCCTGCAGAGATTACAACCAGCTCTGGGATCGATGGGCGAGCAAGATGGATCTGAGCGACGTGGCCAAGAAGGCGAATTTGCGCCAGAAGCAGAAGAACACGATTGTTGAGCCTTGGCCATTCCGTATACCCAAGGATGCAAGCTATGATGAGTTCTGGGACATGTTTTGGGCGGGCGGTGGATCGGAGAGATGTGCTGAGTGGAGTAGAATTGATTGAAATTGGTGCTGTGGGGTTTGGAGTAAGATGGTGATGGGTCTCTGGCGGATGTTGAAACGAGGTTGTCGAGGATTCTGGGATATCGACATCGCGTTCAGGACGTCTCTTCGGGACATATTCTTTCGCTCTGCGCTGGATGGGCGAGGCAATACTTGAACAGATGACGATAACGGTCGCTACACACCCTTGTAAGTCATTTAATGGTCTAGCTTCTAAAAAGATATTACGCTGGCTGGCGTACCTGAACAACACGTTCCAGCGATTCCTGTTCGACTGCCTTTATACTACCAACACAAATGTGTTTGCTCGGTGCTAGTCGATAAGTCAACGATTTTAAGCAATATTGCGTGTAGAACCTTCCCTTTGCTTCTATCCATCTCAGCTTCGACGGATCGAGTCTATCTTGGCTACAGATTGGCGAATCATTGTGGTTGTCAGCGGAGATGGGAACTGTTTAAACACGAAGAAATTACACCGAAGTGTCGTTCTGGTATTGCCACTTCTACCGAAAGATGCTTCAGACTGAATACGAATCCTAGTAAGCGGACCAATGCCGTGTGAGACAGAAGGCGAATTCGAAGCCGAGTGTCAGGGTTGCAGTGCTGGTTCCAAAAATGAAGACTGAGTAATGTCCTGGGGTGGATTCAGGCGGGTTCGACTCGATTGAGTTGCAGATAGTCTGGGGTAAGTGTAGCATGTGAAAGCACCCCAGGTTGCACCCCAGGTTGTTCCCCAGGAAACTAAATCAGATCTCCGCGTGAGGCGTGTTTCCAGAAGCACCGCGTACAGCGCCGAGCCAGAGCTGCAATGGGTCGAGGGAAAGCAAGGTGCGCCAAACTACATCCCCTTGCTGACAGTGCCCCGATAGCCGGCGACCGCCGGATTCACGACGGGCCCACGCATTGTGCGAGCATCCAGCGTGAGCTCGAGGCATATGGATGGTCCAAGAGAGTGAATGTGAAGAGTAAGACAGTTGTTTCCTGACCAGAAGATTCTTGACGCCAGTGTGCCTTGACCACGATCCATGTCGACCTCGGCAGCATTCTCACGCTATGCCCAATTGTCCCCTCCAGCTTTCACAAGCAAGCCGCGTCGTGTCGTCGACCATTGACTGCTGGCGAATGAGAGGCCTTGCATAGTGATTAGTAGGGGCCCATCCACTAATCTCGCGGTGCTTGAGCCCCACGCGACGCGGCCAGAGAGCAGCACGTTCGGGCCAGGTGACACTTTGGCTGCTCTGGCATGTGAATCTGAGCAGTGGTCAAGTCGGTAATCAAAACCGACCGGATTGCCTGTCTCCATTAAGACCACTCCGTATTCCTCTTACTCCTAACTTCGAGAATCAATATCACAAACAGTAGCCACCATGTCTAAGAGGTTCTCTGCTGCCGACGTGGCCTCTGCCCCGGGCCTGCACATCATTGTAGACGAGGACGTCTACGATCTCACCACCTTCCAGGACGAACACCCAGGTAAGCAGATGATTGAGTTTTGGAAGAACGAACATGGCTAACAAGCACAGGTGGGAAGAAGAGTACGTCTTAGCCAGTCCCGCATCCTCCGGATCCCTACCTAACAATGTTGCACAGTCCTCCAGCGTTTCAAGGGCAAAGATGCATCCAAGCCATTCTGGAAATACCACAATGAGAGCATTCTGAAGAAGTACAAGAAGAAGCTCCAGGTCGGCTCTCTGGACAGCAAGAAGGTCGAGGAGGCACCTCCAGCGCCCGAACCAGTCAAGGAGGTCGTCAAACCAGTTGCCGAACCAGGCACTCTCTCTGTTGCTCCAGGAGAAGATGCTGAGGAAGAGCTCGGCGAACTCGACCCACCTCTCGATGCCTTCGGCGATCTTATCCCATACGCGGATCCAAACTGGTACCAAACCGTGCGTTTGCCAGCCCCACGAAACCAACAACGAAAGAACTGACATGATTGCCACAGTACCACTCGCCCTACTTCAACCAATCCCATGCCGACCTTCGCGCCGAGGTCCGTCAATGGGTCGAAGACGAGATCATGCCCAATGTACACGAATGGGACGAGGCCAAGAAAGTCCCAGATTCCATATACAAACAGATGGGTGAACGTGGTTATCTTGCCGGTCTCCTGGGAACAAACTACCCAGCGCACTACGTAAAGAACACGGTGAAATCCGTTGCACCAAAGAAATGGGATCTCTTCCACGAAGTGCTCATCACCGATGAGCTCTCTCGCGCTGCCTCTGGTGGTCTCGTCTGGAACCTCATCGGTGGTTTCGGTATTGGCATGCCGCCTGTCATGCACTACGCCAAGAAGTCATTGAAAGACCGTATCGCGCCTGGAATTCTCCAAGGAGACAAGAGGATTTGCCTGGCCATTACGGAACCAGATGCAGGGTCTGATGTCGCCAACTTGACCTGTGAGGCCAAACTTTCCGAGGACGGGAAACACTACATTGTCAACGGCGAGAAGAAATGGATCACAAACGGTATCTGGGCCGACTACTTCACCACGGCTGTACGAACGGGTAAGAACGGTATGAACGGTATTTCCGTCCTCCTCATCGAGCGTTCCGCTGGCGGTGTGTCAACCCGCAAGATGGACTGCCAGGGTGTCTGGTCATCGGGCACAACCTACGTCACCTTTGAAGATGTCAAGGTTCCAGTGGAGAACTTGATCGGCAAGGAGAACAAAGGGTTCCGAGTCATCATGACCAACTTCAACCACGAGAGAATCGGCATCATCATTCAATGTATCCGCTTCGCGCGCGTGTGCTACGAGGAATCGATGAAATACGCGCACAAGCGGAAGACATTCGGACAACGCCTCATCGACCACCCAGTGATCCGTCTCAAACTCGCACACATGGCCAGACAGATTGAGGCGTCGTGGTCGTGGCTGGAGAACATCATCTACCAATGCTCACGCATGGGCGAGGACGAGGCCATGCTGAAGCTCGGCGGTGCCGTCGCCGGTCTCAAGGCGCAGTCGACGACGACGTTTGAGTTCTGCGCGCGCGAAGCGTCGCAGATCTTCGGCGGTCTCTCTTACTCGAGAGGCGGGCAGGGCGACAAGGTCGAGCGATTGTACAGGGACGTGCGTGCGTACGCCATCCCAGGTGGATCCGAGGAGATTATGTTGGATCTTTCCATTAGGCAGTCGATCAGGGTTCACAAGGAGTTGGGCATGAAGTTGTAGTAGACGTCATGGACGTGCCTGTTTGATGAAAATCTATATAGCCCATAGAGAGAGATCTTAGGGACGCTGGCGTCGTTGTTATTGCATGTATGTATCAACGAGGATACTCTTGGATATGAAGAAATTATTACATCTTGGGTCCGTCTTCGATGATACTCCCTCCCATATGGTTCTCTATCGAGTCGTACTCTTTTATAATGTATCATCTCTAAACGCATAGGATGACCTCGTGTGGCTACTGCATGAAACCCACTCCCCTCTCCTGTGACGTGAAGAATGAATGAATACTACTACATCCATAGCTGAGATCGGTTGTGTTTATCAAGCGACATATCGCGCGTTTAAATGGCCCCCAGAGATTACCCGGGAATATCATTTTCACCGTTGTCTCCGGTGCAGGTGAGACGTGAGAACTGTATTCAGACGCAGTATCAGGAATGAAAAGAAGAGTACAACCTGTACAACCTAAGTCGCTATGGTGTCATGATTCCACGGAGCTGATGTCATGGACCTGCTGCGAATGAGGTGCCGTACCGACTAAGCCGAAAAGAATACAAGGCAAGACAAGAGACTGCTTGTATGTCTGTGGTATTCGATATGTATGTCTGACAGCTGATAGATAGGAAGGCACTTGCACGGGCTGAAAGGAGGCCATGTGAGTGCGCTTCAGCTGAAATGTATGAGAATGGATGGGCTGTTGTGAAACGTGTGGTTTGTTTCAGATGTTGAGTCATGGGAGGAGGCAGTGCGGGTCCTGATGAGGTAGGTATAATAGGTCCAGGCTGCTCTGCTTCGGGTGAGGCGAAATACTAAGGCGTGGTGGAGACGGGAGGTAATGTTGAGTTTTGAGGCAGGCATGTGAGCGTTGACTTCAGTACAGGCATTTGCTGGTTGGAAGCGAGGTGCAAGTTGACTGTATCGTAGTACCGTGGCGCCTGCGTGTACGACGCCGATTTCAGATGTCGATTACTTGCGGCTCGCCCCCCCCACCCGAGCACCGGGTAGGTAGGCGTGGACAATACTCTTCTGGGTTGTGTGTTTCGGTGTAGCCAGTAATAGAGCTGGCCATGTCGGAATCTTGTTGCTGGCGACATGTGCGTGGCGGGCCTCGACCTAATTTTTGGTAGTGATGATGCAGTGCTGTTGTTTCTGTCGGCGCAAGCCACAATCTTGTCTCGTCTGTTGGCTGTTCGAGTTGGGAAGAGGGTGTGTGGAGGTCAGAGCACCGGGACAGCCAGCCGGAGGGTCGAGGAGTCGAAGGTGACGACTCGCACGCTGACATGTGTATTCCGCCATTGTCTTTTGCTGTGTTGTCCAGTTTGGTTGGCCAGTTGAGATAATGTACTCCCTAATGATTGTCCAAGCTAGCCTCTACAAAGATGCTGTTGTCCTGTTTGATCGACCAGTTGGGACCTGAGTGAGATGATGTACTCCCCAATGATTGTCCGAGCTAGCCTCTAGAAAAAAAGCTGCAGACCAACCACTGCCTTTGACTCTTCTGGATTGAAAGTGGGCTGGCGTACCTGGGTAGATGCTTCATGAGAAAAGTAAAACAAAGTAGTGTGGTTTTGACATGTGAAAGTGGCTCTAGCAAGCACCCGTCACGATGCAACGCAAAGTCTGAGCCTCGTGATTACCCCAGTGGTAGTTGGTAACCCCAGATGTGTCGTCTGTGGGGTACCCGAAGCGCGGAGAAAAGGCTACGGCTACGGCGGTAGAAATACTTCGCAGTGGGCGGAAGAATCGGTACGTACCTTTTCTCGAGCATTTCCAGCATCAGAGGATCGATATGGAGCCCGGCATTGTGGGAATGATCCCACGCGCATATGCGGGCTGGCTTGTCACACGACCCCACGGTATATTCCCTGGATGTGGGCCAATGAAAATGCACAGGATTAGTTATGTATCCTTCCGTTCCTGAGGCTTCAAACTGATCGTCTCCTGCGGTTGAGGAGCTCTGCGGCTGCGGATGGTTGGCACTGACGAGACATATCGGTGCGAGCTCCATGCCGTTGGGCCTTGTCCAGCACAGCAAGTCCACAATAGATATGTATGGTTGAGACGGTCGAGACCGGTGCAGCGGCTTGTCGCTTCGAGCGCTGATGCTATCCACAGTATACTATAGTATGGAAACCTGGGCGTGACCTCTTTTAGCCCTGTGCGCGCCCACCCACGTTTGCGGGACTTCGCAAGGCATTACTCCGACACTCAGGCCTCAGGCTTCCACTTCTTATACATACGTACCGTGACTTAGACTGACCCTTTCCCCCAAGGTCTTTGTGCAACCACCTCGAGCCTATCGTCCACACCTCCAGACTTTGGCCGTGTCTCACAGCCCACTTCCTGTCGGAAATACCAGCTTTGGCTTGTGAGTCGTCCAAGGCCTTGTGCAGCGTTACGTTGTTGAGCTCGCAGCTGACGATGCTGTCACAGCTCACACTGACCCTTGACCAAGCCACTTATTGGCCTTGAATGCCACTGTCAACCAGACTTCCGTGAAACAAATCCCCGGATCTTCCACTCGGCACTTTTTGGATCAACCATACTTCGCGTCTGACATACCGCTCACTCACAAATCTCTCTACACCGCCTCGAGTCTCTTTATACACAATCGATCGCTTCACGGTCTGCACGGGATAATTGCGCCCTTCGCATGGCACGTAGAAATATCAAATGTCCTTCATCCACGACGCTGGTGCCGCCTCTTCCCACCACAGAAAGAGCAAAGCTCGCAGCAATGGAAGTGAGGTAGCAGTACCACCACGTGGCTTGCGCAAATCTCAGAGCCTTCTGTCTCCCTTAGTGGACTTGTACAGACACCCCACAAAGCCTATAGAGGGGCTTCTTGGATTATGGAAGGTTAAAGAGTTGGAGTCAACGAAAGAGGGTGAGGAGACAACGAAAGAGGACGAGGAGAAGAGGGCAGAGTTCCAGGACAGGAGTCAGATCTTGTATTTACGCATGAAAGAGGCCGAGACCTATGAGGACTGGAAAGCTGCCGCCAACGAGATTGATCTGCTGGAAGGAAACTCGGCTTGGAAGAACGAGGTTGATTCTCCTGAATACAACGTGCCGCTGTTGCAAGCCCGGCTTCAGCAATTAGACAGCGCGAGAACAGCGCAGGATGCATCACGTATGCTTTTTCTCATACGGACCTCGCTCCACCGCGGACTGGGAGGCATGGGTGACCTGCGATTATACAAGCATTCCCACATTGGAACGAAAGCCTTGATTGAGCGATACATTGAGAGTGCCCAGGAGACTCTTCAAGAGCTATTGAAGCTCTCGGATCGAAAGCAGTGCCATCTGGACCGCAGATTCATACTGGACAATTTGTTGGAGGCCCGGCAATCTTTTGGAAGAAGTGCTTTGCTGCTCTCTGGCGGTGGCACTTTTGGCATGAACCACATTGGGGTGCTCAAGACTTTGTGGGAGCAGAACTTGCTCCCTCGGATCGTGTCTGGGTCATCTGCAGGCAGCATCGTTTGTGCAGTACTATGCACCAAGACCGACGAGGAGATCCCGCAAGTTCTGTCCGACTTTTGCTACGGCGACTTGAACGTCTTCGAACGGGAAGGCGAAGAAGAGGGTTTGTTGAGGAAGGCAGCTCGTTTCTTGAAGCATGGCTCTGTTTTCGACATCAACATCATGATTGACGTCCTTCACGACATGCTCGGAGACCTCACATTTCAGGAAGCATACAACCGGACGAGGCGAATTCTCAACATTTCTGTCTCAGCCGAGGGCTTACATGAGCTTCCCAGGCTGCTCAACTATGTAACTGCGCCAAATGTCATTATTTGGTCGGCCGTTGCAGCATCGTGCTCAGTACCATTGATATTCTCGCCAGCGCAACTCATGGCAAAGGACCCGCGAACAGGCGAGCATGTGCCTTGGAATCCATCACCGATCAAATGGGTCGACGGATCTGTTGACAACGATCTGCCGATGACAAGATTGGCCGAAATGTTCAACGTCAACCATTTCATCGTATCACAGGTCAACCCTCACGTGGTGCCTTTTCTGTCCAAGGACGACGAGGTGATTGCGTCTGCCGCGGAGCGCTCCACGAGTGCTGTGGCCGCTGGCCCTGGCTGGCTGCACATGATGGCAAACCTAGCGAAAGGGGAAGCGCTTCATCGAATGCACGTTCTGACAGAGCTTGGAATACTGCCAAACACATTCACGAAAGCACGATCGGTACTAAGCCAAAAGTACTCGGGCGATATCACGATCCTGCCAGAGATCTCGTTCTCGAACTTCCCGAAGATCCTCAGCAATCCAAGCACGGAGTTCATGGAGCAGGCCATGCTGAGTGGTCAACGCGCGACGTGGCCCAAGATCAGTCGCATCCAGAACCATTGCACAATCGAGCTTGCTCTGGATGCTGCCGTCCAACACTTGCGATCAAGCGTTGTCTTCAGCGAGAGCCAAGTTGACCTCCGCATGACCACAATAAACATTCGCGCAAAAAGCTATCAGTCGGCTTCGAAGAGCCGCGACCGAGCTGGAAAGTCTCGTGTCGTCCGACATAGACGATCGCAAACAGAGATGTCGCCGCCACCATCACACTCACCGGACCGACGACCGCGTTCTTATGTGGAGGTCGGGAATAAAAAGCACTCGCCTTCGCACAAGTTTCCCCGTCCGAGTACACCTCACGAGCCTGGTCAGCCACCTCTTCTTCGCTTCACCGCTGTAGAGATGGTGTCTTCGTCTAACGAGGAGCCCGAGGCGAACCCCTTCAGCCCTGACGACTCCGACGAGGAAGACTCGTATTCATCAGCAAGTGATCCATCGGCTGACCCAGCTCCGGAGCTTTGGCCATCAACCAGACAGCTCTTCCCCTCCGCCAGTCAGCCCACAACACCTTTCCTATCCACGAGGTTTAGTCGCAGCTATATCCACCTCGCGCCAATGACACCTCGGCTCGAAAACGTGGCCTCGGAGCAGACGCAGGGTCGACCCAGTTCTCCCGAGCTGAAATATAAACGCATGTTTCATGGCATCGGTCCCGAGAGCATCATAGCCGATGACTCGGAACCCGAATTCACCAATCCGACCCTTGCCTACCGTGGCAGGCGAGATAGTACCGGACGACGCGGCAGCATCCACGGCTTGCCGAGCAAAGATGCCGAGTCGAGCAAGGCATCGAAGCGTCCTGGAACACCCAAGGGGACGGGTTCACAGAACCGGCCGCAGCAGCCTTTGACATTAGACGTTTCTGGTACACGTGGCATGATGCTGCGGTTTAAACGGAGTAAGAGTACGGGGTTGAAGGGTCTCTTGCCGCCTGGCCGGCAATGAGTATGATTGTTGAGAACTGATTTTGGTTTTTGGTTTTTGGGTTTTGGTTTTCTAAAGCGCGTTTTTCTGCATTTTTTGGTTTTTCACAATACAGGAGATTACCTCGTTTGGGCGTTTTTTTGGACGCTATGAGTATGGAAGACGATCACTATACCCCCCCGCGTCGCACTTTTTTCTTTTGTCAATGTCAGAGAAGTGAGTGAGGGAGAAGCTGCCTTCTCTTTTATTCAGGGGCCTGTCTGTATAGATCTGGGTATCTTATCTGTGGGAGAGAGAGGGAATAGGGAATAGGGGATAGGGAATTGGGATGCTTGATATATATGATATATGATATCTTAGACGCATGGTATATAATTTTCCCCTAAATACATACATGGAGATGGGCTGCTAGCCTTTTTTGGGATGGGGGGGGACGCGTTTTGTGTATCCCAGCGTTTTTGAAATTTTGATGTATTTCGTGTTTTTCTGTGATTTTGTTTGTCCCCGTTTTTTTACTAGTTTTATTATTGAGATGGAAGGAAGGGATGGGTTTGGAGATGTTTACGGGTAGTTGGGTTGGTATGTACGTGGACGGGGTGGGTATGTTGGTTGTTTGGGGGGGCTTTCTCGGTTTATTAGATTTTTTTTTTTACAATGTTTCGATTTGAACGATGGGCACGGGATTTATTCCCCTTCCCCCGATTCTCTTTCAAGCCAGTTTGAAACTTGGAGCCCGAGCCTTTTATGGCCAAAACACCATTTCTTCCTTTTTTTTTTCAATTCCTTGGGGATGGGTTTGCCTGCCGTGTTTTCCCTCCTTCCCTCACTCCCTCCCTCCCTCCTCTTTCTCCAATCGAATCTTGACGAGACCATCCCATCTATTTCATCATTTCTCGTGCATGGAACTCTCTTGGTTTANAAAAAAAAAAAACGGGTTTCCCTCCTTTTTTAGGAACCTTTTTTTTGGGGGGAGGGGGAGTCGCGGTGTTTGTTCTAGTGAATTCTGGGGGGTTCTTTCAGGACGGGTGGCTGGCTGGCTGGCTGGCTGCATCGCAATTCCGCTTTGCTCGGATGATGTAATCTCGATTCATGCAGTTTTCTACCCCCCACCCTGACCCCAAATGTATCGGCTTGAGGTCTTTGGATTTGGTGTGTTGTGGGAGTGTGGGGAGATGGCGGTGGATGGTATATGATTGTAGCTTCCCCCCGGCGCACATCGCTGTGGATGTCGGTGCGTGGGATCGAGGTGGAGGGTCTGAGAAGATGAGAGACTGGCTCGTGCTATCGAAGGCCTAGCTCTCGGAATGAAAAGGAGCTCGAGCCTCGCAATCGAAAGAGATTCGTCTCAGTATCGGGCTTGAATTCAAACGGCCCCTCGGAGAAGAGCAGCCATCGCGACGCCGATCGCGGCCGCAAACAACGAACCAGGTTGGCTTTCACTGCGTTTCATGGCGAAACTGGCTTTCGTGGGGCTTGCGGCAGCGGCGCCCGAATCCCCCGTTGTCGACGAGCTGGATTTTCGAAATCTGGTCACTGTCAGTACACGAGTCTCACGGTGGAACATCGCCCAATGACGGTTACTCACGCGGCAGCGGGGTGTTGGCCATCGGCGTACTCGATACCGGTCCCGTACGGAGTCGTCTTGCTGAATTTATCCCAGGTGCTCACGATGGCTGGGAGGACCGTCCTGCCGTTGATGACAGCGGCCGTGTTCGGTTCGGGCCAGGTTCCAGCAGGTTTCGCGTTCATGGGTCCGGCGTAGCTCTGGTTGAAGTACATGTTGTCGAAGCTGGGCGGTCCGGTCCAATTGCGGATGGGGTCTCCGGTCTGCTTGCCCACGAATGCGAAGACGTTGGCGCCGACGTCGTAGCGACCTAGGGTGTGCAGGTTCCAATTGGCTTCTACGGTGGAGATTTCCGAGTAATGAGAGTAGATGGCGTTGTCTACTGATCCGACGAGATCGGCGGGGATGGTGTCGCCGAGGAGGATTCCGAGGACGCGGTTCTTCTGCGTGTACGTGTGGTTCTCATCCCATGTTACGAGAACGAGAGTGTTGTTCATGAAGTTTTTGTTCGTTAGAAGAGGTGTCAGGAAATCACTCGTCCATTGTCCGGCCGTTGTGACTGAGGTATCGTGGCCATCGCTGGTCTTGTGAACGATGTCAGTTGCTTTTCAAAAAGCAGCAATCATGGACCAAAAACGGGAGCTTCATCAATCAAATGCACAGTCTTCGAGGCAAAAAAAGAAGACATCATACATACCATATTCGGCGTAATAAACATCCACTGCGGAAGCTTATTCCCCTCCAAATCCACCCCAAAGTGCGTCAGATTCTTGATCCTCGACAACCGCTCCGCATTCTTAGCAACAGAATCAAACATGACAGCCGGATTGTGTTTGCGAACATAGTCATTGCGTCCGTTAGCTTGATTGACATAAGCGAAGCCCTCAAAGCCGCTGTACGGCATATCCTCCTGATAGGAGCCCCAGCTGATATTCTTGTCTTCCAGGAGATCGATGATGGAAGACACGTTGGAAGGGACGGCGTGGAAGTCGTCGTCGTTGATGCCGAAGTAGTCGCCGCCGATGGAGGCGACGTAGTTTGGTTCGCTGGGGTGGGTGACTGCGTAGTAGCTTGAGAGGGTGATGCCTTTTTTCGCCAGCGCGGAGAGGTTTGCTGGTAGATGTTAGATATTGTGACTTGATGTAACCCAGTGAAGCAATAAAAACAGGCCATCCTCTACATATCGAATCAATTGATACCAATGCCTCCCAGACAACTCGGCTTCACAGACCACGCATCACGAACCAGCCAGCAAAACCTCCGCCTCCAAACATCTCAAGTCCAATCCACCAAGCAATTCTTCTCTCAAGCCCAAAGGAAGAAGCTTCCCCACTCCTCCAAAAACACTCCAAAAACACCCAACCCAACCTAAACCAAAACCAACAGAAAAAGAACAAGAACAAGGCAAAGAAAGGAAAAAAAAAGACACTCACAATCCCCAACCGCCTTATCATAATCCGTATTCTCCAACCAAACAACAACGAAGCGGTCAAACGCTTTCCCTTTCACGAAACTCGTCGGCGAGCTCGTGAGCGCCGTCGCGGCTGCGGCGGCGACTTCTTTTGTGCCCGTGGCTGTATTTTGCGCGGAGCCGAGGGCCGATGTGAGGAGGAGGGGGAGGATGTGACGGAGGAGAGGGAGGAGCATTTTGGTGGTGGGGAGGTGAGGAGGGTGGAGGGAGGGGGGAGGAGGGTGGTGAGGAGGGTGGTGAGGAGGGTGGTGAGGAGGGTGGTGAGGAGGGAGGTAGATGGTGTGTATAAACGCAGGTATGTAAGATACTACAACAACAAGCCATCTCCACCAATACAACAAGCCCCCACCAAAACAAATCCCAGTATCCAAAAACACCTATACAAGCTCCAAGGTACTCGTCCTTAGTCGCGCGCGCGCACAAGTACCTCCCGCAGCCGGATCTCAGGAAACAACAATAACAACAACAAGTTCAAATAACAACACTAACAATAACAAGAAATGATAATAATGATGATAATACTCACACAAGAGAAAGAAAGAGGCAAAGGTGTCAGGTGTCAAGGTGGGCGCGGAGAAACGTGCTTTAGACTAAACGCCCAAGAATCGACGGGACAAGGGACCGTACAGGGCACCAGACCATCACAGACCAGGGACCAGACCATCACAGCACAGGGACAGTCCAGGAACAGGACCAATAAGTACAAAGAACAGAACCAATAAGTACAAAGAACAGAATCCAAACATCCCCCTTCCCCCGTGGACATGAAGAATGTGGCAATGGAAGGTATTACCAATTGGATAAACTGGTTTCGCCCTTTTTTGATTGGGAGCACACAGTACAGCACAGTGCGCGCAGGGAGGCCCTTTACTAAACCCACCTCACCTCATCTCAACCGACCGTCAGATCTGAAGCCCGGTCCGGCGCCACCGCTAGCCGGCGCTGGTTGGTTCGAGTGCTGGAGGTCTAGAACAATGGTAGGGGACGTGTGTGCGGATGTCTCCCTTTTCCTTTTCCTTTTCTATTCTTGTTTTTGTTTTGGTTTGGTTTGTTTGGGCTTGGTTTGGTTTGGGTTGGCTTTGGTTTTGGTTGGGTTGAGTGCGGCGCGTGGGTTACAGACGCGTTTGATAGGGTAGGTATACGATTCAGCGGGAAGACGCGTTTATGTTGGATTTCTAGGGGATAATGGGTGGTGTGTGGTGTGTGGTGGGTTGAAGGGTTTTGGTATTAGGTGGAAGGGGGTTTTTGGGGACTGGTTTCTATTCAATTCATTAAATGCACACGTCTCACGAGACTTGTAGTAATTATAATAGTTGAATTACTGTAAAATCATGTCCTATACTACAAATCCCCCATCACCATCCCAATTCCCAATCCCGCAGAAACCCCAGGGGTATCATCGTTCATAAGCAAATCCATCGTACAAATCGTGGTCGTAACCGCGTATATCCCAATATCCTTCAAGTGATTCATTAATTAGACAGCAAAATATTGAACAAATTCTTTTTCGAAAATGTCTTTTCAACGCTCCTTCCTGCTCCAGAATTTCCAGCGCTGTGCTGGTTTTGGGGGTTGCGCGATAGCCTCTGTTGATTTCGTGTTTTCGCTGCTGGTGTCGCTGGATGCGATTTCTTTGGCGGTTATTGATGAGTGGGTCAATTGTTTTGATGGGGTGTCGCTTCCTGTCTCCACGCTTTGTTTCTCACCAAGTGCAACCTGGGTCGTCTTCTCAACGTCTTTTGCAACGGTCTGTTTCCTGAAAACGCCAATCCGCCACAGCCACCAACACGACGCTATCGAGGCGAGTAAAGCCAGTCCACCGAGCACGCCAACTAGAGTTGCTTCTAGTCGCCTCAGCTTCTTCTGTCGCTCTATTTCACCTCTTGATTTCGGTCGAAAGGGTTGAGGGCCAACAACAGCAGGTCCTTTCAGCGGTGACGATTTGGAAGCAGCACCTGAATCTCCAGCTCCGGCTTTTTGGCTCGCAGGGCTTGGTGGTAGATCACCGGTATCCCAATGTGTAGCATTGCCTCCAAGAACGAAATCGAGGGTTCCTCCATTAGCAAAGATGTCATCCCAGGTCACCCAGTTCTTGTTCCACGACTTGCCAGTCACCTTCAGAGATTGGACGTAGTAGTTGTTATCGCCATCTCCGCCAGTGCTGGTGATGCGCAGGCTCTTCCCGCCGGGAACTTGGATGGTCATGTTTTTCAACCAGGGACTGCCGATGAGGAATGTCGTTTGACCGGTCAAAGGATACAGACCAATCATATTCCACAGGATCCAACTCTGCATGGCCCCAGCATCGCTGGCACCGGGCAGGCCGGCAGGACCGGCATTGTAAAACTGCTTTGCGACACCGCGCGATTGCTTGACGCTGAGATCCTGTCGCCCAGCAAAGTTGTATAGGTACGGAGTCGTGAACGACGGTTCGTTCCCAGGGTTGAAGATTCGTTTATCGGGATCCATAAGGGTGTTCAGGCGGTTGATGTAATTCGTGGAGCCACCGCCCATGTCGATCATCTTTGATACATCGTGGTGCGCATTCATCGTGTACTCCCATGGCTTTCCCTCATAGTAAGGATCTCTCCAATAACATGCACCGCAATCCATAGGGTCTTGTTTGACCAATGAGCCATTCGCTAATCGAGGAACGAGAAACCCTTTCGTGCCGAATGACTCGGCGTTTGGATCCCAGTGATTCCGCCAGTTGCGAGAACGCTGCAGGTACTTGAGGGCATCATCTGATTTTCCAAGTCCCGAAGCTACTTGATGCAGGGCAAAGTCGTTGCCAGCATACTCAACAGCACGAGTGACGGCGCGCGAGAATTTGGGCGTGATCCAGCCATACTGAAGCCAGTCAGGAAGAGCGCCTCGACCTTGTTGGGTGGAGGAGTCGGGGGCAGAAGGGTCATCATTGTTCGGAGGTGTTTTCTCCGCGTCCGTGACCATTGCCTGGTAGCCATCGTCCCAATTGATTGCACCACGAACTCCTTTTACGTACGCATCAGCTAGGATGTTATCCGCATTAGAGCCGCCTTGTGTCCGGCCGTTGAAGTTAGATGATCGCGCATCTGGTAGCCAGCCTTCGTGTCGCCACACATCGATGATGGAGCGCAGGAGTTCTTCGTAAAAGGTGGGTTGTAGGATGTGGAACAGTGGCGTCGTGCATCGGAAAAGATCCCAAAAGGTGAAGATATCATCATAGGATGGTTCTGTAGACTTCCACTTGGGATTGTCCCCTGTTCTGTTGGAGGGCAGCAAGTGCATACCATACAAGCTTGTATACAGCTGTTTGAGAGTTTCAGTATCGTTGTCAGTGGTTTGTATCTTTGAAAAAACCTCGCTGTTCCACACCGATTTCGCTGCACTGACAAGGTCGCTTAGCTTGGTGCCGCTCGGTATCTCGCTGTCTACATATTTGCATGCTTGCTCGGTCGAGGTCCACGACACAGCAACACGAGATGTCACCAATCTTTGCTTGAAAGTGAAGACGCCTCCGAGACGATCCTTGGAGCTTGTCACCGCATTGTTTTTCCCGAGTTCGCTGGGGGTTGGGCCGGAGCCGACGAAAGTCTGCGCCGAAGCAGGAGTTGAGTCGAATTTGCCGCAGAAGAATACTTCGAAATTGGGCGCTGCTGTGCATCAGTAAAGGGGACAATTGACTCGGCATGCACGACGTGAGTAGCGATCGACAGGGGACAGTTGCGCCAAGATGAAAGCGCATACCATGCGGACCCCACGTGTTCGTTTTGCAGCATCAGAAAATGAGGGGTCACGATGAGCAACACGAAGCAAAACTTACCGAGATTCCAACCCTTGTTGTAAATACCGCTTCCTTCGTAATGACCATCGGGCGCCAACGAGAATGAACCGCCCTGGTAGGTCTGGCCCCAATTGGTGCCTCGGAAAGAATGGAGAACGTGAGACACGTCGACCAGGATCGTGTTTTCCTGGCTCGTATTTGATGGGAACGTGTACTGGTAGAATCCAGCATGATTGCTTGCGCCAAGTTCGACCGTCACTCCATTGTCAAGGAAAGATGTGTATGACCCAACGCTTGCCTCATCGGGTTTGGAGCGTCTGACTGAAAAATTTGCAAGAGGATTGCGCATCACTCCAACGAGAGGCATCTGGGCAATGATTCCGTATTTGGGAGCTCCTCCAGTACCGCTTTCATGGAGAAGCGAGAAGCCTGTGACTTCAGCTGGGGTATCTGGTAAATATCCAGAATAGGCCTCTGCTCTTCCATTGACAGAGTCAGGGCCTAACTTGACGGGAGCGAAGGGTCCTGTGAGGAACCATGAGCAGCTGCATCGCTGTATTGAAATTTGAAAGGTTCATACCAGCTATGGCTCCTGGGAACATGTTCCCACCCTTCGTGGTTCCAGCACTGTGTATTCGTTAGAATGTCGAGTGCAACGACAGGTCCATTTCTGCCAACACTTACAAGACATTAACATGTTGTGAATAATCCGGTGCTGCTGCTGCTGCCAATGCAACATGGTGTATAACCAACAAGGTCAACTCCCAGAGGAACAGCATGGCAGCGTGTGGTGCAAAGACCGTGTCCCGGCAGGCTATCTTTATCCTGGCATATCAATCGATGGTGACAGATGGAGGCTATGGACGGAATGGATAGCAACGGAGAAGCCAAGTCTGGCGTTATGGTGAATAAACGGCGCGCGATTGCACGACTCACAACTTGGTCTTGTCAAATGGAGACAGGGCGAGGCGGATGGAAAAGAAAGGCGAAAAGGCTTGTTTCCGATGGCAGGTTCTGGTCAGGAGCACTGACAGACATTGTTCCAAGGGTTGGAAGCTACTGCAAGCTGGAGAAGTGTCCACGCCGAGACGTAGAATGTGTACCTGTGGTTTTGAACGTTTCACTCATAGATAGCTTATATTGGCTCGAACCCCTTGCTGAAAATCTCGGGCTTCACGCTCAAGCTCAACCCCTTGCTGAGGATGTCGCGATGAGAAGGGCCGAGCCTTCGCCAATGGGGCGTCGAACATGGCGGTCGTGGAAGAATGTGCAGCAGAATAGAGTGCGCGTGGGAATGCGGAGGTGTCGTAGAGCGGTTGATGGTGGATAGACAGGGCGGATACGAGGACGCTGCCATCCATCCATTCTTCAGTGTGCTAACTACTGTGTTAAGCCTCATCGAGCCTTGGTACTGAGCTTGGGCTAGCGACCCTCTTGAGGTCCCCCTCGCTCCATTCTCCCACGGCCAGTCTCGTTCTCACGATACACCATGTGCGAGTGCTTCTCCGGCCAGGAGCCGCCCTTCAGCTTCAGCGAGACGGACAAGATGGCGTCAACTCGTCGCCCTAAACTTAGGCCCTTGAACTAGGAGGTAAATACCACTACTAGTAGTCTGTGGATCGTGTCTCGTCAGGCGCGGATACGTGAAGAGTGTCAACGTCTGGAATCTAGACCCTCGATTCCTGAATATGGACACACGCCAGCACAGCGAGACCAGCGCACGCCATAATCATCAGAGCCGTTGCATTATTTGCAATTTCCCGGCCATGCATTCGGCCATTCCCGTTCATGCAGAACTTTCCACCATTCACCGCCCAGCTGTGTCATTTCTTCGTCTATTCGTCCAGCTTCTCCGCTACGGGATTGCGGACACCTCGAGTTATCATCCACGTGATGTCTTCATCGCTGTCCTTCATCTTTGGTGCTTGCCAAACGCTGGAATTAAACCAAAATCGCCAGGGCTAACATCATGCCTCACAGTCCCTCCGCTAGATATGCCATACAGTACATATGTAGGCATCAACCAATCCTCGACAATCCACGAGCTCATGAGATATTACGCATCCTGGCTTGACCTTATCTCAGTCGTAAGCCTCCATCATAGGAAGCTACAAGCGAGCAGCTCAACTCGTTCCCATGAATCATCCCCTTTTCAGCAAGAATTAACTGAGCATGTTCCCATCGCAGGTTACGTCTCGAGAAACAGTCTTAGATTTCCTTGGCGATGCGATGCCAGATAGCCTCAGGCATACCCAGGACAAATCGTCCAGCACGGGAGCATGTATCACGATTCCAGGTGAATCCGCCCCAAGATCACCTCTTTTCCATCCAAGCACGCTTTGCAGTCCCACCATTTCCGCATACACACATGGCCACCTCCAACATCTCAAACCGCAAAACTGCACTCCTCACTTCTTATACGCAATCACACAGTTCCCGAGATAATCCTTCAGCCTTCCCCCCAATCGTCTCGCCTTGCCTTTGAGCCTCCTCTTCCAGCCCACCTCATTGCACTCGTCACAGTTTTCCCGCCTCCTTTTACATGTATCGCAAGCCCTCACCGGCGTCCAGTCCCTCAGATCCTCCTCCCACCGCCTCTGCTTCTTGGCCCGCCGTTTCGCCGCCCACGTTCGCGGTTTGGAGTCTCCTTCTGCAGTGTTTGCTTTGTGGTAGTCTTCTAATTCCAGAGATGTTTCGTCCGGCGCGAGACCCATCGAGGCTGTAGATTCGGAAAAGATGGATTATGACATTGTGTCGATGAGGGTACCCGGAAATTCTTTGAGGGAATGATGGATGAGCGAGTCTTTTTCGGCGTCTAAAGTGCTCGATCAACAACGCATCCTCTTGTGGTGTTCGTGGCAAAGACAATAATGAATCGCGAGCTCAATTCGATCCGAGAGCAGACAGACACAATCTCCATAAGCCAGAGCGGGGACTTTCTGTCTGTCTGTCTACCTATCTATCCCCACAAAACGGCGTTTGAGCTTATTTCACCATTCGATAACAACGGGTGGGTTCGAACAATTACGAATTACACCCCTCACCAACAGACAATATGTGACTTTCTCAACACCCATCCATCGTTTCTGGAACCCCCTTGCCCTTTTTGAGACGGGATGTGTTTTTAGGCTTCGGAGTTTGTCATGGCCCATTCGCCGGCTTAGTGTTTGTTTCTGATCTGAGCTTTTGGAGTGAGGGTTGCGAATTTGTTTCACTATTGCCATGGAAGTGGTGCGTTGACTTGTTTGTTTGTTTGTTTGTTTGTTTGTCTGCCTTGGCTTTGGGTTGCTCCAACGGCACTCTTCTTTCTTTCCGCTTTTTCCTCCACTGGACTAGATGTTTCGTTTCGTTTCGTTTCGTTTCGTTTGGGGAGCGGGGTGGAGGGGCGAGCCAGGCCAGCTTCCCTCTTTTCGTTACTTGCAAGAAACTTACTCGCTCGATGGAGATGGATAGGGAAGTTGTACTGTATCCGTATTTCAATGATGGGAAAACGAGGGAATAGTAATGGTGGTGTTCTTTGTTGCACGGCGTTTGGTCGTTTATTTGAATGGCTTCGCTAAGCCTCGCCAACGGGTTTTTTTGGAAGGAATGGTTGGGATACTGGTTCTCCTGCTGTTGGGCTTGGGTCTGCCACACTCACATGTTTGCGCGCTTTGGAAGAGGAAAAGGGTATGTATGTCGTGTCTTGGTCGGGTTTGTGTATAAAATGGTGGTAGGGAAGGGCGGAGTGGGAATCATTCCCAGCTGGTGGGGGTTTTTTTTTATCGTATACCAGATCATCAGTACCCGTATTCATTACCGCAGCATATCTCTGCACAACAAGAACGGTGCAAGCGGGTTTTCGTTGTGTTAATTATTTTTCAAGAACCCGCTACGCCTTCGGCAGTTTTCTTGCTGTGCCCGCTTTCGAGATCGTCTTCTCTTCTGACTTCTCTCAGACTCCCTGCCTCCATCCTCGCCCCCCTCGTGGTACCAAAGTACACCCCATCAATCGCAACATCATCCTCACTCGACAAATGCAGGTACCAATACATCGTCGCAACGAAAAGCCCGCCTCCAATGACATTACCGATGAAAGCGGGGATGATGCCTTTCCAAATATACAATCCAACAGTGATACCTGGGGCACCCTGCCAAATCCCCATAGGCACGAAAAACATATTCGCAACGACGTGATCGAAGCCGAGAGAGACGAAGGCGAATGTGGGCCACCAGATTCCGACGAGTTTGGATATGTAGTCGCGTCCGGACATGCCTAGGTAGCAGGCTAGACAGACCAACCAGTTTGCGCCGATGGCGCGGAGGAAGATCATGTGCCAGTGCGGTATTAGCTGTTTTGTGCGGGCGAAGTTTATGGCTTCGGTCTTGTAGTAGCCGGTGTCGAAGACGCCGCCGTCTGGATTTATTGTGTTAGTATTGACGGGTGAGTTGGGGTGGGGCTGGGTTGATGGGGATTACGTACAGCCGGTTATGATGGCGACGATGAAGAGGGATCCGGCGAGGTTGCCGAAGAACTGGTGACGGGATGTTAGTATCTGATACGGAAAGTTGGCGTGGACAGACTGACAGTCACGGCCCAATGGATGAGCATTTTCAAGGGACTGAGACGACGCTGCAGGACAGAGGTTGTAGTGAACATGAAGGAGCCGGTGCAGAGATCTGAGCCGGTCAAAACGATCATGCAAAGACCGTAGGGGAACACAAGAGCGGCGATACTAGTACGGCGGCATAAGCTTTCTACTCCACTGAAGTGGGATGAGAGGGGGATACTGACGTTCGAATTAGACCCGAGGCATTCTGCTGGTACCACTCCGCTGAGTTTGTGGATAGTAGGGTTGCACAGGCGAAGGAGAGAAGAAACCCAGCGTTCACAGATGATACGAAGACCTTGTCAAGACGCATACTGTTAGTGTTGTTAGCAGTGGGTTCCCCCTGATTATGGAGTAGATTACAAACTTTGCTTTCTTCACTCCCATACGCCCGACGATTTCAATCGCCTCTTGCGGCGTGTAACAGTTGAAGCTCATGATCGTGACTGTGGAAGGGTTTTGCTCGGAGTTGAGGATGTAACTTTCTGGAGCGTAGTTGTGTCAGTAGAGGTTCTTCACAGGCTGAAACAGATCAGTAAGGCTGACAGATGGCGTAGACACTTCGTCCGTCCTAGGGACAAGAAGGATGATTGACGTTCGGGATTTCAGATCTCGACGTGCAGAGCTATCAGACTACCCAGAAAATCTGGAGTGGAACAAGAGGAGACAAGCGGCCGGGACACAATGTCTGGAGGGAGCTGGCATCTTTCAAGCCTTTTCAAATGCTTACCATGATCCCCATCTCTCGGCACACGTACCCGGTAAAAACCCGGCTAAGCGTTGCAAGTGCCAGCCTGATGGCTGAATTAAGCTTTAGCCATATCTTGGAAACTGAGTTGTGTGGGTGAGCGCATGGCAGACCATCCTAAGCGGAATAGTCTCCTGACCATACTACCGTATCTGGGCCATTAGTTGTTGATCCGGTGGTCAATGCAACAATCCTCGGTGTAGTAATTAATCTATCATAGTAATTTCAATGCCGCAGACTGTCGATGAGCGGCATAACGATAAGCGTACGGCCTTGAAATATGTACGAAGACGTTGGCTTGATGATCAGTGCCCAAGCATCTCCCCGGACGTGCTGCTCAAAAGAATGACTACCTTTCATTGGTGTGGCTAAGCTCGTCTGCGAAGGTAAGCATAATCTCCACCGGACGATCGACCGTGAGGCCGGAAGCTGGCGGCACAGAGACCAATCGGCGCGCATATGTTGTGACGATCGCGTCCTCTGTGGGCGAATTCCTGGTATTTGGAAGAACCATCTGGGGTAAAGTTGAGTGAATGAGTGACGTGGTGGTTGAAGGTCGAGATATGTATCCGCGATCTGCGGCCTTGGCAAAGCTTGGTAATGAGCCGTTGGGAGAGTTACTGCTTCGGGAAAGGTCAAACGTGACATCAGTTCGATCCCCTGAGATGGAACATGACGCTCCATAGTGTCATATATCTTTCTCAATCGAAGTCCTGATAGGAGTATCATTGAAGGAATGCATACGAGCAGGTATTCTCGTTCTGCTCAAAGAATCGTGGCCTCCATCCTCCGAGATGACTGTGCAGGACAGCTTCCGTGGGTTCTGGACACGGCCAAGGTAACGAAAACCATGCGAAGAGTCTATCAAAATGTTATTTGCACGACTCGTGGAAACTTCAGAATCGTATCCATTCTCCGAGACGCTATATTACTTTACTATGTTCTCGAGAGACGCGGCACAGAGCCACGACACATTCGAGGGAAACATTTAAAAATAAAGGATTTAATACTGGCCTTTCGTCCACGGCCTTCCGGAGCTCCCACCGAGCTCAACAAGCAATACATCCGCGAAGAGATCATTGGCAAGCACTGTTCCATATTCTACAGCGAGGACTATCCTACAGAGAACAAAATTCGACTCATGTTGGACGCTTTTCTAGGTAAAGGTAGGGTCGAGGACGATGATCTGGGGTTTGTGGTAGAACGTTAGTAGGCATCTGCGGCTTACCAACTTAGATTCGCTTGAGTATCGTTAAGATGACCACGGTTTTGAGCTTGTTCGTAGTGGACGTAATCAATGGGCGTGGAACTACATAAATAGTTATCAAGATCGAGTTGGCGAGATGAATGTATATATTGTTTGGGTGTAGATTTCTGGAGAAAGGTAAGATGCCAATTCCATCGGATATCAAAATAGGAGCTGAGGTAGTCAACGGCATTACCAAGAGGCCAACGCCACGATACTAATTCCAACACTATACATCCACCCCCACCTTATCAAAGCGTATCCACTGGAAGCAGAATTCTTGTGATCCGCGTGATCTCCAGAGGTGCTCGCTCCAGTGGTCTCAGATCCAGTTCCAGGACCGAATCCAGAGCTCGGTCGTATTCCGTTGGAGGTCTCGTTCTGCGCAGGCTCCGCCTTGCTCGTTTGAAGCGGTGCTGTTGATAAAGTGCTCGTTTGCCCATTGATGACCAATACCTCTGCACCATTCGTGTCTGTCGTCAACGAGAGGACAGTGGGTGACGATACGCTGTCCGATGCGCTAGCTCCCGAATCAGCGGTCGCAACTCCGCCTGAGGAACCGTAGATGGTGATTGGAGGACCACCTAAGGAAAGCGACGTGCCGGCAACTTCAAATCCACCATCAGCTGCTGGTGTGAAGGTCACACCAGCTGCTGTTACTTCCGGTCGCGAGGCCTCTTGCGGCATTGCTGTAGGTGGTGGGGCATAAATGGCTCCTACATTGCCGACTTCAGCTCCTCCTCCTCCTCCTCCTCCTCCTCCTCCAACAGCTCCTCCATTTTCAGCAGCGTTCGCTCCTCCATTCCCAGCATCATTCGCAACTCCACCACCGGCATTCAAGGTGAACGTTTGTGAACTTTCATCTTGGGCATTCCCAATCACAGCGACTGTCGCGCCTCCGGCCACTGTATTGATCGTCACAAGCTTATCCCCATAGGTCCCCGCCACACCAAGCGTCATCGTCTTGCTCCCAACAGCCACAAGCATTGGCCTCTCTGCATGCGCCTCTGCTGTCACGGGCGCAGCCGGGACAGCTCTGACAGGTACTGTTGTACCACTGAGTATTAGAGAGCCTATAACTTGAGGTCCAGGCGTGATTTGCGGTAACGCTGGTGGTTCTTGGCCGAGCCCGGGAAACGTGAAAGGGTCTACTGCTGTCTGCGGTTTCTTAGGCTGCACGAGGAGAGTTGTTGCTGAATTCGCGGCCATGGCTGCGTTGTCTGCTGGAGCCTGGATGTTAAGAGCCGTAGCTGTCTTTTCGGGGTGGACGGTTTGTAAACCCAATTGCCCTATTACCCCTATGTCTTCGTTAGCTTAGTCTTTCCTATCACCTGCACATATGGGAAGGTTCGGTGGGTTGATTTACCGAGCGGAGCAGTTGCGCTAGCATTTCCACTATTAGGTCGACGTGTGATTGTCATGCGGTCATTTGGAAGGCCAAGGAGACCACCAATACCTGTCTTCACGCCGCGTACTTCACAAAGAAGATCAGGCTTGCACTTAGTTTCCGTCTTCCATATCGTGACGGTGCTGAATGATGCTGTTGTTAGAGGTTCGTCTGGTTTTGCCGTGATGGTCGTGGACGGTAGTTGGCATTGCTCCAGGACGGGGTCATCGTTGGTTATTCTCAACTGAAATGGAACAGGTTCAGCAACAAGGTAGTAGTTTGTGCCATCCGACGAAATGCCGTTGGGCACATTTACGCCGTTCGAAGACTGGCTGTCAGGCGTCGACGTTGGTTGCGCGAGACCAGCGTATGGATTTCGTCCCACTGTGGCTGGAACGAGCTGGGTGAGACATGAAGATGTTCCCGCTGTAGCTGTCGGTCGAATGCCCGACCATGCATACGACAGCGGTGATGACTTGGGACTATCAGGGTAAATTCTACGACCACCACGTCAGCAGTCTCCCACTCCTGCGTTTGTTCTGCTTACACGACTTCGGTTATTGGCACTTTACTACCCCCATCGTCGATTGTCGTCCCGTACGTCAAAGTTGTTGAGACTCTTCCTGAGCCCTTATCTTGTGTCATGAACCCTGCGTAACCATTCGCTTCGAGATTTTCAGCGAGCAAGACAGTTCGTGTCTGATTGCTGTATTCTGGATATATCGTGATCTTCACTGTTGCTGCAACTATCGTTTCGTTGATTGCAGCACTACGCCATACATGGACAACAGGAGGGTTGAGTGAAACTTCGCATTTCGCCGGACAAGAGTCTGTAGACAGCAGCTGTGAGATATTGCTGTTTGACGATGTTTCTTTAACTGTTTTGAATCAGCAGTTATTTTTATGCTTGAGGTCGGAGTGTGTAAATACTGTTGTAGGGTCGACTATCGTTTCTAGAAGCTGATGAGAGCGAAATCAGAAAAGGAAGGATGTACTGTACACCAAAGTACATATTCATCTACATAGAGGGCAGAGTCTGCTTGCATGGAACGAGCAAAACAGCTTTACAAAAGATTGATATTTCACCGCAAAGCAAGACGCAAGTGAGGTGTGATGAGCTAAGAAAGGCGGAGATGTTCTCCAACCTTGGGTGACATCTCTCATGGGAGCCACGCATGTCTACCTTGTTGCGCGCATTTCAGGCTTTTGTGCGTTCATGTTACTGGAGGAATATAGATGAAAGCATGGAGTTGTTTGGACAGTGCCTTGAAGCTTTTTCGTAAGTGGGTATGTACCTACCCATGTCTACGGACCGTATTCCATAGGACGATTATGTAGATGGGTCGACGCGCCAAGGAACTAAGTTTCGCCGTTCCAATGTTGGCAGGTCAGTAGATTCTGACAATATGCATGGTGATTTCGGATGTTGTTGATATAAGGGAAATTGTCTTCGTAGGAGTCCTCGCCATACTTCTGAAGCAACTTTCGCAATCCCGAACTTGTTTGAGTAGTTCCATTACGACAGCGTTTTAGCTTGTGCTTACATCTGACGGTGCCGGCGTCGTATAGTCCTTGCAGAGGTCTGCAGAATGTTCTAAACATCGCCGTGTGCAAAGGCACTCTGAAATCCCACGTTCTCAACCTTTTTTCTGAGCAGGAGTCCTCTATTTGACAGTGTCGTTCAATAGAGGATGCTATTTTCAGACGCGTCGAGACCAGGGCTAACGAGCAGTTCATATATCTGGAGGCGCCCCGAAACCCACAGTCTCATGTTGATGACTGGCAGTCGCTGACAACTCGATGACACCGCTAAGGGACCGTGAAAACACCGTCAGTGCTGCGGACCCGCAACATTGATGGAATCGAGGAAGAAGAGGAAGAAGAAGAGGGGGAGGAGGATGAGTGTTAAGACAAAAGCTTTCGGGAAGAAGAGGAAGAAAGGGTCGAGTCAGTCCTTCAGCACGTGACATGACTTCCTGACTCGTGCAAATTGTTCGATCCCAAGGTCTCTTCCCCCTTTCCATTCACATCTCTTTCAGGTTCATCGACAGTCATGTTCAAGATGTATTGCCATCATCAACGGCCCAGGTCTTGCAAAAAGAGACGTGTACCATCGGTTCCGAATCGTACTCTCCAGTCAATCAGCTGGAGAGCGGCTGGAGAAGAGACCCATATGCACCTTCTCGTATTCTCTGCCCCGCTCTCTGAACAGTGCAAACCTCCCTCTTCTTCTGATGACCTGCACTGGCTTCTGTGATCGACTTTATGGGCAATTTCTTCTCACGAAATGCGCGAGATTCTGGACCGGATCGTTCGTCCCGCGAACGGTGTAGGTTGCCGTCCTTGAGTAGTACGCGCCTATGTCTGATGGGTACTATCTTTAGCCCGCCGCAAATCTGAGCGACATCCCGATCATCGTCGCCGCACACCTCATCGGAGCCGGCGAAGAAGTCGGCACATTGGTTTCTACGAAAGACTGGTGGTGGCGTCAATCAGACCAACGAATAAGTCCTCGCCACTTTACATCGAGGAGCGAGGAGATCACACAGTTCGAGTTCGAGCACTTCAGTATATGACCATTATCCATTTGAAGAGGGTCCTAGCTGCTGAGGTTTCTCAGATGGTCCAGCACTCAACGACCGATGCAGATCAGATGGAGAGAATAAGGGTTCATTTGGAACATTACAGTAAGATGTAACGAGCTAGCACGCATTCTAATCTAACCAGCACAATCTCAGCGACCGCACTTCGGAACCTCAAATATATGCTTGAGCCTGCGAGCAGTAATCAGCGGACTGCTAGCTTTTTACGCGACTTACTTTACATCGAAAGCACTCGGGATAGCGCTGTCTTGGTAGATGCACAGGTCATCACCGCTGAGTCGTTGAGAGGACGCGTATATCTAGATGTGCCAGATTACACTGGCTACGGCGGATTCAGCTTTCGAGAAGACGATTCTTTAGAATACTCCAGAGGCTTTCTCTCGCGGCTCAAGATGGCATTGTTTGGAGGGCTTGCGCTCATCGTGCCTATGCTCATTATGAAGCTTCACCCACATCTGCTGACACAGCTCCTCACCGCATCGTGTTTCGTTCTTGCGGTTGCGATCATACTGGCTTTGTACATGAAAGATGTGCATAAGAAGGATATTTTGGCTGCGACTGCGGCTTACGCTGCTGTCTTGGTGGTCTTCGTCGGAACTGGAGGATGATTTTGAGGTCGCATACTCGATATCTTTCTCACTTGATTAGCTGACAGTCGTATATCGCAATGCGCGTTGTCGTCGCTGTAGAAGCCGGATATCTTTCTTTCTGGAGGGAATTGGGTTGAATGAGTATCTGAATTAGTCCTTCCGTCTTCGTCGGAGCGGAGTCGGCCTTCGCTTCTTCCAAGGCTCATTGTTGATGAGATATGTTTGAAATGGCATCTCGCCCCTTCATTTGTCGGGTCCCTCGCTCTTTGTCACTGCTTGCCAAACTTGGCCGCTAGCTGGCTTCCTCTGGATTTCTTGGTTGTGATGCAGAATTGCGAGGTTGGAAATGGGATGGGAGGAAGGAGAATGACTGTAGGCGCAGGGAGCTAATGCTCGTACCGTAGTAGTGAAACTAAACTGAGGTCACGATTCGCACTATTTCCCAAAGTGGAGGTGCTCGGCGATCAGCTCTCCGCCCAATGTCCCGTCACAACCCCCCACGATCCTCAGCTCTTGTGCCGCATTGCGAAACATCATTTGTGCTTCATAATGATCAGAAGAGGTCGTTCCTCCTCATATCCTCCTTGAGCCTTCCACGACCCTCGCTTGGTTGAGGAAGCAGCATTTGACGGCATTGAACGTCCCCGCCTCCGTGTATGGCACAGATCACCTTCAAACTCCCCGAACGAATAGTGGCCTGGCCTGGAAACAAGTTAGAACCCGAAACAACCACCAAAGAGATGTTCGCCAAACTCGTTTGTAATCCGCCACTGGGACTGGCAACTGTTGTTCCCCCTGGCAGCGATTCCGTGACGTTCTCTGTTCTGCTGGAGACCGACGCTGCGTCGCAAAAGCAATGGCAAATCGCTCTTTGGCACGACCTTGGAGGACCTGAAGAGGAATGGAAGTCGGCCAATTTCCAGGAGATATCTTCAGACCAGGAACTTGTATGCTATACACCAATTGCTAGCTTGTAGTCGTACTCTAACACAACCTCAGCTTTATGTCGAGTGCTCGAGTTCGCCCAATCGAAACAGACGTCGCTTATTCACCTTGGAACTTCCCGGAAAACCCAGCGACGAAAGATCTTTTGTTCGGTTCACGATTAAATTTCGTGCCAACGATGATTCTCCCTGGAAATGGGCTCGAGATCATACGTCACTTAACGATGGGGTTCTTTATTACCAGGCTTCCAATTTCAAACAACAAGAGCTTTCTCATTATCTCAAGGGAATCGACTCGGATTTCACGATCGAGAAGATAGCAGCCGAAACTCCCGATACCTCGCTGTGGTCCTTGACGGCGCCCGTGGCACCGGCTGTTGGAAACACCTCGGGATTATCGGTTCACAGCTTAGGAATACCATTCAATTTCACTCGCTGGTTTGCACTAGTTCGGCTTTGGATCCCGTGGATTGCACCAAGACATGGTCAGGGGAGATTTCGGCCTGACAAAGATGCGATTCTGGCTTCATTTCTTCGCCATGACGGGCTGCACGTTGTTGTTCTTGCAGTCAGTGGAGTGGACGACGTTCTTACGATATTGGAACACGATGACGAAGGAAATGTTACGGTCAAGGGAAAGAATGATGACGAAGAGCCAGGTATCAGCCGTGTCATCATTGCGGTCGCTCCAACGTTCGAAGTCGCGAATGCTGCAGTAATGTATCAAGCTCGCAGAATTGTCATGGCGTACGCAAATGACACTGGAGAGCTTCAAGCCGAGATGGAAGCAATGAAAATAGCTGACGTCAAACCCGAGTGGTTAGAAGGCTGGTCTGATGGCTTTGCTTTTTGTACTTGGAACAGTCTTGGACAAGACTTGACCGAGGACAAAATTTACGCTGCGCTCGATTCTCTGGAAAAGAACGATATCAAGATCACGAACCTAATCATCGATGACAATTGGCAGAGTCTCGATAATGAAGGCATGAACCAAATCTACCGCGGGATGACTGAATTTGAAGCCAACAAGAAAGGATTTCCACAAGGTCTAGCACATACTGTCAGCAAGATTCGCAGAGACCATCCTAGCATCCAGCATGTCGCGGTATGGCATGCACTCATGGGCTATTGGGGAGCGATCGCGCCCGAGGGGAAGCTTGCCAAGGAGTACAAGACTGTGAAGATTAGCGGGCCAGATTGGGTAGCCATTGATCCAGAGGACATCATGCGATGGTACAACGACTTCTACTCCTTTCTCTCATCGAGTGGAGTAGACTCTGTCAAGACCGATGCGCAGTTCATGCTCGATCAGCTCGGTTCAGCGAAGGATCGTCGGCGCTTGATTCGCGCCTATCAAGACGCATGGTCTATTGCAAACTTGCGCCACCTATCTGCTCGAGCAATCTCGTGCATGTCTCAAACACCACAGATGTTGTTTCACTCGCAGCTACCTTCTAACAAACCAAGACTTCTGGTCAGAAACTCTGATGATTTCTTTCCAGATGTTGACAGCAGCCACCCGTGGCACGTCTTCTGCAATGCTTACAATTCGCTATTCACCCAACACCTCAATGCTTTACCGGATTGGGATATGTTCCAGACCTCGCATCCATGGGCCGGCTTTCATGCCGCAGCTCGGTGTGTATCCGGAGGTCCAATCTACATCACCGACAGCCCTGGCCAACACGATATTGGCTTGATCAAACAAATGACTGCGAAGACTCCTCGCGGAACTACCGTCATTCTCCGTCCACATCGATTGGGCAAGAGTTCACAGGCTTACGTTGGCTACGACGAACAGAAAATGCTCAAGATCGATACCTATGTGGGCATGTCTCATGCCGGTGTCAGTATTTTGGGTGTTTTCAACGTATCGCAGAATCATCTCACGGAGCTTCTGACTTTGAACGACTTTCCTGGAACACAGAAGGGCGACTACGTGATTCGGTCCCATGTTGGTGGAAAGTGCACTAAGCCAACGAAGCAGGGTGACAAGAAAATTGCTGTTTGCACTGAGCTCGGAGTCAAAGGATACGATATCCTTTCTGCGTATTTGATCTTGGGACCTTTCAAGGTCAACTCTGGCGAAGTCTCTGTTGCGCCACTTGGTCTTGTCGGTAAAATGACAGGAGCAGCTGCGATCGTGAACACAGACACTGTTGTCGAAAACAACGGCCGTCTAAGAATATGGATCAGCTTAAAGGCTTTTGGTATCTATGGTCTGTTTCCCTCTTGCTTTATCCGTCTTACCAGACTAATTTGCTCCAGGCATCTACATATCGGATCTCGCGAAACGCTCCATCAAGAACGATTTCATGGGACTCTTGTTTGGAAATCCGATCCCTTTGCACTGCGTTAAGAGAAGTGAGACGGATGAGAATGTGGTGGAGCTTGATATCGAGACGGCCTGGAAGGAGAGTAACAAGAAGGCTGGCTGGAGTAACGAGGTCAATGTTGAGTTCTTCATCTCTTAGTGCGAAGAAACCAGTTAGCGAAAATTGGGTTTATGGAAAGACATATTTTCATTGGAGTAATTCTATTTGGGTCATGGAATGCGACGCTAAAGTTTTTCAAGAGGTGAGTTGTTCCGGGATTTTGGAAGTGTTGACGAGTCAGATATTTTATATTTTTACGTCTTTCGTCGTTGGTGTGAGAAGGGCAGACTGGTTCTGATACGCACTCTGATGGGCTTGTTGTTGATGAAATCCCTTGTCCAAGACTTAATTCCTGGTTTCGTTTCTTACGAGATTGGTCAGCTACTAGAATCGCGGGAGTTTGGCTTCATATCCGCCAAATCCGACGACAGTGAAAAATTAATTCCGGAGTCATGGGTGGACACTCGTTTTTACCACTGGATTTTGAAACAGCTGGTCTCCTCATCGGGGAGGACGAGACTGGGCCTTTCACATCATTATAAGGGTTTCAGATGCTCAACGGTTAGTTGGTGAAGTAAATTATCATATCTACTATCGACACAACTAACAGGGTCCGACTTCTTCACCTCAATCTTTCAGCGCCAAGAAGGTGACTCCCAGCGCCATCATCTCGGCCTCGCCTCCTCCTGGTTGGTGGCGGACTGGGTGCTTGATGGTATCATACTTTGCCTCGAGGTGGTACCTGTCACCTTTCTTCAACTCGATAGGGCCGAAGCATTGTGACATTTCTACGATGGTCTCGAAGCCCGCACCGCCGGTCGGTCCATCTGCGGTGTCGGCCACGGCTCGCGAGTGCGATCCCATGGCTCCTATTCCCTCCGCGAATGCAGGAGCGGGACCGTATTTCGCTTTTGATTCGCAGACAGGCTGGTCGTTCACAGAGACGATGACGCTGTCTCCACCGTCTGTAGTTATATCTTGTCAGATGTTGATTTTGTGAGAATGGTAAGGGAGTTTGGGATGGAGCTTACCGTGCAGATGACCTCTGAAGGCGAGAATGGTGCTATCTTTGGTGACGTTCATCGCTCTTCCCGTTACGGAGAACTGTTGCTTGCCCGCTCCGTTGATGACGCCGTATTGGCCTTCGCATTGGCCGGGGACAATGACGTACATGGTTGCGTCCATCAATCCTGAGGGCTTACCGGGGACGTACTCAATCTCGTTGAGGGTGTAGACGACCTTGTCTTGCGGGGTGTAGTTGATTACGTCAAGGTTCATGACTAGTTTATCTTCTTTGCTGATGTAGTAACCAGAGTTCAGGTCGCCGGTCGGGGTGGTGTAGTAACCGCCAAACTTGTCTTCTGCGCCACCGATGAAGAGGGAACCGGGACTCAGGGATTCAAACATCATCTTCGTCTCGCCGCAGTTGAACCAAGATGGTATTTTCTTCGTCGCCGCGGTGATGTAAGAGTGGTGCTGGTATACACCATTTGAGACGTCGGCTACTGTGCCGTCACCGTATACGAGCGTCACGTTGGACTTTAGAACCGTTATGTCACGTGGGATATCTTCAGCGATGTATTGGTAACCCGCGCCGGCGGGATCCATGGATGCAAAGTTACCAGGCGTGGTCTTGCTCTGATTGATGGGAGAGTCAGGAAATCGTACACTGTGTCGGGGTGGACAAGCGACTTACGTTCTTGCCTCTGATGATGAAGGGACCGTACCAGACGTTGATTCTCTTGACGCCGTTCCTGTTAATCGTCTTCTTCGCTTCTTCGACCTTGAAAGCTTTGAAGGGAACGGCCTTGAGAGTTGAACCGAATGTGTTGAGGCCTGCCGCGATGGTCCCGATGTTGTCTGTTGAAGGGGGAGCACCTAGTTTAGGCTCATCTGGCGATGCTGGAGATCGTTAGTCGCTGTAGACTTGAAATTTCTCGAAATCTTGCTATACCTATTGGGGTAGCGCTGGCCAGCAGCGGCAACAGTAAGAGACTGATTGACTTCATTTTTTTACTGTGATGAACGAACGCAACGATCGTAAGTTTCGTCAAAGACCGTGGTGGATAACGAGGGTGTGGTAAGGACGTCACTGTCGATTTCCACGACGATAGATACCTGTCCTTTGTACTTCGTCACGCCGTCTCATATCCACTTCTCCCTTCTTCACATCCCTCCCCACCTCCACATGTGCATAACTGTTTTACCAACATGTTGGCCGTTGCGAATCTTTCATCCGGAGGGTATCAAAAAAGTAAGACAGATGGAGACAACGGTCAGGCGCAGACGGGTGCTGAACTTGTCAATCCGGGGTTGGAAATATAGTATGAGTCAGTGCGGAACAAGGACTTGGACGCTATTATTTGTCGAGATGAACAGAGATACAGGTTACCCCAAGCGAATGCGAATTCCGCTATTCTGGAAGGTTTATGCATATTCTGGTACTTTTAGAATGGTGATTGGATGTATCGCCGAGGAGGGGCACGAAAGCGGTGGTACTATGCACGCTAGCCCTACTACGGTATTATGCATTGTGAACGGTAATTCGTGCCCCTCCCTCGGCTTATGCATCTGTTCGACTTTACGTCGTTTCTTTCTACTACCTGAGTTTCTCTAGTTTCGGATATTTTATTTTGCACTCTCTTCTTCTCTTCTTTCTCTTTTGAAAGAACCTGATTTTGGTGTATCTGTAATTTATCGGGTGTATGTTGACAAGGGAGCCGACTGGAGGGTACGAATTAACGCGTATTTCTCATGATGCAATAGTATACGGAGTACTTCAGACCTTCTATAGGAATAAACTCTGTGATAGTGTATACTAAAGTCTTGTGACCCGTGGGAACGGTGAGGACGACACGCAAGTTGGAACTCTCGGTGCATAACTTTCGTCCTTGGATGTAATATACATACTACGTACCACAGTGGTGATATTCGATGTTCGAGATCAACAATTGTTGTCCTTGCTTCCCGCAAACAGCGAGTCTCAAAAGAGTAGCAGCTAAGCTCTCTACGGTCTGGCTTTCCCAGTTGTTGGGTGATGTAAAGATCTAAAACAGGGACATGGATTGCTGGGATTTTGACGGAATGCTGTACACAGTACACACATGGGAGACAATTTCTAGAATTTTCGCTTCCGAAGAGATCGCTGTTGGCCCGCGTCTACGATCAACGGTCTACCAGATTTCTAGCCATTTTGGGGGGATCTGTATTTCAATTTGTGTCCCAGATTGGATCTGGTTGGGCAATAAGCTTTGCGGTGAGCCCACTCCGGTGCCCTCCATTTGCGCATCACTTTTTTGGGATTAGCAACGAATCGTTGCTGTCGATGCAGGCGAATTGAACGTTGCATTGAAGCCCTATTTGGTCAGTGCGGGATGTCATCTTGTTTCGCATCTTCGTAAGACTCTATAATTTATTATTCGGTCTTCAAAGGCCTTGGCTACCTTCTTTATACCTTCGCAACAGTTCTAGAATTGTTCTTAAACTTCGACGGTAGGCGGTAGAAATCCGAAATGTCCGAGGATTTACCAAGGTTTATTCGGCCTGCAAGGGCAGCCGACGATTTTGTCGGAAATGCTTCGATCCATGCACATAGTAGAGTGTATTAGGAACGTTCCAGACATTCCGCAGGATAATTACCAACCACGTCGACGGCTTGGTGTCGGACAGGCATCGCACTAACGAATGCATCGCCCGAGGCCATGAAACGAAATGTTGATGTTCCCACTGTCGTCCGAGGAAAAAAATATTTTCAACTTCCTAAATTGAGACCGCCCAGATGGCGCAATATACATAGATACTGTACAGTGGACACAAAAAGTCATTCGCCCTTTTTATCTGTTGACGTCCGTAATGAAATTACACGTTCAAGCAATGGAGAAGTGAGGCTCGTGCTCGTCTGAGGGAGGTAGTTGTTGAAACGCTGTAGGTGGGTGACGGTGATGTCGTGACTCTGCTCCTCTTGCGCATTCAAAGCGTTGGATTCTCAACGCCAGAAAATTTCGTCCGAAGTGAGGTAATCGACTCTTTTGGCGATCTACAAAAAGATTCCTCTAGACCCCAATGATCACGGACCTTGATGGAATCCTGGAGGTATAAATGCTGAGTTGAACTTAGCTTTGTGTGCTCACATGGGTACCGTATTCCCTTGATATCGCGTCCCACGGGTTCGCGGTGGCATACGCGACTCAGACTACACAATGCTCTTGGCGGTGGCAAGAAACCCTCGAGGATCAAGTCCTACACAGAAGCTTGTTCCAGCTTCAACTTGGTGACAAAAGTCTCAAACGGTTCACCCCTTAATTTTCTCCTTCCATCGGCTATCTCGTGAAGCTCCGGCTCGAAACTGACGCTTCTCCAAGCCCAAAACAGTTTTCTCCAATAACACGCCTGCGCGGCTGGAGACAAGTACCGGTCTCGGAACGTTTTAGCGCTGTTCTCCGCAATCATACGCGCGGCTTCCGGATTCTTTTGAAGATGTCTCATCTTTTCATCGAGATCTGAGAAATCGCGTTCGACAACTACAACGTTTTGATCTGGACCAGTTGGTACGAATAGATGAGTGTGAGGTTCGATCCAATCCAATTTGTGAGTAACGGACACTGAGGCGCAGTTGAGGAGGTATTTCGCGCGACCAGAGTAGGAGTGGCCTTCTGTGTGAACGACATACTGGTACTGACAATGCTCGGCCATGGTCAGAAGATTCGCTTCAGTGGCCCAATCAACTGCCTTGACATCGCTCCAGCTCTTTCCCGCAGACGCTTTGATCAAAGCCTCGCGAAGAGGATTTGTGACCGGCGCACCTCTCCAGACGGCAAGCGATTTCTTTTCGGTCCAGGCCGGTTCAGTGTCTCGAATTTCCCGTCGCACTTGGCTGTATTCACCCATTTTATCATGGGGCCAACTCCAGTAGCCGAAATCAGGCATGATCCACTGCTCTTCTTGTTCACGAAGTTTAGAAAGAACCCAGACTGCATGTAATTCTTTTGGCGAGGAAGCCACGTCGCCCAAGCAGACGGAGAACTCGATGTCAGGCAGTGCACCAGGGTAAGCATGAATAGCTCGTTGAATGGAGAAAAAAATTGCGAGGGCACGTGGTACGTCTCGGCGTTCTACTTCCCAATTTGCCTGGATGATATAGAGCTATCGAACATGTCAGTATAAGAACTGAACAATAGTCAACAAGGGGCGCTCACTTGACGATCCACGATCATTGCGCGAACCATTTCACGTTGAGCACGCCATGAAATGTCAACATCATCGACCGTTATTCCTCCATGTTCTTTCCACTGTACAGCTGTCCGATAAATCTCCTCAAAGTAGGCCGGAAACGCTGCGTCGCACTGTGCATCGCTGAGCCCATAATCATTGCCATCACGCGCAAAGTCGAACCACCATGTCCGATTCCCTGGTCCGATGGAGAAGTGCGGATTCTGCGAACCAGACCATAAAGGCGACGATGGAGACTGTCCTTTGGCGGAAGCCGATTCAACGTTCTGAGGCGTGCGCAAACTCTCCGGATTGAAAATTGCGGTTCGCAGGTGTTTCCCTGCCGACGCGCGGGAGAAGAAGGCGATAACGGTGACGAGGAAAGCACAGCCGACACAGAGTAAGACGACAAGTCCGCGCCCGAGGATCATCGTGACTACGCGGGGTCAGGGTAGTCAATTCGAAGAAGAATCGAGCTGCTTACTCTTTGTTGTCGTATTTCAGGAGGTGAGGTGGGTCCCACAAATGCAAGCGGAGCCGGAATGAGTACCTGGTCAAAAGGAAATGATGCTCCCGCGTCCGTCTGTGAAGAGCTAGCCATGACTCTGTTCTAGGCTCGAGTCCGAATGTCGCCGTCGTGTTACACAGGAGGACATGAAGACAGTGCTTGGCAATCAGAAACCACAAGAAGTCGGAGGAACTGGCAATCGATAAATCTTCAGCATCTCAGCATACTCACAATGTCTTACAATCCTTTGCGCTTAGAACTGGCCATCGATAAGTCTTCAGCATCTCAGCAAATCGATACTCACAATGCGTTACAGTCCATTGCGCTGAAACCTGATCGAAACTACAAGGAACGGATCAATCATTGGTTGTCCGTGGACGACTTTCATCATAGAATGGCTGCCTTGGTCTGCAAGCAACGCTCTCAGCCCATATAACCCTAGAGTGTCTGTCGTGATCATTGGCCTCGGATCTCCTGTTGTCTCCCGCCTCCCGTCTGTGTCCTGCTGCACCGCGCTCACAGCGCTTCCCACCCTGTGAATCCTTGCCAGTGTTTGCCCATGCTACCTTTCGGAGCCGTATGCACAAGACCTAAGCCTCCTTGCCATGGTGTACTAGGTAAGGACGTGAGGCTACTAATCAATGATCGGCCTGTACTCGGTACTCCGGTCTGCTGGGAGAGAAATCGCATCGCGACGGAGATCCTTGTCGCGAGGAAGCGGGGAGCCATGGTACAAGATGCAGGCTGCCGCTTTGAACCCGTCTGTATCCAGGTGAAGGATGTCTGGGCCCTTGGATCGATAAGACTAGCAGGATCTGTATGGAATTTGATGAGAACGCGACGAGGGAGGTCGTCTCGCCCTTGAAATGACTCGAGAAATTCGGTATCCTGATTCAGTTGTGATCACGTGCAGTATGTTTCTTGAAGGCCCTAAAAGTTTACCATAACCGATCAGCTAGGTTTCAGCCTTGAAGTGAATGGTCTGCTCATTGAGGCCATGGTTCTCGACAACGATGATGGGTGAGGGCTATTTTTGCACCTGGCTCCTCCTGTGCTCGGCTCAGATCATCCTGCATGATCCTGATCGTATCCAAGGCAAAGATAACGAAGTTGCACCACGCCTGGAAAGTATACATGCTTGGTTATAAGCAAGCAGCGAGTTCTCGTATATGGAGTTGGCGATAATACCACTCATCTATCCTTGGACATTGACATGGCAGTCTGTGCATGCATCTGGATATTTGGCGGTCTCGAATATCCTCCCACCTGTTCTGACATATACTGTGCTCTTGGGGCCGAGGAGTACGGAATATTGCTGACGACATGACTATATACAAGGTAATCTCACTAGCCTCAAGGACAAAATACAGACGCCAGTCGATGGCACGCCTAGTCTGAGACGTTTCAGCAGCGCTCCATGAACTCCCCAAATTGCAATAGCCACCGGCTGGCAGGCGGCTGAGTGAATGGCACCATCACACTGTGGCGTGATAATATGAAGGTTTTAACACCTACCAGGGTTCAGGCACAAGTCAAGGAGTGTACTATTTTCTCCCACAACTTCATCTTTGACTGGTCTGGATTTGGCGCGCCCGCCACTATGCTGGCGCAAATCCTCTTGGACCCGCCTCCACCGCGGTAAGAAATGAAGCGACATCGACTTCCAACATCACAATCTGCACAGAGACCATTGATTCCATCTTCGCGCAAGTCCACGCTCGATCCACTGGCTCTGCCCTGCTCGGAAAAGCTTGTACAGTATCGCAGATGTGGTCGTCGGGTCGGGCCCGTTCTAATCTCGCCCGGCATGCTCTCTCTAGTCTTCGAGAGCTTGTTGCTGGTAGCACTGCTACTTGAAAACGGTAAGTCTATGTCCACGTCCCCATGTTTGTGCTGATGGGACTTTGGCTTACTCAAGGCTCAGGCGCTCAGGCAGCAACAATCACACCAGCTCCGGAGCCCACTTGTCCTGCGAAGTGTACGATACAGATGCAGGCATTTGAGCAGTGGTTTTGGAAGTCAATCGTCCTTACCAAGACGTAAGGAACATAGCGAAACCATTAGTCACAGTCTCTGACTGACCTGATGTAGTTATACCCAAACAGTTTTTCTGATCATTGACGGCACTCGATCCATAACTTCCACAAAAACGGTTTGTCTTGATCTAGCTAGTTGAAATCGTCTTCTGATACTAACAAACCCAGGTGGCGATTCCGGAGGGAGAGCCTATAAATTACGCGTACCCAACCAACCCAGATGGAACGGCGACCACGGCGGTGCGATCTGACAGTGGAAAGACCGTCCTGGCCTATCCTACTGGTTTCATTGACTATCCAGCCGGATATTCCGTCACTGGGAGATTCAACTCCTCTGGCACATGCTTCACCAACCCTTCCATAACATGGAAGTCGCAGGATCGTACCAGCCTAACCCAGCCCGCTGTAACTTTTCCACCGGGAGGTGATAAATTCGGCACTCTCTACACCGTTAGTGCGACGGTGGGAGCTTGGCCTAATGGATGGCTACAATCTCGATTGAAAGATACTCTACCTTCAGATTGTGCCATATATTCTCTTGCCCCAGCGTCGGCTGTACAAGGCGCTCTCTTGCTAACGACTACATCCATCTCCACGAGATCGAGTGACTCAACTGCCGCGCCACCTCCTACATCGATAACAGGCTCGACAACGCAGGAGACCACGCCGCTGGCTGTCCAGGATACTGCGAAAGCATCGATACCACAGATTCCTGCACCGACGCCTGCACCCACAGCTGTCGTTGCTCCTCCCATGGTGGTCATTGGTTCAACCACCCTGCCGATCATCGCCGTGACACTCCAAGCCGGAACACCGTCGCAAATCGGAAATTCACCTCAACCCGGAACTCCAGCCCAGCCCGGAGTTCCATCCCAGCCCGGAGTTCCATCTCAGCCCGGAGTTCCATCTCAGCCCGGAGTTCCACCCCTATCCGGAATTCCGCTCCAACCAGGGTCATCACCTCAAGCCATCGTCATCGGATCGCAAACAGTCATGCTTGGAAACACCGTCTCAATCGGCGGGATGACAGTCACAGCCACCACAGGCTCCGACGCCTGGCCTCAGATAGTCTTCGGCACCACCACTATAAAGGTAGCACCAGCACCCTCGAGCACCGACAGTGAGAGCGCCCTGGGAAGTTACATCATGAGCGGTCTCTCCAATTCCATCACAACCACCGAGTCAGATCCTAGTGCTATCTCAGGCACGGAACCTCCCAACTCGAAATCGAGTACCACTGCTCGGAAGAACCCAGGCAGCCGCGTGCAATCCGACGGCCTCTGGTACACTCTCATCGTGGCGTTATTATCCTTGTTCCGATGAAGAACTTGAAGCTCGTCGCATCTATGCGTCAAAGACCGTGAATGATAGACTCTGCATTTTGAAGCGTTCGGAAATAATAATGTCTCTATGTTAAATTAGAAATTGCGTAAAATTTAAAAGTAGTGGTATTCATCATACCGAACACAAACAATGTGTCGAAAACGGAGGCAGCATCGACACGAAGTATGCTGGTATATTGTGCCAATGGAATGCTCGAAAGATTCCCATCAGCGAGACGTGCCGACACCTCTCCCACATTCCACCATCAACATACCTCCACTCCTGGATTCTTCCACCGTCAACGGAGCACAGTCCTCTCCCCGGTCAAACCTGCCAAACCGTCCTACCAAAACACCTTCCCTCCACTGAACTGCATCGTCCCCGCATTACCAACGCGCCACCCTTATCCACGTCTCTACAATCATTAATATACTGCGAAGTCGTGAGAGTAAGATCTGGGTTTGGAAGGTTATATGAGATCTACTCAACAAATACTCTAATCAGGGGACCTGTATCACCCATCATTGGAAAATGGGAGAGATTCCGGTTGCCACGATGGCATGGTGGCTCAGTATTATATCTGGATTGAGGGACTCAATGAGCCTTCTCACTTGAAGGGATAATTTTCCATTTCACTAGACATATGCGTGCCAGTGCTATTTCTCATGTACGCCGGGGTCATCTATTCCTTCTCAATCCCATATACCAGCTCTATTTCTTCTCCGTTCCATTTACCAGCTGACCTCCACCAATACCCAGATTATCCATTCCCTGAAAATGCAGAGCCATGACGACGATACGTCACGACCACAACTCGCACGACCATGAAACAAGCAAGGGCACGGCCCCTACTTCCACTCCGACGCTACCCTCCACTGCCCCAGATCAAACACAATATCCACCCCAGTCCCCATACAGTTCTGCTTCAAATCGGCATAGATCGCATCCAAATTGGCGACATCATTCTTCCTGACACACTTGGCGCTATTGACGAGCCAATCCCCAGTATTGGTGCAAGCGCATGTGTTGTAAGCGACCCACGACCCTCCCGCCGCTGGAGCCAGGCAATGCGCGATTTCGGCGGCTTTGTCGAAGCAGGGTTGGGCGAGGGGGTATTTGATGGCGAGGACGGTGGAGGAGAAAAGAGCGGGGAGGAATGTGGTGATGGAGAGACGCATTTTGAGAGGGGCGTACGGAGGGTGGTGGTTGGTGGTACTGAAGATTGGGATGATGGTTTTTGAGGGTCGAGGTGAGGATGTGTTGTAATGGGTATATCGAGTGAAGAGTAGAGGGGGACACTTTTATAGATGGTTGAGTGATGCGGCATTTGGCATTTGAGCTGGAGCATTCCGAGGATGGGCGCGATTTAGATGTGGAACTCTTGCGACTAGGGGATTCCAGTATAGCCCGAGGATTTTCTGGGAGGAATGGAATGTGTTCGAGTCGATGGCCCTGTAGTGGTACTTGCTCGCAAGTAGGCACAGAGCGAGCTAGATGGAATTTTTGTTGACATCTCTCCCTGGTCAAAGTGCTCTCGTCTTCGGTGGCCAGTTCCTTGGAAGTATGACAGCCAGGGATGAGCGGTACGACTTTCGAAGTATTTTGAGGAATGAAGAGGACAAAGAGAAGGTTATCAATGGAAGACTGTAATCTCTGGAAGGACTTGAAGCCGTTATAGAAGATGCCAGCGACGTTTCCGTGGCTGTCCATGAGCTGTAGTGCTTGAATACGGCGAGAGTGACATGGAGAAGTCCTGGCAGAGTCAGAGTTACAGATGCAGGTCAAGTCAAGGCTGCATTCGACAGTGTGGCGCCATCTCCTCGAGCTTCTGCCAAATGGAGACGGACGAGGCCCTCATGTCGACGAGTATTCTTATGGTTCGGGATCCCCAGATCGGACAGCTCGCGAGCTGTCGTCGAATGCTGTGAAGCACTGGGGAGCGAGTGTATGGCGCTGCATCTTCTTGGGAACTGGTGAGGCTGCAACAAGGAGGTGTGGAATGCAAAGCGATATTCGAGAACGAGTTGGGAGCTCAGTTTTGATCACGTTATCAACCTCCCTGCATCCCTCCCGTCTTCTCCGCATTCGCCCGTCGACGCACTGTTCTCCTCAACAACTCGTCTCTGGCATTCCCCTCCACAGATTAAGCAGATACAACCCCCAGTCCAGCTTGCCCATGCAACGGCGAGTATCTTCACCGAACAGCAAGGAGCTCCGACCATATACCAGCAAGAAGAAACACGGTGCCCCGAGCGTGCAAACTGCACGGGTCAAATTCTTCGCAAGATGAATCTGAAGAGCATCGAATGCTTGAGGATGATTGCGAAAGAAGAGGCGACCACGAAGTACAGTACTCAGGCACGAACGACCGCAGGCGCAAAGTCCGGTTCCGCTCGAGTGCTTTTTCATCCGGGTGCTTGCTGGTGTGGTTTTACAAATCTTGTCTAGCTTAAGCTTTCCTTCTCAATAACTCACAATTTACTGAGATTCAAGCGTCGGACATGGACGATAGCGAAGCCGTTAATTTGAAGCCCAACACCGATCCATGGCTCAAGTCTGCCGCCCTCGCGCGTGCACCTCACAAGCAACACATGATCACGTAGTGCTGGGACTAGACGACATCCATGGTGGCTCACTCAAATCACGAGAACTTCTAGAATCACACTCATTGCAGATATGCTCGGTCTGCTCATCGAGACATTCAATTCGCGCTTGCCATCCAATCATACCGCTGGTATCGGCATGCCGGTATGGCTTGTAATCGATTATTCCCTGCCACGAATATATCAGATAAAAGCGAATCGCACTAAATAGGCAACTAACCAGGGAGGCCTCATTTATCAAGTCCGACCACTTCAGACACACTGCAGAACTCGTGCAGCAACGATGTTTGGATCGCGGCATTGCCAGAATGGCTCAGGAAGCCCTATAGTGGGATTCTACAGCCTATAGTAAGTGGTCAAGTCTTACTCATGTGTCCTAAGGGTCCATTTTTATTTGGACGGATTTCTGATTCGAAGTACTAGTAGTTACATTCTTTTGTCTCGTCGCTCTGTAGCTGTCTCGTCAGCGAAGTCTCCTTGAGCCTGATTACTGTCTTTTCAGAATCACACCAAGTCATTCCTTTCGACACACTCGTTTCTCGCGTTAGAATGTTATTCCTGCATGCTTTCATTCTGCTCGATTTCGCACTAGGGGCTGCAGCAAAGTCAACGATAGTGGCTCGCAACGGCATCTCGGTTCTAAAGGCCGTCGAGGAAGTGTTGACATTGACAAACAAGCTCGACGTCGTCGTCAAGAACTTCACTGGTGACGCTCAACCACTCAAGGACGCCTCAAATAAAGTACTCATCAGTCTCAACGAAGGAATTGTGGTTGTCAAAGCTAGCGGAAGACTCAACACCAATGAGTCAGCAACAATCAGGAAACCCATTATGGACCTCAACACTACGGTTCTCAACACTGTCAATGATCTGATAGAGAAAAAACCGACGTTGGTCAGAGCTGGTCAAGGTGCAGTTGTTTACCGGTCTCTTCAAGACCAAAAAGCTGCTGCCACTCTTTTCTCTCGAGAGATCGTCTTCAAGATGAAACCGGAAGTCTCACGGTCTGTAGAGGCTCCGACGATAAAAATGGTTGCGGCACTCCAGAAAGGTATGGACGCTTTCAAAGACGTTTCAGCTGCACCCGGTTCCAGCGTCCCTTCCGTTGTCATTTCACACACCACGCCGACCAATACCACGACGAACAGTCCAGTCGTGATCTTCGATCCTACCGCCCAAGGTACACCATCTGAACCCAGCTCATCCACAGGATCCATTTCCAAACCAACATATAACAACGACGGCCCAGTCGCCTCTTCGTAACCACCACCAGCCCATGATGCCGGCACTTCCTCCATTCCCACGACCAAATCGACTTGCCCTACCTCACCGAACTCCATACCTGAATGTGACCCCGGCAACCCCTCAGCACCCGCCTCCAAACCAGAACCAAACACCGCACCACAGCATGGCCACGACACGTCCTCCCCACCATCATCATCAAATCCAACCACCTCAACTCCAGGAAACGACAACCCCTTTCCTCCTAGACATCATCATGACACACCCGCCTCCAAAGCACCCACGAAAAACAACACGATTCCAACGAACGCCGCAACGACGCCTAGGAAATACACAGCCGCAGCAGCTCTCAACGGCATCGATGGGAGACTAGTCATTTCAGCCACTATAACAGTCCTCTTCCATGAGTTTATCAGTTAGGGACAGTGAAAGACCTTGTTCGCATTGAATTCGAAGACTTTTGTTGTATTCCGTTTTATACCCCCTCCCGTACTTGATATTTCCAGATGAGAAGAATTGATATTTTTTTCCCCTCTTTTTCTTCAAGAAGAAATTTGGTTCTACGTTGTTTTCCTGCTCTGCAAATGACGTGCTTTATGTATATCTCATTCTTCCCGGCCGCCGGCCTTTTCAGCCGAGGTTGTAGATACCCGCCGCCGTGAACAGAAACATGCATACACGGATCTTCCGAATTCCACGTCCACGGCAGGAACGGGAAGTAGAATATATATACACCATGGACTTCACAACAACAAAAAACCTGTCAAGTTTCACAGTAGCGAGGAGGAAAGATGGACGAGTAATGCATTAGGTTCATTCCCTTCTTCTAACACAGAGCTACCATGCCAAAACCGAGGGGGAATCTCACAATAGCGGCCAAATACTAAACGAACAGCAAAGCAACATCGCACCACCATCACGCATCAAGAAAAAACCTGGATATAAAGCTTCACAACGAGTGTAAGAAAAGCGCATCAGTCCATCAGAATCGGCATCAGCATCAGTACCATCCCCATCAATGCCACCCATCAATGCCATCCATCAATGCCATCATCATCCTCATGATCATCCAACAAAAAGACCCAAAAAACAGACAAACCGCCTACTTACTTGCTAGCAGGAACACACCCCTTAGCCTTCCAATACTGCCCGCAAACAACCGGCTTAACAGCAGGATCCGGTTGATCAACACACCCGGGCGCCTTCCAATACTGGTTACAATAAACAACACCCCCAGCACCCGTAGCTTTAGGTACCGATGCCGTCCCCGTCCCCGTCCCCGCACCCGCGGTCGGCGTCGTGAATCCGGGGCTGGTGCCGTTACCGTAGTAGGGATGCCCGGCGGATTTGGTGACGTGCAGGAATGTCGTGAGGGGTTTGCCGCTTACGGGTGTTTTATGGGGTTTACCGCTTGCGCTTGTTTTGGAGTGGTGGGTTTTGGGCTTGCTGGTGGTGGTTGTGTTTTTGCGGCCTCGCGGGATGATGGTGAGGGTCGCCTCTCGGGGGTCTAGGGCGTCTCTTTGCAGGAGATCGGCGATGTGGGTTGGTGGGGCGGTGGACTTGGGGTGTTTAGAGTGGGGTTTGGTGGAGGTGGAGTTCTTCTTCTTGCCGTGGTGGGAGGATGTCGAGTTCTTGTGGCCGTGGTGTTTTGTCGACTTGGTGCCATTCGCCTTCCTTTCCATGATATCCCGCTCCATGACATCCCTCTCCGCGACGCTGAAATCCTGCGTCAGGTCGACGACCTCGCCTTTCGTGTTGATGTTCTGGCTCCTCTTGGAGGCGCTGAAATCCTGCGTCATGTCGACGACCTCGCCTTTCGTGTTGATATTCTGGCTCCTCTTGGAGGTAGTGGGGTTCCTCCAAGCCTGAACAGCTGGAGAGAAGCATTTACTGAGGTAATTCCTTTCGCCGCAAAGATTGGCGGCTTCGTCACCGCCGACCCAGTTGTCATTGTACGGAGTTTCTGCGGCATAAAACTGCGAGTAAACAAGGTCAGTCGACAAACGAAGCAAAGGATTCGGGCCCAACAAGATGCCGCCTGAAAATGTTTAACGGGGGGGGGAATCATACCCAATATTTCGAATCCCCTGCGACCGGCACCTTCTTGTCGTAGTTGTAGTTCCAAGTAGCCGTGTTCGTGATGAACTTGTACTGAGAAGCCTCCACAATTCCCTCGTTGGGTTTCTTGAGACAGGTGGGCCTCTTATCACTCCATGTACCTGGAGCGTCCTCATCGATGCCAATACAGCAGCAAAGACGATGTTTCTTGGCATCGACCGCTGAGAGGGCCAAAAGAATGACGGAGGCGAGCGCGGACTTCATGATGGCTGAATGTCTTCCGAAGAGAATGAGGGTGTTTGTGGGTGATACGGAAGGACTGGCTTGGGCTCGGGATTATTTGTAGCCGGGAAGACTGTAGAATATATACGCACACTGTACTTCGCCAGTCGAGGCTGAGATTACCCAATCATCCATTGAGATGTCGGAGTGGAGGCCGGTGCATGAACCATTCGAATGGAGTTTGTTTTTGGCTACGCTGGAGCCAGCCTTGCTAGTACGCACTAGTACGTACTAATTCGATCGTGAAACAAACCCAATGCACCTCAAATCATTCCAGAAGAATGCGAGTCGGAGATGGAAGCGCATCAGATCACGTATCCTAAAATTCCTAGACCTCATATGGCGAGGTTGCTTGTTGCGTATCTTCGCTCACCTCGGGATGTTGTTCTTTGCATCTAGGATTGGAGTGATCGCACTTGCTGCACTTCCAAAGACAGACATCGCCAATAAGATTGGAACGAATTTGGACATCCAGAACTTACGAGTTTCAGAAACAACGTCCCATTGCGTGATGATCGTTGTGGAGTTATGAACTCCAGTCCGCCGTTGCCACTTTTACCGCCAAATTCAGTATTGGCGCATTTAGTCACGACCGACTCTTTGGAATGGCGGTATTCCTTCCACACGCCGCACCAACAATTGCTTCAGGCTCACGTGGGACGCCCCGAATCATCTTATCAGCGTTGAAGGACGTGCGTTGCTCGCGAAGGCGTGGCGTGAGTAGACAACATCGTATGGATTCGAGTTGACATCGTAGCATGCCCAGCCAGGGCCCATTATTCGTCTAAATGGTTTCGAAACTCTATCAAGTCATAACCGTCCATGAGAGATAGGTCACTTGTGCTGACAGCTAATCCGAACACCAATTGATAGCAGTCTGATGGTCACCATGGTATGTAACAAGGCCCTATCATGCCCATTGAGTTACCTGTCGTGACAGCAGTGGGACCAGAATATTTGAAAGCCCTGCTTGGCAACCTGTTGCTTTTGGCCAGGTGTTGATACCGCAAGGCTGATCTGAACCAGACTTGTCGAATTGTCGATTCTGGCTGGGTGCTTAGACTCCCGCACCATAAACATCCTTGCTGTCAATCTTTGGTCTGAACATGGGTGTCAGCAACGACACCGCAGCAAAGCGCGGCGACTCAACCTCACCAGAAACTCGTCAAATCTGTATCTTCGCTTGCAGTGACTCCAAAATAATCTTAGCCCCACCACGAGAATCCTCACCACCATTCCAGCTCTTCCAAGTTAAACTCTTTTTACCCTTGCTACATTAGCAAAGCCCCTGTGGTGCTACATCTCCTTCTGTGGCAACGTCTCTGATGCTAATCATAGCAAATCACTGGCAGAGTTGTGACCACATAAGACGTAACGACAATAGTGAAGACTTTTGGCGGCCAATAAAGGCGTATTTTTGAGCCCCATCAACGTCACAGCCTACAAATTGACCCGTTCTTCGACACTGAAGCCGGGTGGATGACTGTCCGATTTGCAAGAGCCGTTCGAGAAGGAAACGAAGGTCGATTCAGATGGGGTCCCCGAGTATTCGGCGGAGGTTTGAGGACCTGCGACGGACACCTATAACAGTAAGACATTGGAGATCCTTCGTACCGACATGGAACAAGCATTACCCACGTGCACGGGTAGTCTCCACAATCATTTTGTTTTGGACAGCGGCAACCCGGAGGGAGTTTGAACGTATGATATGGCCTAGGTGTCGCCTATTAACCCTGGTGACTCGGATAATCTCCCTCCAAGATTATCACAGCCGAGCGGAACATTGGCCGCCCGCGAGGCCGAGTGGGTCGCTCAAATTTGGCCCCCCTGTCACTGGACCTCGTTATCAGGCTCGGGCTTCAAAGGTTCGACCGGGGCAAAGAATCCGAAGCTCCCTGAGCCACGTGGCGAGATTTAAGAAAGAGAGAGAGAGAGGTGGCTCGGCACGCCTGCCAAGTCCGAAGCCGAATCCCTCGATGCATTTGTAAGCTCGAGAAATTGATGATGTCGTGCACTTCACCGATGCCAAAGCGGAAATCGAGACAAACTCGATGGTCCCGACGCCACCGTCAACGGAACATTGGCTACCTGCGATTCCCCTATGAGTCTCAGCACAGTTGATCACGATGCCTCGAACACAGAAGGTCCTGCCAACGACGTGAGAAACAAAGTCTCCCTAGCACTGATTGTCTTCAATAGCTAACAAGCTCCCGAATATTCTCGGGCATCACCTTCTTTGATGACTTCTCCATCGCGCTTGTCGACCTTTCCGATGGCATCATCCCTCAAGCGACATGAATCCCGGCTAGAATGCTTTCTGGTATCTTGCTAGGACATGCGGAATCGAGTGTTGAATTCATGACGGCTATTACGAGGTTCAGGCTCTGCGAGGCCCTGTGTTATTGGCATCAGTGATACTACTAGTGGTTGATGTATCGGTCTTTGACATCGAAGAAATCGTCTAATTCGAGGGCGGGTTCTGCCGAATGGCTTTGGTCGTGATATGATAGAAGCTGACGAGTGAGGATGAGAAGTTGATGGTACAATGAAGCCCGCGCCAAGCACATTACCAGTACGTCATTGACCCTGATCCTGACCAACAATTCGTGGTAAGTACCAGACACGGATTCTTTTCTTTTGCACCGCTTTGGCGAGCTTGGTTCCCATGAACGCGGGTAGTCGATGCTATCGTTCTTCTTCAAACCTCGCCAGCCTGTGGGTTTATGCCCATTTTGTATGTTAGCACTCGATTGGAAGCGCCAAATATCCCGGCTGCACTTACTTCCACACGTTGTTTTGCAAATTCCCATAACGTTTTGACGCAACAGTCGAAAGACTTTATCAGCCAATGATCTGGACCTCCCCTGAAAGATTCTGAAACAAGTTCGTCACGTTGCTCTGCCAGTTTCCGTCATGCGCAGTGCACAATCCGACGTGTCGAGGCAGTCCAGATTTCAGGAGTGACAAAGAGTGAATTGCAGATATGTTTGATAGCAAATATTCTCGTAGCATTGTATTTCGACGCCCTACAAAATATTTTGGAAGGAAAGTTGGGTATTACGATAGCGCACTCAAAAGCAGCGAGAAAGACAAAGCAGAACGTGAACGCCGTGGGATAAGAAAGTGATAGCAGAACATCGACGCCTTGTCGATCAAAGAGATCGAGAAGGGAAATCTCAAAACGTAACTGTGAACATTGATCCATCCGTCATAATTCCCCAAGATCATAACTCCGGGACCACGTACCGCTTGTTCACCTAAAACATGATGATAAAAATATTTGCACAAGAGAGATAGAGATAGTCCGAGTCCTCGCTAGCACGAAAAAATAAGGGAACGTGAGAGATTTTCGAGAGGAAGAGAGAGAGAGATGCAGGCGGAGAGGACTCATAAGTCGGCCAAGTCAGGTCGAATGAAGATTTCTTGCTCGGTGGCTGTGATCTTCTCCTCAGCGGCAACAGCGACAGACTTCATAACCACAGGTTCTGAATTGGCAGTGGCAACGACGCATGGTTCAGTGGACCTTGTTTTCTCCGTATGATCCTCAACAGTCTTGTCCGTCACCTTCTGTTTTTCGACAGCAGGCTCAGTAACAAGGACGACAGACTTGTCATCCAATCCATCAGGATAGAAGTCTTCCGCGTTCAAGGACCCAAGCGCAGTACGATCTTCTTGCATCGCATCTTTCAACTTCTCCACGAGGTCCATAGCTTTCTTCGTTGAATGGACGCCCTTGTGACTGCCAGCCGGTGCAGAGTATGCACGTCGTAGAGTTGGTCCGGTCCAATCTGGAGGTGGTACGTTCTCTTTGCCGCGGTCATCAATGTCCCGCTTTTTGATAGCGTCACAATCATCATCAGAAGAGATGTCGAGCGTGAGTGTAGAATGTTCCATCAGATTGGCAGCTTCCTCTTCTGGTGTATCTTCATGGATGTCGAAGAACCAAGACGATGGCATGGACTTCGTATCCCGCGAGGAGAGGACTGGTTCTGGGACTGCTGGAGCTGCGACTGGAGTGGCAGGTTTGTACGAAGAGATGGTACCACTAAGCGCTGCATCAATGGAGAAGGGCAGGCCAGTAGAAGTGGATTTAAAGGATGGGGGGTCCACGCGGCGGAAGGGAGAGGATGAGAAGCGACGACCTTTGGAGAGCAGACCAACTCGCTTGTGCTTTGGTGAGCCACGGCTGTGGGAGATGGGAGTAGGGTTTGTAGTTGCTGGCACCGAAAGAGAGAGGTTTTTGCGCTTGAGATTCGAGACAGAGGGTGAGTTGAAGGGTGTGGTGAAGCCAAAGGATTTAGGAACGGCATCCACAAGGCTGAAGTTGGACGACTTGACTGGTGTTCCATTGAAGCCCTTTGCCTTCTTGGATGGCGACGCAATGATGCTTGGGTCGACATTCTCCGAGTCGAAGTCTTCGGTGCTTGGACTCGACGTCTCGAATCGTCGCTTCTGAGAGGGTTTGGGAGTGGGTTTGCCAATGGGAGAGAAAGTGTCTGGGGTTGAGATTGCTATATTGGGGCATATTGTGAGCCATTGAGCGAGGAGTGCACCTCGATTGGTTTTGCCATACCATTTTGTCTGTTCTTCATAGAGCCAAGAGCCTGCAGACGAGAAGAGTCGATGCCGCCCAGCGGCTGTCTTGCTGGCATGGTAGCCATGTCTATTGTTGTCTGAATTGAGTAGGTGATAAGTGGGGAATTGATATTGTGGTATTGTTCTATCGATGGTATTGATCTTGTTGACGAGTACCAGCGCTGAAGAGTTGAATGGTCCAAGACGTCGCTTTTCAAGAGTTCCAAAGTGTTTTGGAGAGTCCCACGCTCGAGTCGCGCCCTGTGTTGTTGTTTAGACGTGACGGGATGGACTTGACAGGGAGCACCGAGAGCGACGGTGGTGTTGTATCGACCACCAAAGTCAATGGACACAGCCAGAGAAGGGAGAGGACAATGGATGTGAGGGAATGGTGGTGAGAGAGGAGGGAGGCTTCTGGTGGGAGGGGAAAGGGCGTGGTAATGGGAGATATCCAGATGCTCGCACAGCACAGATGCGCCACCAATGCGTAGATCAATCTTGAGCAGAGACGTGAAGACGCGTCTCAGCCTATCGTTTCCAGCCGTCTACGCCCCATCGGTCCTGGCTGCTCCGCGCTACCTTACACGGCCTCCCTCTGCCGTACCAAGCAAAAGACCCGGCGCTGCTTACTGGCTCTCTGGCTCCCAGGCCCTATACTTCAGGCGTGTCCAAACAGGCTTTGCAAGGTCCACGTACTTCCGTCCTGCACCTCACGTCGCGTCCCCCCTCAAAGCCCATCACGAACCGCGATATCTTCGTGATCAAGGGCTGTCAATGTCCACACTCTGCTACACTCGTCCGTTTGGCCATGCATGAGATGGACGCAGCATGAGATGGATGGATACAGCATGAGATGGATGGATACAGCATGAGATGGAGGGATACAGCATGAGATGCACTCCGGCAGCCGCTGTCCAAGGTCAAGGTCAAGGTACGTCTTTGGGCTTGTCTCCCTTCTCTAACCACATTGTTTGCTGCCTCCAGGTTCAGGTCACACTCGTACTGCCGCTCACAAAGTGGCAGCTCATATCTTTCTCCACGAATCGGCACTACCGGCCATTCTCACGCCATCGACCTGGCTCCAACCAAGGTTCCATCATTCTGCAGCATCATCCTGCAGCAATTCGCGTTCTAGGACGCGTCCGAGCCATTCTCCTGCAGCAAGGAACGAAATTGTCGAGCCTGAACCCAATGCGAACGACCTCGGTACCGGTGGAGCACGTTGCCATTTCGACAAAGTAATGCTGTTGCACAATTGGCATGAGAAACCTTCAATTGCCCTTGTGAAAATTATCATACTTTATCCTCCTGTTCTTCTTGCTTGACAATTATCCCGAATACAATATCATCTGACTCAAGCCCCAAAGACGCCGACACCTTAATGTACACGTGGAGGCCCCGGCTGGACAATTTCCTGGCAAGAATCCAGCTCCAACTATTGGCACTGTCGCTGTGTGATAAATTCTAGGCAGCCCCACAGCACGACTGGTCCGAATGTTGACCCAGCACAATGGCTTCATCAATCCAATCTTCCTCCCATCTCCAAGACACAAGGTGTTTCCCCTGGGTCAAAATCACGTTGATTCAGATTTGCCTGGAGCGGCCAAGAATTAGCGAAGTCCCTTTGCCAGCGTCAACGGCTTTTTCTGGTTTCATTCGGCAGGCTCATTTCCAGAATATCGACTTCCATCTAAGCTCGGTATGATTGTTTCAAGAAACCGATGGACCGAATGCGCCAGCGACTCATCTCCTCTGCTCCCGTGCCAGACTCTCTTACTACGGTCTGAGTTCGACAAAATGTAATCAAAAGGCCAAAGCAGTATTTATAGACCTTGGATTCGCTGAAATTCGGTCGCAAATCGTGGAAGTGCGCGACCTCAATCCCGGATTGTTTCCTCCTTTCGTTTATTCACGAAAATATCGAAGATCGAAATGTCACTCCGCCCTCAGCGATCCAAAGGCAAGGACGCGGTCGGCAACACCTACATGGGCGTTGTTAGATTTGCCATGCAAAAGAAGAAGCTCGCCACATAGGGCGGACTTAACTGCGGCCGCATTACTCGCCCTGATCCTCATCTGATCTGCGGCCACCTAGATTGAGGGGCTGTTGTGATATTGTACTTCTTCAGCACGAAGCATTAAGCATTACCAACGTGCGCATATCAGCTACTTCACATTCAAACCCCCATTCTGCTCTTCAATTCCTCTGTCATGAAATGTTTCTACATGTTTACAACGGCGAGTGCCATTATTGGACCCCCGCGCGACTGCATCCTGGCTGCTCTCAACCATTTATACTCAGTTTACTTCGCTCATATGGACACTAACGACGTAAGCCTAAACTAGTCTTACACTGGAGAAGGCAAACAATCTCGATGCCAGAATATGAGCAATAACCTTTCGTGTTCAATACATTCGAAATCTGGTTTTATTTTTCCATCAGTCGTTGTCCATGGGTGTTATTTGCTTGCTCGAAAATTCACAGTCAGGTTCATTCTTCAATCGTTCTGCAAACTGTGCTAGCCTGTTTTACAGCCACTTACTTCTCGATCCTTCCAACCCATTTGGCCTCAAACGACACAAAGAAAGTGTCTCGAGCAGCTAATACAATAACGACACTTCTGTTGTTGTTGCAGTTTCCTTGCCGTTGTCTCTACATCCCTGGGTCTCCGGGCGACTATATACGTGGAATGTATCTCAAAACACCCATTGCTTGGGCTTTTACTGCCGGAGCTGTATAGTTCACTCGCACTGACACCCAACACTTTGGATTCATCTGTTTGTATACCGCCTCGAGCTCTTTCTGCTGTCATTTTCTCACCACACTTTACGCACATCTACAACTGCCTCCTACACACTTGTTCCCATCTCAACCTTCGCTCCGGCATATTCAAGGTATTTGCTGCCCCTTCCTATCAAAACCAACAGATCTACTCAGTCGCCTCCAGGTACGTGTTCCCTCCCCCAACACGACAGACTTTTCAACAAAGTCTTCTCCCCGACTCCGAGTACCCCAATTCCTCACCAAACCCCCATACGCCAATCTCTAACCAGTCCACAGACTTCCACCCACCTTCCAAACTCCAAAATCAATGCCTTGCATCATGCTCAACTCTTCCGCAACCCCATATGAGGCCGCCTACGAGGCATATTTCGAGAAGTCATCCGAGAACTCCAACATGGAATATTATCAGACCACCCTACAGTGCCTCGGGAAAAAGAAGGGAGAGGCGCGACAGAAGGTCGCCTTGGCGGCTAACAGCACTCGCATTGGGAGGACCATGGACGAGCAGCGCAATTTCTTTTATCAGAAATCGCGGCCGTTTGCCCTGGAGCCAAACAAGGCTCAAGAAACCCTCCCAGTCGACATCGGTGCTCTGACACTGAAGCAATTGGTTCTTCAACGCCACCAGGCCCAACTTTCAGCCATCTTAATTGTTGCGACTACCCCAGTTGCTCTCTCTCTTGTCGTCGCTCCGGTGGCATTCATGCCACCGGAGTTCCCGGAAGCCCCTGCTTCTTTGACTCCTTTCCTTGAGTCTGGTTGCGGCCTCATGTTTGAAGTTTTGTAAGTCAAACTACCCTGGACAACGTATTCAGCTCTAATCTTTTGCAGCACCGACCACAAAGACTTCAAGATCTTCCGCCAGATGTTTGCCTTGTCCTCAGTGAGGATCATTCATGACATCTTGTAAGTTTTCACAGATTTGTCTGGACACTGGCTATTCTAACATCTGACAGTGCGGAAGAAGAAGCCGTCTTTGGTGACATCTTCGCAGTTCCGAAGGGGTTTGGGGCACTCACGGTATCCTACATTCCAGCCTCACCGAATGCTGCCGTTTCTTCACCTATTACTTCCCGCTCGGCCGTGGTGAAGAAACTTCCTCTCTCCAAGCTCGCGTCAACTGTGCGGGAGATGAAGTTGCGGATCCCAAGTATGGCGATGGGCGCCATGATCGAGATCTACAAGGAGATGGAAGCAGATGGCCGAATAACGTATCCTGCCCCCATCTCGAAACCTGTCGTCGCTACTCCCGTGGCTTCGATTGCCACGCCGGTACCCCCAGACATCGGTTCAGATGGAGAAACCTCATCTGCATCTGGAAAGGGCTCCTCTGATGGTTCTCCGATCTCTGTCTCCTCTATTTCCGATGCAGAGGAGTTCCTGTCCAAGATCGAATTGACACCATTTCCGACGCCTACTAAGGCGAAGAAATTCACTTCGAAACAAAATCCAGCCAAGACGAAGTCCTTGAAGGCAGTCGGATCCCGGAGATTTACTTCGCCCTTATTGGCATTCGAGGAGAAGTCCCGATCAGATTCTCCAACAAACCCCTCCTCGACGAAGAATTTGGCTGGCTGGGGCAACGCGTTCACACCAACTCTCATATCCATCGAGTCGTCGCCAGCAGCCTCGCCCTCAAGACTGCCAGCAACATCCCCGCCAGCATCACCATTCGCTCGTTCGGGAAACCCCACACCCACCAGGGCAGCTCGTGTGCTACAAGATTTCGTTCCAGTCCTATCGCCAATCCAGGACGGCGAAGTTGAAAAGGAGGAGATGCCAGTAGCTCCCATCCCAATGCACCTCGATAGCATCCTATCGTCCACGACAACCTTCGCTAAGAAGACAGAACCGGCACTCGACTCAATTATACCCACTTTTCAGATGACTGATACGGGAGTTATTGACGTCGTTCCCTCTACCGAATTCCCTGTCCTCGACACCCCCGTTTCAAGCATGGAAGAACTAAAAGCGGCCCTACAGAAACTGAAGAAATCCGTCGATAACCTGAGCACCAAACTCCCCAACACCAAAACCACAACCGAAGAACCATCCATCGAAGAACCATCCATCAACGAAGAAATCCCATCCATCATAGAGCAAGAACCCGACAACAACCCCTTCAACAAAGAAACCCTCGAATCAAGCATGAAGGAATTCAAAAAGAACCTACAGCAGTTAAAACACGCTCTCGATAACCGTAGTACCACACTTACCGCGACGTATATCCCTGCCGCCCAAGAGCCATCCATCGAGACGGGGAAGGGGGTTGATTGCCCGGTTACGACGAGAGGCTGGATGGTCACGAATGTCTGTGCTTATTACGTGGCACAATCGATGCGGATGGCGCCTACATCGATGGCTGTGGTTTGGGGTATCGCGGTTGTTGGCGCTTATCGCTTTTTTGGCCGGGAGTCTTGAGGGGGTTTCGTTGTGGGTTGAAGGGGAAGAGGGAGAGGGAGGGGAAGAGGACGAAGAGGATGGGATATCAGACAGGGATCTAAAAAAAAGGGAAGAGCGTTCCGTTTTTCGAAGGAGCATAATAATGCTAGTAGTGACGATGGGGGAAAAACGAGCATCACGAATCTATCTCGAACTTAGAGCGGTGATGTGATTCTCCTACCTTTTTCATATAGATCCCTTCTTTTTGCCATTTTCCTATTACTGGTACCGTTTTCCTCCCTCCTCCTCCTCCTCCTCCTCTTCCTCGTATGCCGGGGAGAAGATGTGGAGGTTGCATGTAGATGCGGAGGAGTGGGTTGGTCTAGAAATGTAAGGAGACAATCGATCGTCTTCTTGAATGCAGGATTGTGGATCGGAAACTTCCAGCTGACAACCCATAGTCATTTCGACGTCAAGGCAAGGCAAAGCATGACAAAATTATATCTTTCCTTTGAGAATCCCATTAAAATGTATCTGCTCTTTCCAGTTTTGCGCTATTACCTCAAGCCAACCTCCCCAACGCCCTCCTCACACCCCGCCTGTGCTTCCTCTTTTCACCACCAGCAGAACTGGTCTCATTCCTCGCCGGCTTACACAATCCCTCTCCCTGCGGACTCTTCAGACCAAGCTCCGTCCCCGTCGCGAGCGGGCAGTCAAGCTTCGCCTTTACAGCCGCGACTTTAGTCCCCACCGCACTCTTGCTCCATCTCCCATCGCAGTAAAGCACCCACTCATCCAAACCCAGATTCTTGATGACAGTACTGAACCCCTTGCCAATGGTGTTCTCATAGCCCTTAAGACAGAGTTGATCCCTGACTGCGTCGCTGGTGAGATTGGAGAGGGCAGGGGCAGAGGAGCATAAATTCACTTCCTGAGTCGAGGGGTTGGTTGTGTAATTTGTATATTCGATATGGTATACTGGTCGACCTGTTTTCGTAAAGTTGCCGTAGGAGGCGCAACCTTGCACGCCGCCCTCGTCCTGGGCGCATTGTTCGTTGACGGCGAAATCGGTCACATTCATGACGTGCATGAGCGTGTCTTGTGCGTTTTTGAGACCAAAGGCCATGCGTTGACGGTGCGATTCGTTTGCGATCTTCTTGATGAAATTGATTGCGTCGGTTTGGGTTAGGTTTTTGCCGTTGTCGTTTGTGGCCACATCGACGTTATCGGGATCAATTGCATCGCAGCCTTTCCGCTTGGCGAGTCGGATGCGATTACGTATCACGCGCCAGACCGTCGGGCTTCGGACGTCGAGATAGCGTTCACCTTCGTACTGTGTCAGTTTCGGGTTTGTCTATTCAATCGCTGGAACGAGAAATGGTCGATATTGCAGTGCGAACTTTGGAAACATTAAATACACTCATTTTGCCCTCTTCAATTTTGAAAAGATGAGTGTGAGCATGGCATGAGCGATAATGTCGAATGCCACGAGGAGTATCCCCGATCTAAATCAACGCATGGTTGTCCTTACCCGCCCATTCCGGGAGACATTTGCCTTTGTCTGCCGCTGTGAAGTCTTTGTAGTCCGGCCTCCAATCTTCAGATGTGCCAGCGCTGAAGTAGCATATGACCTTTCTGCCCGCACGCTTCATTGCTCGCATGGTAGTCGCCGGTGTATCGAACAAGTCGACTTCGAAGACGGACGCGAAGGTAGGCTCGATCTGAGGAGGTTTCCGTGTGTTGTTTTCTGGGTTGGGGAGCAGCACCTTGCTAAGGATTATCTGGAACGTCAAATCGGTAGGATGCCACCAGTCTTTCCGTCGGGTTGAGTCTGTCTCCTCGACTTCCGTATCTTGTGTAGCTCTTATCTTGGCCAAAAGCTCTAAGTCTGTAGAGTCATTTGCTGCTTCAATGGTATCGACAGACTGATCAAGCGGGTTCGTGGTTAATGCTGCCCAGCTCAATGCCGCTGAGGCGAGGATTAAGCGTATGAGAAGCATTCTGGAAAGGATCACGGTGACGGACTAAAGAACGTAATGGAATTAAGAGCAAATGAGGGCAGTCGTCGCAAAGAGCAGGTCAGTAGTCTTCAAGCCATGAATGAGTGACACGGTCGAGCAGTAACCGACGTCAAAAACCACGAGGCAGAAGGAGGGCAATCCGAATTGCAGGAAATTGCAGGAACTTAATCAGATCCGAAAGTTCAGACTCGGGTGGACAGCGGACCCATTTGGACCAATAATTGGCTCGCGACATGAGCTCAAAATATCCGCGGTCTTCATGGACGGGTGCCGCCATCTATTTAGATGAAGAGTTTGTTGGAGGCTGAGTTGTGGACGATGATCGGACACACAGGTTTTCCGTTGAAGGGTCTGACATGGGTGCCTTCAAGCCTCGGTGCCTTCAAGCCTTGGTGCCTTGACGTCAACCATGCCTTCACGTCAGCGATGGAGAAACAAGAATAACAACGACATAGTGCGTAGGGAGTAATAATGAGATAGAGCTACCGACAGCTACGATGTCGAATCGCAGCTCGATTCGAATTAGCTTGGCAGGTGATTTGGAAAGTCTTCCATAGACGTGCGGGCTCGAGATTTTGCCAATGCAAGTCACGAAGTCTTGATGATGACTGTGTACAATTGCTGAACATGGTCAGTATTTCACGCTAAGGCACGGAACAGAGAAGCCCAAGCTGACGTGACATTCTCATTCAGTATCGATCATCTGTGGATGTTGAATGGTCATCTACTTAGGCACCACCAGACTTCACACTCACGTCTCCTTCCTTCTCCTCCACGCCCAGCAGCCAACCAAATCCTTTCATGATATCCTTTACGATCACCTTACTGCTTTCCAGCATAGGCAGGAATGCCCAGCTAGCATGAGGCAAACCTTTGTACACATGAATACGTGTATCGGTACCTGCTTTGCGCAAGACTTTCTCGTAGATCAGACCATCATCCCGTAGCGGATCCAAACCGCACACTTGGAAATATGTCGGAGGAAACTTGACATAAGGATCTTTGGATGCGAATGGCGTCGTTTTCTCGTTGCTCCAGTCTGGAGACCACGCGTTGTTGCCGGCGTCTACGCTATCCAAACCCATGATGGGAGCGTCTTTATTCTGCTCTCGACTGATGAACAGATCTTTGTACTCCTCAGGAACAATACTCGCATCCAGAAGGTATGGCACAGCGAGCCAGACTCCCGTGATTGCGTGTTTCAGTGGCGTCTTCAGCGATCTTGCCACCGTAACAGCTGCGAGGTTGCCGCCAGCTGAAATGCCGCCCACAATGAAGCTTTTCGAAGGATCGGCTCCAAACTGCTCTGCGTGATCGACTAGGTATTTGGTCCCCTCCCAAACATCGTCTGCTTGAATCGGATTTTTGAAGCCCGGCGCCAAACGATAACTTATGCTCGCCACCACCGCGCCGTACGTGGAGCACAGAGCACGGCCATAAGTGGTCAATTGACTCGCGCTTCCAACACAGAAACCGCCTCCATGGTATAAAACGATAAGAGGGGCAGGACTGGACGATTTCGGCTGGAAGAGAAGGATTTCTGATGTGGCGCCGTCGGGCAGGGAAATGTTCTGCTGAGTTTCGAGGACAGACGCAGGCGCAGGACCCAGAGAGCCTACAGCGGCTGCTTCTTGGATGCGTCGAGCAGCACGCACGGCTGGCATATTGGAATAATCCCGAGGCGGAAGAGGGTGTTTCGCCAGGAATTCCTTGAATTCGGGATCAATTTCGCTCAGCGCCTCCAGATCCTTCCTTGCCTCGGGGTTTTGAGTAGAAAAATTGAACGCCATTTTCACAATTTGGTTGACAGAGATCTAGTGAGAGTGTCGTGTTGTTTGCTATCGGATTTGTTCCCATCCTGTCTTGAAAGGAGGCACGGGAGGTACCTCCGTAGAAGGGACGTCACCCCGCACGCCTTTACGCTCTCGGGCCGAAGTATTCTTGACACTCCGAAGACCCGCAGTGGCGTATCCTCCAAATTCTGGGGGCTGGACCTTGTACTCAGTAGTTCTCGACGCCTTAACCTTCAGACGTTACCTGTTCAAATTCTCCTTGTCCTAGTTGGAGCCTGGTCAGCAAATTTTCCCCGTTCGATTTCATGCGAAACAGGCCGTAAATACGGGCAGAAGGACACACAACAAATGTCATCAAACATGGGAGCGACACAGCTTGGGAATATAGGAATATATCTATGGATGGTCTATAATTTGGCCTCTGGTGTGAATTTCGACTGCACTTCCTGCAAAGTATCCGTCGCTTCTTTCTCAATGCGCTTGAGGAGGGTATCGCAACTTGGGATATCATGAATCAGGCCGATCACCTGGCCAGCAGTCCATACCTAGAGAGAAATATTAGTGATATATTCAAGTCACTCAAAGAGTCATCACGTACGCCATAATCTGGGTCCCCGTTGATGAAAACTTGTCGACCTCGTTGACCGCTCATATACGCGCCGATTCCACTCTTAGCGAAGTCGCCCGTGGTGTCTTCCTGCTCGATCTTCAGGGCAGCGGTGGCGACCTTGTTCTTAAACAATCGCGAGGTATTTCTCCATTTGCGGAGAATCAAATGGGTATCGGTTTCTTGTGCATCAACAATGGCCTGCTTGATGTTGACGTGGATGGGTGCCTCGATTGTGGCCATGAACCGAGTTCCCATGTTAATGCCATCGGCACCTAGTGAAAGGGCAGCTGCGAGACCTTGACCATCCGCGAAACCTCCAGATGCGATAAAAGGCACCTTTAGAGATTGCCTGGCACGGCTCAGGAGGATGAAGTTGGTGATGTCGCTCTCGCCAACGTGGCCGGCGCATTCGAAACCATCGATGGACAGGAAATCGACGCCCAGCTTAATAGCTGATTGCGCATGCCTGATTGTGGTGCACTTGTGTAGCACGGTGCAATCTGCCTCCTTGAACATCTTGATCACTGGTGCAGGGTTGTTTCCTGCGGTCTCTACAATGCGAATTCCCTCCTCGATGATAACGCGGGCGTATGCAGGGTAGTCTGGAGGCACCATGGCAGGAAGGAGCGTGAGATTGACGCCGAAAGGTTTATTGGTCATGGTCTTGCATCTTCGGATCTCTTTGCGGAGATCTTCTGGCGTAGGTTGGGTGAGGGCAGTAAGCTGTGCTTTTGTTAGGACCGGTATTGCACTCTTCCCGCTCTGGGAGCTTCGAGGACTTACCAGACCCAGACCTCCCGCGTTGCTCACAGCGCTGGCCATCTCCGCATAACCGACCCATTGCATACCGCCTTGGACGACGGGGACTGCGCACTGTTAGCAGCTGTCCAAGAGCTCGTGATGGTGCGTCCTCCGTACTCTTGATTCCCAGTTTCCTGGTTAGAGCTGTGTTGAAAGGCATGATGGAAGTACAGACTCTGCTCTTGGGTATATTGCTGATGTGTAAAGGAAAGAACAATCAAATCGCCGTATTTGAAGTTGAAGAAGAATGTCGGCAGATACTCGAAGCCAGGCGCGTACCCCACACTTTTTGGTTGTCCCTCGGCACGACGGAAAAGGAGTTCGATTTTTACCGCCGGCCTACCTCCTGACTGAGACAAAGCCGCACTGGATTACTGATACCCCGGATTCACACGTGAGGCCAGCCACATTTGACACGTTTTGATTCCATAGCTCATAAGCCCTGAGACTTGTTGACTCGCAAGTCTCGAATCATGCTTCGTACATGTCGCTGCTTGGAAGGGCCCGAATAGTATCTTGCTGGAAAATATCATGGCGACTCACTATTATCCATAGCCGAGAAAAGCTGCGCCTTGATTCACCACCTGTCAAAGGATGTCAAATATTTCATGGTTGTACACATGGCGAATCTGATGGGTACCAACCAAAAGTTATTGTAGTCCGGGCATGCTCGTGGGCATCGTATTGTAACTTCGACGCCCAAACCTGAAAGCTCGTGGGAGCTGTCTCATCCGCGTGTTGCCTTTTTCCTTCATACTTTCTTTTCGCCCAGCGTTGTCGGAGTGCGAAAATCCAGAGTTCAGCACCAATTCCTACTTGCTAGGACCTTGCACTTTCTTGCAGGAGTGCCACTGATACTAAGAAGTCGAATTTGGTGTAGTCGCGCGTAGAACTCGAGGACCTCGACTCGAGGTACTTCTACCTCCGTAGCACACCATCAACGTTTCAACGAGACATACTCAAGGATGCAACCGCCAATTATGCATCAGAACAAAGATCCTCACGAGCGAGATACGCGTCAGACTACTACTGTATGGCGTTTGCTTATCGCGTCCTTGAAATGTACATTTCACGCGTCGAGCACGTCAACTTATACACAAATGATGAACTCGATCCGCCTCACTATCACGACAACACCGCGGACAATCACCCGTTGTCCTTCCATTTTCGAAGGCGTCATGGAGTCTTTACTCTGTCTCACAATTAATACAAATGAGCACGCTCGCTGCCTCATCAAGAAGCACAGATACATCTATTCCAATGCGTCGCTTCACGAACCCAAGCCAAGTTCGCCACTCTTCATCGTCTGAATCATCGTCGAGTCTCTCAAGTCTAATCTCTTCGGGAAGTTCAGATGGATCTGATGTTGATTACAAGACATTCCAGGATCTGAAGCTGGAGTGCGCAGATGAAGACAAAGAACACTATGATGCAACCTCGAAGCTATTAGGAGGTAGTAGAATTCTAGCTTTGGCCGTACCGGAAACCGAGAAGAGGTTTTGGTTCCAAAGAGGCAAGAAAACTCACGATGCAGATGCTATTGCCACACAGCCTTCCGTATTCGACGACCCAGACACGAGGGAAGAATATCGGCCTTCTGATGAATGGGAAAACATACATCGGTTTGATCCCAACGCTAGATGGACTTGGGGAGAAGAGCACAAGCTGGTCCGCAAGATTGATGCTCGGATCATGCTCTTTGCTGCGTTGATGTTCATGGCTTTGGAATTGGATAGATCGAACATCTCTCAAGCGCTGACGGATAACTTCTTGGAGGATCTGGGTATGACCACGAATGACTATAATCTCGGCAACACGGCCTTCAAGTTGGCATTTCTGTGTGCGGAATTGCCATCCCAGTTAGTAAGTCAAAAAATCAGGGAGTTTCAGAAGCTAGATTTGGATCCGAACTCATCGTCCACAGGTTGCAAAATGTAAGTACTACGATAAAGAAACTTGTATGTGTCCTTATACCTCATTTAGGGGTCGGTCCTGACCGCTGGGTGCCCACCCAAATGGTGGTATGGTCAATAGTCGGCGCGGCTCAATACTTCATCAGAGGTCGAACTTCCTTCTTGATCACCCGAGCTCTACTCGGAATGCTGCAAGGTGGTTTTATACCAGAAATCATTCTGTATTTGAGGTGACACTCTACACCTGCTTGTTCTTATCTGTATAGCAGAATTAATCGACCTCAAGTTATTTCTACAAACACCACGAACTATCACTACGCCTTGGCTTCTTCTGGACAGCCTCAGCCCTCGCAGATATGATCGGCGGTTTCCTCGCGTTCGGTCTGCTTCATCTCCGCGGCGTCGACGGCAAAGCAGGATGGCGCTGGTTATTCTTGATCGAGGTTTGCAAAGTTCCCTCCACCCTTCTGTCCCAAACCCACTCACCTCACCCAAGGGCTGCCTCACCCTCATCGTCGGTCTATTCGCCTACCTCCTCATGCCCTCCAGCCCAACATCCACCTCGGGCTACCTCCGCGGCAAAAACGGATGGTTCACGTCGCGCGAAGAAGTAATAATGGTAAACCGCATCATTCGCGAAGACCCCTCCAAATCATCCATGCACAACCGCGAAGCCCTCACCCCCTCCCTCCTATGGCAAAGCATAAAAGACTTCGATCTATGGCCGATCTACATCCTAGGACTGACGTTTCAAACACCAATGTCAACGCCGGCGAATTACCTGACACTGTCCCTAAAGGGGCTGGGCTTCGACACGTTCAAAACAAATCTACTCGTTATACCGAGTAAAGTACTGCACGTGGTGACGATGCTCGGATTAACATATGCAGGAGAAGTCTTCGGCGAACTCACATTCACGGCTTTGATCGGTCAGCTATGGGCTTTACCATTCCTCCTCTTCCTGAACATATACGATATCAACGATATCAACAAATGGGTCGCTTGGGGTATCATGACACTCTTACTTTGCTACCCAAATGGTACATTCCCTCCTTCTCCCTCTTCCTCCTCCCCCTCCCCCTCTTCCTCTCCCCCCTTTCCCCCAAAGGTCACCTTCATCCACTAACACCCCCGGCCCACAGCCCACCCCCTCCAAGTCTCCTGGCTCTCCCGAAACAGCAACAGCGTCCGCTCCCGCACCGTCAGCGCAGCCCTCTACAACATGTGCGTCCAAACCTCCGGCATCATCGCTGCGAACATCTACAAAGAAGACGACGCCCCGCACTACCGCCGGGGAAACCGTGTTCTGCTCGTCTTGGCCGTGGTGAATGTCTTTCTTTACGTGGGTACGAAGAGGTACTATGTGTGGAGGAATCGGGTTAGGGAGGGAGTTTGGGAGAGGATGGGGAGGGGGGAGAGGGTGGGGTATTTGGTTGGGACGAGGGATGAGGGGAATAAGAGGTTGGATTTTCGGTTTGCGCATTAAGTCGGTGGTGGTAGGAATGGTGGTGGGTTGATTGATCTGATGGGGTGGGAGGTGAGAAGAGTAGAGTGTGTAGTGGTGACTGCGGGTAGAGAAGAAGAAGCTTATTTTGCAAGTTCACAAAGGGAAAGGAAAGCGGTGAGAAGGAAGAGAGGCGGCTTCAAGGTGACGCATAGCGTCAGAAGAAACCACAGAGCGCATTAGAGTCCTATGAGGACTATGTCCAGTCGATCACAACGTCAAAGAGCATCTATCATTCAAAGTAGCAAATACCACCAAACGTGTCGGCTTTCCACTCACAAACACCAAAGTCCCAATACCCCCTAATCCAAACCTGCCATCAGCGCACGACCCGCATCGGCAATCCAATACTCCAAGATCTCGGAAATGTAGTCATACCCCACTTCCCCGTTACCTCCTTCAACTCCCCCTCCGTCCCAGGCACAACATTCACAAACACCCTCTCGCAACCCTGCGGCGGCTCAGAATGCACAGCGCCCCTTTCCCGCCCAATCCTAAAGAAACAACAATCCCCAGTCCCAGCCTGTGTAACCGCCTCCGCGCTAAACAATTCCGATAATCGATGTCGCACTTCTGCAGAAGCCGTTGCACAGCCGAGACAGTTGAAGAAGGTGCAGAGATGGTCTCTGTGTGTGTTTTGTGATTCCCGCTTCACCTTCGTCTCGATATTTCGAGCCGACTTGGAGTTTTGGATGAAGAGGGTTCCTGGACCTAGTAACGTGGTTACTAATTTCCACTGTGTCCTATTCACCTTCTCGCCTCGGAAGAAGAAGTCCTCATCTGTATGCCACCGGGGTTCGTCATAAGCGGTCGTGGGCATCGTGGCGCGTACGGTCAACCAGTAATGTTTCAGTCCCGCAGCAGTGAGGAAGTTATTCGCGAAGGAGAGGAAGGAGAGGAGGGTGGCTGTTAGGGAGCCGTTTATTGTTGTTTCGTGCCATTCGTGGTAGGATGGTGGGAGGTGAGATTCTGAGAGCGGGAGTAAGGGGCCGCAGTACATCCATGACGCTGTTCTTTGAAGGCTTATGGAACTGCAAAGAGTTGCGTGTGCGTTCTTATATGGGAGGAGCTTGAAGGCTGGATAGGATGCTATGCTGCTCATTCTTAGGAAGCAATGGAGGGGCGAATGTCATGTCGTCAAATGGTATGGCGTCGCGCACAAGGATCTCGGAGTGACATGCTGCGAGACCATTGATGTGAGATCCAAGCTGGAGGCGGCCAGCTGCACAACATGACGCTGGTTACATGTGAGGTGCAGAAAGGATTCTAGGGGTAATGTGAGCGAGCTGCAGACACGGAGTAGTGTGATCAGACCATCGACGGTTCTGACAGATACGCACGCATCCACCCCATAACATCGACATGCTATGTATCGTTGATATCAGCCTCAAGCAATCTGCGCGCACAAGCTTAGGCAGATAGTTATTAGCTATGAATGTCTAGCAAATCTCTAGCAAATCTCCATCAGGCTCCCCAGCTTCATCTTCATGGGTCAGACTCTGTTGTACTGAGGTAATGTAGCACAGGATTTACTGTCCCCGCCCGCAGGACGTACTCTTCAACCTCTCTTTTAGGAAATCCACGTGCATGATTCCATGGAAGACCCGAAATTTCACCGCCCTTTGGATAATCAATCTCAAAAGAATGCAAAACGCCTAGCTCTCTGAACCTATTCACTACATCGACCCAGGACCCCTGCACCACCCATAAACACCAACACCTCAAACTTTTCAGATGGGCTCTCAATTTCTCCACAAGAAATGAAGCGTCAGCAGTGGTCAATGGTACATACCGCAGCGAAAGAGTGTGTAGCTGTGGCCACGTCTGTGTCTCTAGGGGCAGAATGTCTGAGATTGATACTGTCGGGGGCTCATGGAAAGCGGGAAACTCATCGAAAGCAATGCTCAGTGATTTTATGGTAGGGCTCTCGAAATATGCCGACGTGAGAGAACAAAGAGCCAGCATTTCCGGTCGAGGGCGACTGTTGTCCTCTGCTAACGAGTCTTTCCTTGCCCATCGTTGCATTTTGAAGGATAGCGTTTGGGCTCGGCTCAGCACAGTCTTGATCGCTTGCCGTGCAGGTTCTTGTAATTGCAAGCACCGTAGGTCAGTTGGTGGCTTCAAGTCAATGACGAAAGTCCTAGGCCGTATATTCGTTTCGGCTAGGCCGATGAAGAGATCTGGGATCATCTCGACAGGAGGGCGTGTGAGGAACGCAGTAACGAAGCTTCCCTTCCATGTGGAAGCGAGGAGGCACTGTTCCAACACATCCTCATCGGAGAAATGACGATATCTGCGGACGGGATAGTACGGACCGTCGGACAAAGAGATCGATTGAAGATAAGGAAGTCTTGTCAAAGCGGTGCAAATCCGCTGTATGTGTCCATTACCGATCTTTTGTCGCTCTTGATCTTCATACATGTTTCGGTATTGCTCATGAACGCCGAGGAGCCATTTTTGCTTCTCGGTGAGCTTTGTGTTGCTATCGAAAAATCCCTCCTTGTTAAATGCGGACCAACCTTCCGAGATTCGAAAGAAGGCGCTCTCGTCCACAGGGTTGTTCCTTTTCTCACGTCCACTGCGCTCATACATCTCCAAATTTCGGTAGAGCCTGAAACTGCAATGGGCTCCATAGACACCTCTACTTTCCGCCATGCACTTGTCGTAGTACGAGCAGTTGATGTCTATCTGCTTGATCGACTGGCTGAAGACTGGATGGGAAGACAACTCTTCCAGACGGGCGAGTGATGCTGACGTGACGTAGACTGTTGCTGACGAGATGAGGAAAGGAGAGCTGATGGCGTTGCAGTGCTTGGAGACGAGCCGAAGGTTCTGTACATCATTCTTGCGGACATGAGAGAAGCACTGGCTGATGAGTTCGTTAGGTAGCACCTCAAGATTTTTTGCGCGGGACGACATTGTTGTTGTGTTGGTGATCGGCTGTCTCTTCCAACCTTGATTTTCAGAAACACGGCGAGCGTGATCAGATATCTACCTACCTATGTATCTTAGGGGGGTTCCATGCCACCTTGTACCCTGAATAAACCTTGAGAAATTTCCTTCATCCATCCATCCATCCATCATCTGAGCCCCAAGCTGAATTCTTAGCGAGGAGTAGTTGTTCAAAGGCTCGGCCTGAGTAGAAAAAATGTACGTATCAATACAAAATCCTCTCCAGGACAACCATTGACTCGACTGAGTGATCATCGATAAGTCAGCTCCAGTTCTGAGTTTCCTTCCGGGGCGAGCTTAAACTCGGGCCTCAACAGGCTAATCTAGTACACGGCCGGGAGCTGATGATTTAGCCAGCTTGGTGTGATGACATTTGATTCTGACCATGTTGATGGTAACAAGTTGACGGTCACTCAGCACGTAATGGTACTTTGATACAACTCATGTTCAATCATAACGGGTTCAGTCAAAAAATTGTATATTGGTTTGACTACAATTGAACTGGGAATTCAGCACCTTTCCCTCTTCATTCTCTGCTTTGGGAGGGCTGAATATGCATCCATCACAATCATCCATCATAGTGAATTCAGCATTTTGGTATGGTATTTCTTCATCGTGGACAGATGGTGATGCTGCTATTAAATGAGTTTGGCATGAGGTAGCGAGTCCATGGCCCTGAGATGGATGATGCTCATGAATTGTTGTTACGATTGTGAAGTCTAGCGCTTGTGCTGTGTTGTTCCAATCTCATTGCCGTGTTCACAACCTGGGTACCTCCAATTCCCAGTATTTGGCAAATCTCCTCAGGACAATCCTCGAAATCTGGATCGTCCCGATTGAGTGATCCGGAGATCTATGGAATTGAAGTCAGCTCAGGAAGGCGAGTCTCCATACATATTGGACAGAGGTAGACAGACCACGAAAAAGTTGGTGGAGCTTTGCATCGCTACGAGAACCAGTTCTACATGTCTATCTGATTGAAAGGCCCATACCGCCGCGCAAATCGCGCAACGCAAGGTTCGAAGATGCCCATGGTGTTTGCTCCAGAATTGTGCTTGGAGCAATAATATATCAAAGAGTCATAACTGGTGATTTCCTTCGCCAGAGGAAGAAAGCGAAGAATTGGAATCTAGATACGATACAGGGAGTATGTTCGACACCTTGCTGCTTGATCTACACTACACCTCGAATAACCTACAGAATGCCATTCGACCACTTTATACGATCCTGCCACCAGTTAAGGTCTCGGCAATCTGCTTCATCCTCTGTTGGTATTGTGTCTTCTGTTCTTCAGGCTTGCCAAAGTTGAAAATATTCCGTCTCTTGTTCCTGTCCGGATTCAGCATCTCTTGCACATTGGGAGGCTGGCCACTCAAAGCCCACACACTGAGGCCTCTGCCCTGCCATCTGACAGGATTCTCATCCGTGCCGAATGTCTCTTCCAACGCAGCATCCAGAGCCTCCTCGGTCGTGATGAAATGGCGAGCATGCGTATACAGAGTATGCAGCTGATCCTTCCGCTGTTGCTCTTTTCGTTCTTGGACAGTGGCGTACTTTCGCTCTTTCCTCTTCACGATCTGCTTCTTCTTGGAGCTGTCGAATTCCGTTTTCCTGTTCTTGTTGGCCAGGACCTGTCGTACTGAATTTGCCAGGGAGGGAGTCGTGAGGGCTTGTTCTCTTGGCTCGGGCATATTGCTTAAAGTTTCATGCTCGTAGTTCTTCCTCTCTGCCCGGAATTGAGCCGTGATTTTGGTAGACTCCTCTCTTATCGCCAGCTCTTGCAGACCTTGTGCCAGATTCCGCCGCCTCGAAGCAGCCATGCGCTTTTTCCATGCCAGGCGATCGGCATCTGGGCCATGAGGTTGGCTTCGATCTTGTGGCTTGGGTGTCGTCTTATCCAGAAATTCAACAAACGACGCGGCTTTGTAGTCGGGAAGGTCGATCCTCTTGGGAATAGGTAGGACACCTTTGACGACGGGTTTAGGCGGTTTTGGATCTTGCTTTGATCTCGGAACATCGATAAAGTTGGGCGACTCGGGGCTGATTGCCAGGCGCGACGGCGTTGAGGAGAAGGAGCGATGCCATTGTTGGCGGGCAGTGCAGCGACTACATATTGACTTGGGGGGAAGTCTGGGCATGGCAATAGACGATAACGGGCAATGGATGTGCTCCTCTTCTCTCAGACTTGATAGCTCCATCGCGAGAGAATATCAGGTCAGGTGATGTGCTAGGACTGCCCCACAAAAAAGTCTGAACCAGGGACTACAGCATTTCTGCTTCGACTCTTCACCACACTCCCAATCAACCACCACTACCTTCAGCCTCCTCCCCGTTAGCCATGACCATACACAATCGCTCTTTTCATATCTCCTACACCTAAGGCTCTCGGGAAGCACCTCTGCTCACGCGAGTAATAATAGCGACTTCCAACCTTCTCCTTGCCAAAGCTCAGTCCCCACCACAGCCACCAGACACTCTAGCCCGCCATGGGTAGCGGAAAGAAGGAAGCCGCCCGAAAGGTGCGGCAGGGCAAGGTTGGCGATGGCATGGCCAACGTGAAAGTAAAGGTGCGCGCTAGACATCTAATTCACCCCAGACTTATCTTCTCCACAACGACATCAGGACAGTTACTGACACACCTGCAGGGAGAGAACTTCTACCGAAGCGCAAAGTAAGAAGCCCTTGTCTTATATCCTCGGCACAATACCAAGCAAGAGATGTATACGCAATACGATCTTGGGGATCTTCAAGTCTCCCCCAGGCTACGCCGAAGATCGGCTTGAGATGAGATTTGGCCACATTTGGGACTATGAACTTTCCTCGATGGATGATATTCGAGTCTTTTGGCAATTGCATGTCTGAAAGGCTTTCTTCTGAATAGAAAATTCAAGTTTGATGCTTCGCATCTATCAAGAAGACTCTCCGGAGAACAATGCCTTACAGAACAGCACTCTCAAGGGCTAGGCATTGATCTGAGATTTGTTGGCATCTACGCTTCTTGCCGACGCCAGAGTCTTGTCCATTGCTAACAAGCGCCAACTAGGAAAGTCAAGGTTCTCAACATCTTGAAGGGAGGCGACCCGCAACGCAATGCACATGGCCGTATTACCAGTGTGTCCCTCCTCTTCAATCTTTACGACTGGAGTGGCCTGCTAACTTCACGTAGAATCTGCTGTCTTCCAAAGCAGAGAAGCTGGCCCTGCCAGAATTGAGCCAAATCGCAAATGGTTCACCAACAGCAGAGTTATCTCACAAGATTCTTTGGCGCAGTTTAGAGATGCTGTCGCCGAACAGAAATCCGATCCGCATACCTACATTTTGAAGACGAATAAGCTGCCCATGAGCTTGATCAACGACCCCGAGAAAAACAACGGCCTCAAGCAGCATCTAGCAAAGCAAACCATCGAGACGGCGAGTTTCTCGGACACTTTTGGACCCAAAGCACAGCGCAAGAAGCCAAAAATCGACATATCCTCCTTTCAAGACCTCCAATCCGACAGTGAGAAGAAACACGCATCTCACCTGGAACGACTCGAAGAGCTGAGGCTCTTGTCGGGCGCAGGAATTGGAACCGAGGCTGAGAGGGAAGATGGCGGTGATGTTTGGAATACGGGGACTGGCGCACAACTTGCCAAAGAAGGTTAGTCCCCGTGCATCTTTCCAATCGACTTTGTGCTAACCACGCCGGTAGCCATTTTCATGAAAGGGCAGAGCAAACGTATCTGGAACGAACTATACAAAGTCATTGATTCTTCGGATGTCGTCATAGTAAGTACCTCACGTCTTTCATCAACGGCCCAACAATGATGATCGTCATCTTCGGTGCCCAATGGTGCTCGATTGTTGCAGGGCTTCCACCTCAAAGTCGACTGGCTTGACTAACTTTTCTGTCTAGCATGTTCTTGATGCACGCGACCCATTGGTAAGTTCAGCCTTTTATCTTTATTTGAGTATCACCCTCTTTCACCAGTGAAATCGTTCCCACCGTCTGAGTTAAGTTTCGTCCTGTACTTCGGTACAACCTTTCCATGGACAGAATCTGTTACGATAGTGGGAGAGCAATTGCTTGCTCGCCGCCTTCGGGTAGATAGGTACCATTCTGGTGCCTTTCAACAGAGCTATGCTAGTGATACGGTTGTGAGTTGAGAACTGCTTCCTCTTGGCTTGCCGAGGGGCTTGTAGCTGTTCTCTTAGTGACTTTTCACACATTCTCGATGCCGTACTCGTTTTCTTTATTGCCCTCAGTCAACGACGTCGATACTGACTTGTATCAGGGAACTCGCTGTCGTGCAATCGAAAAGTACCTTTCTGAGGAGGCACCGCACAAGCATCTGGTCTTCATATTAAATAAATGTGGTATGTAGCCTGGCCGAAGCTCTTGATCCTGGACCATCCTGATTTGTCTCCAAGACCTTGTCCCAACAGCAGTCGCAGCACATTGGGTTAGACTTTTGTCAAAGGAATACCCTACGCTTGCGTTTCACGCCTCCATCACCAACAGCTTCGGCAAAGGATCGTAAGCGACTTACATCACCAAGTCTTTGGTACTTTACCTCTGTCAACACCTGCTGATATTCCCATAGCTTGATAGCCCTGCTACGTCAGTTTGCCATTCTTCATTCAGACAGAAAGCAAGTGAGCGCTGGTGAGTATTTCATTTTCATCTTTCGCTATCACTCGAAATCCACAATCATACCCACTCATGATATAATGCATTCCGCCCTATTCTCAAAAATGCGCGTTTAACTTCATATCAACGCTGCACCTTGTCGATCAAGTCGTCGTCATTTTTGGTCTTGATCGTTCCCGGTCATGACCTGAAATTTCATGCGAGCGCAATCCGGTCCAGCTCCTTCATTGCTTGTATTACTTGTCTAGCTGCTAGAATGCTAATTGTTCTTCTAGGTTTCATGTGAGTGTGATCAAAACGCGGATCAATATTTGTCGCTAATCCGTCGCTCGAAACAGTGGCTACCCAAATACAGGTAAATCATCGATCATCAATACTTTGAGGGCGAAACAAGTTTGGTAGGTTTTATCTCTCTTCGGTGGTAGATATTTGGAGAAAGGCATCCTATTGACCTCGTTTGTAGTACCACAGCACCCGTGCCTGGAGAAACAAAAATCTGGCAATATATTACTCTTACTAAGCGTATTTACCTGATCGATTGTCCCGGTGTGGTCCCGCCCAACGCGAATGATTCAGCTGAAGATATCTTACTTCGTGGAGTTGGTACGTCATAAAACCAAGCCGGATCATCTTTGACAACTGAACTGACCTTTACAGTGCGTGTTGAGGCTGTTGAGAATCCCGCCCAGTATGTTGAGGCTGCACTTCGGAGAGTGCAGAAAAAGCATCTTGATCGTACATATGGTCTTGAGGCTGATAGCTACACGACGTCGGACGAGTTCTTGGAGGTCCTAGCTCGTAAACGCGGAAAATTACACAAAGCCAACGTCCCCGACTTTGATGGAATCGCCGTTACTGTCCTGCGCGAGTTTTTGCGCGGAAAGATACCTTGGTATGTCCCACCGCCTGACTGGGAAAGCAGAGACAATTCCCAATCCAAGATTACAGGCAGAGAGGGCCGACTGGGCGAGATGACTGGTAAGAGGAAGCGAGAAGACGAGGACCAAGCGGAAGCAGCGCTCCAAGCTGCAAAGAGGCTGGCTCGAGATAAGGACGAGAATGATAGTGACGAAGACGCTGAGGAAGAAGAATTCGAGGGCTTCGAAGGCACCGATGTTGTGCTCCCGGGGGCTATTGGCGATTTAACATCATTTGAGGAGAACGAGGCCGACGAAGAAGACGAAGTTGAAGCAGAAGATGAAGACGAAGAGGATGACGATCAGAAAGAGACCTTGCCAATTCCCTCGACCATGAAGAGTAGGTCGAAGCCGTCGGTCAGCAACGAGAAGACGAGACCGCCAGGCCAAGAGCGACAGAAGGGTTGAGGGTATTGAGCATGCATGCGCGATCCGATGGACGTGATATGATCAACGCCACGTCTTATGAAAGCTGTCACGGTGTGTTATGTTTGCTAAGATACCCCGGTCTTTGACCCACATACGTGCGATTCTATGTCGCTCCAGGTTTCTCTGCCGCAGTCCGTAGGACATCTCAGTGCTCTCTTAGGTTTACAGAATACACAATTGTATGGTCAACTTATCCGAGCGAGGGCTTCGGAATAAGTCATGTGTTTGATCATACGCTCCGTCGGTTGTTCGGCTGGTCTGTTTGTTCTTTTCCTCATTGTTGTCTAGCCGTTCTATACTTCTGATTCCCCTTTCGGCTCACCTGGTAAATCTTTTATCTACTCCGTTCTATACAACATCTGGGCTGTGTCAAGGATCTTATCGTGAGATTTTCGATTTGTTTTTGCTCTGATATTGACAACTTTGTTTTGTGTCTCACTCCTCTCCTCTCCAATTCAACCTTGGATCTCTCTCTGACAGCTTAAGGCTATCTTACATGTTTAAGCTCTTCTATCACATCAAAGCCTCACTGAGTGAATTCATGGCAGGTGCGTCATATCGAAAGGTTTCCAGCTGGTTGGCGCTAGTGGTCACTTTTACTTCTCACTCTTCACTTCTTGAGAGACCCTTCTTCGAGTTTCGTTCACTCACTGAGCACACAGCCGTCACCTAGCCAGCCTCAATTTCAATGAGACCTTCATCTCGAACGTGAGGATTTAGATCATAAGCGGAGCAGTCACATCGAGCAAATCTTGATTTGATTGAGCACTAACGGATTTTCTCGACTCCTTTCTGGTCTTCCTTATCATCGAGACTCCTCTCAGCTTGCTTCAACTCGATTGAAGTGCAGTTTTGCTTATCATTCCGGTACCGGGTAAGTACATCCTGAGCACCATCGAAGAACCGCTAGCTAACAAGAATAACAAGTGACCCAGAACTCACCCACACTTGGAACAAACGATTAGAAGTTACGACCATGAATGAACTAAAAGAGATCGCTGGTAGCAGCGGTGGCAGTTCTAAAGAAAGGGCCGACGTTGACAATGCGACAGCTATCACTGAGGGTATGTTCTCGCTAAAGGGCGTTACTGCTCGCCCATCGACTGACCTTCTTAGTTTTTGAAATCGGATTTACCCATCAACCTTCCTCAAACAACTCACTTGCGATGGCAGAAACGACAGTCGAGCCACTTGCTGTACCGTCGAAGTCTTGCTCTTATGACACGGAAGCCATGGTCGTCGACAATATCGGGAAGGCGGCTGCGGGCGATGACGATCGGATGGACGAAAGGGCGGCGAAAAATACTCCATTGGGTACCATCAGCACCATTGGAGAACCCAGGTTCGATGCCGACAAGATAGAAGATCAAGCTGTGGTCAAAGAACAGCTTGGAATCTTTGAAGCCCTCGAACGGGCGAAGACAGCCACTTTTGATGCGCTCGCAGTGTCCAAGATGCTGCAGCCTAAAATGAATCATTCAGATATGGCTGAAGTTGAAGAAATGGAGACCACCGACTCAAAAGTCTGGTCACTTCCAACCATTGTCGATGATGGCTACGAACCTCGATTATCTCTAAAACAGCTCCTGATCATGGCCCTGGTCACAACACCAACCCGTACCCTCTCCTTTGAAGAAATCTGCCAATGGATCAACGATAGCTTCAAATACTACAAGGGTCAGATGTTCCTAAACACCCTACACCCAGGCACCACCTACAACTGGATGGAAGAAGTCAATGACATCCTTCATCGGTACGATTTCCCCACTGAACCAGTCTTGAGGGTCGATGAGGCTGGCGAGAACGGACATGTAGTTTTGTACCTCCCACCAGGACGCGAATGGCACATCCTCCCCAAGCCCGACAAGATGAAGGCAAAACCCTTCCGATTCTTAGATCTACCTATCGATCTTCGTCTGATGATTCTCGAACTCGCGCTCGTGCGCCCCTTGCCTAAGAAGCACGGCTGGATCATCGATCCAAAGTACACTGCTAAACGGAAAGAAAATTTTCGCAAGCCGCATCGGACTTCTCAGCGTTTGAGGGGTGGGGGTCCGCATGGGTGGCAGTTGAGAACGGATCCGCTTGATACGGTGTTGGCAGTACTGAGTGTGAGTAAACAGGTTTACAGTGAGGCTGCGCCGGTGTTCTACTGGGGCAATTTCCTGGAGTTTGATTCCGCGGTCACATTAACTCGGTTTTTAGAAGGGGTGCCGTTTAGGCGTAAGGTATGTTTGCAAACACGATTGCCCATTTCAGACGCCAGTATCGGCAGATGAGAATTAGGTTTTGGGAGTAGGTAAGGACATACTGACTTGAGGCAGTGGATCCGCAATTTGATCTTGCACTATGATCCTCCCATCCAGAGCCATTCCTGCACCCGCGCTTTCACCCTCCTGCGCGAGACTAAGCTCCGTAACCTCCAGCTCTTCCTCGACGAAGATAAACTCATCAAACGTCATGATTTGACGCGTTACGCTGAACCTATCCCCCGGCTCCCCGGTATGAAAGTTCTCGTCGAGCTGCGCGGTGTGGTCAAAGTAGGCATGCAGGGTCCTTGCGCCCGTACAAAGAAGTTTCTATGTAAGATTACGGATTACAAGAAGAACGAGTCGAAAGACGATGATGAACTGGTGGGTGCGAGACGTAAGCAGGAACAAGAGAGGTTCCAGTCGGCTTTGAAACGCTCTTACAATGACGTGAGGAGAGCTAGTCAGAAAAAAGCTTCTGAAACGCTGAAAGCTAAGTATGCGCTGGAGAAGGAATTACAAAAGCGTAAAAAAGAGAAAGAGCGCAAGAAGAAAGCCGAGGAAGTGGCTAGGGAGAAGAAGGAGAAGTTAGAGGCTAGAGAAGCGAAGCGGAAAGAGAGGGAGGAGGCGAAGGCAGAGCAGGCTAAGGTGGCGAGCAAGGTGCACAAGAATGACAGGAAGAACATCAAATCCATTCAGGTGAAGAAGCATGGCAAGAAGAGGGTGAGACCTGCTGACGAGGATACGAGTTCTGAAGAGGAGGATAGTGAAGAGGAGAGTTCAGAAGAGGAGGAGGATTCCTCACCACCGCCACTGAAACGTGCCAAAACACTGCCGGCAACTTCAACCCTCGCCGCCGCGAAGCGGAACGCAGGATACAATTCCAAGATACCGGTTAAGCCTGCTCCAATCCCTCGACCGGTCGTCACTGCATCGGCTACCAGAGTTCGTTCTGTCACGACTAAGGGCGGCATTGTGGCAAAGGGATCCAGTGCTGCTATGAAGAAAGCTAAACCGGCTTCTGCTTCGGTGGTTAAGCAAACTGCGCCTACTCTTGCTTCAATGGCGAAGAAAAGGCCGGTGAGGAAGTCTGCGAGTGGGAGTCTGAAGACGAGTGCGAAGAAGGGGAGGGAAAGTGAAATGGCTAGTGTTTATCAGGTGGATTAGGGACTGTGCGAGGAAGTAGGAGAAGAGCGAGAAATGATTTCTTTTTTGGTTTTCTATCTAATTGGAAAAGGTAAGGAGATGAGGCCTTCTGGAGGATTCATTTGCTAATCTTCGCACTGGACAGATCGAGATTTTCTAAGGTTCCCGAAAAATGATTTATTGTTCGAACGGGAACACGATGGGGCTTCTGGGAGTAACGATTGGGCGATGGATCTGCGATTTATGGACTGGGAATCTCAAAATGGAAAAATCCTCGAATTGGGTAAAATGAATGCGGAATTGGAAGGCTCAGACGGGTCTTGACAGCCCATGGAATTGATGATGGGCTAGTCGGTATATATCTACATCATTTAAAAATTCTTTGTTTCTGGCCTATTCCGTCTCATCTTTTGACGGACTCCTGGGAAAAAGAGGGTTTCATGTGAGCTTTTTCTGTTGATAGAGACGAGGTCTCATAAAGAAGAAGGCTAAAAAAAGAGAAAAAGTCTTGTGAAGGTAGCGGATTGAATTGTATCCATCTATTAGCGCTCTCGACCTAGAGCCTAATAATATGACGACTTTCTCCTTATGTATCAGTCTTGTGTATATTCATCCATCTCATATTATTCTCAGAACAGCTCGTACTCATGCATCCCGACGAGTAAGTGTGATGAGAAGCTTTGGTGTAGTCCGATAGAGCACATCAGTAGAGTAATTATTTGCGAGAACCTCATCAGATGCCCACCACCAAAGTTCAGCTCGGGAATGGTCGTCCTCCACTTGGTCAGTCGTTATGAAGGATGTTGTGAAATTCATGATGTTTCAAGTTGTTGGTGGTGGTACCTTTAGGCCGGGGCGGGGGAGTGGTGGAGGTGATTAGTAAGGTGAATGGCTTACGCCAAGGCTATCCCGCCAAACCGTACTTCGGGTCTTCTCGTCCCCTTCTCCACAGCGAACCACGGCTCGGATATCGTTCAACAAACGTTGATCTCGTGAGCACAACGTCGCCCAGTCTTCGTCATGTCTTATCTCGCGTTCATTGGTAGACAGTCGCCCCATAAGCGATCTGGCAATCCTGCCCAGGATCACATCATTTCTCGTCAAAGCCTTGTCACGACAAGAATCCACTATTTATCTGCTGGATAGACATCATGAAGACAGGGATCGGACAGATTCAACATTCAATAAAAGTCGGTTATCAAGAACTCTTCTCTCGACATCTCATAAAACGATGGCTGGCACCAAGTCGACCTCGCCTACCGTGGTGCTGTCCAATGATGGCGGCGACTCAAATCGCGATTTTCGGGAGCTGGATCCTGATAGCGGTATCAAGCGAGGCCTGAAAACGCGACACCTGAGTATGATGGCCCTCGCTGGTATCATCGGGCCCGGATTGCTCGTCGGAAGCGGAGGAGCTTTGGCAAATGGCGGGCCGGCAGCATTACTGATTGGCTTCGGGATCATTGGAATTGTCGCATTTTCGATCATGCAAAGTCTTGGCGAACTTACGACATTATATCCCACCGGAGGCGCGTTCGTGACTTTGAGCGATAGATTTGTTGACAAAGCATTCGCAGTGGCTGTGGGTTGGAACTATTGGATCATATGGGTGGCCGTGCTATCGAACGAATACAATGTCATTTCCAGCATCTTTGTGTTTTGGAGCGACAAGGTCCCACTCTGGGGCTACTTTCTCATCTTCTGGTTTGTGTTCCTGGCCTTCCAATTGCTAGGAATTGAAACCTTTGGAGAAGCTGAGTTCTGGTTGGCCTTATTCAAGCTCGCAGGCTTGGTGGCGTACTTCATTTTCGCTATCATCTACGCATCTGGAGGTCTTGTTGGACAGAAGGAAGCATTGGGATTTCGCAAGTGCCCAAAGAGAGAGAGTGTGTGTGACGAATGGTGAGCTAATAAGATCTCAGGTTATTGGCATGATCCAGGTCCATTCGCGAAAGGCTTTCGTGGTGTGGCTACAGTGAGTCTTTTTAATAGCACCTCGATCAGTTGATTCATCGGTTCATGACTACCAACAAGCGGATCAGTCCTTTGAGACCATGTGCTCAAATGGTTGACATGTTAGGCGACGGTCCCGTAACAAAACTTTTTATTCGAATTGCCGGAACGTTATCAAAGCCGCATGCTAACGACATGTAGGTGTTTGTCTTTTGCTCGACCTTCTACGCTGGCGTCGAAAGTGTTGCCGTGGCCGCAACAGAGACTAAAAACCCAAGGATTGCTGTTCCCTTGGCCATACGACAAGTTTTCTGGCGCATCCTCTTCATCTACATGGGCTCAGCCTTCTTCTTTGGTCTGACATGCCCCGCGAATGCTGATGGTCTCGTCAATGGATCCAGTCGAGCTTTAAAAAGTCCAATGACCATTGCCATTCAAACTGCTGGCTGGGAGGGCGGAGTTCATCTTATCAATGCGGTACTGAGCACTTTGTAGCAAAGAAGAGCATGCGCTGATGCTTGCACTAGTTCATATTTGTCACCTGCCTCTCAGCTGTCAACTCATCCATCTACATTGGCTCCAGGACGATCTTGTTCATGGCGCAAGAGAGAATGGCGCCGCGATTCTTGGGCGAAACCAATCGCCGCGGTGTTCCAGTCGCTGCGGTCGTCCTCACCAACCTCTTCGGAACGATATCGATGATGAACGTCAGTACCGGTGGAAGCAAGGCTTACGGTTATATCGTCAACTTGAGCGGTGTCTCTACATTCTTGGTGTGGGCCTCGATATCGTTCACGCACATTCGATTTCGACAAGCATGGAAAGTGCAAGGTCGAAATCTAGATGAACTACCATTCAGGTCCTTTGGTTATCCGTACAACGCCTACTTCGGCCTCTCTGCGAACATCTTCTTGGCTGTCGTTCAAGGCTGGACGACATTGAGTCCATTTAACGCTGGCAATTTTGTCGACGCATACATATTGCTACCCCTATTCCCTGCCATCTATGTTGGACACAAATTGCTTTTCAAGACGAAGTATTGGTCTTTGCTTGAGATCGATCTGGACTCTGGAAGGCGACAGGATCTGGATGCAAAAGAGGAAACCCTGGGCGAGAGCATCTTATCGCACAACGCAACTGTGTGGCAGCGTGTTGTGCGCAATTTTTAGCATCGGAACTATGTCAACAAGGATCATGTATGCGATATGGTGTTGTAGCAGGCGAATTTGCTCGTACAACAACCAACGAATATCCTGAAAATTGTGATGGAAGATGTGTAGAAGATAGACTTCGTCATTTGATGCTGTTCATAAAAGCGTCTCAATGGAATTTATGAGCCCGCTATCAAATAGTATTCCTGCAGGAGCAAATCGCTATTGCAGAATATTTGGCAGCTGTAGAGAAAGAAAAAGCAATATCGATTCGGAAACAGACATGACTAAAACCTGTACATTATCTAGGTATCTTTATACGTGCCCGAATCGAGAACGTGGGTCTCGGACCTACATGCCTCAGGTTACGAAAGGCTGCAGCACGGACTATAAATGGCCGATGCTCCCCAACCTGCATCATCAACACAATGGACCTCTCGCTTCATCTTGAAGGAACTCATGTCCTGATTACTGGAGGTGCCGGCCATATCGGTAGAGCCACCGTTCATGCCTTCCTTTCCGCTGGCGCAAGAGTAACATCACTCGACATCGCTGCTTCACCACCTCCACCTGAACTGGCAACAAATGACAATTTTTTCGAGACGCGAACAGACATTTCATCACCACAGAGTGTTGAAACAGCATGGAAACAAGCCGTAACCAAATTCGGTCCTGTAGAAACATGTGTAGCCCTCGCTGCTCTTGACCTCAGCGTACTACGCCATTTCGACACAGCCGCCGATTTGCCGTTTGAGCAATTCCGCAGAACTCTCGAAGTCAACATCCTCGGCACGTTTACTACCGCGCAACAATGGCTTCGCGGGCTGCGAGATAGAAAAGCATCTCCAATTCAAAAGACACTTCGCAACGTCTCCCTCATCATCATCGGCTCCGAATCCGGTCATTGGGGCGAACGTGGCAATGCAGATTATGGTACATCGAAAGCTGCAGTCCAATACGGTCTCCTCCAGTCCCTACGACAAGATGCGCCCAGGATTTTTGAGGGAGCGAGAGTTAATGCCGTAGCGCCAGGTCCCGTAAACACTCCCCGGTTCCCGGAAGAGTGTGCGCAGAACCCAGATCAGTTCTATGAAGACTGCGTTGCTACGACTGCGCTTGGGAAACCGGTTGAGATGAAGCAGGTTGCGAAGGCTATCTTGTTCCTGGCTAGTGATGCGTTCAGTGGGAATGTGCATGGGCAGATTGTCAATGTTGATTCGGGAAAGGTTGGGAAGCTTCTGTATACAAGGGAGAAGGCTGATGCGCGATAGAAATGTGGCAGGAGAGTAGAAACTCCATGATCTTGCTTAAATTCTCTTCTCCGTCTCTCGCCTACCCGATAAGGCTTTTCATCTGTTGCTCTTGGGTTTTGGCCATAGCTGAACAGCTTTCTAAGTTCATTGTGCTTCTCTTTTTAAAGCAAACCCATTTACGCCACTTCTTTTGTGGCGATTCGCGTCAGAGATTCGGAGTGTATGGACAGGACCGGGTCAAAATTTGCGGCAAGGATCCCTCAACATGTTGAGAAGTTGGAGCTCTCGCCAGAGAAGGACGAGGAGCCGCAGTCACGAAAGTTTCACTCCTGCAATCCTGTCTTCCGGATTGAACAGACCAGAATACCAGTAGGCACCTCGATTTCCTCATCTGGTCACTCATGTGAGAAACACGCCTGTCGGAATTCCATGCTGCTCAGTCCCGAGCAGCGATTCTTGACCCACGTTTATTACAAAGACAAGATTTCGGCGAGTTTGAGATACTACTTGAGATATGAACTTAAGGCCATCAGCTGAACATCGATATTGATAAAGATCATTGGTCTCTTTCTATCACGTGATCAAGACTGACAGCCACTTTGAGTTCGATAGTCGTCCCAAAATTGTCGACTGCTTTTAAACGCTCTAGGTTTTCTCTTACTCTCAGCCCAGCTTTCGAATATCTTATCTAGCCTCTCAGTCAATCATCACGTACTTGTGTGTTTCAAATCCCTGTAGCTTCCAACGTATGATTGGCCTTTAAGTTACCTCCGTACCCCTCGGACGGTTGCTATCGGACCCACTAAGCGCGCCAATCTATAGAGCTCCATGCTGCTAGATTTCAGGCACCACCAAGTAAACAACATATAGCAAGCTCAAATCCTGCCCGTATCACTACTAACCACTACTGAGATGACACAGCCAGATTCGAACAGACCTCAGTCCGAGGAAGATATCTCCAAGAGGCCCCATCAGGGTCCCAGCGACCCTTTGAATGCCCTCGTCAACTGCCTCTTCGCACTTCCCAAATCGATTTACAATCGTGGCAACGAGCACGGTCGAGCCTTCACCAGGAGTTGTCAGCAAGAGAAAGATGATGGAGAAGAACCTCGACCAAGACCAGCGCGGCGCGAGTGTACTAGGTGGGAGGGACAAGGTTACCGGGGACAAGATACTCGTGAAGAACAACCACCACCTGTGAAGGACAACATTTCGGCTCAGGCTGACACTAAGCCTGAGGTTGTGACCAAATATGTGGAGTCCAAGAAAGGGACAGAGCTTGACGATTGGGTTCAGAAGATCATTGGCGACATAGAGAGGGGCGAGAAAGAGGCCAGACAGCTCTACGAGCGATGGATGACAGTTTCAAATGCCGATCCTGCACATCAGGAATCCGTAAGAGAACGTCCACAACAGGGGAGTCAGGAGGCAGAAACTACGAAGTCATCTCAAGCACCAGAAGGCTGCCCTTGGGTGGAGATGTTTCCTTCTTGGTCTGCTGAAGGACAAGAGCATGGCGATCGCCAACATGTGTTCACGAAAGACATCCGAGACCATCAACAGTCGCACAAGCCAGCGGCGGACGTGGATGAGACAATTGACAAGCTGCATAATGATCTTAGCCGCTGGCTCAGCGACGCTGATCGGTGGCGAGAGAGATTTCAGAGAGGTTTTGAGAGGGACTCCAGGCTATGGCAAGACGAAGGTCTGTTTGGACTGTCGATGCCATTTTCCAAACCTCTCAGTACCCTATTCTCGCTTGGGATGAGACCCTTTTGGCCAGAGCAATCTGCCATGGGATATCTGCTCTATAGCGAGTACTCTCCGCTCCATCTCGAGCACGAAGAAGGTTTTGATTCCAGTTTCCGGCAGCGATTCGAGGATCTCTTGAGGGCAGAGGATGGCAAGGCAATGTTCAACAAAGAAGAGTGGGCATCTGGAAATACTACGTCCGGTGCTGACTGGTTGGGAAGAATACTTCCCCTATTGAAGGAGGGCGAGAATGGAGGACGCGGTCGATTGATGATGAGCAGTTCTTCTGGCGATTCATCAGTTCTCCGAGTACAGGAGCGCCAGGCGCCTTTAGATGGTACACGACAGCCTCTAGAGGGCTACAACGATGACCCACAGAGCGAGCAGGATATGTACGAGTATCACTTTCCCAAGTTTCCGCGCGAGCCGTTCCAAGTCCCTTCCGTCACTGGCTTGGTGCCACATGAATCACAAAATCAATCCTCCCGTCCTAGCGTCCTATCGACGATGACCAGAACCGAGAGGCACGTCGCGCCCGACGGATCGGTAACAACTAAGACCGTTCTGAAGAAAAGCTTCGCCGACGGCAGCGAAGAGAAGTCGGAAACTACAGAAACCACACCGGCGACCAGACCCGCATGGCGCGAACAACGGTCGGAAGTGGAGCGAGGACTAGGCTCCGAAATCGCGAAACCCAAGCCAACGCCAGGCCAAGAGCCAAAGAGAGGCTGGTTCTGGTCAAGCTGAACTTTTCAACGATGAGTGGCTGCAGTGCGTACGATGCGCACCAGGTTATTATGCCTGATCGAAACGCGTGATAATTGTTGGAGTTTTGGCATGGCTGAATGGACTTTGATTGGATTCTATCCCTGCTCATCTTTTTCTCTCTGAATCTTAGCGCTTCCCTTTTACACAATATGATCGACTACTTACCTACGAGAGACACAATTCCGCGGGCTCTTGGATCCTTCTCGAGACTTTGCAAGCAAGTGCCCCTACAGACCCAAGCAAATTCTGTTCTTGCCTGACTCTGACTCTTGTACCCGCCCCCGCATTCCAGTGGGGGACCTGAATAAATTCGAAAATTGACACATCATGCCATCGATGCGCCTCCATCCACTCGTTAGCGCAAAAGATACCATCACCCTCGATCACGTACGTATCTCAAACAATGTTACAATCTTATCAAGCAGCAAGCTACGGAAGCACTCCGAATCTTCGACATGTGAATCAAGCAAGACCTCAAAACATGACCCGCCTTTTCTTCTCCCACTGTAGAGCTTAAAAGGCCGCAAACGCATGCGGCCCTCAGATTAGCCATGCCAAAAACACCATCCGCTATACCGAAGGCTACATGATCTAGATACCTATCCGTAGTATGATCTACCGAATATATATGAGCAAGCGAGTCAAACAGATGACAGCAGAGTATTTAGAAGCATCCAGAGCGAGCGGCGTCCGTGTCCTGGGGAGGTCCGGTCACGTTGGCGTCGGGTCTTAGTCTTGGGTCGCATGCTTGGCGGCGGGTGAAATCTCAGTTCCGGGAATTAACTATTGTAGAATTCGTTCTTCAAGTCTTCCATGGTTGTAATCCTCGGTCTTTCCTTGAAGATTTGATTGTTCTGCGTCTTTTTCCTTTCCTATTATTATCACCCCTTTCCCCCGGTCTACCACAGTATGGACTGGAGGATGCCACGTTTTGCCATTCCCTGTGATTATTTGGAGTGCTATTGTTGGGGGATTTTTGGGGATCTTGGGGGGAATTGTGGACCTATTAGATTACGGTGTTTGGACGTGATTTCCCTCCGATTCTGCCCTGCAAAATACTGTATTCCCACTGGCACGACGGGGCTTGAGTCGGGGAAATGCGGATTGGTGGTTGGAAGATTGGCGATTGTGATGGGTGCGAGTGACGGTGCATAATGCATGATCTTGTTCTCGTTGGGTGCATGATCTTGTCCCCCTTGGGGCAAGGCTGTACGTGCATGCTTGGGACGGTCTTGGTTAGGCGGCTTTTGGTGGCTGTGGTTAGGGTTCTGCAATTATGCACCCTGGACCTGGGCGTTGACCCCGCCTTTTTCCTTTATGTCAGCTGGGTCGTTTTGTTTGGGGTGGGGTGGGTTGGGGTACCGGAGTACGTACTTATAGATCGGTCTGGCGCGTTCTTCTGTCGCGAAGGATCTGTCTGTCGTTGTTGAAGTATATATTCATACCTCGCATCATCCTTTCGAGTACACAAACAAATACATACATACTTGTGGGAAAAGTTAGCCTGCGCACCATCATTCTTACCCTTCCATCTCTCGTTGCGCGAAGCATTTTTGTAAGTAGTCCTCTACTTTAGTAGACTTGAGATCCAAGACTAATTCACGATCACAGTGTCCTCGATAAAAGCATCAACCACACTCAACCTCCATCTCAAAAAAACACCCATCATCCCAAGAATGCCGACCTCCTGCGAGCACGACACCATGTACGTCCGCGCGAAGTACGATTACAGGAGCGAGGAAGACAGAACAGTCATCAACCTACGAAAAGGAGAGCCGATACGAGTTCTTTCCATGCTGGAGAGTGGGTGGTGGGACGGTCTCAACACCCAGGGCAAGCGAGGCTGGTTCCCCAGTAACTACTGCGAACCTTGCGACAACCCGCGCGAGTCAGAAGGGGCAATCAGGGCAAAATTATGATGATGGTCGGCATCGAACTCTCTGGAGTATATGTTGGGAATCTTTGGAAGCGTGGGATAGCCGCAGCGGCTCGATTTACTGGGCACGCTGTTGCTGGACGATGCATGATCATGGAAATCCCGATACTTTGCGTTCGGGGACCTCGTGGTGTTTGAGGTCTGATGGGATAGGCCTGCTTCTGTCGGTTTTTGCATGGAGTTGGAGGCGCTCGAATTGATAAATCCATTTACATCGATTGGCTTACGAGCCACGAATAATGAAAGAGATCGTTTTGATCTCCGATCCTCAAGACGTGCAGATCGTTGTTCAGTGAGTTTCGCTGCACGTGTGTTGGCAGGGTGAGAATGCAGTTGAAGCCCTTAGCTGTAAGGCTAAATCACTAGATTACCATGTCCAGTAGCACAGCCTCGACTGCATGCATGAAAAGCACGCTCTCCGCTCGCATCTCGACCCCGGAACTTCTCTGCATTCAGGCTTGCGATTCTGCACAGAGCCACGCCTTGTGATCGTTGGAACCAGAAACCAGTCACTGTACTAAGTAGTGACTCCAGGATCACAACGCCACAGTCGGCATGAATCTGCAAAGATGGCGGGCACGGCAAGTCACATTCCGGCAACTACAACCAGAAAGCGGGGAATAGTGGGAATAACAGATGCTTGGCAACATACTATGCGATGAGCAAGCTTCTCCTTGCCCTGAGTGCAATTGATCAGTGGGCCCTTGACGATTCGACCTTGCGCTTTTCTCCGATCCCAGCTTTTGACCACACTGTGACGATCTCGGTCTCCTATCACAGTAGACGTCGAGCCCACAAAGATAGCCAGCCAGAAGACGCTTTGTCAACGGCAATTGCTGGTGATCGCGGGCGTTGTTGTTGATTCTCCTACTGAGGTCCTGCTATCAAGAATCCGACCAGTGATCACGGGCTCTAGCTTGAGCTTGACCGCGTAGGAAAGGGGGGTTAGTGCTGATCCTAAGAAATACGAATGAATATGATTAAGGGTCGTATGGATGGCACTCGTGACCGAGCCCCTGTTGAAAATAATGCCATGAAGCAACTCATGACTCGATATCTTGTATGCACGTAATTGGTTATGCGTCTATCTGATTGTAGCAGAACGGTCGTATCTTGAGGCAAACGGTGACTAGTCCAGTCATCATTGAAATTTCGCAACCTTGATGATGATACCTTGGACAAAATACATGCTGCCCGAGCCCCCAGGTCAGCATCCTGAAAGATTACAGATTGGGCAATGCGGCCGTCGTGACAGATTCGTTCAGCGAGGGGAAAACTTCTGTTCATCCGGGTAATGAAACCCTACACATTATCTTACTCACGAGACTGCAGGATAGCTGCCTTCAGGTCTTCAACAAAAGGTGAAGCTGCGACTTCAGTTTCTCCATCACCACTCGACAGACCTCCGGCAAACTCTCTGAGCTGAATGTCGAAGTTTTCGAGACCGCGGACGTCCTCGAGCCGACGCAACATTCGATCTTGCTGTACTGCCTCATGGAGATGCTCAATAAGCAGGTACACAGAGATTCTTGCGCACCGACAGCTGACTTGTAACGACTGCACACATTTCGTCCCAGAGACGGAAAAGACGCATCGAGATTCGTTTTGAAACCAAGCGAAGTTGAAGTGAAACTATAAGCGCCAGCTTTTCAGGCAAGATGGTGCGAGTAAACCATATGAAGGTTCTGGGGTGGACAAAATCAAACGTGTTCCTGGTGTAAAGCAAGTTGATGGCTTCTGAGTAGGTCTGATGACAAGATTGCATTAGTGGCAATCTCGATGGAGCGAGATCAAAATCATGGTAGAAATCGCAAGTCGGCGGACTCTATATCGCCATGTCCTATTGGTCACGGAAGCCGTGAGAATAAAGATTGTGCAGCCTGTCAATCGAAAGATCTGTCACCGCATGATCAGCTGTTCTTCTGGGAGAAAAACAAAGTCTTCGATGGTCGTGATCTTGTCGCTGGCAAGCGATGTGACCAACACGCCTGGGTAGGGATAGTACGTGAATTTGCGAGTTTCCGAGAACTTCTTGATAGATCATTTATCGAAGCTCCAGAGGCAGCTTTGCAAGAAGAGTACAGGTCTGGACCCCGGGGCAAGTTAACGCTGGAAATGATCGCCGTTTCAGAGGGGACAGTTTGGGTGGAATAAGTGCCCCGTATTGCTTGATGCTTGCTTTGGCTTGTTGTTCATCACGCAGGGAAGAGTATGTCTGAAGAGGAAGCATACCACAAGCCAAAGCGGCGGCGAATTCGCACAAGTCGCGTAAAACCTTTCCAAACGCCATGGTTCGATGGCGGCCAACAGGATAGAGGACCTGGATTGAACGGTTCCTGAAGCTCCAGCGGGAAGTGATGATGAGCTTGATGAAAACGGGACAGTCTCGACGGATTAAGTGGTTGAAGTTGGAGGGAATTGATGGGAGGTTTCTCGGTTTAGCAGGCGCTTGACCGCGTCACGAGATGTTTTTTATTTTTTGGAAACATCAATTTCCTTCGCATCTCGTCCTTCATTACCCATCTCGCCCATAACACACCTCATCTCATTGCCTCCTCTTGCCTCACATGAAGATTCTGCAGGACCGTCTCGAACAAACGAATATCGCAAGCTAGTGAGTCTATCAGCGCAGTCATCAGCCCATGCGAAGCCCCAAACCAGTCCGAGGCTAACAACCAGGGCGAAGGAGTACAATGTGCATCGCCCAGTCGACGCTGCGTTACAAGGCGCAGTGATGAGGTGCGGAGAGACACCGCTCCAATATTCGTCCTGTTGGTGCTAAAATGCGGCACCACTATGAGTACAAGTACATTCCTCGTGCATACCTGATCTGGAGACTTTCTCACCACCTGCATCTCGACGGCTTACTAGATCTTTTCTGAATCCTACTATGATGCTCTTAATTCGCGATGTGGCAAGTACGAAGGAAACCGTGGACCGCCGGTCATATGGAATTCCAATTTATTGTGAAGGCAACGGAGCGCCATCGCTCTGAACCCTTCCGATTTCTCTCATAGTATTCTTCTCCTCATATTCTCGACCAAAGCAGGTTTCATCTCACCCGATAATCATGAAACTACCAGCCATCCTCAGTCGTCTTCGTAATGGCCTTACCAGCCCGATTGATCAAGAAGAATCATCAGGATAAGAAAAGGCAGTACGGCTAGAGCGCTAGTAAGTTTGGACATACAGGCCCACGACGAGATCGCATAGCTTAAGACGTGTCTCCAGAGGAGGCGTTATCGTTTTAGGGGAGTCGAGCGACTCGATCCGTATAGCAACTGGAGCAAGCATGGCGAAGGACGTGGATACGGAACGGGTGGTGAAAGCTGTGTCCTCTCGACGCAAGCGAAAAACAATTTGCCCCCAAGGCTGATTCGTTATCGGTTGCCTGAGCCTTGGAAGATGCCAATATCGACCTGCCGTCCATGGTGCTTATCAAGCTGAACGTCAGGTGTCAGCAGATGGTCTGCCAAATTCGTAACTCATGGTCCGAGTGGCCTGCGCAAGCGCTGATGATTCGCTCGATGATGGCAAAGCTGACGAAAGCAGAGGGTTCGTGCCATCGTGGGGCAGGGGGGCCCGGGAAATTCGCTGGCTTCTAGCGCCCTTCTCCCGTGTTTCTAGCGTCTCGGCCCCCGCAGATCGACAGCCTCACCACTTGCTGCCAGTCACCCACCACTCTCATTCACATCCTCCTGTCCTTCTGCAAGCCATAGGATATTGCGCGTCACCGTTCCGCATCACCATGTAGCTACTTTTCCAGGTTTACCGTGCCCTAGCCTCTGAGACTACCGTGTCACAGCGGCCCGTTAACTTGGCGTCTTGGATACTCTCATATACGACTCTGGTAGCTGACAAGACCCTCGCCTCTCAGGCTCACAATGGACAGCATGGGTCAAAGATTGGGCACAGAGGAATCTCCAGGTTCTAAATGGTGATCTCATTCACCTGATGCCGGCTCAAGTGAACCGTTTACCATAGGACCCAAGCAGCTGAGGACCCTGCAAGCCTTTCTGCTCTTCTTCCGCATTATCCTACTGCAGAACTCCAGCGTCTCTCCCTAGGTGCCAGGGATCCTCCAATATCCGAACTGACCAACGAAGCAGCATCTCCCCATTTCTTTCCTTTCTACTGAGCACCGAATGTCCGTTCACCGCAAGCTGGGCCACGCCTAATGTTTGCGCGGCAGCAGGTCGGCGCAAACTCTCATCTTGGACGATGGCTAGACCATCCATGTCCTCGATCTTGCTGTCTTGCTTCCCAACCTTGTACACTCCGGCGTTGGCACCCCTTCTAGCGTCCGCTTCGTTTCCCTTCCGCCAATCTGCCTCGTTCATGCTCCAATGACCACTCCTTCGGTATTGCTCGCCACTCTCAAAGCTTCCATCAAAGCTTCCAGAAGGATGCTTGAGCCGCAGATCGGTCGCCTGGGGCGTCTTGGCATCGTTGTCCTCAAGATTTATCGCCTGAGTGGCTGGTGTTTCGTTTGCTGGAACCCAGGAGCCGATCTCCAAGAGCCAGGTGCCCATCTCGTTTTCTTCGATTTTGGCCCTTTGGGCCTGGTCATTCTTTTGTGTGAAGCCTAGGCAATCGCAAAGAGTAGATTTTGGTGGGTAGAGGCAAGGCATTCCGTCCCTGTTGACAAGATAAGAATAATATTTGAATCTGAACAAAGAGCCAGAGGTAAGGAGCTGGATGTTGATGGTAGAAAATGAAAGCCTGAAAGAAAAATATACCAGCGCTCCTGCTTCTCTAAATACCCAGGAGATGGGAATGACCAGATCAAGCGCACAAAACTCCCAGCTTGGACCTTGCCGCCTCACTCGTAACAGCCAGGAAGCGACCTCATCTGACTCGCAACCTTCCATTCTTCTAGAAGCGTGTCACAGCTTGGTCCAAGAATATCCCTGAGTATTCTTATGTGCACAGGGCATAGCTGGGTCGTCACTATTCGCGCTCCAATGCCGCGTCAGCCGTGTTGTTGCACACGACTTTCAAGAACCAACCCACCATTCACTTTCCAATTCATCACAACAGTACCATCATTGGGATGCCCTTCACTTTTCGCGAATCCCACAATCTACCTTGTCAGTCTTCTTGTCCTGCGCCATTGGCAGCTCCACTATCCCTTCACCATTCACCTTCCAGTTCCTCGCAGTGGTACCACCATTGAGATGTTCTTTCCTTTCTTCGATATCTCGATTCTACCTTGTCGGTCTTCATGTTTCACATCTTGACCTGTCCCACGAGTTTCATCATCACTCGGCACTACTTCTCTCAAGCGTTACTCATTCCCAACCTCCGTACCACGTCCTCTCTCACTAACCCTCTCTACTAAGCTTCCCCGGCTATCAAAGAATCCCAGATCCTCAAAAGAAAAGAAACTTCCTCTTGCCAAAATTTCATCAAGAAGACTATCATCCGAGAGACTGTCGCTACTCACCTCACTCCCATCATCGCCAAACCTACCAATTCCATGTCCAGACCTGAGTCTAGTACCCAGAAGATAAAAACTCTCACGATCCAGCCGTCGACTATGCATCGATTGTGATTCCGACTCCGACTCTTCTTCTTCCCCTTCCTGCCCGTCGCTCTGCTCACCAAGATCAGTATCACAACGTCCTGCGTTCCACAACTCGCTCTCACTACCAATGTTATGAGAACGGTGACGAGGAGGCAAGACTAAACTATTCGCTGAGCCCCGTCCGCGTGAATGCTGAAACTGTCGATGCTGATTTCGAACTTGATTATTGGAGAAGATGGGAGAATGAGAAGGGGTGAAGTAAGCGCTACCAATACTATTAGCTGACTCCGGGAGGGAGATTTGAGAAGGGGAGCGTAATGCCAGCCACGTGTTCCAGGAGGTATCCAAAGTCAAGCTTGGTGCTGGGATTTCAGCGAAGGTGAAGGGGTGGGGAGACGGACTTGAGGGGGAGAGGGGAAGCGCGGGTGTTGGGAGGTCGTGAGTGCTTGGTAAGGCATCACTGTGGTCGTTGTGATCGTCATCGTCGTCGTCTTCGTGATCGGAACGAGAGGCAGACGATGAAAGAGGATCAGCTGAGCTCTGAGGAGGATTGCTTCGGAAGGGATGATCTTCACCGTCTATTGCCGTGGACGGTGAAGAATGTAGAGATGAAGTCGGTGCTAGAACGATATCGTCGCCACTAGAGTCTCCAGACGATGAGATAACCGTGGCAGGTTCCCGCCAAACATTCCAAAGATGATGCTCAGTTGAGGGACTCGCTACATCTTCATTCAATTGCAAATGTGAAATACTCCTAAGTCGTGCATCCACATCATCCAATGCCGATAATGATAGAGGAGTGCCTGTAACATCTCGACGGTGGTGAGAGGTATACGACACATCAGCAGTATTAGTTTGAGGGGAGCTATCGACACTCGGATAAAGATCTGTACGCCTCCTTCCACTGTTCCTTCGTGGAATAACAATAGACCGGAGCATTTGTATCGGATGGCGAAGACTAAGGTGACCTTCGCTATTGGTTCGTTGCAGCGATTCTGGCACCATCCATTCCGACAAATGCTGCTCGCTAGGTGATACTACGTTTCTGGCTTCTGATACACAAACAGACCTCGTCGAATTTGTCGATTGTGCCCGTTCGTTCCGCAATCGTGAGGTAGAGACTGATCCCTGCGGTATGAGGCTATCCTCGGATCCGGCTTCGTAGCCGGAGTCATAGTCTGTAAGCGTGCTTTGGGAATCAAAAAGCGTGACGCTACTTCTCCAGCGCACAGTAGGATCCGCGAGTGTGACGCTACTTGATGAGCTGTGGAGTGATGGTGAACTCAGTAAAGAATTGATATTAGCGTGACGATTGGTACCGTCGAGTCCTGAGAGATCGTTCTCGTTGTCATGGCGTGAATTTGTTGTCACAAGCTCTGGCACACGCAGGTGCCCAGGTCGAGGGCGTCGACGAAGTGATGGCGTTTGTGTTACGCGTTCACGCATCACAGTGGTTTCTGAGGACGAAGTCGCAGGCATCGACGGATGAGTTTCTGGTGCGGCGTCAATTGACTGTGAACTCCTAAGTAAGTCCCTGCAGGCTCTAGCGATGCTTGTTCTCCTGCTTGGTCTGTTTTTGGTATGACTGTTCTTTCCATTGGGTGTTTGCGACATGGTTTAAAGCAAATCTGAAAAGGCTTTTGTGTTGTGAACGACCTCGATCAAGAGTGCGGTGCTGTTTGAATATGGAGGGATAATCACTGAATTGAAACTGTAGATTATTGGTACTTATAGATTCTCACTGTTTGCTTGATGAGCTTTCACGATGCAAAGCTAGGAGCGGAGCTGCGTGACTCACATGAGAGGTCATGATCTACAAACTCGTGCGCATGTCTGCGTTTGTGCTGTGTAGTTCCCGTGATATCTACTGCATACTGTTCGTACTCGAACAATCAAGCCGCTCTTTATACTTCGCAAGATCGATAAGCTGTAGCAGAAAGACAGCGCTGCAGCTGCATCTCACGCTTTCGTCAGACATTGAGTTTGGTAGCAAGTTGCAGGACATGGACGGAAGACCCAGCGTAGCTTTCATGCTTCCTCAAGCTCACTCAACCAAGGAATCGTTTTCTGTGCTCCTGCTCTTTCCACGGTCTTTGCCGAGGCTTGTATGGCAAACGCTATAGCCTCGTCCATGACCTCTTCAGGAAGCTGGTCATGGGCTGGAGTCGATCGAGGACCGGGCTTTGATTGGGCAATGTAAGAGGCGATACGCACGGCGTAGGCTCCGATGAATGTGTCGCCTGCCGCCGTGGTGTCGACAACTGTAGCCTTCTTAGCTGGCAGCAAGGTTCCTTTTCCTGCCGTCGACTGAGTCTGGTAGAAAACTCCTTCACCTCCGAGAGTGATGATGACGTTGCTCACGCCTTCGGACATGAAGATTGCCGCAATTGAAGCAAGATCGGCTGCAGCTGTGACAGAGTCTTCTGGAAGATCTAAGAGAGTCGCTGCCTCACTTGCATTCACAATAAGTGAGCCGATCTCTGGATAAGTAGGTTTTGGGAACTTGGCCGCTGGTGCAGGATTGAAGATAACATGGGCTCCGTCCAGATTCGCCTTGCCAATATGATTGAGTACCTGGCAGCCATTAGACTTGATAGGCGCACAATTGACATGTCATGATAGAGCTCTATGAATTCAATATTGACATCAATGATAGCCTGGATCTTCTGATGCCTGCTAAGAACAACATCGCCAGACAGTCATCGATCTTGATCTCTAGTTCGCGATACTGACCTCAACGGCATCTGCACTAGAACAGCCAAGAAGAACAGGCACTGAGCTGGCAGCCTCATCGTACTGGGGTCCTAGCTTACCAGATCCATAGGGGTTTCGAGCTGGAAAATTGCAACGTCCCCATAATCAACCTTACTGTACTCCAGTGCGAAGTTCGCTCCTGCAGTGACGAGAATGCGATTCTCTCCTGTTGATTCCTCAACCAGAATCGTCGCAGTTCCCGTCTCCTGGCCTTCAAGCACCTGCACACCTTGCATATCAATCCCATCCTCTTCCATGCTCTTTACCACCTGGGGACCAAACACATCTCTCCCCACAGCTCCGATCATGCGAACGGAAGTGTTGGTTTCAGATTTCAGAGTGTCTTTGGATCGTGATAATCTCGCCGCTGCGACAGCTTGGTTTGCTCCTTTGCCGCCCCAGCCAACTTCAAACGCTTTCGCTTGGACCGTCTCACCGGCACTCGGAACTCGTTCGGCTCTGGTGACCATGTCCACATTGAGCGAACCGATGACTGTGATGTTGGGCATGTTTGATTGATTTCTGATTGATTGATTGATTGATTGATTCTCTGATTGTTCTTTTGGTCGCTGGTGACAGCTTTCAAATGGCCCGGTATGCTATCAAAAGACTCTTCAATGAGAAGAGTTTTGCAGATGGAGAAGAAGAATCAAGTTTTGTGTTGTTTGGTCCACAAGAAAAGGCCCACAATGACCTGAGATCGTCGGCCTGGAGCACTTGGAGGGTCGCGTCAAACTCCGCGACTTCACCATTTGTCAATCGCGACCGCAATGGAACATGCCATTGACGACGAAATCACGTCCATCAACTCAATCTATGGGGATGATACGTTGTTGCTAGTCAACCACGCCCCCGTAACCTGCACATTGCGTCTGCCATCGTCAATCGTCCTGCGCCTCGAATTCCCAGAAGATTACCCGGATGCTCCTCCCTCGATACTTGGCACCGAGACTGTTGGAGACACCAAAGGGGCTGGAAAGAGAGTATTGGATTTGTCAAGAGACGTACTGGCCAAGGTTTACCGCCCAGGAGAAGCATGCGTCTACGATTTGCTCGAGGACGAGGACTTAAAGGACTATGGCGAGGGACAACATGTCAGTGAGACGGACCATAGTCCGGAAGAAGTCACGCTCACGATACAAGAAGACCTTGGTTCTGAGCCTCCATGGGCACTTTCTGCCACCATAACCGAGAAGAAGAGCGTATTCGTTGCACGAGCGGCACATGTAAAGTCAGTTGCTGAAGCAAAACAATACTACAATCATCTCCTTTCCACGGACAAGAAGGTAGCCAAAGCCTCTCACAATATGACGGCGTGGCGTATAAAGGGTCCTAATGAGACTACCTTCCAGGACTGCGACGATGATGGAGAGACGGCTGCCGGTGGTAGGATGCTGCATCTGATGCAGCTCATGGATGTGTGGGATGTCATGGTCATAGTTACGAGGTGGTATGGTGGGGTGCATCTTGGTCCTGATCGATTCAGGCTCATCAATACTGCTGCAAGAGACGCTCTGGTACAAGGTGGCTTTGCTCCAGCTGCCGATGCTGGAGGGAAGAAGAAAGGCAAGAAATGAATACCTTTTCGAATCGAGATTGAGCCTCAAAGGTTCTGGCACTCATATCTGGAGATGGCATAGAATGTGTCAACAGGTGTGTGCAGACTACCAACCACCTCAGATAATAAGTCGAGAGTATCGATATCTGACGGATCCTTGCAGGCGGTGACATCCCCAAGATACGACTCCCGCCGGTCTCCTCGACATCGTTGCCATCTCTATCTTCAAACAGCTGCGGAAGATCCAACCGCTCAAATAAGGTTCCTTGTTCAACCATCCACCTGAGCACAGTCGCTGCATCTACCAAGCCTCGCCGCCTCACCACACCATTGGTCGAGCGCCTTATGTCCTTCGGTGAAAGCCATCAGGTCAGATTATTTATAACCTTTTTTAAATGGCTTCGTGCAGGAGAGTGAAGATTGGAAGCACGATGGCAGATAAGAGCATTCTATCAACACTATAACGCTAGCTGCATCTAGCTGCGAGTGGAAGAAGAGAGAAATCGATCCCCATGGTTTGATTAGAATAAGAGCCAGCTGCGACGAACGCTTCATCACAGCAGCCAATGAAATTCACTTCAACTCTGCTTCGATTATTGAGCTCTTGTAGACATGGTGATACTGTAACGATCCTGTTGGGAAATTGCTTGGTTCTCCTCATTATCAATTGCTCATTTATCATAGCCCAAGATTTCAACCTGAATCACTCGCGTTAAGCAACGCCTATATACAGCCGTGGAGAGAAGTACTATCACAAAGGACCAGAGCAAATGTATCCTTCCAGTTCATCATCTTGAAGTAAATCCGATATAAAGATTCCCATGATATGTGAAAAACGCCCTATTCATAATACACTATGTCCTGAGTCTATGCCGCCAAAGCAGGACAATCTACGCCTCTGGCTACATATCAGATTTACTAATTTCCCGGTTGAACACCAGTCATGCTACGCTTCTCACGCCTACGCATAAGGCGCACCCGTCCCCAAAATAAAGCAGCATCACAATCCCACATCCTAAAATCATCCATATAAATACCATAATAAAAGTCATGATACACTTCTACCTCCCCTTCAATCCCCAACGCCATCTCTCCTCTTCCACAGCCGTCCTCTCACATGTGCACACGCCCATCCTCCCTCTCCTCGGCCAACCCTCCCAAGAATTGGCAGAGATAAGAAAATACACGATGGGAACAGCAGATCTCCGAGGATCTTTGAAAAGCTTGAAGCGCGTCTGGAGCAGGGGATAGATGGGTACAATAGCGATGATGTCTCGCAGTAGCACTGGCGATCGAGATAGGGTATGGGCAGGGCCCGCGGGCGTCGTTCCGGGCTGCGACGGAGCGGAAGCGGGTGCGGGGCTCTGTTTTTCTCGTGGGGGTTCTGTGGCCGAGATGGGCAGGGGGGTGGCGTGGTGATGTTTTGCAACTCAGTTTGAGGCATGCGGCTTGGATAATCTCTGGGAAGTAGAATCTTGAAGTCGTGAATTTAGTGAGGAGGTTGTGGTCGTAGGTTTGGTGGGATATATAGGGTTGATGGGTGTGGGTATGGACGCTGTAGGCTTGTAAAGTGAAATATCATTGATCATCAGCCTTTTCTACGAAACATCCTTTTGCTGGCGAAGAACCTTTGTAGACCTTCAGCGTGTTGGGCTCGTCCAAAGCGAAGAAAGATATTTGGTGTTGGAGTCCATCCAGCCTTATAAAAATGCCCGTTACTCGATCTCATCGAGTCAAACGCCCGCCAATGATAGCCTAGCCCCCAATCATTGGTCCAACCCCAGCTCGCAGACCCAGCTAAACGTACATTCGCTGCGGCAAGGACGGCTTCTCCGATTTCTTCCTCGCATCTAAGTCCTTTCTCAAGACGAAAGTGTAGGAATCTACCGGACGAGACAGCCTCAAGAACCTTGGAGAACGTGTAGCTCCTTGTCCTTCGTGGATTATGACGATCGATTGCTCTTTTCGACTCCACGCCATGACGTTCCTAGGTTAGTGGCTCCGTCGTGCAGGCGGAAAAAAATATGGTTGCCATGCGTGAGGCTGGCTTTCTGGTCTGTGTATATATTCTGACTCCTCGCGGCGATGATGAGAATCATGAGCAGTTGCAACAACTTCAACGACTGATAGCCACGAGCCTTTCCTGAGTTCTGCAATCACAGTTGGAAATTGTGTTCAGAGCTTCCACGTCTTTTTGTCTGTACTACATTATCCCTTGGCCCTGCGATCCCTCTTACACCATCACGAGGAGTGCATTCCAAAACCATGGGTTTGCTCAAGAAAATTGTAAGCCAAAGGGGTTCTATGAACAGGCGTTGAATCCTCTAACCATTCGACAGGAAGTCCACAACGACACCCCAGGACTCACAAGCAAACAACTATTCCTCACCAACCATGATCTCAAACCCGTCGAACCAGAACGTCGTCAATGGAAAGCCTGGAACTTCGTCGGTTTCTGGATCGCCGATTCCTTCAACATAAACACATGGATGATCGCCGCTTCATCCCTCGAAGTCGGTCTGTCCTGGTGGCAAGCCTGGATTTGCGTGTGGGTTGGCTACACCATCGCCGGGTTTTTCGTCGTCCTTACTTCGAGAATCGGTGCCCAGTATCACATCGGATTCCCAATTGTCAACAGATCTTCCTTCGGTATCTGGGGATCACTTTGGCCCGTCTTTAATCGAGCAGTCATGGCTTGTGTCTGGTATGGTGTTCAGGGTTGGATAGGTGGACAGTGTGTGTACTTGATGATTGCGAGTATCTGGCCGTCCTTTGGACAGCGAGAGTCTTTGACTAAGCCGGTTGCTCTTGGTGGCCAAGTCAACACCGTCATCTCATTCGTACTCTTCTGGCTTTTGTCCTTGCCGCTCATCTGGTTCCCGGTCCACAAGATTCGGCATCTTTTCACTGTCAAATCGATTGTGGCACCGATTGCGGGTATTGCCTTTCTCATCTGGGCGCTTGTTCGTGCAAAAGGAGCGGGCCCAATCATTCGTCAAGGCAATACGTCCCATGGATCCGAGTTGGCATGGGGAATTATTGGAGGCATCATGTCTGCGGGTAAGTTTGCTCTCGTGGGTTCTACGGTCGCCGAGCTAACACCATTTCTGCAGTTAGCAACTTTGCTACGCTCATCGTGAATGCACCTGATTTTTCTCGTTTTGCGGACAAGCCTAGCAGCGCCAAGTGGCCACAGTTGATAACAATCCCGATGGGCTTCGGATTGACATCCCTCATTGGTATCTTGGTCGGCTCATCTTCTGCAGTCATCTACCCAGACGTCGGAGCGACATGGAATCCGCTCGAACTTCTGCAGCGATTTATCACGAACAATGAACCCAATGGTGTCGGAAGTGCTGGCGCCCGTGCCGGGACATTCTTGATCGCCGCCGCATTTGTTCTTGCTCAGCTTGGGACCAATATTGCGGCCAACAGCATCAGCGCGGGCACTGACTTGACTGCTTTGATGCCCAAGTATTTGACCATTCGAAGGGGAGGCTACGTATGTGCCATCATCGGTATTGTGATCTGCCCGTGGCAGTTTCTGAGTTCCGCTTCAAACTTCACCACATACCTGTCGGCCTACTCTGTGTTCCTCAGCTCCATCGCGGGACCCATGATTTCTGATTAGTGAGTAGCGAGACCGCGGCGAAATGATTCATCGGCTAACGTCATCTCAGCTATTTCGTCCGAAAAGGATACCTCGAACTGAACAACCTCTACAACGCCGATGCTTCAGGTCCATACTACGGAGTCTGGGGCATCCAATGGCGCGGCTGGGTAGCCTACATCTGCGGCATCATGATCAACGTCGTCGGTTTCGCCGGAGCAGTTGGCACGCCCGTTCCGATCGGCGCTACTTACATCTATCGTCTCAACTTCTTCTCTGGATTCATCGTTTCAGCTGGTGTCTACTGGATTCTCTGCAAGGTTAAGCCAATCATGGCTGCCAATCCTACCGGCCACTGGTATGAAGTTGACGATGCCTTGCAAGGGCAGCCAGACGGCACACAGGGTTTCGAGGAAGGGCGGAGTACGTCCTTGGATGAGAGTGATGTCGAGAACATTAAGCAGAATTTCTATAACCCAGATCAAAAGAGGTCGGAGCGAACAAATGTTGGAGTTTAGTTGGGGAAATTCCTCGCGATTGATCTTGGGGGCGTTTTTTGTACTTTTATCAAAGCATTGCTGATCAATACCTACTAAATATTAAGAAAGTCAACAATCAGCCATTGGTACTTGAAATAGTCACCCAGTTCATTCAGACCATCTTCTGATCGATGCCAGGATGCAGAGTTCGCATGACTGTGCAACATCTAGCCACAAATATCATGATACAGTATTGCTAGATCTTAACTCCGAAGGCATTTTCATTCGTCTTTTCCTCTTCGTAATCACTTCCGGTTCAGCCTTGATGTTTTCTTGCAATCTGATGATTTTCTTTCAGACTTGTTCACTGGCCCGAAACATCCGCCCAAAGACGTCGGTCGGATTGATGCCGTTCTGATGCAGGTAAGATCGAGGATTTCTAGAGAGTCGTCTAAGTCACTAAAGATTTAGATTAGTGCAAGCTAGTATTGAATACTTCAGCGTCGGACTTCGAATGCAGTAGTCAGCAACTGCCATCTGCCCGTAGCGAAAGGCTAGACATTACGTGGCTCCTTTAGCACATTTGTGCGATCGTTGAATCGGCCCTCGTATACAACGATCGCTAAGGTATTATGCCTGGAGCCTTCTGGCATAACTTGTCTATCAGGATAACCATCCAATATAGGGGTGCCACCTCTCCGATTTTGCTCAGCTCGTCCCTACAACTCCTGCGTATCCCGTGGCGTGCATGCCATTACTTGCGCCTCTGCTCTCCACCTCTTTCACTGCGGCTTTCGATGTCTCTGATTGATGTGGTGGGATGAACAGTAGAAATCGTCGCAAGCCTCCGCTCTTCCACGCCCTCATCTTCAACCTCCATATCGTCGATGGATTCTCCGCTTGGAAGGTGTACCAGAGAGGCAATGATTACAGACGCAAAGATAGCCGACAAGTTTAACCGTGGAAGGCAGGGAAGGAGCCTGGCTTTATGTCACTAATCTGTCTCCCGTCGAGTCAATGGTGGCGCGTTAGAGCATGGGGAGTGCGATATCCTAAAGACTCACGGGTGAGGCGGTGATTCTGTCTTCTCGCATAGAAGCGCGTTCTTGGGTCGACGCGAATTGTCGAGATTTACGCGCTCAGACAATCTTTGCCTAATACAGAAGCCTCACGTGTGCCCATTCTTTTGTTAGGCTCTTCTCCCCGTCTCAAAGCACGCAAAAATACTAGACAGCTTCTAGAGTCGATTTAGACAGCGTATCAATGTACTTCAGTAATGTGGTTAGTTGTTGGGGAAATAGTTGCAAAATCCCTCCCCTTGAGCCCTACAAGCGAAACCCGAGGCACCTTCGAGTCGATGGACACGATTCGAGCATCGTATTCATCGTGTCATACCACAACCCGATGACGCTTCCCCTCTTCTCTCAAATTTCTTGCTCATCAATCGTATTCCAATGAGCTCTCGAATCCACAATCGATGAGTTAATAGATCTCGGAGCGCAAAATCACATAAAACCATCGGCATGCGAGCTTGAACACCGTGATCTTGAGGAGTCAAGAGGAACTCAGCACAGCAGAATCTCATCAGTCAGCCTCCATGGCAACTCCAACGCCCTTCCAGATCAATGTCTCAGACGATGATCTTGAACTTCTCCGCCAAAAGCTCGAACTCGCCCGTCTTCCCGATCAACCAGAAGGCTTCGACATACAACAAGGAGTCCCAGTTCCCCGAATGGTAGAACTGGTCGAATACTGGAAATCGACTTATCTACCAAATTGGCGACAAACGGAAGGAAAACTGAATCAGCTTCCCATGTTTACGCAGAATATTGACATGGGCGAATTCGGTGATCTCAGCATCCATTTCGTTCATCAAAGATCCGAGGCGAGAAACGCTATTCCATTATTGTTCGTACATGGTTGGCCTGGAAGCTTCTTGGAGGTTATAAAGTTGTTGCCTTTGTTGGCTGAAGAGGGGGATCATCAGTCTTTTCATGTGGTTTGTCCGAGTCTGCCAAATTATGGATTTAGTCAGGGAGTATCGAAGGTAGGCAATCTTTTTATATTCAGATCATTTACGGTTGAAGTCAAGGAAGTCCTCCCGATCGCCCCAATGCTGCCCCTCACACCTGATGGATTCCCGGAGGAAATTTTCGTTTAATAAGGCGTGAACTGAACAGAGTCTATGAGCTGGAATTATCTCATCACTAAACATACCCTCTAACAGTTTATAGCGAGGCTTTAGCTTAAAACACTATGGCGACGTCTGCAACAAACTGATGCTCTCCCTCGGCTACACCAAATACGTCGCCCAAGGCGGCGACTGGGGCTCAATGATCACCCGGATGATGGGCCGCTACCACTCCATTTCTCTCCGCGCCATCCACGTAAATCTCGCCGCCATAACTCCCTCCTCCCTCCTTACCGCTCCCCTCGTCCTCCTCAAATCCATCCTCTCTTTCCCCTTCTGGACGGCAGCGGAAAAGCAAGGTCTCAAGAATGGACAGGAGTACTCAAGCTCAGGAAATGCGTACTATAACATGCACCAGACGCGTCCCCAAACAGTGGCTTACTGTCTGTCCGACTCGCCTGTTGCGTTACTAGGTTGGATCTATGAGAAATTGGAGCACTGGACTGACGATTACCCATGGACGAATGATGAGATTTTGACATGGATCTCGATATACTGGTTTTCAACGGCCGGTCCTGGCGCTTCTGTACGCACCTACTTTGAAGCCACTGATTCCTCACCAGACTACGGAGGTGGCGCTACGAGAGATGCCGCGTTCTGGAAGTTCACGAATGTGCCATTGGGGATCACGCAGTTTCCCAAGGATATTGTCGGGATACCTAGGGCGTTTACGCAGATGCTTGGGAAGGTTGTGTTTCAGAATTGGGCGGAGGATGGAGGTCATTTTGCCGCCTGGGAGAGACCGCAGGTTCTTGCAGATGCTTTAAGGGAGATGTTCAAGGATGGGGGTCGGCCTTTTGGTATTGTTGGGGAAGGTGAAGGAAAAAAGGAGTTGTGATTGGGATGGCAAGTTACAACGGGTTTCGGAGTGGCACGAACCCTCATCTAGCTGTTTACCATCAGCAGTACTGTCTCCATTCCCGGGTGTCTGCTACGTGTTTCATATGACAGGGACATATTGATCGGCAGATCGAGTGCAAGTGTTTGTCCGGATACTACTCAACAACGGAAAATGAGTCCCAAAATCATAAGCGCTAAGTTCGTGCTACATGGTTCGAGGAAAGCGAAGCGTGAATATGATAACAGAGAGTGTGCAAAAAGATGGGATGGGACGAGAAAGGGGTGATGAGAGAAGTGCGTGTAGAGGATGCTTTAGACTATTGAAAGTTCCTGCCTTGTTTTTAAGTAGTGTACGCCTCTGAGGAGATCAAGAAATCCAACAACATCTTCGAGGAGTTCTCCTCGAGCCTGACATTGCGTGTATTCCGGCACTTAACGCCAAATTAAATTTATCAACTCGCGCATCGCATCGCTGTTTAAGGTGTGGCCGAACGTTTTGTCGAAATCTCGTCGGATCGGCGTGCGTAATATCGCGAGAGAATTATATATAGAGCCCCAAGAAATCCCTAGCATTGTACGGCAAACGCTGAGGGAGCGAAAAACTTTTGTGCTCGACTGTTGCGAGCAAGCTTGCCTAAAGTAGTAATAATGTGGGTCCGTGGTCTCCCCGCGTGTTTGTTTTGTAGGCAGAGGAATCGCGACACACGAAATAAGGGAAGGAGAATTGACGCGCCGCTAACCTCGATGTATTATCTTTTGATTCCGCCAGAATAATCTTTAATACCTAACCACCCCTCCTCAATTCCAGGACCATGGAGCAATACCTGCGCGAATGGAAGAAGAATGCGTTGAACAAGAATCAGCATGAGGCCGCTATTTTCATCGGCGACAAGCTGCTCGCCCTTACCAGTACGTCGATATGACCATTCCTCTATCTTGGTACTGATGCTCATACTCCAGATAGTGATGCCGATGCCTTTTGGCTCGCCCAAGTTCACTTTTCCACTGGCAACTACACTCGCGCTCAAAGCTTCCTACAACGAGCAGACCTCGCTGCCAGAGACGCCTCCGCCAGATACCTTGCCGCTCTATGTCTGATACGTCAGTCGAAGTTCGAGGATGCACTCACTCTACTGGGAGACGTCAACCCTACACAATACATCAAAGCACCGGGAAGTGCGCGCCGGAAACTGCAACATGGTGGACGCAATGGCGTAGCAAGAGATGGTAAGGCTTTACAACGAACGGATCGGACGGATGATCGCATGCGGGAAGACGTGGCCACCATCAGAGCAGAGGCTGCCATGTGCTATCTACGTGGAGTCTGCCATGCCAAACAGAATGCCTTCGATCGTGCAAAGGAGTGCTACAAAGTTGCCGTCCGGATCGACGTGCAATGCTTCGAGGCGTTCGATGCTTTGATGAAGAATTCTCTCATGACGCCAGCAGAAGAATGGGACTTTCTCCAATCTTTGGACTTCGACACAATTGTTGTAGGAGACGGCACTGATGCCTCAGAATCACAAGAAGCTGCCGAGTTCACAAAATTACTTTACACCACGCGTCTGGGCAAATACGGACACAAAGATGAGTTTGCAGAGGCGATAGAGACCCTCTCGACACATTACAGGCTCGCTAGTAATCCGGATATTGCTCTGTCGAAAGCCACGCACTTCTTCACACAATGTCGCTTCCGTGAAGCCCTGGAACTCACAACGTCGATACTGGACCAGGACCCGCATAACTTCCCTACGATGCCTATACACCTGGCATGTTTATACGAGCTTGGCCAAAAGAACCTTTTATACCTCATCTCCCACAAACTTGCCGATTCCCATCCCGACGAACCATGTACATACCTCGCCATCGGAGTCTACTACCTTTCTATAAATCAGATCGCCTCCGCGCGCCGCTTCTTCTCCAAAGCCTCGATTTTAGACCCTCATTTCGGACCTGCGTGGATAGGCTTCGCGCACACCTTTGCCCACGAAGGCGAACACGACCAAGCTATCTCAGCTTACTCGACCGCAACAAGACTCTTTCAGGGAACTCATCTCCCCAACATGTTTCTGGGGATGCAGAATCTGCAATTGGGAAATCTGAAGCTGGCGCATGATTACTTGACGGTGTCCTATGGTTTATGTAGCGAGGATCCTCTGCTTCTGAATGAGATGGGAGTTGTCTTTTATCAGGAGGGAGACTTGCATCAAGCGATCAAAGCCTTTTCGACAGCCTTGCAGGTCTCGGCCGATGTTGGTTCTTCGGCGTCAACCTGGGTGAGCACGAGAGCGAATCTAGGACATGCGCGAAGGAGACTTGGACAGCTTCCTGAAGCACTCGAAGAGTTCAACCAAGTCCTTCGCGAGGGCGGCAAGGATGCGGCGACGTTTTCGGCGAAAGGACTGGTCTTGATGGAGATGAATAATATCAAGGATGCTTTGATTGCGCTGCATGAGGCGCTTGCGCTTGCGCCGCAGGACCCTGTTGCGACTGACTTGTTGACGCGGGCGATGGCAGCTATGGAGGAGGAACCGCCATTGTATGAAGGTTTGGATAGGGAGTTCGATCAGAGGGTGGAGGAGATTAAAGTTTCGAGTTTGAGGGGTAGGAGGGGGAAGGTCAGGAGGTTGAGAGGTAAACAGGCGGAAGTGGTGCACAGTCATGTTGGCGAGGGGGAGAGTATGCTTCTTGATGAGGACGATGGGGTGTGAGGCTCTTTCGGTTGAACTTTGGGTAGCAGTATCGGTGATCCTGGGTGCATTCGGTATCGGTTGCATTGCGTGGTGTTCGGTGCCGTCACTGTAGGGAAATGTGTTCTCATCAACGAATGTTAAAGACGAAGATGCGAAATGAACCTGCCAACTTCGACAAGAACGTCTTGAATCGAGGGAAGGCAGTGATGAACAGAGCTGAAGCGAGTTCTCTATACCGATTCGTGATATTCTTCATCTATGCGGTCAAGGTTGGTGGTTCCTGCGCGGGAAGTCAACTTGGTCATTCTGCCCCTGAATCTAGGCAAGGTTGGCAAAGGTCAAGGCATTGAATCTGTGGGGATTAGCGTTTTGAAAGTCTGTCTGATTGGTGAGCTGCAACGACTGTAACAAAATAAGAGAGTCAAGCGCAGCCCTGGTGCATGGAGTAAAACGAGCCTCGAAGAACCACACATGTAGGGCGATAATTTTCCTATATAGTAGCAACGCCTCGACTTGGAAAACCTCTGTCGAAAGAGCTGAACTCTCAGAAGAAGACCCAAGTAAAGGGCGAGGGAGGGTTTACCCTATCCTCGTGATTCCAAATCTTGCGTTTGCGAAAATATGGAATTCCTCTTAGCCCTGATTTGTCTGTCGTGTTTTTCGGCTGTGGCCCGCGCTGCTTGCCAGGCAATGTAAGTTTCTCCCAACTCTTTCTGTCTTCAATCTTGCTAATAATGAAAGCCCCGGTGGAAAATACTCGGTGTGTCACTGCGACGATCAACGGCTGGGTATGTGATTCTGTCAATCCTACATGGGTTCGTCTAATTGCCTTATTAGGTGAATGTTATGGAATGAGAGATGGCTTCTGTATTACCAATAGTTTGATTCAGCCGTGTCCTCAGAAAGAGGTGATTTTGTCAGTTCTTCCTCGAGCCTAATGTTTTTCATGGAGAAAGGGAAGGCTAACTGCGTTGAATGTAGGGAAGGTCATCCTGAGGAAAATCTCAAGCCCGGAGCAAGGAGGAGATGAATAGACATGAATGCGCGAACAAGCGTCCGAACAGTTGGTTCAAGGAACTCTAGCCCAGCATGTGTACAAAGTCGAGGGTGTTACGGGTACGGAGATGGTAAATACGACTTCAGCAGACCGATCTAGTGTTTGGAAATAAACTACAATGGTGCGTGGGCTTGAACAGATTTGCTCTTCACTGCAATTCAATGTGGAATGACTGTCATCATCACCGAGCAATCATGTCCTGGTGGATGGTTGAGGGTCCGCTGGGAGCAACCATTTGATGGATTATAGGGGTTCATTCGCGGGGCGCGTCATCTTAAGATTTCATCAGGTCATACGTGGCCAAAGACGGTCCGCTGTACGCTGTGTTAGCAGTCTGTTGGACGGCAGCATTGTTGTTGTACGGGCGTCTAAAGCATCGTTTCAGAAGGAACAACTGGTTTGAGTGTGTTTCCTCAAAGTCGGAACTAGGAAAGAGCATAGTTTTTTGTCATCATAAGATGCTTTTGGAAAGAAAGACGAGGGAAATTCTTACCCAGGTTTATTATCCGAAGTCGATCCAATATCCTCAGATTTCATGGTTTCGACAGAGACACGAAGAACATGGAGCCCCGAAATATACAATGCTAAAGTCTCAGTGATCTCTGAGTGAGAGATGCTAGGGATTTTGCATTGGTTATCAATCTAGACTTCGGGAACGCAGTCGAAGACAGTGAGTGACTTCGGCATCGACAAGGACAGCGAGACGACGCATGGATGGACCAACCATACCACAGTGATCGAAGCTTAAGAGATGGCGGAAGATGAAAGTGGGTAGATTTTTGGGATTCAAGTGAGGTGATGAATTTTGGGAAACACGGTGAAAGAGATGGGAGCAAGAAAGGAATGAACTAACCAAGGGGGTCCACCTCATCACGAGACTTTTGAGGTCAGTGAGCCAATCACAACGCTCTGTTCCGCAGTTTTTTCGAATGAGAGCGCTTTGATCAGCTTGAGGCCCGCTTATGGCTTGTTCGGCCTGAGGCACAGTCGAGCTTGGACCAGGCTCGTCGTCCATATATACTCGTCGCTCCTCCGCACCACTTCGCAACTCATTCTAGTGCACGGGCATACGCGTGGCAGTGAAGATTCGTCTGAGCCCGTGTTATTGCTAGTTGAAAACTACATACATGACCACTTCTCTTGGTCCTCGGATCGGGAGGGAATTTTTGTCACCCATTGTCTCGTTGAGACTGCTTCTTTTCATTGATACTCTCATCTGCGGATGGGAGATTGAAGAAGAGACTGGTTATGGCAGCAGAGAGGACGACTTCTGCAGGAGGACTCGGCGCAAGTGATGGTGCTGAACCTGTATGCTACGCAAGTAATGGTCCTGAAGCTGCATCCCAGAGTTGCTGTAACTTGCTAAGAATAAAGTCGCGAAGATGAAGTGAGGATCTACGACTCCCTCACACCATCATCATCATCATGGCACCACCCAAAGTCCTCGTCACTGGTGGTATGCTTGTATCTGAGAAAGGCACACTATCTCGTCTAGCTAATACTTAACAGCAAGCGGCCTTCTCGGACGCGAGGTGGCCAAGTCTTTCGAGTATGCCCACTGGGATGTTGTTGGAACTGGCTTGACCCGGCCGAAGCCCCCTGCTGTTGTCAAGCTCGACTTGCTCAATGGAGAGGAAATCAAAAGAGTCCTAGATGAAGAGAAGTCCGTTTGATAGCTTGCCTATTTTGAAAGCTTGATGAACTGACCGTCGAGTGAGCTTCTAGGCCCGATGTCATAGTCCACTGTAGGTCTACACTGCTCGACAAACATCCAGTACTTCTTTGTGAAATCTTCTGCGCTACGAGCTTTCTCTCTTGTACCAGAAGTTTTAAACGCTGAGGAATACTAAGCTTACTCCACAACAGGTGCAGCAAACCGCTTTCCAGATTCCTGTACCAAAGACCCGGACGCAGCCAGAGCTATCAACGTAGCCTCCACAGCAACACTTGCCTCCGAAGCCTACGAACGATCGATCGTCCTCATATACATAAGCACCGATTACGTCTTCTCGGGAAAGCCAGGTGAGGCACCTTACACCACTTCCTCTGCAACCGGGCCACCAAATGTGTACGGCGAGACGAAGCTAGAGGGTGAGCAAGCTGTGCTCGAAGCTACAAAGGATACGGACAAGGGCATTCTAGGAGTGGTGCTGCGCGTACCTGTACTATACGGACGCCCCGAGGCAAATGATACTGCACCAAGTGCAGTCTATGCTATTGTAGAGGCAGTAAGAAAGGCAGAAAAACTCCAAGACAACGAAGCGAAGGTCAAAGTAGACGACTACGGCATACGCTTTCCCACAGCGACCGAAGACGTCGGACGTGTCTGCGTAGATATCGCGAAGCTTTACTCCGAGCAAGCAAAGGCTGGTTCTCCGAAGAAAGACCTGCCACGCATTCTTCAATTCTCATCCTCAGACAAATACACCAAATATGATATGGCCAAAGTATTCGCAGACATCTTGGGTCTACCAACAGACAACCTTGAGGCTTGGGATCCAACCAAAGACGATGAAGAAGCGAAATCTACAACAGTGCGACCGTACAATACACAACTGGACACAAGCGCACTGAAAGATCTAGGCATCAGCACTGCATCCTTAAACTTCGTCGCTTGGTGGTAAGTCTTCACCTCCAAGATTCCTCCCTGCTCGGCTGCGTTTCAAACTATTTGCCCAAGCTTTCAAGTGCAACTCATTGATGCCCAGTCGCTCGCTGCACACCAGGCGCTCGCTTTTGAAGGCATAGCTGCTTGTGCAAGTGGCGGTGTTCGTAGCGTACCACATTTTCTTTGCACACACCTCCTTTGCTGAGCGCGTTGGCAAGATTTTGAAACCACCCTACGCATCGCCATCAAAGTATGTATTTGGGGTGCATGTGGAGCTAACAAGTGGTTGCGCATGCAGGAGACGGGAGCTCAAGGCGTTTCGGCACTGATCCAAATCGCGCGCGCGCGTCCCTCCTCGACCAGTCAATCCAAAGACCCTTCATTTCTCGCGACCACCACCCTCTTGCCCTTCTAGACCACGACAATCGGCGCGGAAGTTGAAAGAAAGCCTGAACATGTTCCTTCGCGCGGAGAAAATGAGATGTCGTTGCCGTTCGTTTGAAGCCATGAAACTTGTTCAAAAAAAACGTCATCCAACGATGAGGCGCAGGAAGCATCTTCTTCTGTTTCCATCTATCAATAGCACGTAATCTCATCGAATCCGCTCCGGAACCATAAGAACTCCAGCAATACCACATGTTGAACAAAACCAAACAAAACAAAACCAACCCATTCATAATCAATGAAGTGAGACTTCGCACAGACGCAGCATGTAACAACAAAACCATCCCATAGCAAACAAAAAAAATTCAATCCAGAAGCTTCACAAACGATAGCGTGCGCGTGGTCCCAAATAGTCCTCAACCCCTCCAATAATTTCATCACCAGTAGTAAATTCAGGTGGTCCGCGAAAATCCCCCGAGATATCACCCGGACCGTTGCACTGTGGCGCGCAGTCTTCTCCTTGTTTTCCTTTTTTTTTTCCCCAAATAATGGGGGGGTCCCGTCAACAAACGGATGTAACGGACCATCAAACGGGCTCATCGGCTTTCCGGCACACCTTTGAAGATCTTAATTGCTGATTTTCGTTGACACCGCTGAAGGACGAAAGATCCCTGTTCGCCGGATACGTGATAGCGGGTGGGATGGATGAATGGATGGAGGGGTGGCTGATGCACACGGGTGGATGTACGGAGTAACCGAATGGGGTAGGTAGGCGAGCGGGTTTCTGAGGCGACTCTGTTTTTTTGGGAAGCATGGGGCGCGAGGTGCGCTATGAGTGTGTGTGATGGGGTTATGAGGTCATGCATCGAGAAGGGAAGTGCTTCAATCGTGTTGATGGCGAAGACGAGAAGTAATGGAGGATACGACGAATATTTGATGAATCAATATACATTGATATTCTAGCAGTGATGGCACAACAGCTTAGTGATGAAGGCCTAAACGCACTCCTTTTCCAGCCCACCAAAATGCAGAAGAAATTGCTGCCAAGGTACGAAATTGTTCAAACGCCAGAAAATGCCATGCGCGATGTGTATCTCCTCCAGCCCGGCCCAACCCAAGAAGAAGAAGAAAAACCCCAAATCATTCAGACCAAAAATTGTCGAGGCTGCCCGACCCTACAACGAAGCGAAGGAATGAAGAGTCCCAGACCCACGAAGAAAAAGAAAGAAGCAACATATGTCGTTTACAAATGTACAAAGGTTTTGGAGATCATGAAGATGGCAAAGGCACTTGATTTAAAAGCTGCCGTCCGCATATCGGCGGTGTACATTTCGGATGTGATTCCTCCTCTTCTGGTGGGCAACGGTGTGAACAACTGCACCGTTGGTGCAATCGGTACCGGCGGACATCTTCATCGGTGTTGCGCAGCCGAAAGCGCACATGCCGAAGGTTGAAGCATCGATGCAGTAGAATCCTGATGCTGTGCAGGTTACCTGACCACTTTGACATGATCCAGAGGTTGCTGGAGATGAAGCTGGAGATGAAGCTGCTGGTGAAGCGGCTGCTTGAGTGGCTGCTACTGGAGATGCAGCAGTGACGAAGGTGGTCGCAGCGAATGAAGTAGCGGTTGGGGCTGCGTCGCTTGCAACGACTGAACCGGCGCCTGGGGCGAAAATACCGCCTGGGTTGCTGGCCTTGGGTGTAGCGGCGGATTTGGTGGCAGCTCCAACGCCAGTGTATTGGCCATCATTCGCTGCGGAGGAAGTGGCAGGGACAGAGGCTGAGGCAGCCGGAGCGCCAGCGGCTGGAGTGGTGTATGAGCCTGTACCGGAACCCGCGCTGGAAGCTGGAGAAGCACTGCCAGAGCCAGAGCCAGAGCCTGAGCCAGAGCCTGAGCCTGAGCCTGAGCCCGAGCCCGCGGCGCAGTTTCCAGCAGGTGCCTTGAGAGGGAAGTTCAAGGGAGATTCGGTCACGACATTTGATCCAGGGTTTGGGAAGTCGATGTTCGTGCTTTCAGACGTTGCGCACTGGTTAATGCTAGCGAGGTTGGCAACGAACATCGATGGCAAAGACCCCATAGAGCCTGAACCGCCAGAGACAGAAACCTTGGCGCAGTTCATGTACATTTCGCGATTTCCGACGTTGTTGAACCAGGTCCATGCCAATACCGCATTACCATTGGTGACCTCAGCTGGAACTTTGAAGTTGAGAGCATTAACACAGCCTGGAGCGTTGGTCCCATCGCACATGGCAGCGGAGTTGAGGTTGCCCTTGGCGTCAGTTGGGCAGCCACCAAGGAAGCTCTGAATGACCTTCCAATTGGCCGGGTCTTTGAGCTTAGCGGCATCAGTTTCGTATGTCAAAGAAATTTGGCAAGATCCTCCACCGTGAACTGCTGTATTGGCGCCGCCACCAAGTTCGTATTTCAGGTTGAAATTCGAGCCTGCAGTCAATGGAGTGACAGACCCTTGGGTGACATCGGCGCCGTGGCATGGGAAGTTAGATCCGGAAGGGTCGAGGGGGTCCTTGATGGCGTTGCCAGGAATCGGTTCTGGCGATTTGATGAAGAAGTGGGCGTTCGCTGATGCGAAAAGTGTGGCCACAATGGCGGATGTGAAGTATGTGCTGTACATCTTGTAGAGACTGTAATTCGCGAAGCTTTGAAGCGTAGTTGGATTCGACGTGATCGTAGACCGGCTAACGAGACGAAATGGTGTTGATGATGTTGGGTATCTTGGAGTATGAATCTGGCAACTTTCGTACTGATTTCGTGATGAAATGTTGATATCGACAAGGAAGGTATTGTTCAGGATGCTTCACAGAAGATCAAAGGATGGTAATGCAATGCCACAGGCAAGCTAAGGACGAACAAGGAAGTAATGAAAGAACACTAGGACTGGCCTGAAGTGAGATGTCAATCGAAATGATGATGAGTGGAAACAATTCCAAGAAGGAGACAGGAGAACATTTATAAGATCCGGCAGGGAGCCTCCTGAAAGACTAGAGAGAAAGGAAACGAAGATCAAGCTTTGTGTTTGTTCACTTGCATCTGCATAGCAGCAAGGCGTTGGGTCAGCCACAGCGGAAAGGTGGAGCAGCCAGAGGATGGCTAGACCAACCTTGGCTGAATCTGCTGGGATGCTAGAACCAGAGTCCGCTGGATGTTTGGCCTCATCTTTGATCCGTCCAGTCAGGATGCTGGGAGATGCTTTGGCAGTTCACTCAGTGCGACCTTGAGTCAATCCCAGGTATATACGGGAGGCGCAGGGAAGAAGATCGGAAAAGCGGGATGTGCGCAGCTGAGCCTATGCAAAAGCCCAGATTGGCTGACAGGAATTAGAAAGGGTGCGTTTCGAAACACTTGAGCTGGAAGCCCACGAGTATGTGGAGTTCAGGAGGAAAAAAGGACTCAGGGAAGAGGCAACGGAAATGGATGCTCCCATGTCGCTGGCCCCTGGCCCCTCGGCGTGGCGCACCGAGATGCAGGAACCCAAACGATCATCAGCAGATGATAGGCTTGAGGCTCAAGGTCACATTTGAGGCCAAACACCAATCGGAGACGGCGACCTTGCATCCTCTTCATTCTCAGCGCGAGCAGTCTCAACGCTCAGCTAGCAGAGCGTCGTCGCTTGCTGGGTCATTGCCATGATTCACCGACGGGTACTGGGACATCGTGGAGTTTGTCGAAGCCAGTCGTCTTCACGGGTGGCAGTGGCTTGCTCGGTTGTTGCAGCCTGAAACAGTAGACTTCTGTCACGATTCGCCTCTGCATAGCGCAGGTGCTGGTGGTGCTGGTGGTGCTGGTGGTGCTGCTGCTGCTGCTCAGGGGACTAGAATGCGGCCAGAGGGTAAAGCGGTCAAGCGGGAGGCTGCGACTACACGTTACGTGATCTTTTGTGTCTTCGGCCACGATAGGTAGCGCCGGGCAGACTGCAGAGCGTCTGCGCGCATAGCTGCAACTGTGTGTGTTCCGAATGCGCAACTTGGTCCAGCGATCTGTGGCCACACGAGGGATGTGCGGCCAGCGGAGAGGAGGAGATGGACGGATACCTTCATTATGCGAATGGCGCTGTCCAGACCACCCATCGTGAGGTTGCCTGAGTACCCGGAGACGGGGTTTCATGTCCATCTCAGAGCGTCGACGTCGACCTTCTGTTTGCGTCCGTCTGTCCGCCATGGCGAGAATGAGAAGTCGTGGGCTTGTGGATGCGGAATGAATTGTCGCTATCGATAGCCGAGACAGACCATCGCAGCCTGCTGCACTCTGCAATGTCCGGGACAGGCGGTGTCCAGTGTCACAGCCGGATGTGTCCGCTGCTGGAAAGTTGTTGGTGAAGCACAGAGTGCATGCGCCACAAATTGTGCACCGTGAACCGTGCCTGCGAAGCCCGATTCGTGACCCGGCCCCTGCCATGGCCGATTGACCAGCCTTGCGTCCCATGAGTTATTCGTGGGGTAGATGGCGTCGTTGTAATCGATAATAGATTCGCAAGCTGGTGGTGGGTCTAGAGGTAAGGGATAGATTTCACAAGGGTTTTCCACATTTAGAACCCATTCTTTTGCTTCTTTGTCATAGGATTGAACATTCACAACAAGAGTGGCGAGAGCCTTCCTGAATCATTACACATTTCCTTTCTCATTGTTCCTTTTCCTGTTCCTCTGGTTTAATTTTGTTATTTGTGTATGCATCATTGCCGCTCTCTAACTTTGGTCTACATTGACTACATCCACCCTCCTTCTCTGACCTTCCCAGACTTCCATTGGGCAAATCTGGACATCCACTCGTTTTGCGTGCTTCCTCTGCTATCGCCCGGGTTTCCGCGCTTCAGCCCACGCGTCTTCATCAGAGGCGCCAGGAAAGGGTATTTCTCAACACCAATATGGGTCTTACCATCAGTCCCGATGAACGTTCCAAAGCCGTAGTGAGAGCCTAGACTCGCCACATGTTCTCCGAGCTCGATCTTTGTCAATTCTGCGGTACCGCGGAAGTCCGTAATGGCGTGGCTGGCAGCAAAAAATGCTATGATTGACGCGATGCTTGTCGGCATACGACAAAGAATTTTCCAAGGACGCTGCAAGTATAAAACAATGGTGACTATAATGTAAAGGAGCAATATCGTTTCGGCAGCGATGAACATTGGCTTGGACATAAAGATGCGAATAGTGGGCTGCACCATGTAGCCTTGCAGCGATCTTACTTCACTATCCTTTGGCTTTAAAAGTACGTCCATATTGCGACCGACGAGTGTGGCAAAGAGTTGGGAATACAATGCAGCCAAGGGTGGAATGATGTTATCCATCGCCGGAGGAGGAGAATTCGGGTCGAGGTGGGTGCTGCTATTGGTTGCCTGCTCTATCAAATAATTGACGAAGTCCGATGGCAGAGAGTCGTTATGCCATAGGTTCCCGGCGTCAAGTATGATTTGATTTGTTTGTCCAATTAAATCAGACGGAGTGGTGGACAAGATTTCTGTCCAGCCGTCAGTGGACAGGTTCTGGGAGTAGACATGTTCGACATGGCCATCAAGGCCAACAAGGACGTCGGCAGTTCCGGTAAGCAACGTCGAGCGGCAGATGGCGATGGTTTCTTGGTGCGACGCGATGATCTGGGGAACGGCTTCTCCGGTCTCATTTGCTGTGAGAACGCCATTGGTGATCGCTGACCGAATCCACCCAGCAGCAAAATGCTCTCTACAGAGTTGTGCATCTGACATCAACGCGTTTTTGAGGCCATCCAGGGCATATAAGAATTCGTATGCTGATGGTCCCGTCGGGCTGCCCAAGAGTAGATTACTGCCTTCCGCTACACCTTTTGGGACGCACATGATTTCTTTTTCTCCTGCCACCAGACTCACAGTCAGGTTTCCTGATGAGAGTATGGAGTAGGAGGTCAGAAACTTCCGATTTCCAATCACGTCGAATCGAGACCTTGCAGATATGGGTTCACATGCGACTCGAGCCCCTATTGCCGGGGTGACAGCTCGGAGCTGTGGACTGCCGCTGTCATATTTGGAAGCTATCTCGAATGGGAAATAAAAATGATTGCTGTCAGTCCAAGGGGGCAGTGGCGTATTTGCTGTGCGATTCGAATTCGCGATGTATAGAGGTTCCAATAAGAGTCCATTGTTTGTCAGCCTTGATTGTCCCTTTGCTGCCACAAAGGGTGCTGCTGCTCCATCGAGCGGAAGAAATTGGGTTTGATATCTTGGTGTGAGTGAAGCCGGGGTCATGAGGCTGACAGTGTTCTCGAAGAACAAGCCGCTCAAAGCAACAGCAAGGCCGTTCGCAAGTAAGGCCATCGTGCATACAGTCCCGAGAAGTATGTTGCCGTTGGACCAAGCCTTCACAATTGCCATCTGAGGAGGCAACGAGGAGTACTCAACGTTAAGTGAGCCATCGCTACCTTTGCGACTCTCGCGAAGTTCGTCGAAGGGCTGGAGGAAGCAAAGATGCCTGTTTAGAACCACCCAGACCGGCTCAATCAACGTCCCCACGGCTGTTGGAAGGTAGTTTTCGAGCAACTGTCGAAGGAACCGGTTGCGTGAAGGAAGCGCCAGGCCGTTGTCATTCTGAATCTTGACATAAAGGCCTGCAATGACCGCAAGCAAGGCAATTTGAGTGACGAGAAATGTCAAACCTATCTTCGCCTTGAGTTCAGTAGGCTGTATACCATTCACCACGCCAGCGTTCGCGCCATCAGCCTCTCTCAATAATTGCATAGTCTGCTGTCTTTTGTTGGCCTGCAATTCGTCGTTAAATGTCTCTATAGGCTCGTTGCCTCTGAGATCTACCAGCTGTAAGCGGCAGGCAGAACCGAGATCTGGCGTTGACTGGAGACGAAACCGGCGGTTCCGGATAAAGAGTTCCAGATCTTTCTCACTGGCTTGGTCCATGGGCATTAATTTGCTTAGCAGAGCATTATCTTCGGCTGCCAGGGACATTATTGCGGCGATAGTCGCAGGGTCAGATCGCAATTTGCTGGCCCTTCTGGATGAGTCGTAGAGTATCATTGTCGCGAATAGCGCAGAGAGTATCAACAAAGATTCCACAATGTACGTGAAAGCTGGCACAAGAACAATTGCTTGAACTCTATAGCGCAGCAATCCCGCAGCCACTGAGTCGCTATCCATGTTGTGGGAGAGGACACTGGTCATCTGACGGGCAAAAAGAAGCCTATACGCGGACTGATAAGAGTTTGCCAAATTTGCTGGTTTTAGGTATTCATTCAAAGGGAGTTGAGAGGCTCCTAGTGCAAATGGTGCCATTTTGGGGAGAAATCCAATTTTGAGGGGCATGCCCATAAGGAATGCGGTCTGGCTGGGCCAGTCTGTTGTCGGAAAATCTGTTCGAACTCGGAATCGCTCATGCCCCATGTTCATTGCGGCCTCGAAATTGCTTGCATTGAAGATATCAGTCGGTAAGGGCTGTGTAGGACCCAGTGACTTGTGTGCAAGGACAGCCTTATCTGGCAGGCGGATGGTCGCTTCGACTTCTTGGAAGTAGTAGCTGGCTCGACAAAACAAATTGGTGACATTTGCATACTCCGGTTGCTCATTACCAACAAGATTGAAGGATGTCGATGGCGCAATCAAAGCCTTTGACATCTGAACAAAGAACGATCTAGGCTGACTCGGTGGACAAGCGCCGGAAGAAAGGTAGTAGTCTGCCAGACCATCGTCGTTGAAATAACCCATGTAAAGTGCTTCGAAAATTTTGGTATCGTCGCTGTTGTTATAAGTAGCAGGAGGAGGCGGGAGACGGAGACGACAGCCCCAACTGCTATTGACCATTGCGGCGCCATCGTCAGTCCACGCCAGAGGGGTCTCACAATTGACATCAACAGAATATTTTCGCGTGAGCCCTGTGAAATTGCCCTCGATTGACCTTGTGGACGAATTGAGGACTGGTCCAAAGGGCGCGAGAAGATAATCACGAGTCATGAACGGCTGCAGTGTCTCATTGAGCCACATGATACTTGACACTGAGTGCGCTGAGGAGGCCGACAATGTTTCATTCTGCTGAGAGAGGGACAGATATGCGGTGGATTGCACTGTCGGAATTTCCATGGTCTTGTTGAGCGTGCTAGTCGCAAATATGCCAGATTGCGTTGGGGTAATGCCCCAAAAGACGAAGACGGTCGCGATGGAGGCTGTGAATACTGTCCAGTGGCTGCTTTCAATCAGAACCTTTCCAATACGCAGGAACTCAGACTACGCACCCGCTTTTCATAGCTTTGACGGGAACTGATGCGAGAAAGTCAACAGGGTAGTGAAGCAACAACGAGTCGCGGCCAGTCGCGCCCTCTTCTTTTGCCAGTTGCAAAAACGGCTCGATACGCCGAACGTCGAGGTCGATCCAATTCCACATGAAGCCATAAATGACAGCTATAATAGTGGGCAGATAAAGATATGTAAAGGACTTCTTCAAAGGCAGGGCATTGATGTCCTTAGCGAAGATGATGCCGCCATTCCGCTGACTTTGAATTAATAGCAACTGGAGAACGACTACCAATGTGATAGAGATCAGAATCACTGCCAGTAAGAATGGCGCTCTGAGTGAGACAGGCTTCCAGTCTGGCTTGCTGTCTATCTGATGTAAGTTTAGGACCATACAACAGACGTGGGATGTACACACCTTGCTGCTTACGAGCTCCAAGCTTGTTCCCAACTCCCAGCTTCTTCCGCCAGCCTTGGACTTTGTTGAAGTGTTGCTCGGAGTTGCTATCCTCGTGTGTTTGTTGTACAGACTGCACCAGGTTTGTCCTCGAGCCAGTCCAATCCGGTGTACCAGGCGCAAAAAGAGATCGGTCGTCTCCAAGGAATGGTCGAGGTCCGCTATTTGGCAGCGTCGCAAAAACTCTCGGAGGAACAACATAGTCGTAGCCCGGGGGCGCATCCGCATAATGAGCCATATCAGACTATTATAATGCTGTAACCACGTCCGGCGCAGAAGAACAACCCAGACGAAAGAGAAGAACTGAAGATTTTTGAAAACGAAACGAAAGATCACGCCGCAGACCAAGGAATAAAAAACCAGCACGAAAACGCAAAAACCTACCGACTACTGGACGAAACACGAGGTTATACAACACCTACACACCCCCTTCCACGTCGTTCAAACAGGCGCCAACGTAGGCAAATCGACCCACAAACGGCATGGTTCCAGATCCTTTCGAACTCAAAGCGGTAAAAAAGCTCAAGGCAGATTCGGTCGTACATGGTTTTGAGCGTCTAAAATGGTGGTCAATTCGATCAGAGCGCGAGGTTGCCTGTGAGAAGCACTGCATGAGCGGCAGCCTGCTGCGGATTGGCCGCGGTGAAGATTGTGGAGGTTGGGCGGTTGGGGAGGGAGGGAAGATCCAATCGTTTGTTGAGCTGGTGCGCGAGGGAAAGTTTCTATTTTAAGGATATCACGTGAATTTTGACAAATTGTCCGAGTTGGAGCATTTTGAGTGCAAATTTCAATGCTGGTATTGAATCGATTCGAGGCTTTAGAATTTAGCAAGTTCATATGCCACATGTCTCCGAGCGTCCAACCACCAAAAATGGCATTTGTGTGCCATATGAGAGTTTCTCTGATCACATGATTTCAGGGCGCTTAATTTCAAGCCTCTTAACCATTACGCCATTATACAATTAGCTTTATCAGGCAGTCTCACGGCTTCATTTACGTACAGACAAATTTTCGAGGTTATTTGGCTACTTTGAGGTGGATTACATAGGACCTGCGGCGAATGAAGGGCTTGAATCCGAGAAAAATCAACATGGCGGGGACGAGTTCTCCTCCCGACAGCACAGCCATTAGTCCATCAATACTATCAACCTATCTCCCTTGGTATCCCACTTCTCTTCAATATCCTTCAGAGCGATCGTCTGAAGCGGCTGAGGCTTAACCTTAACGAGCGCGTCCAACAGATCTGGGATCTGCGCCGCAAACTCGCTCATCTTCCAAGCGCCCGGTCCAGCACCACGAAGAGTGATATCCTTGCTTCTGAGAATCGCGCTAGGTAGACTGATTTCTCGGGAGGCAATCGATCCAATCTGGACGTATTGAACCGGCGATGTCGGTTTCAGACTGGCAAGGAGTTGCGCAGCAGGTTCGCCGTACAAGTAGTCGAGAATGACATCGACATTGGCTGCTTTTGAGAAATCCGTGTCGCTTGCAGGTTCTTTCAATTCGATCATCTCATCGAGGCCCAGGGTCTCCATTTTCTTCACGTTTCTTGCCACACCGATGATCTTCCCAGCACCAAAGTGTTTGGCGATTGATATCGCCAGTGCTCCCGATGTCGACGTGACTCCGTTGATAAGAACGGAGAAGTCTGGTGGTAAATTGGCAGTTCGGAAAGACAACGCAGTCCAACTAGACATTCCTGGGTTGAGGAGACCAGCAATTTGAACTGGATCGGCGCCTTCTGGCAAGGGTTTAGCGACGGCTTTTGGCACATTGACATACTCCGCGAAACTGCCACCTTTTGGTGTCATTGTTGTGAAATAGACAAGCTGCCCATCTGGAGTTGTGCCGACTCCATCGACGCCTGGAATGTGAGGGAGGCCTTGTGCGGAATAGTGCTGGCCAGCTGCTCTTGAACGCACAAGTTGATGTACCCCTGATGCGATGACTTTAATTTGCACTTGGTCGCTGTCTGGCGCTGGAGGATTTTCGACTTCGATGTACTTGGGCTTCTGACCAAATTCGGTGACTTGAGCGGTCTTCATTGTGATGATGCTAGGTTCTGATGATGTTGGGCCCTGATGGTATTAGGTCCTGATAAAGTTAGGTCCTGATAAATTTAGGTTCTGATAAAGTAAGGTTCTGATAAAGTAAGGTTCTGATAAAGTAAGGTTCTGATAAAGTAAGGTCCTGATAAATTTAGGTTCTGATAAAGTCAGGTTCTAACAAAGTTTGAGACCCTGTATAGGATCAAGATCGAGCGTAACGACCGAGAAGAGAATATTTGATCGTCAGACCAAGACCAAGCCGTCTTTGCCATCTTTTATATCTGCCTCATCATGGAGGATTTGACGATTTGAACAGCGTTGTCAATGCTTACTCATAATGCTTACTCACGATCATCCCGTCCCTCATCGACACCGGTGAATCAGCTTCGATCCCGTCGCGCCATACAGTATCACTTTCGGTGCCGTGAGATCCGCAGGAGCACTGGATTCGATCGCGTATCTAGACTTTTGAAAAATGTGGCTGATATGTGTTACTGATGAATTGGAAATCGTACGTCTCTGCTGACAAGAGACGGAGGCTTCGGGAAAATCAGACTCCGGAACAACGATTTTTTCATCCCGATGTTCTGGTTAAATTCCGTCAACAAATTTCGGGATTTAGGAGCTTCGTCAGACTTTGGCAATCTGGAATGTTTTACACTCTGTGCTACATCGCAAGTAGAATGCTAGTTGGGCTTCGCGTACTGCTATGATGCGTGTACATAGACCCGAATATGTTCAGCTAGAATTCTAAACTCCGACTACAGTTTGCTCTTCGCCGGCGCCTGCCCAAGCAATTTCTCAATATCCGCAAACTGATAATAATAATCCAGACATCCCGGATTCATCAACGTGCTAGAAGGCTTGACCCGATGTCCAGAAACAATCTGTTTCACCGGCAACTCAACTTTCTTGAGATTGATCGTCGTCGGTATCTCAGGGGTTTCAAAGACATATTTCGGCACATGTCTCTTACTCAATTCGCGCCCAATGGCCTCTTTCACATCTTTTACAATATTTTGGCTGAACTTGTGGCCCGGCGCCATCATCAAGAAGAGAAGAACTGTCTCGTCGTGGTCGGTGGGCCTTCGCTGACCGACGCAGATGCTGTCTGCGACTTGAGGCACAAATTGTTCGATGACGTTGTAGATCTCTGCGGAGCCGAATCGGACGCCGGATGGGTTTAGGACACCGTCGGCTCGTCCGAGGAAGAAGATTTGCTTGGTGATTGGGTGGATCATGATGAAGTCGCCGTGTGTCCATACATCTGTTGTCTGAATTAGTACGGAAGCTGCAAAAGTAGAGACCGAACATACCGTCAAAACGCGCAAAGTAGGAGTTGAAGTACTTGTCGGCGCCATCTTTGCCCCAGAACCACACGGGCATGTTCGGGAATGACTTCACACTATCTCAGGTCAGCCATGTTGTGGATCACGCAGACAGAAAAACTCACGCAACAAGCTCGCCGGGCACTCCATTTTCCAGCTCCAAGCCTTTGACGCCTTTGCCTCCTTCAATGGTTTGATCGTAGACTGCTATGGCGGTTCCGAGACTTGGTCCTTGACAGCCACCAACGTAGACAGGCGTCAGTGGATTTTCCATACCGAAACAACCAGCGAGATCCGTTCCACCCGAGATATTCGCGAGCTGCACATGCTTTGGGAAGCCAACATCATAGAACCACTCGAAAAGCTGGTCCTTTAGAACCATACCTGTGCTCGTGCAATTTCGCAGGGAACTGAGATCAGTCACCTCGCGAGGACTGACGTTGTTCTTTTGCAGCTCATGCATGTACCGAGGGGATATGCCTAGATTGGTGACTTTTTGATCACCTATGAGGCGGATGAAAGCTATGAGGTCAGGCTGGAAAGGCGATCCGTCATACAAGACTGATCGAGCTCCTACAAGAAGTCCGAGGACGGAGGACATGTACATGATCCAGCCAGTCTGTTTGACTGTCAGCATCAGAACCTGCTCGTTATGGCAGGACTTACCGTAGTATATTGTAGACCGACGGTGTCTGAACCCATATTCCGGTGAATCTTAGCTTCCTTGAGCGAGCTGACAAGGACACCTCCCACCGAATGCACAATGCATTTCGGCACGCCAGTTGTACCGGATGAATAGACAACCAGAAAGGGATCTCGGAACTCGATCCTTTCGAAGACGAGCCGTGAGTTGCCTTGAGCTGATCTCAAGAATTCTCCGATTGTCTGTATCCTCTCCAAAGCAGACACATCGGCTGGATGCTGAAATCTGTTTATCGAGATGATCTTCTTGAAGTTGACAAGCCCATTCAGTCCGTTGAGAACGTCTTGGATTTTTGGTCGCAGATCGACGGTCTTGCCATTGTACACCGCCCAATCGTCAAAGAAGACAAAGACAGGGTCGACCTGCAACAGCCTGTCTAGAATTCCTTTGGTGCCCATGTCGGTGCTACTGCTGCTGAAAAGGCCACCCAAAGTCGTGATAGCAAGAAAGACAACAAGCGTGTCCATGCTGTTGCTGGCCACGACGGCAACCCGATCCCCTTTCTTCACACCATGAGCTCTCATCGCATTCGACAAAATCCCAACACGATGTCTCAGCTCCTTCCACGTGAAATCCCTAATCTCCGTAGCCCCCTCCCTCGCCTCAGTGATGACAACTTTCTCGTCTTGCTTATCCCACATGGTCACATGGTCTTTCCTACTCCCTCTCGAGTAGAGGATATTCTCAGCGAAGTTCATCTTCACGCCTTCGAACCAGCGGGGGATCGAGTCCATGCGCGCCCTTGGGTCCACAACCTGCGTGTATGACCCTTCATGAATAATATTGGCCTCGCTCCAGACATCTGCCCAGAAAGCAACGCGATTAGGTCCAACCGCCCATCGATTCAGATCATCGAAGGTTTTCATATCGAGACCGTGTTTTGCGTTGGCGTTTTGCATGAACCGCCACATTCGAGTGGACTTTGGATCTGGATGTTCCCATAATTTGCGAGGCAGTTTGTCAGTTGGAGATTCGTGGTGCGCCATAGTGGATTGAGGCCCTTGTTATCTTTGATCGCGGTACTATTGATCAGTATGCAATGGCGACGAGACTCAGGAAAATGACCAAGCAACTCCAGTGCTCCCACGCAGTCCTCGATAAGCACACGTGCCCGGAGTCTGAATATCAGAGGATAATCGGTGGAGAGGAAGGATGTCGGCGAATGAACGATGAGAGATCGCATCGCAAAGCAAGCATCGACTTCGACATTTTGTGTACATATACGATTCAAATGGCCGAGGAGTTTTCCGCGGTTTCCTAGCCGTTAAGCGGATGTGGAGGAAGAGGGGTCGGCAATCTTGCGATTGTGATTGGCAAAAGCAACGGTTAGTGGGCAATTTGATGGGAAGCGATATCGGCATTGAAAGTGGGATTTTGATTTTGATATCTACATTAAATTTCCCACCACACGATTTTCCCATTCTCTCTGGGGAAAACGGACCGGGTAAAGTCATGCTTTACTATCGTTTGCGCATGGAGAGTATACTTTCGAAAATCGTCGAGCTTTTCCTAGATACCTTCCTTATCGAGCAGACCGTGCCAAGATGTTGTAAGAATGGATTTGACCCGAACTCCAAGGAACAGCTGATTCAAGCTTTGTGTCATGAACCTAGAAAAAGTTGAAGAAAAGACCAGTACTTATCAGCGTCGTTGGAGGTGGGGGAAGCTGCATTGAGCTGATAGGGCAAGGCATGAGTTGGCAGCGGAGCATGATTTCAACAATATCACATCAGCCAAGTGACATGACCTCGGCTTACTCAATGTAGTATCATGCGAAAGTGGTGATCGTTAGTGATCTCGTTCTTCCAATCTAGGCCATAAAATTCCTTGGGCTTGTAGATTCGTTCACGTAGAATGGTGAGGAGGGCCGTTGTCCTTGTTCACAAATATCGGTTTGCATATATAGCGAGGTTCATGATATATCCAGTGTACTCCCAACACCATGCTGAGCTCCTTATATCGTTCACATTACTCATTTTCTAAGAGACCACCTTTGCCTTCTCCTTGCTCTCCATCCAAGCCTGCACACCATCGATAGCGCCTTGCGGGTCCGTCTTGTGCTGCAAGAGGTATCCCTGGATCTCAGCTGGAGTGTACTTCTCTGAAGGCACCGAGTCGGCAAATATCTCGGCAAGAGCCGAGATCTCCTCTGCGCTCTTGCCATGGTGGAAGATACCACGGAGGATAGATCCGTTTCCTGATTTTTTCTCTTTTTCGTTGGCGGCGGCAGCTTTCTCCTTCTCGGCTTTGGACGCGGCGAGTTCGGCTTCGATGGTGGAGTAGATGGCTTTGAACATGCCGACAAGGACGTGATGGTCTGCTCGTCCAAAATGGACGGTGCAGTCGACACGGCCTGGACGGAGGAGAGCAGCATCCAACTTCTCGATGTGGTTTGTCGTCATGACGAGGATTCGTCCTTCGCTCGAAGCCACGCCATCGATGATGTTGAGGAAGCCACTCAGCGTGACGCCCTTGTCGGATGAACCGGTGTCAGCCCCTGGCACTGGCGGGATCTTTCCACCTGGTTTTGCTTCTTCCTCTTCAGTTGAATCGGTCTTCTTCTCAGTTGGATCCTCGCCACGAGAAACTGCAAGACCTGCTGCGTCGATGTCTTCGAGGAGGACGATACATCGAGATGGCAGACTTCGAAAAAGTGAAGCGAGTCCATCTTCTGTCATTTTCTTCGAGTTCAGACTGGCAACGTAGATTCTAAGGTGCAAGATGCCGGCCAGTGCGAAACATATAGATGTCTTTCCGGTGCCTGGAGGTCCATGGAGCAGGTAACCGCGTCTGTAAGGGATGCCACGATTAGAGTACCATTTCTTCGTTCGTGGGTGGAGGTATTCTCTCATGTCGTCGAGGATCATCTGTTTCTGCGCATCATCGAGAATGACAGTCGACATATCACGAGGTGGTCGGGACATGCACCTCTCCCAATTCATGTCATCAGCTGAACCACCATAGCCTCTGATTCCACGATAGATGACAGTCTTGTTCCCATCGCGCTCCAGATAAGCCACTTGACTTTCTTGCAGTAGATCTTTCAGGATTTGAGGGTTTCTTCCGAAACAGGAAATGGACACTTCGTCCGCCATGGTGGAGCCATAGAATCCCTGTTCCTTTTCTTGATTTCTGGTGAAAGAGAGCCACCGTCCCTTGTATTTGAAGTAATGCGTGCCAGAAGAAGGGGTGAAGTGGATTGTTTTTAGTCTGTCGTAATTCCGGCATTGTATCGATGGATCTGCATTATCGCCCGTGTCCTCGAATTCTTCATCCTCGTCATCGTTGGTGTAAACTTGTGCACTGTTTGTCTGTGTTCCTGCGACGAAGTGGGTCGATTTCTTGGACATTCCATTCTTCGAGATCCAATACATGAGATAGTTGTAAATCTCATCATTGTAGCGGACCTGGGCGGTTGACATGAAATAGTTGCTGCAGGTACTCCAGAAACGGTCAATGACATAGTTTGCTGCCGTGGTCAACCCCACGACGAGAAGTAGATGGCCGAAGTACTTTGACAGGTCGATTTTGAAATAGTCGGAAAAGAATTTCATTATTAACGAGAATCCCGGAATGGTGTTTTCAAGTACGGTAGATACCAGGGGTGATGAGATGGCATTCGGCCCGTTGCCAGAGCCGTTGGCGAGCGAAACGCGAGACTCCATGACCGCTGTGGGACGAGGGATGGAGGAGGGATGTGAGGTCGATAAGGAGTGATGGAGAGAGAATGCAAGAGGTAAAGGTATTTGTGGAGATTGCGATGTAGGTACGGTGTCTCTCCTCGCGATGACGGGAACTTTAGTCTAGGCGCATATCCCCTTCAGCCCCAGGCGCCACTGTGGCATTGCTCTGCAGGCTTCCACCTCTGGTCTCTGGTGTCCCTCTTTTGGCAGGCCGCAAGCAAGGAAAACACTCTCGACACCGGTATAATCGCGGATTCTGCATCAAGCCAGCTGAAACAAGCCAGCAGCCACGTCCTTCTTCCTATCAGTGATACCGGAATACACGCTGATGCAGAAAGAGCTTAGTTCTAGCGCTTATTCACGACACCTGCGGTTGATCCGACTGTGCCCGGAGGCCGCTCAGATCCTCGACACTGACCTCCCATCTGCAGACTCAATTACATGCACCTTCTGGGCATTGGATCTCTATTTCCTACTACGTTCACCTTATACTAACAAGGACACCTCACCAACCATGTGTCACAGATATGAATTGCATCTCAGTGAAGCTTGAGCAATTAACGATTACCTTACAGTGCGAGGATGCCAACTTGATCTTTCAATTGTCCTGTCCTGGAGGATACAAGGCTCCAACTTCACATCTATCTCCACCTGGGTTATCTCTTACATCAACCTTCAGACCTCCCAAAGATGACCTTGGTCGCAAAAGTCCACCAATTCTTCGCTGTCTCCGTTGTGCCCGGGACAGCCACACGCGATCGATCTTAAGTGGGCGCGCTGTTTCCAGGTAGGGAGGCTGAGCAGTCTCAGAGAACGTTCTTGTATGGCACGCGGTTGTTCGAACAAATCTACTCATCGCCTCAAGCTTTGATCCTCTTCGCATCTCCTTCATTTGGCGAGAATTCAGCCCCTCTCTTTTCCATTTTCACAAGCCTGTCCCGTTTGTAATCCTTATCCTTTCGCGACTCCTTTACTGCTTGTCCACAACTCGGGGGTCCCATGAGCAAGTCATTTTCCAATTCTTTCTTCTGCCTCTCATCGGCCTCTCGCAATTTGCGGGCGCGTTTTGATTCCAGTTCGTGCCAGTCTCCAAGATCGACCAATTCTGTGACTCTCGCTGGCGAAGGTTCTTCGGTGGTGAAGAAAGGGTGCTTGAGGCAGTCTTCGCACGTGGGTCGCTTGTCAGGGTCATACCGTAGCATTTCCGTCAAAAGCTTGAAAAGCTCAGCAGACGTGCGATGCTCGTACTTTTCCTTGAAGACGTTCCTAAAGTCCTCTTTCGGTCGCATCATGAAATACCACTCCGTCTTCGAAACAGCAGGCCACTCTTCGGTTGTTGGAAAACCCATCACCTCCCAAATCTTGAGCAGCTGATTAAGTTCTCGCCCACTCCCTGGAAATATGGCATGCTTGGTGAAGATTTCAACGATAACGCATGCAGCTGCCCAAACATCGATGGGAGGACCATACTCTGTCATGCCATACAGTAGCTCCGGTGCTCGATACCAGATGGTGACGACGCGATTGGTGTAATGTAGTTGTCGATCCATGTCGTATAATCTGGCCAACCCGAAATCAGCGAGCTTGATCTGGCCGTGGTGAGAGACGAGTATGTTCGCGGCTTTGATGTCGCGATGGAGGACACCCTGCTTGTGCATAAATCCAAGGGCGTCAAGCATCTGAAAACTCAGATCTTTCCTCTGGGCCTCTCTGAGAGTGAATGTGGGATGATTCAGCAGTCCAGTAAGGTCGTGAGGCATGTATTCGAAAGCCATGAAACAGCCAACGCTGCCAGCCACATTGACCTCGTACATCACTTCCAGCAGCCTGATTACGCCTTCTGCTTGTCTTTGCTCAAGATGCTTCAAGATTTTCATCTCTCGCATAGCTGTGATCGGGAAGCCATCTTTTTCTGCCTCCATCCGCAGTCGCTTCAGTGCAACATCTTGGCCATTGTAGATGTGCTTCGCTTTGAAGACTTTTCCGTACGTACCGAATCCAACGACCGACTCATTACCAGGTTTCCGGTAATACACGTTCGAAGTGCGATGCTCTTCGTCTAAGACCTTCCGAGGTCTGCGAATTTTGTATTTAATAGCCACGATCTCTTTTTTGAACGTCTCCTCCAGAGTCTCGCCCTTCTCAAGCAGTGGCAATGAGCCATGTGGCCGCTTGTCTGGATGCTCTCGATACGCTTCTTCCTCCAAGAGCGCCTTATTACTTAGCGCATCTGCGAAGCCTGTAGGATCATCCTCTTCAACTGGTTCAGAACCGGGTTTCAGCGCATTCTGGTGTAGATCTTTGAGCGAATGACCATGGGAATGCATGGTACCGTGCAAGCGGAAAAGCTTTTGATGAAGATCTTTAGCCCCGAGAGAAGAAGGAAGTGGTGACCAGCGAATGTGATCATCCGATCTTCGACGCTCATAATACCTCTGCCTGTCCGTCTGTTTCAGTGCCGACCGAGGACCTTTATTTCGATACGGCTCTTCACGCCGCGAATCAGTTTCTCTTCGAGAACCTGATCGTTCGTTGCTTGGAGTGACATTTTTTGATGTTGCTAGCGGATTTTGCTTTACTGCGAAAGCGTTAGTTTTAGCTACAGGAGTTGCGACGAAACTCGTCTTCGGCAAGCCGAATCGAATTTGCGGACTCTTAGGTTGTTTTGGTTCAGCGTTTTTGTCTGCAGGGGACTGGGCTTGGAATTGACTCTTCCCTGTCTTCCCTACTTCATCGTCCACACGTAGGTCTTTAGAAGCCGGGCGGAACGGGTTGTCAGTCCCGCTGAAAATATTTGGTGCATCGCCTGTGGGTGTCGCGCTTTCGGCTTGCGCCTGTTGGGTTGCTCCATGAACTGTGGGAGCATGTCCTCCTCTTGTTCCAGTCTTGGGCGTCCATGAAAGATTACGCACGTGTGGTCCTCCAGCAGCTTGTGCTTGCACTACAGGCGCGAATCGCTGGTTGAAGGGAGCTGCGCCGCCGCGAAAGCCGCCTCTAGGTGCGTAGCTGCCATTTGGTTGATGTGGAGACGAACCGTGGTGGTATGGAGCTGCGCCATGGTGGTTGAATGAAGGACCTTGCTGATGGTTGAAGTATTCTCGATTCGGTTGGCCAGCACTGGGTGCAAACGGTGGAGGTGAAAATGCAGGCGGTTGCGGACTTCCCGCGTGATAACCGGGATTGTATGGCGGAGAATGAGAATAACGCGGATCAGGTTGTTGCCAGCCCCCTCTCCCAGGTGGTGCTCCGCGATTGTCATATGGTCTCCAGCTCATCTTGCCTTGGTCTCGACCTCGATCAGAATTTGGAGTATTCGAGCGTGGGGATCTATCACGTCGCCCTCTGGGTGGGTCACGTTGCGGTCTACGTTCGATGCTAGGGGAGCGATCACGCTGTTTGTCACGTCTGTCTCGTCCTGCAGGGTGTCTATCTCTCTCTCCTGCAGGCGACCGTGATGCCTGACGACGGCTGCGAAATTCCTTGTCTCGATGTCTGTCTTCCTCTTCACGGGGGTATTTGGGTCTGATAGCGACAGGGAGCGGTGAGCGTCGGCGTGGACTACGAGATCGCCTTCGATTGTCCTGATCTCTCCTCAAAGCCAAAGAAGAGCGCTCAGTTGGCGGCGGAGATCTGGGACGTCTGAAGTCAGGAGATCGCCGACGGGAGTCTCGAGATCCTGAGCGTCTGCGGTTGTTGTCCCTGGAAACTCCCTCGTCTGCTCGAGACTCTCGCTCAGGTGTAATTTGTCGACGACGTTTGGAATCGAAGAGTTCGCGAGATTTGCGGTCGTCCTGCGTATCGAAGTTTCGGCGAGGAGAGTCTGGCCGAGTACGTTTGAGGTCGCGGGAAAGACTGCGGTCGCGATTTAGTCTGTGATGGAAGGTTTCGCGGGACCGTGAACGAAGGCGAGGAATATAGGTATCGGGGCTGGGTCGTCTGATGGGACGGTCGTCTCTGTATTTTCGTTTAGCTCCCATGGCAGGGTATCATAAAGTTGGTATAGGTTGATGGTACCTTTTCGTGGAAGAACGGGAGACGTCGGTGTTGGCGCTGCCTTGGCGCCTATGTCGCTCTGACGTTTGTCGAGGAGGGGATGGAGTTGAGTTGCGACGACGCTTTATGGATGACCTCGAATCGGCACGGCGCCGACTTGCCACAGGTGCGTCTGGGCGATAAACGTCTGTCCGAGGGATGCGGCGCGATGAAGTGCTGCGCGATCGATTGCGGCTGCGATGAGGGGAACGACCCCGACTGTCGTTGCGGATCGTGTTGTGGTTGGGGCGGCGAGATGAGTTGGCGAAGATGGCTCTGTCAGAACGAAAGTTTGATGCGGGAGAACGGTCTCGCAGCGGACGGCGGCTTGTGGAACGACGTCTGTCACGGTCTCTACTTTGTCTACGATCAGGTCTCCTGTAAGATTCAACTGATGGAGACCGTCGTCGCGCAGCCATGAGCAAAGGACATGAAGCTGTGCTATGGATGGTGAAGAGGAGGTCGTGGGAGCGAAGGTATGCACGGCCTGAGGTTCGGCTTGCAACCCAGAAGGTTTAGCCTGACCATTAGACCCAGCCAAATGAATTTCCAAACAGGGCCGGAATAGATCAAGGAGAAATAAAGATGAAGCCTACGCTTGTGTGCAACAGAAGACTGTCCTGTCAAGCCGGAAGATATTCGAACGGGCGATGTGGTGTCGATGATGTTCCCGGTGCGAATGTGCACACTGACCCGAAAGACCTTGGCCGAGTTGGGTGTGCCACTCTCGCTCTGGGGCAGCATTCTCAAGTCCCCAGGATTTGTCTCCCCCCGCCCAATCTTTTGCCTTTTGATAGAGAGGCAAAGGACGCTCCATAGCAGCAGTGCGTCTCTTCGTTCCCCTCCGAAGCGAAATTAGTATTTGCAACCGCCCACACCCATGTCCGCATTTCCTTCGTTCCAGCTCTGCTATCTTCCGCCATCGGGTACATATGCAACACGTGTCACGAAAAAGCTATATAGAGAAGAAGGGACGCCTGTTGAATGATACACGCCGGTCCGTCCAACGGTTCAGATCCAAGGTGTTAGAGGATAGTGCTGGAATCTCGTCCTTATCGACGCAGACAGAGTCTGTCCGAGGGCCCTTCCAGGTTGATGGTATTTCAGTCGGGATTTCAACCGGTGCGTGGAAATCATGCCCTTCCCATTGCAGTGCGGGAGCAAGCATGGCGTACGTGGATGATGAATGATGCCAGTGAGATCCAACAGTCGCGAGAAAAAGTCCAAATTGACCGCTGTTGACGGGAGATACCTTGGAGAACATGGAGCATCACCGTTCCAGACCGCCTTGACACCAGATACGGTGCAAAGAACACAGCCAAGTGCATGAGTGAGCGATCTTCCATCCATCAAAATGGCACATACAACCATTTCAGACATCTTCTGCAAGCTAATAGGTATCGAGTTGACCATCGTCCAAGCCTGCAGTCTACATCCTGGTAATGGCATTGGAAAAAGATAGGTTTCGTGCCATATAGTGTTCTTCAAATAGATAAGCAGTTAATTCCATGCACAAACCAGCCTCCCAACGCGACAATTCGGCGTGGTCGCTAGCAGCGGTCCTTATCCTCCCGAACGAGATGCAGCTCGCGCGAGAGGATAACATAGAGTCATGGAGATTGGCGACGAAAAGCAACGTCACTGGTTCACGAGGGTCATGCCTTGCTTTGACAGAGTCAGTACAAAGGGTGGAAAGGCCGTTTCAGCGACCGAGTGAGGCCGCATCTGTTGAGGAATATGCTGCCTGGCGATGTTCGATGCCTCTCCAAAGTTCCTCCAAGCGTTTATAGACAGTTGCTGCTGTATGAGGCCGGTGTTGAGTGTCGGCTTTGTGAAGGTGAAGTCCGCGGTCGCAAGGCGTTGTCCGCCGAAGGCACCCAATCTCGCAGACACGACCGCCTCAAGGATCTGGTGGACATCATAACTGCTCGGAGCGTCGTAAATTATCACTCACCTGCAGATTTGGATGGCGGAGTGTGAATGAAGATGGCTGCAGCGATGGCTGTGTTGGGGGGCGGGTGAGTGAGTCGTTACGACGAGATGAGGAGAGAGATCAATCGCACATGAAGAGGGTCACGTCGCCAAGGCACGCTAGACCTAGCATTCGCATCCATGAAATTACAGAGGTAGGCGAGACAAGGATTTCCGAACCGCGAAAAGTATCGTCACGGTCGAACATGGAAGCTTTGGAGTTGCCTCAATTTTGTCATAGCAATTGTCCCCGCCTAAGATATATGTAAAACTCCGAGCATCAATCACCTGCGAGCAATATTGAGGACGCCCGATAGCATATCCCTGCCCTGGAGGCCCTGTCCCTCATTTTTTTCACGCATGTTCACAAATTTTACACAAAGACTCATCACCATGACTCTCTGAACTGCGCCGTGGTTTCTCAGAAAGAGGTCTCATTGCCGGCAAGTCTTATCTATTCGTCGTCTTCGAGTTGGAAGTACGGGAGCAGATCTTCGTAGCTAGCTTACTGACTGATCTTGAAGTACGCCGGCCACCGCTTCTCGCTTTGTGACAGTCTCTTATAGGTACCCCATAGGAATCAATCAGACTCCAATCTGTTCAGCTTGACGGAACATCGCTGTCAACCTTCGCCATGAGTCCCTCGGAACGTTCTCCTCCACTCAAAGCGTCCGCCATACCTCCCTACCTCACGAACCATTCACCTCTAGCCGTGAATCAGGAGCCAAGAGATAAAAGGGAGCGGGAAAGGCTAATTGCGTCCATTGAGGCTTCATACACCACTGGTAGGCAGGTCGTGGATCTTGACGCCCCACCCAACAGCTATTTTCCTGCGTCCAGAAACGAGGGCAGGACCAAGATGAACGGGAATGTGGCGATACCGCACAGGCATGCGCCAAATGGATTGGGGAGAGAAAATGCTAGAGATCCTAGGGACGAACCAGGGCCGTCCTTCGTAAACTCACCCAGCAGACCGGAAAGCCCTTTTACTCAGAACCCCACCATAGATTTCGACGGACTCAGCTGGCCAAGTAATGCTCTCCTGGTTTGCGGGCAAGCTCAATTCGACTGACCAGCTTTTAGGCACTGGTACACGGCATAGGCTAGGCGCCACTCCTGACGAGGCTGAAGAACGCAAAAAGAAGCTGACAGGCGCAATGCGAACCGTTCTGGAATGTATCGGCGAGGATCCAGAAAGAGAAGGCCTACTCAAGACTCCAGAACGCTACGCCGAGGCGATGATGTTCTTTACAAAGGGCTACGAGCAGAATCTCCGCGACATTGTGAATGGGGCTGTGTTTCACGAGGACCATGATGAGCTTGTCATAGTCAAGGACATCGAAATTTTCTCTCTATGCGAACATCATTTAGTCCCCTTCACAGGAAAAGTACGTACAACATACAGCTCCTTTGACCGCCTACTGATCAGTCAGATGCACATCGGATACATTCCAAATGGTCGCGTGATCGGCCTTTCCAAACTCGGTCGCATAGCAGAAATGTTCGCCCGTCGACTACAAGTGCAAGAGAGACTCACAAAGCAAGTTGCTTTGGCTCTGCAAGACGTCTTGCAACCGCTAGGTGTGGCGGTCGTGATTGAGTCCGCCCATCTCTGCATGGTCATGCGTGGAGTGGAGAAGACTACGTCAAAAACCGTTACTAGCTGCATGCTCGGTTGCATGAGATCGTCGACAGCCAAAACTCGCGAGGAGTTTCTGAATCTTATCAAGAGCTAATAGTTTCCCGTGTCTGGGAATTGGGGTGGCATTTACTGGTATTTGTGTATTGGCCATGGATGAACACGGTACATGACTTCAACTATCTCCCTGGGGCATAATTGGTGTTTTGTATACGGGCGGAATGATACCTTTATGATTTGGCATTGGCTTGGTGCTCATCCACCATGATGTATGATTGGATATGGGCGGACTACTGGACTTTGTATCGGGACGCAAATGGTAGAAATACGCATGCCTTCAACTGGCTAGAGATGATAAACAATACCGTCACGAGGACGCTACAGTAAGTAGTTTCAATAGAATTATGGAGGTGCAATATCCTCGGACCTGCTTGAGTAGTCATTTCAGCCCTGCTAATATAAGAGACATCAACAGTCACACAATCAATAGGTCTCTCAAAAAAGATACTGGGCTGATTGAAACCATTTCTTTTCACCTTGTGGAGCTGCATGCCCGGCGATCGTTGATGTGTGGGTTATTCAGATCGACCGATATTGATGGTCTTTGGAGCTCTTACTAAATTTGGGCAGAAACTAACCAGCGTTATCTTTAACTCAATTGGCTTCAGCTCAAGGCAACGAGAAGAAAAGAATGGCCACTGGCTGGGACTATGCAAGCTACGATGCTGGAAGTCTTTCAAGTCATGTCCCTCTGTCCTTCCGATCTTATAGCTACCGTCAACAAAATCCTGACATACAATTTGGCAGGTAAGACCAGCATCACCAGACTCGATCCCACGCAATGTACCCAACCTCTCCCGTCCGGGTCTTTGCCATCAATGTCATCACATTCGCTCGCGGCTCTCCAATCACAGCTACGTTTTGCCACCTATTGATACTCAACACCATAGCAACAAGTGGGGCTAGCGGCTGGTATTGTTCTTCATACACCACGTCCTCAGCATTGTTCTCGAATCGGTATTTATACTGCCTCCGACATGCCTTCAAATTCACAAGCACTCCAGTTCTCTGCGACCAGACTCCTGGTCAACTACAGCCCAAGCACCGGACAGAAACTCAACACACCACTTCTCATCGACAGCGCATCTCTCAGTCCCGCAGACCAACCATCACAGACAGAACTCGCGGGCGGAAAGACTCGCTCTCAAGTGTACCTCGCCCGTCAACAAAAATACAGTTTCTTCAACCGCAGGCTTCATTCTACCGTAACCAAGACCATCTCTTCCAGACCTATACCATCCGCCAACAATGAGCTCAAGTTTGGAGGAGAAGAGCGACGATGGTTCCGCTCCTTCAACTGGAGGTCCAGATCCAAGCGCTTCTCACTCCATTTCGGCTGGCAGTTTCACCGCACCGCCGACGACACCGGGCGCGACAAACGTCAGCCGAAGCTGGAGGAAGACGTCGATCCAACTCCCCAATATCGTCGTCACCCCAGCGGACACCAATCTCAGGGCCAAGAGACGCTTATCGGGGGACTCCAACAGCGATGCTTCACCCCCACAGAAACAGCCTCCCACCAAGCGTGCCAGAAGTGTTGCATCCAAGGACAATGACAAGATAGCAAACAACGAACTTCGAGCGTCAAAAATGTCCTCGGCTATCTACCCATCGCCAGTCTCCGCGATCTTTCCTCCAACGCCATTCAAAGAGGTCCCACCAGCACTCCAAGCCAGTGAATTCGACGACCTGAGGGGTGACCTCGACCACTTCGAGACGACGGCGGCGCCCTCCACTGCTCCACTGAAACCAAAGCAACCCTTCCAGATGCTCAATGAGTTCATGAAGCACCCAGAGCTCATCCTCAACCTCGCCACAGTCATGCACCCTACTTCTCTAATCGACCTCTACGCCATCTCCAAGCCCTTCCACTTCATCTTAAACTCGCATTACACGACTTACATGAAGGCAAACATGGATCACCACGCCCCAAACTCTCACCTCATATTCCCATGGCGCTGTTACGGCCGTCTAACCATCAGAGATCCGGGCTGGCGACCGATGCATGCTTCCAATCCTGATAGTGTAGCGAGGGACGTACCAAGTTTGCGTTGGTTGCTGATGGTCACATACCGAGACGAAGTCATCCGCGACATCCTCCTCGCCCTCTCGAAACACGGTCTCCTCCTTCCCCATGGAATTGAAAAGGCAGTCAAGAAAATGTGGTTCATCTGCGACCTTCCCGGAAACGCAAACAGAATCGGCGTCCTCCACAACACAGGCTACCTCAACGATCGCGACATCTTCCTCGCCCAAATGTTTATCATGAAGCTCGACATGCGCTTCACCGACCCTGTCGAGGGAACGGGTGAGACGAACCTCCGCAAACTCCTCTTCGGATGTCGAAACTTGGTGCCCATGCGCGACCTCCTCCTCGGCCGCATCTCACTCGTCCATCTCCTTCAACGTGTCGTCTGGTACCAGTACAACCCTTCCGCCCGCACACAGCCCATTCTCGGCATCGCTCCCAACTTGATTGGCAACGGAAACACAGAGCATTGGGGCCGTGGCACGCAACGTCTTCTCCGTGTCGACGAGGGCATCTTACGTGAAGCGATCCGTAGGGACCTCAACACGCACAAACATTTTATACATTTCATGTTGTTTGCGCATCAGGAGTTGGGTGTCAAGCAGGGAGCTAAGAGTGAGATGATCAAGTTGAAAGGTTTACCTCGTCTCGATTTTAGAAAGGGGAGGGCAGCTAGGATTCAGGCTTTTGAGTTTTACATCTGGGACTACAAGAAGAAGGGGGTCATATCGCAGCCGCAGCAGCCGTCACAATTGCAGATTCCTAGTCAGCAGAGGACGATGGCTTCTGTTCGGGATGAGGAAGAGTTGAAGGGCGAGGAGTTGGAGGAGGACAGCGGTGATAAGTCTGGCTCAAGCCCATGAGTTCTTCAGTGGCCTACTTGAGCGCAGAATCGGCATGCGATATCTCTTCGCGTTGAGATTTGGCCTTTCTTGGGCTGTTTTGATGGTCTCTGATTCGATCCTCAAGTGGCGGGTGGGCTTTGGCAATGGAGGGATAATCAGCTATGATTTGTAGTCGTTAGTGTATAATCACCCCTATTAACTTTGAAAGACCTTTTGTACTCGAGTTCGTTCCACCAAGCCTTATCAGCCGCAACCGATACCCATTATTTCTCAAAATCTTAATCTTGCCCGCTTTGAAGGTGTGGTCTCCCGCGAGCTAAAGGTGTGAATCCTTACTAGGCAACTCTTTTCGTTCTACACTTCAGCCTACTCCGCCGCTCTTTCGAAGACTCTCTTTCAGACAATCGTTCCTCAAAACAAACCTGCAGGCCGTGCATCTTTGCAAAAAACCTTCAATTCAATCCATCCAAACAGAACGACGCGAAAGCCTGATCGATAGGAAACCTCGCCCCAAAGTCAAAAACACGAAACGAATGAACAGATTGAAGGGAAAGAGTCTTGGTACAAACTCGACTTCATAAAATAAAAGCCTCCTAAACCTACTTCCAAAGACATACTTATCATGATCCACGACCTATGCATCAATACCTTCAACACCAACCCACTCTCAATCATGCCCTTCTCCCCCTCTCCCCATCCCCATGAACTTTTGCTCTTCACGCCCGAGTCCAGACATCACTCCTTCTCCTCCCCAATCAAGGCCTCATATACCCAGCCTGCTGCCCGGCCAAATGTGCCTGCGGTGGCAACGGCGGCTGTCCGTAGAACCCATTCGGTTGCGCCGTTTCCAGATGGTACTGTTGATCCTGCTTTTTCCCCTTGCCAAACATACCCAGAATACCGGATTTAGGCGATCCGCCGGTGGATTTCTTCTTGCGCATTTTGAGGCAGCTTATGTGCGTTAGCGAGTCATCTCGTCATCTGTTCAGATTGGGAGGACGGGGATTTGTCGTTGGAATTGGCAGAATGAGGAGATTTTGGTTAGAGACGGGAAATGAGTAAATGGCGGTGGAAGATGGTAGATGGTAGATGGGGAGGGATGACATACCAACAGATACAAAGTACCGTGACGAGGAAAAAGAAGATCAGAACGGCGATGAGGATGAATTTGCCGACGCGATGGAAGAAGGAGGTTTGTTTGACGCATTTTCGTTGGCCGTATTTGTTGACTGTGCATTTATACCTGTTTTCAACACTGGTTAGCCATCCAAATGTCTTTCATTGAGAATTGGTAACAATGGACGGACTTTGGAGCTGATCTCTCGCTAAACCAATTGAGTGAATTTGAATTCGCGGCCGATGAGGCGGCGCGTGCTTGGAGGTAATTCGCATCCATATTTTCAGATTCCCTAGAAGCCTTATTGGTGTTGTTCGTCAAGTGAGAATGTGTTGGCGTGAATGTCGTTCGAGTTGTTATTGTTGTGGACTAGAAGCACGGCTGTAAACGAGAAAGAGATCAGCACCACAGTCGTGCAATTTGGAATGAGCAGCTCACCACTCTATACCATCGTCGTTCCTTCCAAAAATCCGGAAACCTCGATATTATGTGCCTTCGCTCTGGGCTCGTTTAAAGCGGAGGGAATAAAAGAGTGGCGCAGTCGCACCTTACTTGAAACATGGAGTCCACGTGAACGAATGATATGTCTTCAAGCGACAGAGCTACCTAGTACTGATCGTACGGAGGTGGAGACTTTCGGTAAAATGATCGTGCGCTCACCCATATTACCAGCCACAGGGCTAAGCTTTCCATACCAAGTCGGGAGAGAGGGTCACCATAACAAGGCCACAGTATAACGCTCAGATGATGGACCGCGCCCTCATCAAACATGAGCCAGGAAATGGAGGTAATGGAAGACGTCCCTGGGCCATGAGATGTAGGAAGATGATGCGAGTGGTCACTAATTGAGGGGTTTTGTGAGCCGTGAGGAAGGAGGTCGCCGCTTGGTGTTGTTGAAAGAGGGCGCGCTTATATCTTAGTCAGTGCTCGTTTCACAGACTTTGTCTAACATCTGGGGTTCTGCTATATCACAAGATTATCCGAGGAACAGCTTTGGAGGTCGAAGTGCTGTTGTTGCTTGAACATAGCCGTGTTTACAGAGCTAAAAGCAAGTGAATCTGGTCCTCCGCTACTCGTGTCTTGGGAAGCGGTGCTTGCGAGAAGGGTTTGAGAAGCGGCCTCGTGGTGGCCGCGGAAGCAAAGTTCGAAACCAAAACCCGCCGCTGCCCTCGCCACATGGAACTGTTGAGCCATGCCCTTAACATGATAAGGCAGAGGTATAACCCCATCTTAGGTATTCCGATTTGCAAGGGGTCGGACAAAACGGGCATCGTTCGTGGGGTTATGTAGCAGCTGCAGTCGTCTCACCCCAGACTACTCGCGGAAGGTAGCTTCAATCCTTAATGGTATCATATTTCGATGCTCGCCCATGACATCGATCCAGCAAACGCCACCATTCTAACCAGCAGCCCGCCTTAGACAACAAAACAAACCAAGCCCTCAATTCCACCAGGCGTCATATTTCAACCTAAGCTGGCTTTCCTCTGTTGCCCTCTCCACCTTTTACGGTATTCATATCCACAGGCTTCTTACCCAAGGCCTGAGGGAAGGAAAAGACCTTGCTCTTGCCGCCCTTCAATTTCTTCCATCGCCCAAAGTCGGCAGGATTCTTCCATGTCAATGCGCCAACCCATGGCTGAATATTCCATGAGAGTTCCAGTTGAGCATCCGGCCTCTCTGCTATCAGGCCGGTGGAATCAGTGATCTGGTACTTCGGCTTTTGGTTGGAGAGCTTGAGGATTCCGGGGCGCTTTGTGCGGGAGTATACTGGGCCGGAGCGGCTGACTACACGACTGTTCTTGCCAGATGGCTTGGGGGTCGGGTGGATATATTGGTTGTGGTGCCATGGGGCGAGGGCTGAAGGGAGGATGGCATCCCAGACGATGGCTTGCGTGGGAGGTTCGGTGGCATTGTTGGAGGGGTACGTCGCGGTTATGTAGACGAAGACTTGCTTGGTGTTCCAGTTGAATAGCGAAGAAAGATCTTCCAGAAGTTAGCCGATATGTACTATGGCAAAAGAGTACTCAAGTGTACCCGTGTCAAGATCGAAGCGGACGTGGGCGTATTCTTCTTTCCTCGTGCTGTAGTAATGCGGTCTCCCTTTTGCACTAAGAGACTGTTAGCTGGGTGAATCCAAAGAGATTCTACACAAACATACACCTGGACATTCCGCAGCTTGAGGCTGGCCGAGGGAGCTTGAGGGATCAACAACACTGAGACAGCAATGACCGCTGCGACAGCCGATGCGACGGAGGTAAAGTATCCAAAGACATTCTGGCCTCGCACAAGAAGGGAATGCATCTTGGCTGATTGTTTGTATGGGATGTTGGGGGAAAGGTTGGTGTCGCGGTGGTGAATAACTCTGGTCTCCGGAGGTTTGCTCGGCTCCGCAACTCCCATCTGTCCTCTTCGCGAAACCCAGAGCAGCTTCAAATTTATCAAGTCACCAACATTTTGAAAAGACTAAACTCAATTACACATTGGCTCAGCAGAGCCTTGACATTCAGAACTCTTCTTTCCTGGTTCGAAAATGAACATCAGCAAGATCACGCTCAAACTCGATCCTGGTCTCCATATAATCGATGCAGCTCAAGCGCTGCGAGCCAGCGACATCAACATGGCGGTGTCTTTCCATTACCGACCGCTAGTACAGTGCTGTGCTCTGTCACAAATCAACTCATGTCGTTCTCAGCCGAAGAGTGGAAGCATCATAAATCAAGAGTGGTTGTGAAAGCAAGGCAAGAAGAACAACTGGACATAAACTCATGGTTAAGAACCTTGCACCTTTTCATCACCACCTTTCTCAAGTCTTTCAGAATTTCCGTTCGCTGAACCAAAAGAATTGGATAAAGCACTTGATATAGATCAGGCATATTAGCGTCTCAATGGAAGCCAAGACATCCATACTCGACGATTTCTTTGAACCAGCGACGTCGATTTGCGAAATGAGGTGGAAAGACAAAGGCGCTGAGAGGCTCAAGGATATCGAGCAAGCGTGAAATCCGTCAGCTATAACATCACAGACAGTCTGCGATACTGGATGAGCGTCTCGCACTGATTCTCCCAGTCGAAGTCTTTCGGTTTGATCTTGCAGAGAGGCAGTAGTTCAGGGTTAGGCGTCGAGTATTGAACAGGGTGCAATTCGAAAGGCTAGCTCACACGGAAGGTCAGGACAGTGTGTTCAGAACTCACGCCCTCTTTCTTCTCTCGTCGTGCTATTCTTGCAGATGGTGTCTTGATATAAATTTCAGAGGGGCCTGAACTTGCATCGTGCATTCCAGACTGGTATATGGGCCAGACTGAACCACGTCGTATCAAACACAATAGCAGTAGACAGATCAACTTCCTATACCTCTATAATTGCTACATCTCCATCCATATCTAACCTTGTGTAGAACCAAAATATCAAACCAACGTTCTTGACCCTAACACATCACGTTCCATCTACCGAAACCGCTCACCACCACCACATCTTCAAAGGCATGGGGTCCAGGCTGCGGTTCTGAGGTCGAGGGATCGGGCGGATGGGAGGGATATAACGTTTTCAAAGTCTCTGATGAGTGCGTTTTGGGTCACGGGTTTGGTGAAAGTCTTGAGGTAATGGATCGCAGTGGATCGGATTGTTACTTCCCCCGGCTGTGTAATTTGCTCACAAAAAGCAATGAGCAATGCCCAGACGTCGAGCAAATGGGCGATCAGACTAGAATCTCGGATGCATATTACTCAAGAGCACCTCAGACCATCTCAATATTGGCCTCCGGCCCGACCTTCCCTCTGCTCCATCTTCTCGCATCAAGAAGAGGCGTAAACCCACTCGATCGCATCGCATCATTAGGTCTTCCGCCAGCCTCGCAAACAGGACTGACCTGCACAATCTCCATCTTCTTGTTGGGGTCACTCAAAATCTTCCACTCGGTCGACAGCGGCCTCTCGCTCTTCTCCTTCTTCGGACTCAGAATCAGTTTGCTGTCCGGGAAGTGGTTGAAGCTCGAGGCGATGGCGAGTCCGAAGAGATTCATCGGGTCGCAGATATCGATTTTCAAGTCCTTTCGGTGGCGAAGGAAGAGGTAGTAGAGCATGTAGCAGTTCATCAAAAAGACGTCGATGAGTACGATGAGGTAGAGGCGTTTACACCATCCATCTCCACCAGAAGCGTAAAGAGTTGGCGTCAGAATTGCCGGAAAAGATTGCGAGTACCCGGAAGTGGATGGCGGCATCTGCGAAGTTATTAGCATGTCATCTGCCGGAAAGGGATGAAAAGGATGTGAAAATCTGAACCAGCTTACCGAGGACATATCGAACGGCGAGTCTTGAGCCGCCATTATCAGCGATGGCAATAGGAATGCAGCTAGTCCTTCTGCTATACTAGGACGATCCGATGGTAGCGTCGCATTTGTGAGTATCAATTTTGTCAGGTAGTTCATGTTATCAGCATCGTAACCTAGCTCGCCATTGTTTAGACCGACTGAGGTTGCTGCAAGAGATCCGACTGCCACATAGGCTGGCAATGCTGTATCCTTTGCTGATTCATTGCGCTTAATATAGGACATACGGTCGTTCGGATCTCCGCAACGGGCGGCCATGACGCTCGAGTTTCCAGCTACACTGAGCTCGGTAGAGCAATCTGCAAGCAAACCTGCCTGTATAGAGCAAAGAGAGTATTCGATGGTAGAATTCGTCTCAGCTCGATTCGTTTCCGGTGCACTGAGGAGGTAAAGAGAATCCCTTCCCAGAGAATTGTACTGGAGCGAGCCGATTGTCCCGTTGATGATCTAATTGCGATTAGAAAATTACTGGAATGGTCCATGATCGCGACTAACCGTTTGCTTGGCCTTGGGATATCGATAGAAGACTGTAGAATATCAGCATGATTCTGTCAAATTTTTCGAGCACTTACTCGGGCGCTGGTTTGATTCTGTCCAGTGAAACAGGTCGTCCACGGCGGTTTTGACTGTAGCATAATTTGACCAATCGAAGTTCATCACATATTGATAGTCACTCTGTCTTCTCGGTATACTTAAAGCATTTGCGGGCAAAATGCCATTGACTTGGTCCTCGTAGACTAAGCCTTCGAGATCGGATCTTTTAATATTGGTGCAGACAACATTGATATAAGGACTTGGAATCTGCGCACGAAGATTGTATCGGCCATTACCACCATCAAATTCCTAACGCCATTCAGTACATGAAAATCAAAAATCCCAGTATCCTTACATATGGCTGTGCGATTGCATTTGACTTGCTTCTTGCCGCTTTGAGAACGCCAGGGTGAGGTATGGCTAATGTGACGTTGTTCACGACTCGGTTGGATGAAGTTGTCGGACTGTTGTTCTGGACCCAGGAGCCATTTATCTGGCCATGTGTACTCCTGTCACTCGTCCATGGAGCCAATCGCTGGGACTGTATTGTCGTATGGTTCTTAACGTCCTCCCAGGCAGCTAGGTAGGAGTTCCAGCTATCACTGCCTTGAGCGGAGTAGACGACGCTCATGTAGCTTCTATCTGTGATCGCGTTGGGTTCCGCTAACAGCGAGCTTCGGTACTTCCTCTCAATATAGGCCTCATCCCCGAATGAATTGGTGACAAATCCCTTCAAGATCATTTGACGAACTGGAGTTTCTCGTACCACAGGCTGTACTACATAATGTGAGTCGAGGATGGGCGAGAAATATGAATCTTACCGAGATTTTGTGACGCTGTTCCATAGAGCAATGCTGCAACAGCTGCCACAAGGACATACCACCCTAAGAAAGATTTCATGCCGAGCCACAGTACCTTATCATCGCTGAACATAGATCCTGGGTCGATAATCCAATCCCTCATGCAAATTTGGTCCAGGCTCACTCCGTGGTGTGCATCCTCACTTGTGGACCGCCTTGTGAGGAGCTGTCCAAGGTACAAAACGCAAATCGATCCAAATGATGCTTCGATAATTTTGGCAATGATAGATGCCGCATTTTTCGATACGGCTGGATCGCGAATCTTGTCCCAGGTGGGACCCCAGATCGCAATCACAACGTAAGCAAGGGACAAGAGAGTAGACAGGATCGAGACAGCCAAATATTTGTTGTAACTGCTCGGCGATCGATTCTCAATTCTGTGAGGATATTCTGTATATGTAGTCAGCCTGCTGCTGATCAGAGCTCAAGTGCCATGCTTTGAATTACCATCTTTGTCCATGCTCTGTGTGCTTTCTGAACCGCTTCCCTGTGTCTCTCGTGGCTGTTGCAAGTCGTTATCGGCATCTGCAGAAGCACAGTTTTCGAAGTACTCCACACTCGCATTATGTTCCTCGAATACTGAAGGAGAAGAAAAGCCTTCGATCCCCAAACCTCCTGGTCGCGTGTGACATGGTTCGATTGGATCTGAGAGGCCCCGCACAGGTAGAGAGGCTGTGTTCGAGACGATATTATTCGACGTGAACAACGACATGATGCCGAATATAGGTCAGGAGAAAAAAGTGGGCAGCTGCGACCTGATGCAGAAGATATACATTACATTTTAGTGGTACAGAGCAGAGCCTCACTGATCGGATGCTTGATCCCACGCACACCCATCTTCAACCTCGTGCACATTTGACTGCAAAAACAGCCGCGACGGGGATATCATGGTGTGGTCATCGCTCTGTTAATGGTCAGGCTGGACATGTTTCTGCCATGAAGCCTTAGCCGCATCAATATTTCCTCAGCTCATGCGGGCGTCGTATTGAATGGAGGGTGCCGGTGAACCTTGGAAGGAGCAGATGACCGTGGTTGTTCAACCTCGTTGCCTTGATCTGAGCTCTTCAACCATTTCCGGCGCATGACATCTGTATTGGTGTACAGCTTTCATGTCTTCGTCCGCAGCATTGTCCGGATTTGGCTCTCCCAGCCGTTCGGATGAAGGCTATGCATCCATGCGGGGCGTTACGATAAAAAGACATTCGTTCCAAAAGAGCTTCGAGGAGATACCTTAGACAACGTGCATCGTTGATCGAACATGACGCGATGAGAATTGGAGCTGTCGTGGAGTAGAATGGGGAGCATGCCGTTCATAAGGTCTCAGCTTCTAGTACTTTTTGGATCAGAATAATACACACGTGACAAGTGGATAGTCTTATTCTGCGGGACCATACTACAATTGTCGATAAAGCTTCTTGTGATGGAGGTGAGGTCTGGGAGTGCAATCCTGATTCTGTACATGGTAGAGCTCTCGATCAGAAAGATTGAGAGTGCCAGTAGCACGGCAGCGCCCCTTGCCCCTCCCCCTCCGCGTAATCAGATTCAAGCTTTTCAATTGGCTTGTAAGGGCTTGCTTGAGATCGATAACGACAGGTTTGTGGGCACTTTAGCAACCAATTACGCCGGCAGGGATCTATATCGATGTCGTCCTCGTGGTGTGTGTGACAATTCTAACTTCAGCTGTAATTTGGGTGACACTGAAATGGTGAAGACTGGCACTAGTCGCCGTCGCGAATATTGAAAACCTACCATGCGGTCCATGTCCCCGGCCTTGGACGTTGTGTGCTCGCAAGATATTTTAACAAACTTCAAGGCGAGCGCTCAGCAGAGCAAGCTTCCCGCTTTGTGTTTTGGCTAATCATAGTGTCCTTTTCATCTTTGATCCTTCTCATGAGACTACTTACTTGCTGTCTTGGTCAGCTTTTCCGCACGACTACTCATTTACATCGTTGATCGCATTAAAGATGTCTGCAGGGGAATGTTATCAACCTCCAACTAATAGCCACATCCAACCCTCGAGCCGGCGCGCTGCATGTCTCTCTGCTGCTGTCCCTTGGCATCACACGATTTACCTCGTCGGCAGTGTTACCTTCGCCTTAGATTTGGCAGCAGATTTTGTCTTGTCCACAACCTCTGGCAGCTCTGCGGTGAAAGGCAAGTAAGCTGGGTTTCCTGGTATGTACTTGCGAAGGACTTCTGGAACTGTAAATCCAAGTCCATCCTCGGTCTGATAATTCTCCATGATACCACAGAGTGTTCGCTCGGTAGCGCAAAGAGTCTGGGCTCATCAGCAATTCGCATCGTGACATCTCGAAAATCTCGACTTACTGCATTAAGCGCGTGAACATAAGTCTTGCGCTCATCAGCGGGATCTATCTTCTCTCCCTTCTTCTTATCCACAGTAATCTTTTGTCCATACCGCACTTCCAGCTCCCGAGTCTGGTAATCTGTACAATTGGAGCAACTGACGAGCTCCTTGTATTCCTTCTGGTACGGAAACCAGGCTTCCAGATCGTACTTTTTGGCCGCCGCATCATTCAGCGCTCCCGAAACAATGCTCACCACTCGATATGGCAGACCAAGAGACTGGTAGAATTCTTCTGAAGTGGCAATCATGTCCTCGAGATGTTGTACGCTGTCCTCCGGCTTGCAATAAATGAATTGCTCTACCTTCTCAAACTGATGGACTCGAAATGTACCCCAGGCGTCTCGTCCGTGACCTCCTGCCTCTTTTCGGAAGCATGTAGAATATCCAGCATATTTGATTGGGACTTGGTCCTTGTTGAGCCATTCGGACGAGTGCGCGCAAGAGAGAGGCTGCTCGCTGGTCGCGATCAGGTACTTGTCCGTGTCTGGGTTCCCTTCGCCCTCGGAGACTTTGTATAATTCCTCATCGAATTGTGATAGTTGAGCAGTTTTGGCCATCTGGTCGCGGTTTAGGAAAAATGGAGGCTGATTTGGAGTGTATCCTAGACAAAGGTTAGCAATTCATCTTCAATCTGAACGGACTTCCCTACCCTTGTTGAAGAGAAATTCCAGACCATAATTGATAAGCGCTTGATTACTGGATTCGTGTTAAGCAATTGTCCATAAAGAGGCATAGTGCCTGTGAGAAAAACGTACAGGAATACACCATATCCAGTGAGGCAGTAGCCGCGATGTCCAATGAGCTTCACACCTCTTACAGGGTCGTAGGCTTGTAGTCTCAACATCACCTCATGATGCGAGAGCTTCACTTCCGTCTTCGTCTTCTCGTCACCCCAGGTGCGCTCGGTCTTGTTGTTGTCCTCATTGTTGCTGACTGGAACAGTGTCATCCACATAATTTCCCACTGTCTTCGCTAATGTACGCAGGGCCACCTCTTTTTCCACAGCCGCTTTCTCTAAGTCTGCCTTCTCCTTTTCGAGGTCTGCCTTTTTCTGCAACAGCTCCGTAGCATCGCCCTTGGCCTTCTTGATCTCTCCGATTGCCTTCTGGTTGGCGTTGATCGCGCTGCCATGCTGCGTGACAGCGTATCGGGCTAAGTTGTATTAGTTGAGGTCAATTTGAGTTGTTATGGAGGGGAAGTGACCTTTGCGTTGTTCCTCGAACAGCTCGATGACCTGGTCGACAATTTCTTCAGGTTTGTGCCTTCGTCTCTGTGACTCCTTGATCTTGTCTGGGTTGCCGCCGCGAGCGACGATAAAGTCGTTGATGTCCAACATATTTGTTTGCGCGTGTTTGTTGTTGTGCCCTCAATTGGTGGGGGGCTTTTTTCGGGCTGAAAACTGCCAAGTGGATTGAATGCGTGACAAGGCTGATGACTCCAAAATCTGAAAATGCAAAAATGTCGGCGCTGAGGATTTGATTAAACTCGTCTGATCTGGATTCTTAGCTCAATTTCCAGGGATATAACCAAGATATATGGCTGTTATTGTTCTGCATAATTATGCTCAGTGATTATCTTCCTCCTGATTACAAGATCTTGATTGGGGAGACGTCAAGAGCAGCTTCTTGTCCTCAAGTTTGACCGGCCAGTTGCTTTTCCGATTTTCATAGTCTCACCAGAGCTGCTCTAGAGCCTGAAGAGTTGTGGAAAGAAGAGAGCTTTGCCGACCGGAATGTATGACCTAGCAGATTACACTACTATCCATTGGTGTTAGAACAAGGCTGACTTTTGGAATCACAACGACCGCGGAGTAGCTCCTCGTATCGATATAGATTTACCAGAAATATGTTATTCAACTGCGCATCGAAATCCACTAGCGTTTGGCAGTCTGCATCTGATGATTACTGGACATTTATCGAGTTCTACGAAATGGGATCCAAATGGAAACAGACTTCCACGGCTTGAGAAATCCGAGAGGACCATGATTCAGCATATTTCTATAATCATCGAGCAGCGTAGGTCTAGGCCTCTGCTCAAGGATGCGACGAGAAGAACTTGCAGCGTACATCTTCCGATAAATTCACAATTCCGCGCACCGCAAGACCGAAATACGTGGATCACGGAGATTCCTCAATTCACCCTCAATTCTTCATTTTCCCATCCAGGATACACTCCATCCCGACGATCCAACAAAAAAAGACCAGACCTACCCAACCCAGCCTCATCCGCCTCGTCATCCTCGTCCGCCTCGATCCCCCTCCCCGCTCATCCTCACCCCGTCGCACCCCCCGATCGCACCTCCAACATCACCACCCAAAAAAGCGGCGATCCTCGCAAACGATGCAATAACAAAAGCCAAGTATAGAATATTACATACCCTCCAACCACCCCTCGCTCTTCGCACCATCCCGTATGCACCGCAACTATCTATAAGCTCTTCACAACCACATGATCCAACCTAACCCCCCAGTTCCCTGTCCCCAGCCCCAATCATGGAACAACGAACAACCCAGATTGAAAATCGAAACCGAACTGGATGACGTGCGACCGGCTTTAACGGATCTACACGGTAGAATATACGGATCTGGTACTTATTTCAATGATCTGGTGGCGGGGCGAGCGACGCACCCTAGATTTCATACAGATTGGAAAGATTCCTGTTGGTGGATCTATATCGTTTCTTTACTATGGGACGGTTATTCCTAGGGGAAGCTTGGGCATCGTTTTACGTTGATGACGGAGGGGTTTCAAAGGTTTCTAGAAGGGTGTGTATGAAAGAATCGGGACTTCGGGAAGATCGAGAGGGCTGAGGATTGTTGTAGGGTTTCATGGCGACGTGGAATTCGCTGAGGCGCGTAGAAAACTGCCTAGGTTGTTTGTAAAGAGGTGAGGCGACGTGTTACATGCAAGGCGAGGCTGTTAAGATCGCTGAAGGGAGGGAAGAATACGAAGGAGTGAAGGTTTCATTGATGAAAACACGTGCGACTTTTCTGCCTTGATTCCCAAGATACATCACGGCAGCGTACGAATGCGTTGTCCCCGCGTTTTACCAGCCTCCACCATATCGTACAAATCCAGGCCAACACAAACCGTTATATGTCGTATAACGACCCTATAACGTGCGCCCCGCCAGTAAACCCATACGAGTTACACCAATGATGCTTCCAAAATAGCCCAACACAAACTCGGCCCAAAATCCGCCAACGCGATAGCCGTACGTCCAACGGTCTTCCCGCCTCCTTATCATGTGCCCTATAATTGTCCGTCATAAGGCTGAGGTCCCTACAATATCTGACCAGCCACAACACGACTGCTACCAACGGTGGAAATCAGACCGAGAAAAGTGACGTCAATCGATTAAAACGTCTATCGTGCCTGAAAGAGAAAAAGTGCAAATTGATGGGGTATCATAAATCGTCGTATTCCAAGCCAATGAGCCGGCCGAGACACCAAACAACCAGATCGAATGGTATATAGTTAATTTTTAACAGAAATCGCCGCCGATATGTGAGATGCATGTCGCAACCAAAGGAAAAAAAAGAGAGAGACAGTTCGTAAAGCGTGACGCGATCAAAAATCAATGGGGGACCATACTCAACAAACTTTTCCGACGTCTCAAGTTGTCCTCTCCGTGCTTTTTTCGCGGGGCAAAAGTTGACGATCGCAGAAGCTGAACGGGTGTACCTTCGTCGTCGTAGTTTGTGGGACAAGGAGGGATGACGATAGCCGGCTCGCGTTCATTAGCTGCTCGCGCAACCATCCGCTTGTTTGAGAACGTGCTTTCTCGGGAATTGGTTTGTCGGGACGCGGTCAATGCCGCGTGTGGGGACTCGGGTCGACTATTGTTTCCACTCTTATCTTCATTTGGCTTGGGACCCATAGATTGAGGTGTGAGTGGCCGGAACAGGGAATTCCGCCGCTCCTTCTTGGTGTGCTTCTTTGGTTCCTCAGACTTGGCGTCTTGCTTGTTCAAACCGAAGATGGAGAATTTGGTGGATATGCTTCGGAAGCGAGAGTGACTGTTTTTACTGGAGGCCGACTTGCCTGACATTGACTTGCTCTCAAAGGGATCGTTTTGTAGGAATAGTGGTGTGACGGGTGATACCTCCACGGATTTCTTCTCCTTTTCGTTCTCGCTAGGTGCAGACCGTGTTGTCAAAGTGTCTGGTTGTCTCCCCAAGTGTATAGATCCGTGGCGCTTCTCTGCGACGTAGCTATTGTCCATAGGAGAGTCGATGGGTGGTTTTGCTTGAGACGTAGCTAGCGATGGCTCAAATGGTTCCACAGGCGACACCGCGGGAGAATTTGCGGGAGACTCCTCAGAAGTTACATCTGAGTCCTCGTGAGACTCTTCACCAGACGACGAGGAGAAGGTGTAGTGGCGCAGCGACTCGTTCGAGAATCGGGTCCGGACCTTCATGCTTGGTACTCGCTCTCTGCTTCGGGCTGGGGCTGCGGAAGGTAGCGAACTGATCCTATCTGGTCTGTTGGTTCCCATCTGTGGGCTGTTGTAGTGTCCGAGATTGACCATCTTTGGCTGGCCTGCAGCAATGATACAGATCGCGATGGCCATGTCGAGGTCGGAGTATTTAACGTCGTTCCAGAGATCATTTTCCACAATCGCGGGCTCCATCTCCTGCTCTTCATCCGAGTGTTCCATGTCGTCGAGCATGGGTGACAGTGCCTCCTCTGAAGATTGGTATTCTTGTTCCATGAAGGGCTCGACTTGGTCGTTGAAGGGTTCTCTCAATGTGGAGCTGATTTCGGCCATTTGAGGTGATGGGATTCGAATCTTCTCGTCTGCGTCGAAAAAAACCGAAGAGGACTGAATGCTTGAGGGACTGCCACCGGCAGTTTTGGTCTGCTTCTCAAGTATCCATGGTGGATAGGAGGCCGGGGCCAGATCGGCAGCCATCTCGTAGAAACAATCACCGAACGTGCGGACCGTGAATGCGGTGCGGCGTGCTATGAAGAGGCAGTATGGGCAAACGGGTTGAAGTCCGGGCAAACGCGTGATGCCTATGTGGGAAAAGCAAAAGGCGTGTAAAACTGGAGGAGTGGTCTAGCAGTGTAGAGGGGCCATAGAGGCGGGTTGAGAAGGCGGGAATATATTTGGAGTTGAGCTCCACGGCGATTGGATGTTTCAAGTACACAAGTATACGAGCCAAGCGCAGCGGAGGAATTGAAGGCCTTGCAGCTACAACAGTCTAGGACAGTATTTGAGGGCGAAAATGATAGATGAAGCGTGTATTGAACACACCTGATTCCTGGGACGAAGCAAGTAGGGGTGGCTTGACAGAGATACGACATGGGGGCCGCCATACACACTGTTCTCCAGGACTCAAGACGCCCAGTTTCATGTTCAAAGAGACCTGTGCTGTGCATGGCCAAGAGAGAGTGCTGCTCCGAAGCTAGAGTGTTTGGCCACCCAGCGCACGGCAGGAGAGCGTAGATTCGACAAGGTTGCGAGGGCGATGTGGATGCAGAGACGGCTTGGAGAGCTTTTGGACGCGACAGGGAGGAAAAGTGATGAGGTGGTGAGGAGGGCGGAGGGCGGAAGCAGAGGGATCGGAGCTGGGGCCCATGATTGGCTGTCCAATCGCTCCAACCGTCGGCGGCTTCTTCGCAGGGGGGGCCCTACCGAGGAGCCCCCCCTGTGGTTCGTGAATTCCTCGCGGCGCCGGGCTTTTTCGACCGCACATCGATATTCGGCATCCATGTTTGACGATCCAAACAAGGACTTGGACTTGTCAATGGTCACCCTGTCGCGTCTCTGCCACGCATGTGGAGTCCCGAACAACGCACTGCGACAGCCTGCCACCACTTTTCACACGGTCAACGGGACCGACGCCATTCTTGTCGTGGAACAGGAACTCAGTATCCGCCTGTCGCTCACCGGCTTGACGCGACGACCATGGCGCAACAGGCTGCGAAGGCAAAGGCGACAGCACCTCGCAAACTGCGGCTGGAAACACCGACACCACCGACACCACCGACAATCCAGATAGACCGGGATGAACAATTGTTTCTCGTCTGCCAAGTCAGGTCGCACTCTTGAGACTGTCTTGATGACGACGAACAGCTCCTCGTGCGGTTGATCGCTGCTCTCGAAGCTCAAAGGCTCGAGATCCATGGAGACGTGTGAACGTGTGATGGCACCTTAACCATGCAAGGCTCTTGCACTGCAGACTCTTAAAATATGAACCCAGCTCGCAGCAGGTCGTGACAGGACACTGAGCTACACACCTGCAGTATGGGTATGTACTGTGTATATGGGCATGTTATGGGCACGTACACTTACACAATTATTGCCGCCATTCGGGATATTCATCCGCAATTTACATATTCCAGCATCCATCTGTGCACGGTACTGTGACAGGAACAGAAACCGAATTCAGCCGACCATCCGTCCTCGGCAGGCAGCATACCCTTCCAAGGACCAAGACACGTCCCGGCAATCGGTGTGAGATAAGCTGTATCCTTGCGGGAAGGCCCAGATGCTAAGCTCGAAATCCCGGTTCGGTCTCAGCGTGCGATGGTTGTGGGGTATGTACATCTACATCCGCGAAGAAAGACGGAAAATATGGCGATCAGGGTATTTTTCACTATGGCTTCTACCGCATCCGTATCGCCATACCCTGCCCGTGTGGTTGTATTTGAAGTTGATGCCGCGACGATGTACAAGCCGAAAAGCAATGTGGGAGATGTAGGATCGCGATTCAATTTCCCCTGAAATAAACCGGCGACGCGCTTGCGCACCCGGGCGGTCAGTCTGCACGATGGCAGGTTAAAATTGGATTCACCGAGTTTCTGAGACAGCTCAAACGAGGTCCAAGCCGCGACCAGCAGAATATCACACAACTCCACGAGAAAGTTTACGCGAGATAACGATCATTCGTTGCGAAATGTTCCCTGAACAAAAACAAGCAAGCGTATCTCCAGAAACCAGGATGAAAGAAAGAACAAATCTAGAAACCTTTCGATGTCGAGCCCGCGTGTCTACAAACCACGGGAAAACGAAAACGACGGCTGACTGGAAGGGGCAAGGTTCACGTGCGCTATGGTGACTGGAAAGGAAAACAACATATGAGGAAACGAAGTAAGCATCTGAGATGCAAAAGCATAGCGAACTCGTAGCTTCATCTGGTAGATGGCCATACCGGAAAATTACGAAACCCGGTTTGCGCACTTCAAGTTGGTAGCCGGCTCTGCTTATGCTTCAGCTGACTTCGAGACTAGATCTCTGATACACTGCTTCACTGCGAGCAGCCTAGATCTGGAGTTCCAGAATGCTCATCTCTCCTGGTTCTGTGGCTCAACTTCACTTGAGGTTGCTCTTTTTCATACTAGGATCACTGTATCTCCTTTCTGACCACTTTGTTGCTTGATATTGACGACCAGAATCCAAGGAGACCTTTCACTGACCGACAACCATCTACGAGAAAGGGAGGACAAACCAGATACCAGCGACTTCGTGGACCGATATCTGGAATCTTTCGGGCGCAGTTCAGAACATTGCCTCCTAGCATGCAGCTTCGCGAGACAATACGTCGATGACGAGGTTTTTGTATACTTGCTTTCATCTTTGCAGTCTGGGTGAAGTCTATCCAGCTTTTAAGGATATCTGCTGTTTGCGGAGTTTTGACAATGATCATTGTTTCTCGGCGAAAATTTCGTTCCCTGATATATTTACCTTCCAAATTGGTCATGATCCTCACCGCGGAGATATTGCTGTTGTCTCTCAGAAGTGTACATTTATCTCATGTATCAGACTGACTCCCTCGAGCACTACTGACAAGCCTGCGAAAGAATTTGCGTATCCTACCACGACTTTTCTTGCCACACGAGCGTCAACTTTCCCATGGACTACTCATGCCATTTTTCTATGGCCCTCGGCACAGATCGACAAATTGCTGAAGAACTTACGCGTGATGTGCAGCTCCAAGACCCTTCGATCCTTGGTGTTGACCAAGCGGGAGCTCAAAAGTTTCGAGAACTTCCGGTTGGATCGCATATGCAAACATGACAATGCTCCGTATTTGGAGAAGCGTTTTCCAGCATCAACTTTCTTCGAGCACTGGAATCTGACTGATCCCCATGCTTTACTCAGATCCTCAATCCTTGGAGCCTTAACATCGAGGGAGAAGGCCGAGCTTATAGAGAACAAGGCTGCGTACGCGGAGATAGTTGAATGGGAAGAGAAGGGCATCAGGATTGGCATCGCGTTACCGAAAGGTGTTGGAATGCAACTTCCTTCGACTCAGGCGGCTCGAGGGGGACGCGTTGAGCATACAAACATGGATGAACTCCAGTGGGGCACTCACCTCTTTTTAATCGCGCCTAGTCAAAGACCTTGTCGATTACCTGATGAAATTGACCTCCTTCAACCCTTCGACTTCAACAAGGCTCTGAAGCACCTCTATGGTCTGGATATTTCTGGTGGAGCTGAAAGGTTGAGGGCTGCTGGTAAGAGTTCGTGCAAGTCCTCCAATATTGAAGATGAGAGGGACGATGAAGTCGAGGTGGATGCTAAAGAGAAGACGTCAAGTAAGAAGCGATATGGTACTCAAGGAGATACGATTGGCTTCGCCGCTCGGACTGATCACGTTGCAAACACCAACGTCGAATCAATACCGTTGACCAAGAAGAGTGGATATGTGTCATCTTTGAAGAACCATATTGAAGAGCACAGCCCAAATGATCCCGTCATCAAAGAGGAAATTCAAGCCGAGCAAGATCATTGGGAGGACGAGTACGATAATTGCGACAAACTCGATCAAAATTCTCACACCGTACTAGAAAATGAGGCACCATTGAATCAATCTCGCATCCCAAGACCGCGAAATCCAATTGCTGGCAGGGCTGCTCGACGACTCACTGGTGGACCACCAACTCGCATTCCAAAAACCAAGGTCTCGTCCAGGAAAAAATCCCTCGGCGGCAATCGTCCATCCCAAAACTCACGTCGAAGACGATTCCTCGTGGCCCTGATGGCTCGACGATTTCCAAGGCCGGAGTTTGAGCGATGGAGTAAATCTTCCAACGCGACACCTCGGAATTTTTGGTATAAGTTATTTCGAATCCAAGTCGAGGTGTGGCGCGACGCTGATGTTTTGTGTAGTTTGCACATCCACCTGTCACGTCTCAGAGGGGAGTAGTCAAGAAACAATCGATACCGGTATCAAACTACCGGCCAAGTCAATCGGTGATTTGGAGAGGCGGGTTGATTCCGGTTTCCCTTTCCCCTTGGGCCTACCAGACCAAGAGGAGAGGAGAATTGGATAGGCCGAGAGTTCAGTGGCAGGATTGGGTGTGGTTTTCTTGTGTCTTTCCGCTTTGGATACACGGACTTATGGGTTTGCGTTGGTGGAGGGTGGCTTGGATGGTGGGAGGGATGGGGAGGATATGGTGTGGATGGGGGGGGATTGGTGGATTGGAGTGGAGTATTGGGCTTGAATCTGCGGAGGGGCTTGGTGAGAGGGGAGAGGCTGGGGATGAATCTCGGCTTGGTACTGGGGTATTTATGTTACTAGCTAGAAGTGGAGGAGGAGAGGGAGAGGGAGAAGGAGGTTGTGGCTGTGAGGTACGCTCTATCTTGCTACAGGCCAAGTACTGGGGGAAATGAGGACAGATATCTCCTTCTTCCTTTCACGAGATCCAGCACGAGCACCACGCCATCTCAGCGTCTTCCCAAACAAACAACCAATTCCCCCAATGTGGCAGTTGTCTTCGAAGAACACAGACACAAAATCCCAGAACTACCCTCCATCCCCAAACCCCCCACGATCCCAGCAAAACAACCGAGGACAATTCCATCCCAAACCATGCAGTAGAACGCGCATACCTCACCATGCACCCACGACCCGCACACTCCTCGATATGCCGGTTTCCCAGGAACATCGCGCGGTGAGGTGGAAACAATGTGCCTCCCTCGCCCCACCGAAACGATCAAGACCCGACGGACGAGTTCGGATGGTCACGGTGAAATTGGAAGACGTGCCGCTCTTGGATATCCCGACGTAGAGGTATCTGGAGCGGTGTGGGGAGTTGGCGAGAGGACGGGGAAACGGGATTGGTGGTAGGATTGATAGTAGTAATATTGCTACTGCGATTGATACTGGCGCTACTGGTGGTATTATTGAGGGTATAACCCTCTCTTCTCTGCTGCATGAGAGAAGAGAAGGGGTAGTAGGGAATATCCGACGTTAAGGGTAGATAGAGGAATTGCTCCTCCGCTCTATTTTAACGACGGAAAATGCTCAAACACCTCCTCGCCGATATGGGTCATAGGCGGGGCACCGCAGTTGATACGGGGTCTGATGATAGGGGCACACTTGTTGAGAGGGCTTTGCTACATCCCTCCTTTTAGCCAAGTAACAGGCTTTACAGACGCGAGAGGGAGAGACTCGTTGCGAGGTCGCCGCTTGATATGGCCACGGGAGTGGTATCAGAGTCAAGAGTGTCACATTCAGCGCTGAGACGTCTTCGACAAGGAAATTCTCGGATTAGCGGGAGTGAAGCGCAGGCGCGAGATTTGTTTATGCCGCAGGCTGCACAGAGCTCTGGCACGGGGCCTCCTAGATTGGTGGGAGAGCGTAGGCAGCAGTATTCCTCGGCTCGTCAGCCGCAGTGGGAGAGAGAAAACTTGGATGAGGGGAAGGTGTGGGTTGTGAAGCCTGATAGCATTGCGCATGAACTGGGCGCGGCAAAAGCGAGATCTGAGAATTATACCGGGCCGTACTGTACCCGAAGCCATGGGTCGGCACCATCGTTTTCAAGACCTCAGAGACAACGACATGCGAATCGTGGAGATGCTAGTCAGAATGCACAAAGGCAGTCTCAGCATGGTACTCCACGTCAAATCAGATCGCCTGCTCACGAGAGTACTACTGAATCTCCAGGCTTGCGGTCGTATCTTCGGGAGCCAGTATCCTCAACTAGACAGCTGCGGCATATCTCAACCTCAGAATTGGAGCTGATTCGACAGCACAGACACGCGATGGCGAGACTATCACAAACTCCAATCCGAGGTCAGGAAATGGCACGTCGAACTCAACAGTGCACTCGCAGTGGTTCAGACGCCAGGAGTGCCGATATCAAGTTGTCTCGGGAAAGGCGAGAGGCTATGACTGAACGATCCGCGTTAGGTCCTCGTCCTGGCGGAAGTGTGGTGAGGTTCTCTGATATGGCTGAGGAGGTCATTCCCAGATTTGAGATGCCAAGAACACCGCCAATACCGCCTCAGTCGGGCACGATAAGGCCGGCCAAGGGTGTCAGGGAGAACATACCAAGTACTGTTCACAGTGCAAGTACTAGTCTTCCCGATTTGGAAAGGATCGAGCGATACCACTCGTGTGGCGGAACGGCAGAAGAAGTGGACAGTGAGAGCTCTATCGCAGCGATGGAAGCTGGATTCTGCAACTTCAGTGGCGTTGTCAGGCCACATCCAGAACGTGTGAGCTCCGATTTCAGCAGCGCTCATCATCCTCTGCCAAAGCATCAGTACGAGCAGCATTTCCAAAGGAGCCATGCCACCCATGTTTACTTGTAAGATGATCCATCTCTGCAACCCATTTCGCCGCTTTCGGAGCATAAGATGCCGTATCATGAAGAGCTTCAACGATACTGCGGGCGTTCAGATCCATGGCGCTCGGAAAGACACCCAAATGCTTTCCCCCCGGCTGACAGAGCGAGACAAGATGAAGAGGGGGACGTGAAGGGTGCGAGGAGGAGGAGGAGGAGGATCAAGGAGAGGGAGGCAAGTGAGTTGAGGAAGAGATCGAAGAAGGTGAGGTTTGAGCAGAGGGTGAGGGGATTTCTGCTATGCGAGGGCGAAGATAGTGAAGGAAAGCGTCGGAAGATGTGGTTGTGTAGTTGGGACGGATCTTAGTATCCACTTCTGGTTCTTTCCCGCAGTCAGGCAGACGGTCTGAACTTGTTTTGCCGCTGTTCTGATTGATGATTGTCGATTGATGAGAAGTTGCGCCTGTGCTTTGGAGAAGGTGAGAAGTGTCGTGGAGTGATTGCATAACATATTGCTGTGTAACCACTCTTGTTGGCTGCTTTTTGTTGATGCCCAAGCGCATGTCTTGGAACACGTCGATGAACGATGTGTAATTACTTACACATCGTCTTGTACTAGCATCTTTCATCTCATCCTTTCATGATCCAAGATTCGAAGATGCGTATGTCCTCTGGTCTTACCAAGTCCAGCGCGGACTCAACCCCACGATTTGGTCATGATGAAGGGTAAGATTAGATAGAGTCGACGGCAGGCATATCATGTCCATGTATGAAGCGCGAAAATGGATCGGACTTGGGTGCACGGCGTGTGCCAGTAACCTGGAAGCTGATCAAATGGCCGAAAGGACCAACAAGGAGGCCAACAGCGGATGGAAAAAATTGCAAAGGCAGACAGCTGGTTGGGGAGGGTTATAGACAGAAACTTGAGTGGTGAAAAGTCGGGCGTGTAGGTGGGTGGGAGATTTTGATGAGAGGGTTTGGTCCCAACAGGCGCTCCAGGTGCTCAACACGACAGGGCCAGAGCACCGATGGAGTGTCCCCGAGTGAAATGGCAGGGCGGATATTATAACGGCAGCATTTGAGAAGAATGAAAACGATGCAACTCCAATTGGGAACTTGGAGATGTTGGACTCGGTAGGTTCATCCAGCAACGTGATTTTGCACCCAAGCGTGAACGTGCGAGGCGCTTTTCCATGTGCGAGTCCAGAGTCCAGACGAACAGGAAACGTCGGCTCATCGGCCCTTTTTCAATCCCCGCAGCTTTTGATTGGTGTCTTCACCTCAAGCTGTCTGTGTGGGGGAGATGCAGAAGTCGGAGCAATGACGCTGAGCGCGGAGAGCAGCCGAGCACGATGGAAGCAAATGGTTCAAGTTTGCAATACGCATCCCACCATGAAGAGCTCCAGCAACGATCCCATCGGCAAATCTTGGATATTGCGTCTCGGCAGGCTTGCAAGCGAAGGTCGGGGGCTCGGAGCGGCAACTCATGGAGCGTGGGCTGCCCTGCGGCTGATGCAATTCGGCGAGGCGTTTTGTTGACCGTTTTCTGATGATAAGCCGAGTCTTTGTTACTCCCACCAAGAGCAGAATGGTGTTTGGTTGACTGGGAGCCCGACGGGCGCGGCCATTTATAGATACGGCATTGGATGTGAGAACAAATGCCTTCCCATTCTCTTCCTCGTTGATAGCATTGAGTGAATCCTCGTATGACGTTGGAGCTCTCTTCCCTGCATACGCCTCGAGAGATTGATCTTCATCTTCATCCCGACTCCATCAGAGCACAATCGCCAGCTTCTCCACCTGCACTCTCCACTCTGACTTCTCCGCATCTGTAGACACTGAGAGACTCCACACAACACACACTTTCCTTGACACCGCAAGCCTCGCTCAAGAAAGACCTCCAACTCCCTCCACGGCCCCTTCCTTGGAGCTCTCGGCACTAGCCTCAAGCAAGCCAGATCCAGCCATCGGTGGGACAACCTGAGCCATAGCTCCGCCCGACTTCGTCAGTCAAATCTCCTCCACTCCGGTCTTCATCAGGAACGAGGCACGGCTAATTACTCAGCGGCAGGCCATTGAATTCATCCTATAACAACAAGCACTCCCTGCTTCATTCCCACCTGCAGCTGCCATCATGTCCGAAGGCCAACCACGAGACGTAACGAACCACCTACTGTTCGAGGTCGCTACTGAGGTTGCCAATCGAGGTATGCTCACAATCCCCATTCCAATTGATGAGCACCCACGCTGATCGAATCATCCAGTCGGAGGTATCTACTCGGTCCTCAAGTCCAAGGCTCAGGTCACAACCGCTGAATATGGAGCATCCTACACCCTGCTCGGCCCATGGAATCGCAATTCCGTATGCATCTCCCCAACTTCTTAACTGCCTGCAAAAGCTGATGTCGCATAGGCATCTGTCGAGGTCGAAGAACTCGAGCCTCCCACCCCTCCCTTGCGCGACACCATCAAATCTATGAACGATCGAGGCATCAAGACCCTGTACGGCAGATGGCTGATCGACGGAGCACCACGAGTGCTCCTGTTTGACACAAGCACCGCATACAATTATCTAGACGAGTGGAAGGGCGATCTGTGGTCTGTGGGTGGCATTCCCTCGCCCCCGGGTGATTCGGAAACGAACGAGGCCATTGTCTTTGGATATCTCATTGCCTGGTTCCTCGGAGAGGTACGGTACAAATCCCACATATTGAACAAACCATACTCACGGTCACCAGTTCGTTTATCATGAGAAGCGAAAAGCAGTCGTCGTTCAATTCCACGAATGGCTGGCTGGTGTAGCACTTCCCCTGTGCAAGAAGCGACGTATCGATGTAACCACCATATTTACCACTCACGCTACCCTTCTCGGCAGATATCTTTGTGCCGGATCCGTCGACTTCTATAACAATCTGCAATACTTCGACGTGGACGCTGAAGCTGGAAAACGTGGTATCTACCACCGATATTGCATTGAACGAGCTGCGACTCACTCTGCCGACGTCTTTACCACTGTCTCCCATATCACGGCCTACGAGAGTGAGCATTTGCTGAAGCGGAAACCTGATGGCGTCCTACCCAATGGTCTCAATGTCAAGAAGTTCTCAGCCACCCACGAGTTCCAGAACCTGCATCAGCAGGCCAAGCTGAAGATCAACGATTTCGTCCGAGGTCACTTTTACGGACAGAATGACTTCGACCCGGAGAACACCCTCTACTTCTTCACTGCTGGACGATACGAGTACCGCAATAAGGGAGTCGACATGTACATCGAATCATTGGCGCGTCTGAACCACCGCATGAAGAGTAGCAACTCCAACATGACAGTCGTGGCCTTCATCGTTATGCCGGCACAGGTAAATACGCTTACCGTCGAGGCATTACATGGCCAGGCGGTCATCAAGTCTCTGCACGACACCGTCAACACAATCGCACAAAATGTAGCCAAGCGCTTGTTTGAGAGCTCCCTAAGCTGGCATGAAGGGGGCGAGCTTCCAGAAGACAAGGACCTGATTACGCAGCAAGACAAGATCATGCTCCGACGCCGTCTGTTTGCCATGAAGCGCCACAACTTGCCGCCAATTGTTACGCACAACATGAAGAATGATGCCGAAGATCCGATTCTTAACCAGATCCGACGATGCCAATTGTTCAACCATCCATCAGATCGTGTCAAAATCATCTTCCACCCAGAGTTCCTCAACGCAAACAGCCCAATCCTCCCCATGGACTATGACGACTTCGTTCGAGGCACCAACATGGGTGTTTTCCCTTCCTATTACGAGCCGTGGGGCTACACACCGGCTGAATGCACCGTCATGGGTGTGCCTAGCATCACGACCAACCTTTCCGGATTTGGGTGCTACATGGAAGAGTTGATCGAGAACACCCACGACTACGGCATATACATTGTGGACCGTAGAATGAAGGGTGTTGACGACTCAGTCAATCAACTGGCTGACTACATGTTCGAGTACACCAAGAAGAGCAAGCGCCAGCGAATCAACCAGCGTAACCGAACCGAGCGATTGAGCGATCTCCTCGACTGGAAACGAATGGGCATGGAATACGTCAAGGCTCGACAACTTGCCTTGCGCCGAGCCTACCCAGGCGCCTTCGACGGTGAAGACGAGCCAGACTACTTCAGCGGCAACGAGATCAAAATCTCACGACCCCTCTCTGAGCCAGGGTCGCCTCGCACGTCAGGAATGATGACGCCTGGCGATTTCGCTTCGATTCAAGAGGGCCGCGAGGGACTGAGCACGGAAGACTACATTGCGTGGAAGCTGCCGTATGTATTTGGATCATTCTACCGCTCGGCAATTACTAACGAAACCACAGTGAAGAAGAAGACACAGAGGAATACGCTTTCCCACTCACCTTGAAGCTCAAAAACAAGAGCCCAGGTCCTTCGTCCCCTGCTCTCAATGGAACCATCAATGGCTTGTCATAACTGACTAATTTGGCAGGAAGCTCCAATGACTGGTAACAGCAATCGTTTCAACGTTGAGCGAAACACAAAACTACCGCGTGCGGTCTCACACGGATCTACTAAGCAACGAAGTTGGGCGACGAGCTCACATCACTTTCTTTAGGGCATCAGGTGGACACTGCATAACTGCCTTTGCGGCACTGGATTTCCTAGCTTTTCTCTAACTCCTCAGTGCGTCTCAATGTAGAGATTGCAACACACCATATACTTTTTATTATGTTCCTTCTGCTTTCCAGTTTGTGGTTCGATATTCGAGACTGGTATTCCGTTGGGTTGTGATTTCGACTGCGATTTTCTCGATTGGCACGTCTTGTACTTTTACAGCATCCTATTTTGCGTTTCACCTGCGAATTTGTCGATTGATCTTTTTTGCCTCCAAGTGGATGGGTGGGAGAGGTGGAATCTTGGTTACTTTAGGTTATGAAATGACCATGTTCTTAGGTCGTTGTCGTCTCTCGTGCATGTCACGTCTCACTGGATTCTTGCTCTAGCGGTCGTGAATCGTGCTCGTTACGCGGACGAAAGTTCCTTCGGTTTTTGGGAAATGATTAGAAGATGGGCTGAGCATCTGTAGAATTTTTTTGTTACAGGCCACGACAGCAAGGGAAAGTTGGATTTTGCACAACGCTACATTAATCAACAAAGTCGCTGAATCGCTCGTCAATGCAGGAACTTCTCCCCCTCCCAATCCACGACTATCCCCCCTTCCCCTTCCTAACCCTCTCCGCCTTCATATCAGCCATCCGCCGCTGTTCCAAAGCCCGCACAACCTCCCAGTTCACCCTCACAAACCGCACCAACTCATCCAATTTCGCTTGCGAATCCACACGCTCGATCCAACACGGTCGTTCCGTAATCTCCTCCCCGTGATCTTGCGCCAGACACGGGTTTCCATTGTCATCGTAGCGAACGAATCGTTTCAGACCGCGCATTGCCACGTTTATCTTCCCGTTGGAGGCCGGGATTGCGGATTTGAGCTGGGCGAGGATGGAGGATTCCCAGGATTTTTGGGTGTGGGATGCCATGGCGGAGGTGTAGGAGGCGTTGGCTTGGGGGAAGTGGGTGAGTGCTTCTTGGAGTACGGCGGCGCGGGTGTAGGGGGGGTGGGTTGCGAAGAGGTCGGGGTGGGATGGGTAGTACTCGTTTATGCAGGTTGTGAACATTTGTCTTTTTCTGTAGCGTTGGCGGTCGTTTGCTGTTTCGTGACCGCCGTCTGAGGCTCGTGTGGGGGAGGGGAGGGCGTAGAGACGACCGGTGGCGCACCAGTTGTAGATTTCCTCGTTGGTAGAGAAGGCCTGGGTGAAGTATTTGTTGTGGTCGAGACCGAGGAATCGCATTGTTTGTTTTGGGTCTTTGGTTAGGTGGATGAGGCTCTTTTTTTTGTTGTAGGCTTCTATTTCTGGGATTCGGAGGTGGAGACCGTGGTTGTTGGAGGTTAGACCGATGGGTCTGTTCATGACGCCGAGGATTTGCATTAGGTCGCCGTAGGAATTGTGGAAGAGTTCCCATTCGAGGTCGGCGCTTTTGCAGACGTGGATGTCGATTTGGACGTATTGTCCTTTGAAGCGTGGATCGACGGTTCCGCAGTCATTCTCCGTTCCAACTGTCAAGGGTACGGCGAAAGAGGTCGTCTTGCCGTTCTGTATGTACTGCACGGCTTGAAGGGCTTCTGACAAGCCGTCGGCCGTGAATGGAGATGTTGGGTCGGATACGAGTAGATCGATATCGCCGTGGTCGTCCTTTGAAGGTGCCTCGGGTGGACATACGACTTTTTCATAGAACTTGTCTTTTAGGATACCCACAGTGCGATCGCGTAGCTCGTTGTACTGTGCGTGGGAAAGACGGGGACAGGGGTAATTGGGAAACGCGTTTCCGCCCATCTTCGCTGCGGATATTGTGGTATGCTACCGTTAGCATGCAAACTGAAGCCCCCGCCAAAAGTATGCTCAGACAAGTGTATCGACGTTGTGCTTATGCGAACATGGCAAGATGGGTATCAGACGGGCTTTTGAAGATAGGCATGAATGCATGGAGGCTTAGCTCGCATGACCGGGAGGGATTGAGTCATAATTGTTTGGTCGTTTGTGTTGACATTCCGAGCTCTTTTGACTGTACTCGGTAGCCTGAACACAAAAGGCTTGCGGCTTTGTTACTTCGCCGCCCGCGGTCACGACGGTGTTGGGTGTTGTTGTTGAGGGTTCGGGCGGAAAGCAAAGTAGCAGGGGAGCTTTTGGTGAGGAGGCCCCTATCGTTTCGCGGAGTCCCTGGACACCTTCCACCCGGGCATCCTCTTCCCCGCCTTACACTGCAAAACCTTCGATCTCCTCGCTTGTCAACTCTGATGGATGAGATCAAAACGGACCGGCTGACAGACCTTCACTGATTGTTCTAAGTCCTGTCGCAACTACGCTTGGCTTTGCGGACACCACTCATCACGTCGATTGCCTTTTCGTCGCGATCAATTATGCCCGCTCCTCGCAGCAGGATTACTTCGGATCGTTGTCGACTAGTCTGGTCTCTACCAAAGTCGCGCTTCTTATCGCGCCAGCAATCCTCATTAGCGAAGCGCTTGCACCATATCTCGACTCGGACCTTTTGTTCTCCCACCACTTGATCAGTGAGGCGTTGTATACGCGTCCGACATGGCAGGGGCGATGACTGTTCTTTACAAGCAATTCTGAGTAAAACACAAAGACTTCCAGCTAACAATGGCTTCATCTCGTCATCATCTCGTTCAAATTGATGGATCTTACGACATCGTCTTCCAGGAGCTCGGCGAGGTTGACGTCCAACTTAACGCCATCCAATTGGAAGGGGAGTCCCCTGTGCGTACGTCTTGGTTCGTGACCGAGATTGAACAGGGAGATGTCGCCATGGAAAGTGCTGTATGGGAGCTGGATACGGAATGTCTGGATTACCCTCAAGAACATCTGCTGACATATTCGAAGCCTTCGTGCAATCCCGAGGCTGCCATTGCATCAATCGCCCGTAAATCCATCAATGCTGGAGAAATCGCTTGAAGCATCTCATTGAGGGAACGAGTCTGTTCTGGCTGCATGATTCTCCCTTTTAAGCTGGACTTGGTTTACGAAAATGGCAAGCGCGCTGATATGTCTAGCGGACGTTACCAGCAGCATATTTTCCGATTGCATTTGGTACCGAGATCAAGGAATGGACATGACTGGCTCTGAGGACGGGCACAAGGGACATCGCATTCTTTGTCCTCTACTCTTTCAGACATTTCAGACGGGACCGGATCTACTATGTCATTTCGGCTTCCTAAATTGACTCGGAGTCTTGCGGCTCGGCTAGCGAGAAGCGGAGCCTCAAAGGCGCATGTTTCTAGATCTGGTAAGTCGCGATCTAATAACGTCATCACTCTTGCGGTTCCAAGCTAATTTTCCGAGTCCGACGGGGCAACAACATACCGTGCCTGGACAATAGTACATAAAACCAATTTAGTCGTACTCTGCCATGGCTCGACCAAACTCTCCCAACACCTGCGTGCAGAATGGACGTCACGCCAACTGGACTCGTCCGCAACTTGCTCCCAGGAGTTCCCCGATTTTTATGGACAGCATTGCAAGCAACACTTGGACTATCGCCCAATGCAGAGTATCAAGATGCCGTGACTGAGCTCATCCGACTGATTGCGCGACCAGTCCTGGGAACGCCATCGTCCTTACTGCAATCGCAGGAGAACTCCCGCAATGATATTCCAATATTTGGACCGATGTGGATAGCGAAATGTACACTCCTCAAGCCAGAAACTCAGTTCGAAGGTAGTGGAAGCAAGCTCGGAATTGAGCAAGCAATGGTCAAGGCCATCGAATACCTGGCCGGCTCAGCTTACGAAGGCAAGTTTCCAGAAACTGTTACCGTGGAGGCGGAATGGACTGGATATCGCGGCGGAGTATCTTGGTTGGCTCGTAGGCCTGAAATACCCGAGTACGAACAGTACCGAAAACTCATGCAAGAGGTGGAACCGGAATCACCGACCATTCTGTATTTCCACGGAGGCGCTTTTTGGTGTGTAGGAGTGTTTCTCGTCCTCATTATCATAAGCTAACATATCGCAGTCTCATGGATCCAGCAACGCACAGGATCACAACTTCAAGTTTGGCGAAACATAGTGGTGGCCGGTGTCTGTCTGTTCGGTACCGCCTAGCACCACAACATGTGTTTCCAGCTGCTCTTCTCGACGCCTTAGTTGCATACTTGTCATTACTTTCGCCACCTCCCAACTCTCTCCACAATGCTGTACCAACTTCGAAAATTACGATTGCTGGAGACTCTTCGGGAGCTGGACTGGCTACTTCATTAATGCTGCTGCTCTTGACATTCCGACGGCTCAACATTTCGCACTTGCGATTTCACGGAAAAGATGTTGACATTAGCGGAGATAATGGAATGGTCCCGCCTGCTGCAGGTCTTGCAATCGCATCACCTTGGCTCGATATATCTCGATCTCTACCCTCTGTGTACCGAAATACGCAATGGGACATCATCACGAGCCCACTTGAGGATCCTTCATCACCCTGTCCCGCATTCCCATCCGACTCCATTTGGCCAGCTAGTCCTCCTCGTGTTGAGACATACTGTGAGGCTTCTCTTGTGAACCATCCATTGGTCAGTCCGCTTGCTGCTACCTCAGATCATTGGCGCGGTGCTCCTCCCACCTATATCTGTGTCGGGTGGGAGTCCATGCAAGACGAAAGTGAAGTTGTGGCTAGAAAGTTGCACAACGCCGGCGCCACTGTGATGTTTGATGGCTCAGAAGGAATGCCACATTGTTTCGCTGTGGTTCCTTGGACTCAACGAGGTTTTCTGGCGCTAGAAAGGTGGGGGGCTTTCTGCAGAGCTCCAGATTTGTGTAAGCCTTCTGCAACTTGGACAAACAAATCTGGCGAGGCTGCGAACGTGGGCTTCTCCGAGCTAGCAATTTCGCATGGTCGAAATCTGGACGATTTGGCGGTTGAGAAATCGATGGCACGAGAAAGAGATAGACGAGTGATCCTCGAGAAAGCCCTTGTGGAGCAGTGGAAAAGAGCGCCATGAGATGCGTATGAGTGAATCCGGCGAGGCACAGGAGATCTGCACTACTTCCATATAGTCGTACCTGGACATCGATAACAACAAGTCATCATCTGGTACGCAACCTACCAATGAAGATCACCAAGCACAACGAGATCGCTTCTGTGCCTGTGTGCCACCAAGCCACGGGGTTGACGCAAGGCTATACAAGGACAGCGACCGAATGAATCGGCAGGTGTCCCACGACCTCACCTCGGTAAAAATGCTGCTAAGTTCTCCAGAAACACCACTACTAAACTTGCCGCTATTTAAGTATTGCCTGTATCCATACTTCCAAGAAGTTCAGCTCTCACCAGGACTCCACATCAACAGCCCAGCATCATGTTCATGACAATATCGTCAGCCTTGGGGAACAAGTACAACCTTCAGCGGGAACATAGAGTTTTAATCGATCTCGATGAGCCCTGCCTTCAACGCCTCAACTTTCCTTTGGACTGGCTTCAGCCGCTGCGTACGTTTCAACGCTCCCCATCTCGGCAGTTAACAGTTCACCTCCGAGATTGTAAGAACAGCGGTGTACAATTGACGTTGCATAAAGCCTGCTCTGATCTCCCGAATGTCGACTTTCACAACAACCCTCACTCTTCGATAACCAAGCACTGCATTCAAGCATCATCCTCCAGCAACAACCGGTCATGAAGCCCTCCACAAACTACCTGGCCGTCGTTATCGCCGGTGCAGCCTTCTCATTCGTTCAGGCAGCGGACACGACCATCAACGCCTGCAGCGGTTCATTGTTCTTACAATGCTGCCCCGAGAATCAGCTTCCCACTGTTGGCACCATTGCTGGCGTGGCATTCACGGGCTGTGTCGATTCACCCGACGGTACGACCGCAAACAATTACAGGACTGGCAAATGTCCCCCTACCAACAAGCTTGCCCTCTGTTGCACGAGCAGAGTCTCGGTGAGTACACTGTCAACGACAGAACCGAAAAATTCTGGAATCCAACTAATGATTGGACGTGTAGGCCTCGGCCTCTTTAGGGTGTGTTGCGGCTGCCGGTGTGGACTGCCCTGCGCCCGCATCCAAATGATGCGTATGCTCAACTTTGATTGTGAGCCAGGGTTGTCCAATGGTCTAGTTGGAAATCTGGAGCAGAATGCTGTGAAATAGGAGTCGGCTTGGGATTTGTCGTATCTTCCCTTTGGCACGCAGAGGCATTCACAGAATTTAAATTCGTCACTCCTTGCCTCGATGATGTTGCCGAGCAGAAATTTCCAGTAAACGGTATCGGCCAACCGTGCAATGTAAGCAAGTGCAACCCATTCGAGAACAAAGGAGCGCCAGCATACGCGGGGAAGCATCACGAAGTCCAAGTCCAGTCCGCTATATTCATCACCACCATGCGACTATCCCTAACCCTCAAAGATGATCCTCCTCACGCCCCGTTCAGACCATCGCTGCAAATTACCACAATTACCTGATACCTCCATCATGACACGTCTCATCTTCTAAATCCATTCTCTTGCAACTCACTCTCATCCCCCACTCTCTCCCCCACCATGCTTACCTCGCCTACCTCCGCTTCACCCTCCCTTCTCTGTCCTTCATCCCCATCCACCCCCACTGCATCAACACGCCTCAAGCCCCAAGCTCAAAACCAGAAACCCGTCAAACAAGCGTCAAGCAAAAAGGCTCCACATGCTCCCCCTCCATCTCTTGAAAAATATACTCCCATTCCCGACACGGTGCTCGACAACAGACGATTGCCTCTGCAGAGGAAAGGTGAAGGATTGAAATTAAGGAGGCAGGAAAGCGAAAGGCGGAAAACTACAAGGGGCCCAAAGAAAAATCATGCTTTCATTCGTGATCCACTTCAAATCCTACATGTCTGCGCCCACGAGCCCCAAAATTACGCCGCTGCTAATGCATGCAAAGACTTTCCCTCGATCAAGATAATGGAAACAGGGAAAGCGCCGTAAACATGCCACGCAGTAAACAAGCCAAGATCAAAAGAGCCAAAAGGGATGAGCAAAACAACGTCTAGGTATCAGGAAAACGGTTGAGCCGAACCAAATCCGGCCGCGTCAAGATTGCGCATCCCATTGTCCACACAACGCCGTCTCACACCCAGAAAGAGGGAGGAAAACAAACCAAGGAAAACTGACCTGTACTCAAACAAATGTTGTGTCCTCCTCTTGCCTCACGCCACTGTTCTCCCATGCCGAGATCAAACCCCACTGGTCGCCCTCCTGACCCAGAGAATACTTTGTGGCGCATTCGGATCCTCGTTCTCTCTTCTCTTCCACGCCCTATGTAACCTCAAGCCAACATCGTGCTCTTGTGCGATAATTTCGCTTAGATCCGCCTTCAAAATCTCACACCTCTTATCCTTCTCCCTCCTCGCGTGGAAATCAGTGTACAATGGGTTCTGCTGTCCCGGTTTTTCCAAATCACTGATGATCCTCTGAATATTGAACCTCTGTTGCTGAAGATCATTTTGTTGGGCTTGAAGAGTCGTGATAAGATCTGCCGAGCTCAATTCCCCTGGAGTTTTGGGCAGGGATTTCTTGTTCATGCTTGTCGCGGTGGAGGGCGCAAGGGAGGCGGCGCGTGGTGGAACGCGAAAGGTTGAGCCTTCTCGCCAGTCACCTAGGGGCACTGTTTGCCGAATGGGCTCGGAAACGTTGTAGGAAGGTACAGGAATTGGCTTCCTAGAGGTGATGCTGAAGCTTCGTGCGCTGAAAGGTGGTGAGGGAGGTTCTTCCGCGGCTTGATCACCTAAGCGCCGGGTAGGATGTCCTCTGCTCAGTATCGAGGGAGCGACGCTAGGGTCGACACGAGCTGTGACATGGCTACCAGCAGGTGAAGGTGGAGATCGGAGCTTTGCAAATACGATCGGCATCGGAGGTGGTGGACTGGGAGGAGGACTGTGCTGATATGTCGTTGAAGTGTTTGCAGTAGTCCAACTGAATCGACTGGTTACTGGATCACGGTCTTGATATTGTCCGCTGGATCGTCCAGATGGGGAGGAATGATCGATTTGTGTTTGTACTCCACGTTTCGGTAAAGTAATTTCCCCTGAGCTGGGAGCTAGAGGAGGTTCGCGAGAAGCATGAGTCGCTTGAGTCGGGGTTGCGACCTGCTCGTGTGGAGATAATGGGCTAGGATAACCGTTCCGCTCGAAACCAGCTGGTCCTGCTAACGAAACGGTTGCTTTTGCTTTGTCTTGACTCGTCTTGAGCGGTGGTGTAGGTTTAATGGACGCGGTGTCATTCAAACTCTCAGTATCATGTTCCCGGGCCATGGATGGTGCTGCGACTGAGGTTGTTTCAAATGCGGGCGCCACAGAACGTTCCACCGTTCGTGGCGCATCTGATTGCGGAGATCTGGCCGGCGATTTGGGGTCATCTTTTTGTTTCGAATTCCTTCTCGGTTTTGGAGCTGGAAGTCCCGGATTGTCTTTCGGTGCTGGAACCAGAGCCTGCCTCCCCGAGGCGCCTTTCCATGCAGGACGAGTACTCGTGTCGACGCTCAGAGGCGGCATCCCGCTTGAAACGAAACGTGATGCCTTATTCTGATATCCAGCCCTCGGCTCTTGTTCTGTTCCTGCCAGAGGTTGACTCGTTTTTGTTCGGGCCACAGGCCTGAGTGCTGCTCGAAGATTGAATTCGCCTGGCTTGACTTGGCCTGGCTTTCCTTCGCCATCGAAGGTTGGTTCGCCAGAATAATCGTCCCATTGCATTGGCTTCTTGCCAACATCCTTTGTCCATGCTTTGGCAGGTGTTATGTTTCGCAAGGTTCCGTCTGGAGCCATCTTTCGAGGAATAGGTATTTGGCTACCCTGGCGTGAGTTTTGCTTGCGGGAGGCGACGTTGCCAAAGGATTCATCAAGGGGAGAGACACCACGGTGGTCATTTGCGAAAGATCTGGTGGGCGAGCTAGGAGGAGAAACCTCGCCGTAGTATGAGGGAGATGCAGCAGAAGCCCGGGTCTCGGCACTGCGGATATCGGAGGAAGGCTGTGAATATACGGAGGATGCGGCTATGGAATAGTGATTATTCTGCGAAGGGTCGATATTCGCAGGAGGTGGTGCTCTGGAACTACCCACTATCAGTGCTCTGTCCTTAATCTACGTCAGTAAAATGACGTGTCTACGTACAAATGCATGATGGGCAGCCGTGCTGGGACATGGCCCAGGTCCCGTTGGCTGCTTGTCGAATTTGGCGGAGGACCAATATTAGGGTTATGCCCATGATTGCTACTGCTCTGCTGGATGTCCAAGTTCTCTGCGCGGTCCAACTGGCCCGGATCATATGTCGACTCCAGGAGTGTGGGAGCGCCAACGCGGATTGGTAGAGGAACCGTGTCCTTGTTCCTAAACTTCTTCCACATTACTGTAGGCTGATAGGTGTAGCAAATCTGCGTGTCGAAGAAGAAAAGAGCGTCGGTTTCTATGTCATTCCCTGAGGCGGAGCTGAGCTGATGTGAATAAGACGGTTGTTACGAATGAATGCTGTAAGACCAGCTATCCTGCATGCTGCCGCGTCGAAACAAAGTCCCCGACGCGCTCACAGCTCATCAGCAACTGTTTGAAGAAGAGAGTGGATGGCAGGAAACAAAATGGACAAAGGATGGACCCTTCAGTAGTGTTTCAGCCAGGTGAAACGCCTAGCAATCGACAGCCAGGCGTGCGTATAGTAAGGTGGGAGGTTAGCAGCAGCAGCGGCAGGTGAAGCATATATATCCTGGCCGCGCATCCTGACTTCGCTGTGGTAGTGCCAAGCATTCACTGCCATTCAACAATGGCTATTCTGGGAGAGGTATTCTGTACATGAGGGAGTTTTGGACCAACTGCCAGTCTCCCGACTTTTTCTCGGGGAATTACTGGTGATTCAATGGCAACGGTTAACGAGCTGTCGTGCCGAGTTTCGTCATCACAACCTCAAACTTGTCTGTCCACTACTCCGTAGTATCTTGCACTACATGGACATCTGCATCTACAGCCCTTCGCCATGGGTGTTACTGGCCTCTGGACTGTCGTTCATCCTTGCGCCAGACCTGTCAAGATCGAAACTCTGAACAAAAAACGACTTGCCGTTGATGCCTCAATATGGATCTACCAATTCCTCAAAGCCGTGCGCGATAAAGAGGGCAATGCCTTGCGGAATAGTCATGTGGTTGGTTTCTTCCGCCGCATCTGCAAGCTCCTCTTCTTCGGGATCAAGCCCATCTTCGTATTCGATGGAGGAGCACCGACACTGAAGCGGCAGACCATCAATAACAGAAAGAGAAGACGCGAAGGCAGAAGAGATGATGCGGTTAAGACTGCAGGCAAGCTGCTTGCTTTGCAGATGCAACGTCTGGCAGAAGAGGAAGAGCAGAAACGGAAAGATGAGGCTACCGCTGGACGCGTAAGGCATGTTGATATCGAGGAAGAGCCCGTTCCAGAGAACTTGGTCTACGCAGAGGAGGCGCATATGACGGCCCAGGAAAGACAACAGAATCGCAAGTTCAAGAAGAAGGATGCATATCATCTGCCAGAATTGGACAGAAGCATGGCAGACATGGGCCAGCCGGACGACCCGCGAATTATGAGCGTGGAAGAGTTGCGGATGTATGCCGAGCAGTTCAATTCTGGAGAAGACATCAATGTCTACGACTTCTCCAAGATAGACTTCGACAGTCCGTTCTTTACGAGCCTTCCTGCAAGCGATCGGTACAATATATTGAATGCCGCAAGGCTGCGGAGTAGGCTTAGAATGGGTCACTCAAAAGAGCAGCTTGACGCAATGTTCCCCGATCGAATGGCCTTCTCAAGGTTCCAGATAGAGCGAGTGGCAGAGCGCAATAATTTGACACAACGGTTGATGCATATCAACAGTTTGGACAGCGATCTCGATTACGGCGGTGTCTCACGAGTGGCAGGCGAGAAAGGCAGAGAGTACGTGCTTGTCAAGAATGATGGCGTTGAGGGTGGATGGGCTCTTGGTGTAGTCACGAACAAAGATGAAGGAAAGATTCACAAGCCGATTGACCTGGACAAGCCTGCAGAAGTAGAAACGGAGGATTCGTCGGACGATGAATTCGAGGATGTGCCCATTGTGGGCATCAACCGTCTGCCAAAAGCTTCACCAGCCGATACTGCGACCGCTGACATGCTAGCTCGAAACCAGGAAAGGAGAAGAGCTCTGTATCGATCACGCAAGACGCATGGAACGCGAAGCCTCAAGAAGGCTGTCCGGAAGGATCCGGATTCGCTGTTCGTTGCTGATGAATCTGAGGTTGAAGAGTGGGAAGAAGTTAGAGATTTCGCTGCGCAAGACAGTCTCCATGGCCCAGACACTGCCGAAGGTGAAGATGAAGAGCTTCAAAGAGCGATTGCCATGTCGCTACAGCCAGACCATATATCTGAAGCTGAAGCAGAGGATGATTTCCAGGAAGTGTTTCAGCAGACTCGTGCTGAGGAAGCGCGGCCATTCACTAAAGGCAGTGGCATGTCCATCGCTCATATGGCCAATAGTCGAAGCAATCAAAGATTAACGAAGCCGATCTTGGGAGAGGACAGTGATGATGACGAGATGGACTTGCAAGCTGCATTGACAGAATCTCGGCGGATGAGGCACAAATTCAAGTCGCCGATGCCTTCTATGAGAGCTGGTCCGAGCAATCGTGCCGTACCTACACTTGCAAAAGCATCTGGGTTCGATGGACCATTGCCATTCGAGAAACTGGATCTCGGTTCTTCTCTTCTCGGCAAGAAAAAGATGGAGAAATTAGCCGACGACGCCGCTGGTGGCTTCGAACGAGAACTGAAAGAGCTCAAAAAGAAGACAGCAGCTCCAATGCCTACTTGGTTTTCAACAACCCTGGAAGAGAGCATGTCTGCGCAAAGAGACAGGGAAGAGGCGGAGCGCGAGCGTGAAGAGCGTGAACGACTCGAGCGAGAAGCTTTGAACGAAGGATTCATTTTCGATGAGCCTTTGCAGCTGCGGAAGCGACATTCACACGAAGTTATCGATGTGGACGCTCCGGATGATCAGACCCAGCATAGTGTAATCGAGATTCACTCTTCGGACGATGAGATGGACTCCGACGTTGTACTGCAAGACGTCACCATGGACGAGCCCTCAGATCTAATACCAATTACCCGGAGTCCTCCTGTCTCAGTGCCTGCGAAGCCGGACTCCAAGCCGGCAACTCCTGAGGTCACACACCCTCTTATAGATGATTTGGCACAGCAGATTCGTGCTAATCTCCCACCAGCCAAAGGAAATCCTGTCGCTACCAGCAACAACGTCATCCGTGATTCTGAACAGATCGACGGCCACGAGAAATCTGTCGAGTCTGCCGACGAGGTTTTAGAGTGGTCTGAAAGTGATCGCGATGAGGAAACTGCCAGGAATGAAGCTCCTTCAGTGGCTGCGACTGATCCGGTCGATGGCTCGATGCGGCCGAGCGTAAACGAAGAGATCGCTAATGCATCCGATGAAGACGAGTTCGAGGATGTGATTGTACCCGCAGCGCATTCCACAGCCCCGCAGGCAACACCTGCGCAGTTAATAGACCCTGTGACAGCGAGAGCGGGTGAAACAGACGCAGCCAAGATCAAGGATATAACGTTAGAAAGAGAGGCAGAGATCCCTCCACTAGATAGTGGAATGACTCCTGCAGATTTTCGGGACGAAGAGGAGACTTATCAAGATCAATATTCGGATCCAGAGGACGAGCAATTATTTCGCCAACTCGCTCAAGAACAGGAAGAACATGCACGATTTGCCTCCACCCTCAACAACCGGTCCATGAATCATAACATTGCAGACTACGAGCGGGAACTGAAGCAGTTGCGCAACCAGCAAGCTAAAGACCGCCGTGATGCTGATGAAGTGACACAAACTATGGTTTCTGAATGCCAGCAGCTGCTCGCGTTGTTTGGGCTGCCTTACATCACTGCTCCCATGGAAGCCGAAGCACAATGCGCTGAACTAGTTCACCTTGGTTTAGTCGATGGTATTGTGACTGACGACTCAGACATCTTTCTGTTTGGAGGCACCAGAGTCTATAAGAACATGTTCAATTCGGCCAAGTTCGTTGAATGCTATCTGACCTCAGACTTGGAGTCAGAGTTCGGTCTTTCGCGGCAACGACTTATTTCCATAGCACAGCTGTTGGGCAGCGATTATACCGAGGGGCTTCCTGGTGTTGGCCCTGTTACTGCACTTGAAATTCTCTCTGAATTTGACAGTCTTACTGCCTTCAAGGACTGGTTGAATGCTGTGCAGCTGGGCCAGCGATCGAAACAAGATGATGCATCGAGCGCATTCAGGAAGAAATTTCGCAAAAATGCCACCAAGATCTTTGTGCCAACAACCTTTCCCGATCTGAGAGTTGAGGAGGCTTATCACCATCCCGAGGTCGATTCTGATCCTTCTGCTTTTGTGTGGGGTGTGCCTGATCTCAGTGCGCTTCGGTCGTTCCTGATGGCTACAATTGGCTGGACCCCTGACCGAACGGATGAGGTGCTCGTTCCTGTCATCAAGGACATGAACAGAAGACAGAATGAAGGCACTCAAGCGAACATTACTGCCTTCTTTGACGGAGGGGTTGGTGCCGGAGCGTTTGCTCCCAGGAGGCGGGCGGAGGGAGGCTCTAAGAGATTGGAAACTGCACTCCATAAAATCGGCCAGAGGGCAAGAGGAGGTACTAGTGCTGCTAGTGAGAACATCCAAGGTGTTGATGTCGTTGGAGAGCGATCTGCTACGGCGAAAAAGCCAAAGCTGAAAAGGAGGAAGAGAATCACCGGGGCAACAGCCGATCACGGAAAAGCCTCCAGCCCTGTCCAAGATTCAGACGGCATAGGCGAAGATTCTTATGATACGGAGCCCAAAAAGAAGGTGCGGAAGGTGGCAAAGAAGTCGAACGCTAAAGGCAAACATTTGACCCACGAATCTGAAACTGAGGTGGCATGATCGGTGAAGCAGAACGGTTACTCTGAATACGGTCCTCTGGGTTGTGATTGTGTTCCCAAGCATCCGTCGGCCGTGATCTAATCTGGCTGCCAATCAACTCGAGTCTGGTGAATCGAGCTGGATGGTGCTACAGTCAGACACATGATACTTTTCTCCACAGAAGCCGACTGAGGAAAACACGGAGAAATCAGTTTACCGTAGTTTCTTCTCGTTTGCCTTTCTGTGCTTGCGGGCCAAATGGTCAACCTTGTGTCAATCGCATCCTAAAAACCACGCGCGCTGCTCCATAACAGACGGCACTTTCATATATGGTAGGAGGTAAATTCGAGTATGCGGGAATTAAGGATAGAAGCACTGGCCACAAGCGAATAACTAATAGCCGCAAAATGTTCTCACAGTACTGCATACATATGCTGGAGCTAAGAAGTCGGTGTTCTCGAAGACGAATGATTTTCTCAGGGAGATTCCATCGCCGTCTAATTGCTCTCACCGGATACACTGGTCTCGTGGGAGTGAAACGTTAATTCGCAGCCCCCCTTATCGCCTCCCTTGTCAAACCAAACCCGACAAGCTGTAGGTGTACAAAAATTAGGTTCTTTGGAAAGAGAACGAAGAGATGAACATGTTGTCCATCATTCGAAAATAGAAAATTAAGGCAGTGAAAAGAAACGACGTAAAGAGGAACAGATACCCGGGCCAAGGCAGGGGTACGGATTGGCGTTTACTGTCTATGATACCGGAGTACATTGCGATCTACACGGTACCTGGGTGCCGGAGAAAGCTTTCGACGACTGCCGATTGTGGTCACTGGATGTGACTCGACAAAGGTCAGGGCTTAAATCGCACGATATCTTCGTTATCTGAAAGGTGACGACAACATGAATATGGCCAGAGTGTTGTCTAGTCTCGTTTACAGAAAGCTGTTAAACCGGCTGTTTATCATGCTTCAAGAGGCTGGCAGAACGACGCCAGCACGAAACGGTTACTAAGCCCACGGGAAGCGAACGAGAGAGCGAGTTCGAGCACGCCCGACCCGCGTCGCCGTTCGATAATATGGCTGCAATAAATTCGACACTCATCGCAACACATCACCAGACATTGGAATTTCCCCGCATTCTCGATCATCATGTGCTTGCCCTAACTAAATGCGGTATCGCAGAATAATGCCAATACAGGCTTCGGCCAAGAAATGTCAGGCCAACTTCGTTAACCACTATGACTATCGGCTGGGCAGTTTTGATTAACCACCGTGTGTTTTCGCCAATTCTTCTACCACGACGCATTCGCTGTTTCTGAAACAGGTCGGCCCTGGCAGATGTACCTACTTTTAGGCAAGAGCAGCCAGGATTCCGAGCATGAGCTTATTCCAATTGGCGGTTATACGACTCTAATTTGAGCACCGCTGCTCGAGTCTCCTCGAGCCGCGTCCAGGCTCGTGTGAGAGAAAGAGCAATGTAAGTTACCAGGTGTACGGTGGGGATGTCCGCATTATGGAGAAGTAGGACTTGATGAGTGCTTGCCCACTCGTTGGCCATAGGTGGAACATCCATGGCTACCCGCATCACGTCTTTCTAGATCAATCTACACAGCGTGCTTTCCGTTGGGAACGGTGCATCGGGCCTGAGAGGATGATTGCTATAAAGTGGCAAAGATTCTCAGTTGGTCTGAGAGACAACAGGTTGCACTGCCACTCATTCCTACAGCCAACTGTTACCGCTCTTTCAAGATGAAGTATTCATCTGCTCTCGCCCTGGTGGCGTTCACGTAAGGCATCCGACCCTTGTTCGATGGACGTGTGCTAACGGTCGCAGTTTCTCTGTCTCAGCTTTGCCAGTAGACAACGCTGCCAATGGAAAGCCCCCACACATTGATGATTACAAGATCCCTAACATCAAGGGATTCAACCCAAGCAAAGTTGAGCACAAACTTGAGAAAGACCTTGAGAAAGAACTCAAAAGTGACCTGAAGAAAATCCCGCAACCAAAGGTAAATGCCTTCCTTTGCTAAACCTTTTAAGCAGTCGTGTCGTGCTAACATGTCAAAGTTCGTGGTTAAGCCTCACTCTGTCAAGGTTTCCTATGTCCGCCGTGACGAGGGCGTCGAGGCCGTGGAGGAGGACGTCGAGACTGGCGAAGTCAATCGACTCGACGTTGCTGCCCCAATGAAGCCACCAAAGAAGAGCGACAAGAAGCAGGGTCACAAGAAGAGGAACCCTTTTAAGAAACTCGAACACGATCTTGAAAAAGACCTTAAGGGCTTAAAGCTTCCTGGCCTCCGCCGTGACGAGCAAGTCGAGGCCGTCGAGCAAGTCGAGACCGTTGAGCAGGACGAGGCCGCTGAGTTTATTGAGGAGGCCGAGGAGATCGAGACTGGCGAAGTCAACGAATTCGACGTTGCTGCCCCAAAGAAGCCAAAGAAGAAGAAGGGTAGCAAGAAGTTGAACCCTCTAAAGAAGCTCGAGAAGGACCTTAAGGGCTTGAAGCTGCCTGGTCTCCGCCGTGACGAGCAAGTCGAGGCCGTCGAGCAGGACGAGGCTACCGAGTCTGTTGAGGAGATTGAGGAGATCGAGACTGGCGAAGTTAACGAATTCGACGTTACTGCCCCAAAGAAGCCAAAGAAGAAGGGCGGCAAGAAGAAGAAGGTTAGCAAGAAGACGAACCCTTTCAAGAAACTCGAACACGACCTCGAAAAGGACCTTAAGGGATTGAAGCTCCCTGGTCTCCTCCGCCGTGATGAGCAGGTCGAAGCCACTGAGTCTATTGAGGAGATTGAGGAGTTGGAGACTGGTGAAGTTAACGAACTCGACGTTGCTGCCCCAAAGAAGCCCAAGAAGAAGAAGAGTGGTAAGAAGGTTAGTAAGAAGACGAACCCTTTCAAGAAACTCGAACACGACCTCGAAAAGGACCTTAAGGGATTAAAGCTCCCTGGTCTCCGCCGTGATGAGCAGGTCGAAGCTACTGAGTCTGTTGAGGAGATTGAGGAGTTAGAGACTGGTGAAGTTAACGAACTCGACGTTACTGCCCCAAAGAAGCCCAAGAAGAAGGGCGGCAAGAAGAAGAAGGTTAGTAAGAAGACGAACCCTTTCAAGAAACTCGAACACGACCTCGAAAAGGACCTTAAGGGATTAAAGCTCCCTGGTCTCCGCCGTGATGAGCAGGTCGAAGCTACTGAGTCTGTTGAGGAGATTGAGGAGTTAGAGACTGGTGAAGTTAACGAACTCGACGTTGCTGCCCCAAAGAAGCCCAAGAAGAAGAAGGGTAGTAAGAAGACGAACCCTTTCAAGAAACTCGAACACGACCTCGAAAAGGACCTTAAGGGATTGAAGCTCCCTGGTCTCCTCCGCCGCAACGAGCAAAATAAGCCAAAGTCCAAGCCAGACCCCAAGGGCCTTAAGGGATCCAAGTTCTCGGTGCCTGTAATCCACCCGCCTGGAATCCAGATCCCTGGAACGAATCCCGGAATGGGCCCTATCATTGTGCCAGATTACCCCTAAGCTATTTGCTTTGGCTACTCAGGGTCGGAACATGGAGGACTGCGGATGCTGGATTTGGAACGGATTTTCAGATGTAGTAATAATGCGCAATAAAAGGTGTTGAGTTTAGCTCAGTACGAAATTGGGATTTCTTGGTGTCAAGCACGCACTGAATTTTTCTTTGTCGAGTTGAACAAAAGCCCGCGTCAATGTACCGTATTTTCTCTACACCTCTTTCGGACAGCTTATCTGTTTCCCTCCCTCATGTAAGAATAGTTGTCTCGTCTCCTGACTGAGAAAATTTGCGACTGTAAGGAGGACAAGCACGATACCTGGTTACCAACACGCCGGGGCTATCTGGCCTGTAATGATGTTTCTGTTCCACCTCACTGGCCGTCTGAGAAAGGACTTCGAAGAGCTTTGTCCAGACTCAGCAGAGCTTCCCATTGATGTGAATTAAGGCCGTGATCGACCATCTACCTCTCTTTGACGGGCTTGGAATACACATCTAGGACCTGGCTCAATGTCATGAATGGATGTCTTGCTAGAAGCATGTGGAGCTCATTGGTGTCCTAATTGTTGTGGAGAAGTCTTCGGGTTCGAATCGTCCTCGCGGCGTGGTTCAATGCTGGAACTGTTCTGCCCTTGAGCTTTTACGATGGCGGCCACACTGCCAAGTCACGTGATACTGACAAAAGCTGGAAAAGGATGATGCTTTGGGGCGCTTGTTGAGTATAGAGGGAATGAGTAGATGGGCGTGTGCCGGATTAGTAGCCACTGCTCGGACTCGGTTGTCGTTTCTTTTGCAACTTCCTTAACTCTTCCCTTTGCCGATCTTCCACTTATTAAGAACTTTACCAAAAGCATTCTTTACGAGTAGACTCTGCATTCAAGGAGAGATTCTTTCTCCACTAGGACTACCTCTGTCGCACCGATGATTAAAGGCTTTGGCAAAGCCCAATTGGTTCAATTCTCCTTGGCCACTATGAAAAAACTACACCGTCTAGCTCCTCGACTCTATATACATTTCCCCTGCTGGAGGGTGTCACCTTTGGACCAGTTCTTGGTGGAGCTGTTATCAATTCATTAAGCTAGATATGGCAAATAGACATGTCCTTTCTTTAACAGTCACCTAAACATTGATAGGAATTCCTACATCCAGCTTATCATGTACGGCATATCTGTGTTGTCCAGCCGTTGCTTTCGGTGAAAATGTTCCGGTAATTTGGCATTTCCTGCGATGGCTCTTGATACTTATTGTCCCGGTGGCCCCTGCACTATCGGGACCCAAGAGTAGAGCTAGAAACGTTCTTGCTGACTTATAGTGAAAAGTTGGTATCTGTGCCAAATTGACTTCTTTTGTTCCTCGGTTCCATCACAGCACGCACTGATTAACATCTAAATCGAACGGTTCTCCAACTCAATGACGAGCGAACAGTGAAGGACACGGTTCACAACTCCCTCACTCCCAAAATGAAACCACGGTATCACAAAAGTGTCATGGTCATCTGCAGGAATGGATAGTATCTCTAAGCCTGGGGGAGGCTGAGCTAGATCTCACGCTTTCGACAAGTATCGAGGCCTCGCGATTCTCTTTATTTGAGGCAGAGGCTGTCATTCCAATGCTTCAATCCTTGAGCGTCCCGGGAAGTAATGCGACTCTCATCAAGACCTAGAACCCTGGCTTTCCAGAATCCGCACTGGAATGTCCACCTTGCCGCTGGAAGTCCGAAGAGGGGTATACTCGCGTTGTGCCGAGGTTTAACCCATGGGAGACATACATCGCAGCAGTACAGGAATATTTGTGCACCGAATATCGCGGACAACAAGACTGCCGCGACCACCATTAGCCACGCACAAGATGGCTACCCTGCGTGAGACGCCGGTAACCCCCGAGATTGGTTGATTCGTTTGGTTTAACGATACAACGATTCGTCAATTCGCAGTAAGAAGCAACAAGCTGCTCTTCAGTCCACCTATCATGTTCGAGGCGAAGCATCTATTTCAACATTCAGTGCACAAACTTCCAACCCTTACCCTGCAAAGACTCAAATCACAACCCAACCTTGCCTAAAACCTCAACGTACCTTCCAACTCCTTAGCTCTCCGCCTCACAGAAACACCACCAGCCCCACCAGCCAAAATCGACAAGTTCCTCTGAGACACGGCACCAGATTTCGGCCCCGGGATCGGCTTCTTCGCTCTCGCGCTTGAAACGATTTCCCTCGTTGATTCTGCAGGCGGAACTGGCACGGCAAGAGACGCCGCGGATGAGAGCTGGGAAAAGTCGATACCGCAGCACGTTCCATTGGTGGGTCGTTGCTCTCGAGGTATCATCGCGACGAGTTCTGCGACGGAGAAGATCTTTGGAGGCTGTATCGTAGCAAGTACAGAGAGTGATGGCAAAGGCGAGGACACGGTTGAGCATCGTGAGTTTGGAAGGGCACTGTTGATCGAGGCCGCCGAGCTGAGGACAGTCGATGCATCGCATGTTCTTCGCGAGGGTCAAGGTGGTGGTATTGCTTCCGAGGAAAGTTTATAGGAATTAGTCGGTCTTGTAATGCTTTTGGTCAGGGGAGAAGCTGCTGGTAGCGTGTTGAGCCATGAGTCGACGGTGGGTGAATCCAACGGCCGAGCTGCAAGTGGTGGTGGGAATTCCGTCATCTCCTGCGCTTGGTAGATATTCTGGAGATGCGGAGGTGTCATCTGAGGTGTCTCTTGAGGTATGAATATCGCGTTATGCAAATTGGGAGGCGGACAGATGACAATGGTTCTACGACCCCATTCGGGTGGTTCTCTGCCTCGGACTTCTGAAGCTGAGCACGTAGACCAAGTGCGCTCGTGCTCGTTGAGCTGCGAAGTCGACGGATTAGACCTGAGCAAAGAGGTATTGTGCACTCCTCTTTGTGGATTCGGAATCGCATTGGAGGTCCCATTCTTTCGCATCGTTGTAGGCTCTGCGTTAGATTTGGGTTTGCCGCTGCCAAATATGCCTCATATAGGGCCCAACATCTCACGCACACCTTCAAGACGTCCACCGATACTTTTGAACCTCTCATCTTTGGTAAATTTGCTCATACCTTCCAGTAACTTCTGGCTCTCATGAAGGCCGCTCTGAAGCTGCTCCTGGCTAGACTTGAGATTCTCGAGCTCCTCTTTCTCTTCCCCAACTTCGACTTGCAGATCCATCCATTGCTGCACATCTGTGGCTTCGGTGGCCCTGTCGCGCTGCTATTTGATGTGCTCGTTCAACTGTCCCAAGCTCTGCGAGAGCTCTTTCTGGGATCGCTCAATCCGCTTCCCCATGTCGTCGATTCTCTCGTGGAGCTTCTGAGCCTCCGCATCTTGCTGATCACGGCCATCCTTGATCTTGTTGAGCGTGTCGCGATTCTGCTCGGAAGCTTGCGTCAAGTTCGCGGTCAACACGCGAATGTCTTGGAGATCTCGTGATGCGGCGGCGATCCCTCCTTCCTGGCGACTGTTGGAATTCTCTAGGTCACGGAATCGGTCTCTAGGCAGGAGGATTAGATCGGACCCAATCAAACGGTCGAGGCGGCAAAGATTCGCTTTACCTGAGCTCTAGCACAATGTACGTCTGGACGATAGCCACAGCATCCATGGCGCTGTCCTGCATCTTTTTCACCTTTCCCATAATCTCAGAGAATGCATGTCGCAGTGTATCGAATCCCTCCTTGGCCTGAGCCGCGTTCTGAAAATCGCTTTCATTCTGCGGTGCCAGAGTCGGGTACTTGCTGAGATGCTTGTGGAGCTTGAGGTAGTTCTCCCATACAGAATTGGCGTGGGGGATCAGGCCGTTGCCGAGATTGTCATGGTTGGTGAGGATGTATTCGCAGACCATGTGTAGACCTCGCAGGTAACACAGCTGGCTCTTGTAACTCGCCCGGGCGCCGTCGATGTTGTCGAATGCCTTGATAAGCTGGTACAGGTTTCCGGCGGCAGCGGCAAAGTTGCCAACTGAAAAACCAAATTGGTTAGGCATGGTAGCGAGGATTCAGAAGAAGCCACGTTCTAGCCAGAATTGTACGAAGTAACAAAATAGTTGTGGGTGGAAGCTGTTCTAAAACAGTTGAGCGAAACGAGTTAAAAGAGCAAATTGTTGATTACCGACCAAACGGTCCGTATTGTCAGAGAGAACTTAATTTTCGATCCCGCTCCATCGTGGAGAAAGCACGAAGTGTTTATACAACATCCATACCTATCAGAGCCAGTCCAAGAACAACCTCTGGCAGCATGAAACTCCTTATCAAGCCGCAGCTGGAAAGTCTGCCTCGCCGGCGGATTCTTTCACATTTTGATTTGCATATCTCGGGAACCGGGTTTTGATCTGTCGAACCACACCGCACGACAGACACGAATGGCGATGAATCTGCTTTTGATCATGCAAGCTGTCGCTTCCGTGTCAAGGCTGGCCAATGGAATCAGCGGAGTAGACAATTTGTATGTTTACAAAGCCTTGAAGGAGGCACAATGATGTTCAGTATGAGTTGAGATGGCTTGGTGTCTCGTCACACGACTTGCATGCACGAAGAGGAATGCCCCGCCCCCAGCAGGCCAGGAGTGGAACCCAGTCGAAGTCTATATCATCGATCCTTGCGACTGCGTGACGATTCCAGTGCTGCAGTGGAAAAGGCATGGTGGCTGTGCTGATACAGATTTGGAAGGGAAAAGTTCCGTTCAAATGCGCGTACCCAAGTAATCGAACCCAGTCGGCCAATAATCCCGAGTCTTCCTTTCAGACCCTCGTTCTTATTGTCTATTGCAACTTTGGTGCAGAATGCTCAGGATATCGTCGGACCCAGGACGCGTGGCTGCCAGCGTGATTGTCTGTATGCGGTGCAGCACTGTGACTTGTCCAAGAGTTCAGGTAACCGTGGGAGTATGAAGATAGAACGAGGCTTAGGCCTTCCCCGCTGTAGGATGTGACCAGTTCCGTGCAACATATGAACAAACTGACTTTGAACGTAGTTGAGGAATCTGGCGGCGTTTGTGGAGAGGCAGGCCAGGCGATGGCTGCATTGTTGGACGCTGGTTTTGCTTGCAGATTTTCTGCTCGCTCGATCAATGTAACGCAGGGAAGTAATCTGCCATTTGTTCGCAGGGTTTCGAGCACTGCTTATGGACGTTGAGACGCAGAGTTCAGTTTCCCATGACAGCGAAATGCGAGCTCAGGCTGGGACACCGATGGACCACATACGAGAGTGGCAGCCGAACTAGCGTCATTCCAATGACTTCGCGTCCATTGCTTAATCGTGCAATTCCCAGCAGAAATCTTTTGCGACTTGAGATTTACATGCATTCATTGGCTGTTCTCCGGCTTTCCGGCACTAAGAGCATAAATCGTCTCCGACTTGAACTTCTTCTCGAAATCCCTTCTCGAGCGAATATACAAGTGTCGAGGACTATGTCTGACAAACCTTTGGGCCTTCTTTTCGGTGTCTTCCCGGAGCTCTATGCAGATCATGAGTTCTTCAGTCGCTCTGGTCTTCGAGTCGTGGTGCTGTTCGTTTCCTTTGACATTGTCTTGGACAGGTCCGTCGATGGAGCATATCCAGGCTAGAAATCTGTCCTCTCCCAGCTCATTCATCCTCCCGTGCTTGTCAACTCTCGCCATACTCATGCGAGGCAGATTCACGTGCAAGCCTCTGCTAGTCAGACTGGGAGTATGCTCATGCTGGTCATCCACGCGCTTATATCTAGAGCCGGCATCGGTATGCTCGGGTCGCTTACCTTCAGGCGCAAGAAATGACCTTCCAGACAGCTTGAAATCAGCTGGGAATGACGCGAAGAGTCCTCTGGGCATGTTGTTAAGAGGATCGGCTGTCCAAGCGAAGATAGTGTAGTCTTCGGTTCGGCGAATGATCTCTTCCTGGAGCCGTATGAAAGCCTGAGTTCCTTCACCATACAGCATTGGCATGTTGACGTCGAACAGGCCCATCAAACAGTATGCGACGTCCTCAAGCCGAGACGTAACGCGAGACGCGGCCCATGACATCCTCTCAGCAATCGATCTTTTCCTGTGATCAGCAGTGCCCATGAGTATCTTTGTATCAATCTGCGTGATGAGGGCTATCTCCTCGCAGAGGCTTGTTTTCGTCCCAATCTGTTGCCACGCATTGTCGTAAAAGTGGACTTCCTTCGGAGCGATCAATTCTTCTGTCGAAGGCCTCAGTGCGAGCTCCAGAAAAAGACTATGATTTAAGCCTGAACTTACGTAAGGTCCAACCTCTACCGAACCATTTACAAGCCCAAAGACTGTCCTCTTGCTCGGCATCGTGGTCAATCAAGTAGGCATAGCAGCTATAGGAGGATGTCAGCCGAGGGGCGCTTCGTCATAGCACAGAAGCATCATCTGGAGACGCTAAGCTCATCGATCTTTGAGACTTCGATCTAACCATGATGGCATGACTGCTGCCATGCAAATGCTTCGCGGAAGAGCACATGCTTTATGAGGAAAGTGTAAAGAATTGATCCGTACTGACATTTTTGCGTTCTTGTACCACCGCCACATGGAGCAAATGGCCTCTTGCAGCTCTGAGCTACTGGATCGATCAATACAACAGGTGTCCACCCAAACGTATTCGATTTTATCGACTTTTCCGACCCTATGCTTTGCTGCTAGGTTGCAGCATCCTATGATTTTGTCATATGCAAGTTTCTTTTTCCCTTCAAGAATTCTTTTCCGTTTCTCAAGATTTATTTTCCTTTTCTCAGGATCTGTGTCGTCTTCGGCAAGATCCCCTTCGAATTGCATATCCTGAAAAGTGATTTCATCTTTGTCCCAAGTGTGAGAAAGAATAGCATAGGGAGGGATTGGCTGACCATGTCTTGGGTGACTTTCTATCAACAGAGAGTCAATACGCAAAAGACGCAGGGGAGCAGCTGGTTGATCGAGACTGGCTGCGCCATGTTTCTCTTTGATAGCTCCACGAAGTTTCTCGAACGCTTCGCTGTCGGGTATTTCTGTGTAATCGGGAGGCATTTCGACCTCGAATAGTCCATATAAGCAATAGGCTTGATCTTCGATTCCAGTGGTCATCCGATGTCTAGCCCACGACATCCTATCAAATACTGTATAGTCTTGTAGCTTTGATGGATCTGCCAGCAGTTCTTGGGGAATTCCGGTGATTTTCGAGATGATGCCCCGCTTGTCCTTTTTGTTTCCAAGATATGTCCAATCTTTCTGGTAGAAGTGCACGTCGGGAGGAGCGATCAATTCGATCAGAGTCCACCCGCTGGTGAACCAATGAGAACGCAGTAGCTGCTGTTGCACTTCGCTACGGCGATCGAGTTTTGGATCGATAGTGAAATCCAAATACGCGTAGCAAACTTTGGCATTCCCAAACCAGGTGTACATCGAATTGATGGCTATTCTATGCTCCTCCTTTTCGGCAGGGGTTCTTTCACTCGCTTTTTTGTGCTTGATGCAGACGGTATCGATCCATGCGAATCGACACTTATCGCGACGAGCCTGAGCACAAAATTTCTCAATCTTGTCATTTTCTTGATACGTTTCGAGGGAGACATTGGAGTCATCGCTGCCCCAAGTATGTGAGAGAATGGCATAGGGCGGAATCTTCTGGCTGCTCGTGAATTCGTGGAGTTCCAAGGTCTCTGTATTGATGAGTCGCATTGCGACAGGAGTCGCAGGATGGTGCCACAAGCACACCCGTCTGTCGTGATTGTCCTGAGCTAGGAAATGTCAAAAACGAAGAGCGAGAGGCCAATTGATGATGCTTTTGAGGTGCTCAGGAGTTCGCAGTGCGGGGCACACTGTGACTGGGAACCCGCGATACACGTGTGGGTATGAGGCTTGGAGTATAGATGGAATCTTCTACCACCTGCGATGACAGGCACGTCGTACGAACAGCAACGAAGAGGCAGGTCGGAAGACGAAGAGGAAAAGGGCGATGATAGAAAGCTGGAGGAGAGGCCTCAAAGCCAGGCAAAAGGCTTGTTGAGCTGAGCGGCTCGGCCAACGCCAGGTGGCTTGCAGATGCATACATGCTTGGTCATCTTGACCGGTGTCAGCCTCGACTTCGACGTGGGAAGTGTCAGGCACATATGTTGAATACCGTAGGCATATGAGCAGTAGCTCGCCTTGTAGTCTTTTTGGCTTAGTTGGCTGGGTATTCGCAGCAGGTTCATGACAGGAAGACGGGAGACGGGCTGAGAGAGAGAACCTAAGGCAGAAGGGGGCTATCTGTTCTGGGGTAAGGCGCTACAAAAACAAGTTCAGATCTCGAGAAATATCGGGCCAGGACATAGTATTTATTAATCCAAATATATTACAGCACACGCAAATCTAAGCCGTCATCTTCAACACATACCCACCCCTCTCAATAGTATTCACATAGATAAACCCGCTCTTGAACTGCGCATAACTGCTCCAAGTCCCCACAAACTCCGTCGTGCCGCCAAGCTCTTCCTTATCGTCCTCGGGATAGACGTCGAAAAATCCCAACTCTTTCACGCCTTTACCCGAAGGATCACGGGGAATACTGCTGACATCCAAAACTCTAAACCCAGCCCCGTAATTACTCTGGTACGTGCGTCCATTGTAAATGTACTGGTTGTGGTCGATAGCACGCTCTTTACCCTTGAAATACCCCGTCTGCCGCGGCTTTTCCAAATTCGCAATGTTCCAGATGTAAGTGACCGGTCTCCCGTCCTCCGCCAATCCCTGCTCGTCGACCTCGTCGTACTCGTCGTCCAACAGCAAATACTCCTGCCACTGCTTGTCAAGAACCCAGCCCTGGTGCGTATACGTTGCGCCCTCGTAGCTCGTCCGCGAAATAATGGTCGGCTTGGTTTTATCGGTGACGTCGTAAATGGTCAGCGTGTCCTCGTTGTATCCGTAGCAGACTTCTCGGTTGGCGTATTTTTTGTCTGGACCGCGGTAATTGAGACATTGCGCGTCGTGGACGTAGCCGTCTTGCCAAGCGCAACCGGGGGAGATGGGTTTGGCTATGTCGGTGACGTTGATGAAGATGACCCCAGCGCGGCAAGAATCGTTTCGGGGCAGAGCGCCGACGGAGAAGATGAAGTTTGATTCTTCGTTTATCACGACATTGTGCGTTCGGCCGATGGGAAGGTCTTTGTAGAAACCCGTGAGATCCGTGTCCGGTGAAAAGGTCTTGGGTGAGGCTGGATCGATGGTAAGGAGCTGCGTGTCATCTGATCAGTATCTGTCTGGCCAACATTCTCGTTCTCTCCACTTTCATGCAAAGAGCACACGACATACCTTCTTCATGTCAAAGATCTGAATCCCGTGCCCCTCACTCTCAGTCCCAATGATAGCATAGTCTTTAAACGTTCTAATTTCCCGCCAAATAATCGGTGCAGCAACCGTCGTTTTGGGCAGTCTACCCATATACACCAACTTCCCTTCTTTGGTAATTTCAGCGAAAGCGGCGCCATCAGATTGGCCCACGGCAACGAACTCGCGGCCTTCTGGCGAGGTCCAGCCCCAAGAGGAGGAGCCTTCGCCGTTTTTGGATCCGAGAGAGGCGTGGGATTTGAAGTTGTAAAGGTCAATCTATTGCAGCTCAATTAGCTGGGTGTTAGATAGTTAGATACGAAGACACCAACATTTTTGCATTGAAACGTGTAGGTTGCGTTACCTGGGATCGCTGTGGCCAGACCGTCAACGCACTTGACGACTTTGTCAATATCTGGGTATCTTTCAGATGCCATTTTGCCAGATTTGCGTAATTCGTCCCATTTCGTCTGACAAACAATTAGTCACGTTCTTTCCATGACCTCCAAGTCTATGCCTCAACAAACCTGCTTCTTCATCATGATCTTCTCCATCATAACTCCACTGTCGTACAACTCTGCTCCCTTGATGTCGTTCGGCACCAATTCCCTTGCTGCTCCATAGCTGATAAAGGCAGTGGCAACAGCCACATATCCAGTCCAGAGCATATCGAAAAGGTGCAATGAGAAGATGCGTGAAACTATGCGGCGAGAATCTCCGGGCCAGGTCTTGAAACACGCGAGAACAGCTGTTCGTATATAGGTGGATTGCGCCAGACTATCGTTCCGGCGTCTGTTTGACAGTTCAGGAAACCAAAAGACGCGGATTAGGTTGGCGTGTAGCGTCGGCCCATCGTGATATATAGGCTCGGGCAAGGGGTATCCATGTGCCCCATGATAAGTTCCTAGTAAAATATTGGCGCTCGGACTATCGGTTTGATTAAGACTGAACAGCACGAGGCAGATGGAACATCTAGAAACCTTCCTATTGTAGGCAAGGAAGGAAAGAATGACTCGGTTGATTGGGCCCGTCATTCAGAGTCGGTAAATTGAGACTTCACAGCCAAACTTACTGTCATTCCGTTGAGCATAGGACGGAATTGTATCTCAGCTAACAAATGTTTCAGAGCTCCGGAAAATAGGTTAAAGCAGAGACAAGAAAGGCTGCGCGACGGAAAATAAGCCGCGCCAAAATGTAACAAGCACAAGCAACAAGAGGGCGACGGCATCTAGTTTTCGGCCTGGTCAATTATCTTTCACCCTGTAAGCAGCACTATTTTGGGCCGCCCACCTCCCCTCTCCTTCATACACCCAGTCACGCTACTGTACCGTAGAAGTGTAACAGTGGGTAAGTAGCCTATTTAGGCAAGTCTCAACATCGGAAGTCGGTGGGCATTCGGGAAGCGTTATGGTTTGCTCTTCCAGGGAGGGGTAAGGTTCCAGGTCGTGCAAGGTTGCAAAGTCTTGGCGGTCTCTTAGATGAACAATTTAGATTGCCCGTATACCAAGGATAGTCGCCATCGGCAAACTGAAAGGCGAACAAGTTTTCGATCAGTCCATCATCAACAATCGCAATACATGCACTTTGCCGTTACAATGAGGTACGAGATACTGTAGCTTATCTTGGACAAACTGAGATTACCGTTATTCGTGACAATTGGAACAGCAGACGACAGCTTCATGATGCTGCGTTTTGCGATTGCTGGTGGATTTCCATAAACGGGCATCCAGCTGGGCCATCGACTGGGCCAAAGGAAGAAGACGAGGTGGAAACTTCGCGGGGCAACATCAGGCCGTAACCGCCTGCATACACAGTATCACTATGTAAAGCGACGTGTGTAGATCTGGAGTGTCGATGGCATTACTCGTGTCGTGGGAGCATATTATCACCCAAGCGTTTGCGTTGCGGGCCGAGATGTGGATATATCAAGGCCATAAGATCAAAGACGGGTGTGGCAGTCGGTAGGCTCGAAGGCAGCCTGACAGCGTGACATTATCAAATTTGACATACGCAAATGAACGTGATCTGGTCTCGTGGAAAATCCAGCCTGTGGGCAGATAGCCGACGGCTTTGGCTTTGTTGTTTGCCATTCTCACCGATCCAGGACTGACTGACGTTCCAGTGGTTGCGAGTTCTCGTACTCGTCCTCCCAATCATCTTCGGCTCGGGTCACTCCCGTTAACGACGACCTGATCCTTTCCCAGAGTCCCTTCTTGAATACCATGCCTAGGACTAGAACGATGGGCAAATGCCACACGCTCGCCCAGAACAGGCTTCTCGCCGACCCTCTGGCGCCTTCCAACCTCCAGAATTTGACCGCCTCGTACATAACCCATCCGTTGGCAACGCAGCTTAACGGAACAAACGCTTGCTCAACCACGCCCACGTATGCTAGGCCGATGCAAACGGGAAACATCAGTACGCTGTAGCGCAATGCAACCCTTGCATTCCTGGCGGGATTCACCCATGCCAGCATTCGGTATCCGGCATTCTTGTACTCGTCCCGTATCGGCCAACTCAATGCATTGAAATGTGGGAACTGCCAGCAAAACAAATATGCGGCCAAAAGCCAGCCTCCAGCACTTCCATCTCCAAACAGCAGCTCTTTCCAGTCTCCAGCTCCGGTGGCACACTGTCCCGCGGCAGCTGTCCAACCCATCAATGGAGGAACTGCGCCTACCAATGCACCAACCCAAGTGTTTACCACGCTGATCCTTTTCAAAGGTGTATAGACTCCGGCATATAAAAAGATGTTGAAGGCAGCAAGTGCCGATGTTGTTGGGTTGACTCCAGCATAGATTGCCGCCGTTCCAGTGATGCCTGTAACGATGGCAAAAATGAGAGCTCCACGTGAACTGATGAGTTTTCTGACCAATGGTCGGTTTCGCGTCCGGCTCATCTTCGCATCGTGCTCCGGCTCGAAAAGCATGTTCAGCGCATTGGCAGACGCACATGTCAAAAAGGTTCCGGTGGTGAGAAAAAAGAGGGTGAGGGTGCTGAGGGATGGTGCTGCCGTTGTCGAAGTGAGAAGGAGAGCAGGAACGGGGTATATACTATAAGCAGCCGTTGTGGTCAACACAATAAGAAAACTAAGCCGTGGCTTGGAAAGTGATAAATATGTTGCAAATCGTCTTCGTAGCGAATTGGTAGGGAGGTTGCCCGCGACGGTGGTAAGTCGATTTGAGGCGTCAAGAGGCAATGTGCTGGGAGTATCGTCCTTTTGTTTCCGACGTCTCCGGTGCGGTAAAACACCCTCTTCTTTCACTATCTCTTGGGTGGCCGTCCTCGTCTCTTCCAATTTCGAGAGTGCATGGAGTTCAGTCTTTGTTGGACTGACCACTTTCCCATCGCCTAGTATTGCTGTAGATTGCTTGCGAGAGATTGATTTCCACCTACTCCCTCCAACAGGCCCCAAGAAATCGTTCAATACTCCATTTGCCCAAAAATATGTCTTTTCAGTTGCCAGGCGCTGGCGACCCGTGAAGAAGGGTACATCATGAGCTTGGTTTCGCCGCGGAGAGGAGGTCGCGATGCTGCGCCGAGCTGGGTAGGTCGAGGTCGATCTGGGTGCTCGAGATGAGGAGGATGAATATGAGGATTTAGCAGGGCGTGTGATTCGGCGAAGACAATGAAAACAGACAGCATCGGCTTCGGAAACGATGGAACGCTTCAAGCCCGAGGGGAAAAGAAACATCGTCCGACAATGGCAGTGGCATCGTGGGAGCAGAGCATATAGACGATCCCGCCGAGGACGGGCTTCAAAACGTGCCTATGCTCGTCACATGATGGAGCCCCTAACAGAACTTGAAATAACCACGATAAGTACTACTTCGATCTTAAGTGGTACGCGGACAGTAATACCCATTCTGACCTACCTCTTTGGACACTGAATTAATATGGGCATTCTGCTAATATCCTACCGAGCTCCACCATTTTGCTTTTGAAGAATTAAGGCAATCTAGCATAACAACCATGGTCAAGAGATCGAGAACACAACACAGAGTCAGAAGCAGTTTCTCGAAGAAACTTACAGCTGATGCCGATGGAAATCTCAATTGAGAAGAAGATGGGCAGACACAGCTAACCCTGGGTATCATATATTGAGCGCCTCGCCCTCCCAGTCTACATAAGCTGATTATCCTACATTCTCCCTATTTCTCCATTCTATCTTCCTATGCCAGAAAGTTCAACTCAAAAAATTCGCCGTGTAATTGAATTAACCACCATTCTGATGCAGAGGACTAGCCCTCGCAGCCCGATTCACGACTCTCAAGTTGTTCAGGAAACACCTGACGAGCTCCTCATATGCATTGACAATCCCTTTCTCGATCTTGTCAGCCTCCTCCCTCAACTGATTGGTCGGAAGCTCGATTTCCAGCTCATGAGTCTTCGTCTCCTTCGGGCCCGGATCTATTGTGACCTGGGTAAGATCAACCTGAAAGCCTTGATGCGTGTAGCTCACTCGATCCTTGCTCCGTGGCTTGTTTTTGTCACCAGGCAAAAGTTGTTTCAGACCCTCTATTGGATGCGGCCATCCTGTTTCTAGCGAGACGCTGATTCGGATATCAAATGCATCGCTGGGACAAATTATCTCGAGATCTGCTCGTCGGAGTTTGACTATTGCGGCAGTGACAAGGTTCGTTTTGTTGTCCGTCGTCACGCGCACAGTAGCAGAGTGGCCGCCCTCTATGTGGGCGTCTTTAACTACTTGAGTCAGACTTGATCTGGCTAGCATATCTGAAGGCAAGTCGTAAAATCTGTCGGTTTCGATGGTGTGTCTGTAGCTCATAGGGGCACGACCCTGCATATTTGCTTGTTGCACCGCACTGTTGAGATACTCATTGAGACGTCGATGCTGCTTTGGTCCCATCGAGCTTTTGAATTGTGCTCCGCAACCAGGAGCCACCACAGCCTCCGTAAGTATTGGTAACTTGATGCGCACTCCATTGGCTTGAAGTTCTCCAAGCTTGGCTTCGACTTCGATTTGCGTTCCTGGACCGTAATCAGGCGCAGCTACGACGTGGTCCCATAACCAGTTTGCAACCAGCCGTGACATGTCACTGTATGGTTCATGATTGTCCAAGCTCGCTTCCATATTCGATCTTCGGACTGATGGCGATGGACCGTGAGTGGGAACTGTGGGAGCGTCGGTTTGAGCGGCTGGAGATGGCGCAGCAGGTTGTGGCCTGGGATCTGGTCTCTTTGGCGTATGTTTGTGTCCATCCGCTTCTCGAAGGGCCCACACAGGAGTTTTCAGGTAGCGCCGCGGTCTCATGGTTGGTTGCGATGACTGGCTGGTCGAGCTGGAACTGGAGGCGATTGTAGATTGTGGTGTCTCGTTTCGTTCTGAAGGCGGCTGCGGTGTGCGTATTTTCTTTGGTGCGGGCTGTGCTGTTTGCTGATGGTCGCTGATGCTGGACAGGCTCCGCTTCCGCGACATGGTGGGCGAGGGCGTTGATGTTGAGGTCTGATGCGGCATGGGAGCTGGCGGCGGCATCGTCTTTGGACTGACACTGACACTAGCCTCGCGATAGTGAGAGGCAGCAGGGAGTGAAGCGGTCCGCGGCAGGCTTGGGTATATCGGGGCTGAGGGCGACGACTTAGGAGGATACGCGGCGAGTGAATGGGTGCGCTGCGGTGTCTTTAGACTGAGGGCCTGGGTTTGGGCTGAGGCATCGCTAATGGGGTTTAGCATGTTACGGAGATCCATATTTGCTTTATTGGCTTTATGATTGCGCAGCGCTGGAATTCGACAGAGGTTGCGATCAGACTGTTTGGAGCGTGAGGAGAAAGATGCACGAGTCTTGGCGAGGCATCCAACCTGCCTTGAGCAACAACCATTCCTTCATCAAAGACGTCGAACTGATTAACTCCAACATTCTGCATTTTGTAGGCCTTGTCGCCGGGTTGAACACTGATTTAAGGATGGCTCTCGAAGATTCTACAGCTTGCTGACTGAGAGCAGATGGCTCGTTCATGGTCGTATATCAGAGCTGCGCATTCTTGGTACGACTCGCGTTTATAGCGGGCAGACGGGAGAATTCAGATTACTAAGTATGACTGCATTACCATGTCCGGAAATTCGAGCTCATTTCTCGATGCGACGTCCATCTGTCTGGCATGAACAGACTACACGACAGCCTGTAAGAAACATCCACACGCTATGCTTTCGTGCCGCTTGCTGACTTCATCAATGACGTTAAATGCATCCCTCGTAAATGCATCTTCATGGGACATTCGTATGTAGGCATAATGTTCTAATGGGACACGGCGAATTAAGATACAGACGCCCTTTTGATCGCGTGAGTAACAAGTTGTATGTATAAACAGCATATACCACATGGCTCGGAATAAGAGAAATAAGAGCGTTGTGTACAGAATGTCGTATAGCTTCTTATGAAAGGGCAAGAGCCATCGTAAAATCTGAGTTGCTCCATCTGTTCAGCGTCTCTTCATGCCCGTACAACTTCCGCGAATCCGAAGCTACCATTGACTTTGAAGCCACTTAAGTTCAGATCGCTGTCATCAATCCCTAGGCATTGAAATGTAAAAGCTTGCTAGAGTTTGACCGCTACTAAGAGTGCCTGTTTGGATCAAATACATTATGAAAAGTTAGAAACTGGTAACATGATTAACATCTCTGAGGGCGAGAAAGGTTGGCAATTAATTCGTAGCTTCAAGTACCTCAGTGCTGGAATCCGCCAAGAAACGAATCGCAACCCGCGGAGCCACCAGGACAGTCGACCCGCAGGCCGTTCCAGTTCTTCGTCTTTGCAGAGTACTAAATCAAGCTCTGAATCACAGAACCTTCGTTCCCGCTCAATGATGATGAATTTCTAGCAAAAGAGTTTGACAGCTGCCAAAAGTCCATCAATATCGATTCAGCGTAGTGCTTGTTCAGCCAGATCAAAGGCGTCTGTGTCTGAGCGGTGGCGGTCCCACTGTGTGTAGTACTGAGGCGCGTTAGATGGAAGAATGGAAGGTTGGATTGGTTACGGTTGTCGTCCAGGTACGAAGCTCGCTTGAGGTTCCATTTCCGTCCATACTACTCCGTGGTCTGGCTCGTGCGCTTGCAGGCAGGCAATGATGCGCCTACGCGGTTGATCCAAACACCAAAGCCCATGAACAGACGGTCGTGTCATCTCTCACCACCACCACCACCACCATTTCCCTTTCCCATCACACTGAGACTTCCATTGCCTCCCGCTTGCGCCTTCAAACACTCCCTACCCAGCAATCACGTTATCTACCCACACACGCAGAAGCAGCATCAAATCACACCCGAACAACAAGGCCATCACAGCACATCGCCTTCCACTGTCAACCATCCAGCGTCCGCCCATCTCCATCTTAGGCACAACCCACATTTGAGGCCCTACATTCGTCGCTACCACTGTAGTCGACATGGTCGGTCTGACTTCAGCTGCCGGCCTGGTGGGATTCCTCTCCGAACCAGACCCAAACCTCCAGAGCTTCGCTCTCAACAGCCTCAACGAGAACATCGATTTGCTATGGCCTGAGGTTTCGGCATCTATAGGCGAAATGTAAGATCCCATTCTGAGCCCAGCTTCCAGGACGTTTCTAAGCTCTATCCTGGCGCTCCCATGTCAACCGCGTAGCGTAGCTCCGGAACCAATTCCATCAGCGACATTTGCTAACTTGTCACCAACAGCGAAGCCCTATATGAAAATGAAGATTTCTCTGAGCGGGAACTGGCTGCGCTGGTTGCCTCTAAGGTATACTATCAGCTGCAAGAGTACGACGAGAGCATGCAGTTTGCGCTGGGCGCTGGCCAGCTGTTCAACATTGATGAGCCTGGCGAATTCGAGAATACCATCATCAGTACGTTGCATGCCATGGTTCCAGTCTTTCTTTGCGGCTATAAGCTCTACACGAACCTCAAACTAATGCAAGATAGTGAAATGTATCGATACCTATATAGCACTCTCTGCCATGCACAACCCTGCCTCGCCAGCTAGCTCTGTGAACCAAAAGCCTACAAACCTTACAACTTCGTTTTCAGGCAACGCCAACGGAGGTGTCAATGCGGCTGCATCCATAACATCTCCCACGACTCCGTTCTCTCAGTCAACCCTCCCGTCCAAGTCTCTTCTTTCACGACAAGACTCATCGGCTTTCGACCCATCGCTACCCGGTGGTGGAAATGCTGGAGTGGCGGGAGCACATCCTTCTCCACTAGTCCTTCAACGCAGTGTCCAAAAGAACCTACAATCAATTATCCGACGTCTCTTTGAGAGCTGCTACGCCACTGGTGACTATCGCCAAGTTGTGGGCATCGCAATCGAGGCACGTAACCTCGAGATTCTGAAGGAAACAATCCTCGAGGCCAGCAAAGCCGACAAGAGTGCAGGAAAGAAGCCCGCAAGCGCGAGTACTGGCAAGAGTGAAGAGCTTATGGAGTATGTCTTGGATATCTGCATGAATGTGGTCCAAGAACGCGGCCTTCGAAACGAGATCTTACGTCTTATTTTGGACCTTTTGAATGAGATTCCGAATCCGGATTACTTTGCCATCGCCAAATGTGTCGTTTACTTAGGCCAGCACTCCATGGCTTCCGGCATGCTTAAAACGTTGGTTGAGCACGGTGATGGTAAATCACTAGCGATCGCTTACCAGATCTCTTTCGACTTGTACGATAATGGCACCCAAGAGTTCCTAACGAAAGTGATGGAAGAGCTTCCAGAATCCGAAGAAGAGAAGAAGGATGAATCAGCAGCAGCAAATGGCAGTGCCCACGCTCCCGGGAGGTCGGACGAGTCCAACGAGACTGTTCCATTAGTCTCGGACGACGAGGTATCGTCGACCACCATGGTCTCACGTACCAAGGTTAAAGCTGCCACTACTGAAGAGAAAAGGGCATTCACCTCCATTAGACATATTCTTCGTGGTACCAAGAGCATCGAGCTCAACCTTGAGTTCTTGTTTCGAAACAACCACACCGACAAGCACATTTTGCAAAAGGTTCGAGATAGCCTCGAAGCTAGGAATTCTATCTTCCACACCGGTGTCACCTTCGCAAACGCATTCATGAATTCTGGCACTACTAACGACTCTTTCATTCGAGAGAACCTTGAATGGCTTGGAAAAGCCGTGAACTGGTCCAAGTTCACAGCGACGGCAGCCTTGGGGGTCATCCATCGTGGCAACATTACTCAGGGCCAAAAGTTGTTGGAACCGTATCTGCCAAAGGAGACGTCGATGAGTGGCTCTGTCTACAGCCAGGGTGGTTCGCTCTACGCCCTAGGTCTCATCTATACCAACCACGGAACGCACGTCCTCGACTACCTACGAACACATTTCAACAAGGCAACGGAGGAAGTCGTGCAGCACGGTGGAGCTCTCGGCCTTGGCGTCGCTGGTATGGGAACGGGTTCAGACCAGATTTATGAAGATCTCAAGCAAGTCCTGTACACTGACTCAGCCATCAATGGAGAGGCTGTCGGACTGTCCATGGGTCTTGTGCAGCTTGGAACTGGCAATATCAAGGCTCTGGAAGACATGATCCAGTATGCGCACGACACGCAGCACGAGAAGATTGTCCGTGGATTGGCCATGGGAATGGCACTTGTCATGTACGCTCGACAGGAAGCCGCTGATGAGCTTGTCAACGGTCTTCTCGATGATCCAGACCCGACTTTGAGATATGGTGGTATCATGACCATTGCCTTGGCTTACTGCGGAACTGGCAGCAACAAGGCCGTCCGTCGACTCCTCCACGTCGCTGTTAGCGATGTTAGCGATGATGTTCGCCGTGTCGCGGTGATGAGTTTGGGTTTCGTCTTGTTCCGGAAGCCTGGCAGTGTTCCTCGAATGGTTGAACTTCTCGCTGAGTCGTACAACCCTCACGTGCGATACGGTGCCACCATGGCCTTAGGGATTGCGTGCGCTGGCACCGGACTCGACGAAGCTATTGACCTTTTGGAGCCAATGATGAAGGATTCCGTCGATTTCGTTCGACAAGGTGCTTTGATCTCGTTGGCCATGATCATGGTCCAGCAAAACGAGGCCATGAATCCCAAGGTTGCCACCATCCGGAAGACACTGCAGAAGATTATATCAGACCGACATGAGGATGCGATGGCGAAATTCGGTTGCGCACTGGCTCTTGGTATCATTGATGCTGGTGGCCGCAACTGCACAATCAGCCTCCAAACCCAGACTGGTAACCTGAACATGACTGCGATCGTCGGCATGGCTGTCTTCACACAGTACTGGTACTGGTTCCCTCTCACCCACTTCCTCTCGCTTGCCTTTGTTCCGACGTCAATCGTTGGTGTCGACCAAGATCTGGAGATTCCAAACTTCAAATTCTACAGCAACACCCGTCCAAGCATGTTCGATTATCCACCAGAGCAAGAGGTCAAGGCGGAAGAGGCGATCGAGAAAGTTAAGACTGCAGTCCTTTCCACGACCGCTCAGGCGAGGCGAAGAAAGCAGGCCAAGGAGCGCCAGCAACGACGTGAGAGCATTAGTATGGATGTCGATCAGACACCAGCCACGCCTAAGATTTCATCTTCTGACGAGGACAAGATGGATACGGACGAGAAGGAGGTTGACAAGACGGAAGAGGAAAAGGAGACTGCCATCGAGACGCAGAAGAAGAAGGTTGAGAAGGTTGGCTATGACATGGAGAACATGTCAAGAGTGTTACCATCACAACTCAAGTACATCAGCTTCCCGGGCAAGCGGTATGCGCCAGTTAAGAAGGTAAGTTTTATCATTCTGTAAGTGGCAATTAAGCTAATTTGTTGCAAAGCCCACCGGAGGCGTCATACTTCTCCACGATACTACGCCCGAGGAGTCTAAGACTCTGCTCGAGCTCAAGGTGAAGAAAGCTGGTACACAACCGGCGCCGTCCAGAGAGAACGCCAATGGCTCGGCATCAAACCCTGGTCTCGAATTGTTTAGTGGTGCTGCCGCTGCTGCGGGCGTACTGACTGCAGTCGACGAAGACGATGATGATGGTGAAGAGGCAGAAGTGCCGGATGATTTCAACTACCACAGCGATGGCGACTCTGATTGATCAAACTTGAGACTAATGTTCCAGGTTTTCGAGCCATGGTCATGAAGGCGGAAGTTGCTCAACAAAGGCAGGCGCGTGCGCTGGAACATCGTGAGGAATAGCAAGAACAGCGGAGAAGCCTTCAGCAGGAGCAAAGTAGGCTTTTCTGGAGGACCGTCCTCCGTATATTCGACGTAGACGCCGGAATAAGGGTTGAGAGGAGGCTCTTGTATCATCACACATGTTATTCTGGAGTAGTGTACCTTTAGTGTCCAATCAACTAATAAGCTAAGACGAGACCTTACACGAGCAGTATTCGAGACCGAGAACTCTCCCCCAATTTTTGAAAGTAAAATCACACACGTTATCGGAATTCGCCGCGGACTTGGCTTTGTGAGTTGACCAAGGACAATCGTTCAAAGGCCAATCCATGCTCTCACTTTGTCTCACCATCTGGTAAAGAATGCTTGGGGTTTTCCTCTACATATCTTATAAATAATCTCAGAAGTTGTAATTTCCGTCCAACTCCCCCGCCTTTTGAGTTTCTTATGCCTCAGTTCGGTACCGTTAGCGCCCTTTTCGTTTGCAGACGGGTGCCGAGGTTAAGCGTCAGCCTTGCGGGGGCCGAAATCGAAATCGAAATCGACGACTTCACTTCATCAAATGCTGCTTAGCTTGACCAGCTGTACCCTTTCTCCTTTTTTCCCTCCTCTTTTCCGGTGTCTGGTGCTCGCGTGGTGATTGTGAATCATGACGTCCACTTCTGATCTCAAAGTTGTAAGTCTTGCGTTTGGTTTTTGAATTTGTTTGGGACAACCGTGGCGTGTATTCTGGTCTTTTTTGGCTTCTTTTCTCTCGTCTCCGTTTGACTCTCTCGTTTAAGCCCCTCCCTTCAATTAAAAATACCACTTCCACCTTGTCATTATAACACATCTCCACCTATTGTATTCCATCCCATCGGCTTTGGAACAAAATTTGGAACAAAAATTTGGAACAGAGAATCCATGGCTAACACGAGCACAATGATAGTCCACTCTCTTCGATTTCTCAAACCATGTCGTGCTCGTTACGGGCGGGGCGACGGGGCTGGGTGAGATGGCCGCGCAGGCTTTTGTGCAGAATGGGGCTAGGGTGATTATTGCTAGTAGGAAGGAGGGGGAGCTTAGGAAGGTATGTTTTGCATTCTTTTTTTTGGGGGAAGGGGGGCCTTGAGGGGGTTTGGTGGGGACTGGAGTGAGGGGGATGTGAGCTTGTGAGTGGTTGTTTGTGGGATGTGGCTTTTTAGAGGGGAGGATGAAGAGAGTGGGAAGAAGGGGGTTGAAAGTGGGATGGTGGTGGTGGTGGTGAAGGCGTCGATCACGGATAGAGGCGATTGGCTGACGAGTGACTGGCTTTTAGACGAGTGATAGGATCAATGCACTTGGACCTGGGAAATGCGAGTACATCGTCGCAGACCTGAAAGACAAAGCCGGTTGTCTGGCGCTTTGTGCCGAGGTTGCTAAGAGAAGTACATCAATCAGCTCGAGCTTCTTTATGGAAGAAAATAATGCCAACGAGACATATAGCTGATCGATTGACGGTTCTATTGAATAACTCGGGGGCAACATGGTAAAGATGCCCACTAAGCAACAACACTCTCCACCTACATAAGCTAAACCTTGCTGATCGAAAACCATTAGGGGCGCACCCTACGACGACTTCCCCGAATCAGGCTGGGACAAACTAATGGCTCTAAACGTGAAAGCAATCTTCTACAGTACATACATATCCCCCCCTCCCCTCCCCTCCCCTCTCCAATCCACGCATCTGACACCCCCTCCCCCACAGCAACAGTAGGTCTCCACTCCCTCCTCCTAAAAGGCGCAACCCCCTCCTCCCCAAACCGCGTAATAAACATCGCCTCCATGGCCGGTAAGCCCACCCCACCACCTCCTCCAAACCCCAATAACCCAAAACCAAACCTAACCCCCCCTCCCACCCAACAGGCCTAACAACCACCGACCCCACCTCCCCACCCACCGGCGGCCTCTCCACCCCCGGCACAGGCACCTTCTCCTACGGCCCCTCAAAAGCCGCCGCCATCCACCTAACCAAGCAACTCGCTTCCAAACTCGCCTCCCAACATATAACCGTGAATTGTATCTGTCCCGGTGTTTTCCCGTCGCGCATGACGCAGTTCGGGGTCGAGAGGTATGGGAAGGAGTTGTTGGAGAGACAGCCTACTGGACGGATTGGACGGCCGAGTGATTTTGCGGGGACGGTGCTGTTTCTGAGTGCGGGGCCGGGGGCGCATTTGACGGGGAATGTGGTGGAGTTGGATGGGGGGGCTACTTTGAGTGGGTGGAGGAGTAGGGGGAGGTTGTGAGGGTTTTTTGTTGGTGTGTGGTGGGATGGGATGGGATGGGATGGGATGGGAAGGAAGGCTTGTTTGTTTGTTTGTTTGTTTGGTGGGACGAGTTGGGAAAGTGGAAACCACATTTTCGTATTCTCTACCGTATTCTCAAGGTCCAAAAGTACCGTCAAAAATTGCCAAACCGTGTACACCGAGAGTGCCTACTCGAAACACAAATCAACCCAGTCAGCCCAGCCCAGCCCACATCGATATCCAACACAAACACACCCTTCTTCCTCGCCGTTCCTCCCCCACCAGATCCTACCCTTACCTATTTCCAGAATCCCAAAGCTCCCGCAAAACTCCCAAACCGCACAAACCCAAAACATCCAAACCCAGTACTCACTCTCCCAACATCGCCCTGTTTCCCACTCCCCCACTCATCCCCATAACCGCCCCTCACTCACACCCGACCAACCAGCGCGACTCCAACGAACAATCCAACACCACCTCGACCCGCCTCCTACCCACCGACCGCGGATACATCACACCGCCCCTCGTGCCCCTGTCCCTGATCTGGCGGCCCATTTTTGCTTTGGGAGGTTTGGGTTTCGGGGTGGGTGGATAGGGCGGTGGTGGACCTGTGTAGCGTGGTGGTGGGGGAACTGGTTTCGGTTTTGGTTTTGGAGGTTTCGGATTCGAGTCTGGCATTTCTGATGGTCGTGTGGGGAGTTTTCTGGTGGTGGTTTCTTGGTGGGCCGGGAGGGGTTTTGATGGGATTTACTGGTGTTGTGGTAGCTTGGTGGTTTGTGTTGTTGTGGTTGCAAAGTTGCTCTTGGTTGGAGGTGCTCGATGTTGGTATTGTTGATGGTGGTTTTTGTTTTTGGAGGAGGAGGAAAGCTTGTTTTATACCTTCTATCGTGCTTGTTGTGTGAAGTTTCTAGGATACGTACGGTCGGAGTGCTGCGTTTGCTGTTTGTCCTTGCTGACACCTATCCGCAGATACAGGTGAAGCATCGAAGTTACATACGGCCGCCATGGTAGATATGCTGGTTCACCGGGCTACGCACCTGTCCACAGATACAGGTGAAGCATCGAAGTATCATACGGCCGCGATGGTCAACCTGGCCACGCACCTGTCTGCACAGGCAAAGCGATTGTGGCGACAGATCATGGTGTAACAGAGCAGACGCGAGCCTGAGTATCAAGAAGCCCGTGCGGCATAGAGGGTGATTGATCACAAAGTCCATCAATTCAGCGAATCGATCACCCCAAAAGATGTGATTGAATTTGAATTTCTCCGCATGCTAATTGGTGGTGGTGGTGGTGGTGACAGCAACTCGTGAGAGATCTGCTCGTAGCACGGTGATCGAGATCTTCACTCCACAGTATCGTGATGGTTGGATGATATCACACCGGGACTGGATTGAGCGAGCCATAGTGAAGAGGTGATAGCCATGAAACAGGGACGGTCGTGCTTGGCGATGGTAAAGAGCTCGAAGCTATGACAAAGAAGTAACTCGGCGCGTTGGGATATACAACGAGAGGGGACGAAGAGATAGGTCCATGTAAACACGAGAGTGCCATCGTGGAATCCTAGGGAGTAGAATTCATGAATCGTGATGGGCGTGCAGCGAGGCGAAAAAGACAACATAATATGATGGGTATTGAGAGAGAGAGAAAAGGAATACAATTGAAGCAGCAACGCAACAGAACCACCGACCCATTAAACGCTCTTGGCACCATTAGGAATAGCAGCCGGTCCCAACGTCAAAACTTGTCTCGCCTGTCTCTCAGATCTCCTCGGAAACATGAGATTCCCGTGCAACATAAGCGGGAAAACAGCGATGACCCAGAACAAACTCACGATCCCCATGGCCGCCGTCAACTTTAGTTCAACCCAGATGGTACAAATCAAGGCATACAACCAGTCGAGCGCTGTATTCGAGAATTCGTGAGGTAAAGTGGATGCGATCTCGCTTTGTTCGAGAGTGTGGACGAGCTGCCAGGCTACTCTGTTGTTGATCTGTTCCCAGGTCATGCTCTCCGCAAGTCGTCGTGCAGCCGAGGATGTGGAGGTGCGAACTGAGTGGTCCTGGATGAGGAGAGCTGCTTTCTCGACGAAGGCTGACTCGTCGTCTGGGGCTATGAGGTAGCCGCCTGAGCCGCCGCGCAGAATATCGATGGGGCCTCCGGCAGCTCGGGCGACGACAGGGAGGCCGCATGCCATGGCTTCTAGAACGACGAGACCAAAGGTTTCTGTGATAGAGCAGTGCAGAAACACATCTGCGGAAGCGTATGCACGAGCTAGTGTTGCTCCCTCAAGGAAACCAGTGAAATGGACTTTGTCCGAGATGGGTGCGAAGAAGTTCTTGACGTCTTGCTCAACAGCCGGATTCCTGTTACCGCCCACAATGACCAGCTTGTAAGGAATGCCAAACTTGGCAAGACGAATGGCAACCTTGGCGAGATAACCAAAGCCTTTCTCAGGTGCTAGACGCCCAACACAAAGCAGAATAATCTCTCCATTCGGCGCGATCTTCGAACGGAGAGACTCGTCTCTGTAAGCTGGACTGAACAGCTCTGTGTCAACTCCACGTCCTAGTTGAACAAGCTTCTCATCATCGACACCAGAATCGACGAGGTAGTCTCGCACAGGGGACGAGGGGTAGAACACCGTCTCCACACAATGATGGTTGAAAAGATAGCTTTGAACAACCTGTAGCAGCCAACTGCCATAGCTGTCAAGCGGAGACGGAAATATGATCTGACTGTAAGCTGCCAGATCCGTCTGGAAATTGGCGATGATGGGTGGTGGATTTGGAAGTCCCCGAGCCTGCAGCATGACCTGGAATCCCACTGATGCAGGGCTGGCCAGATAGATCAGGTCGGGCTTGAAGTTGCCGCATACTCTGTCGAGTCGAAATGGATATGCCACCGAAAGCTCCGGGCTGTACGGTAGAGGGAGGCCGTTCAGACGTCGAACATAGCCGACTGGAAGTGGCTGTTGTTTTTCCCCGAGATAGTGGGGGGCAACAAGCTTCAGTTCGACGCCATTCTTCTGCAGATAGAGTATGAGCTGTGTCGTTGTTCTGGACACGCCATTGATGGGTCCGAGAGACTCGCTGGCGAGGAGAATCCGTTTCCCTCTCAGCGCCTCAGGGAAGCGGGTCAAATGATTCAGAAACTGAGGCCGGTCGCTCATCGCTGCAGGACAATTCATAGCGAGAAAAATGATGGTGTTTATCAGAATGTATGAGGCACAACCATTCACGCTCTGAGCAGCGGACATGACCCATTTTGAAAGCTCCAAGTTTCCGTTCTTCGGCGGCGACAGCGCGCATCATGCGGAGAGAAATGGGCTGCGATGAGTATCACCATTGCCATGATATCCGTTTTCCCCATCGACAGTCGCAAACAGTGCGAATAGCATTCGACTGCAGGTCCTCGTGGTGTAGATGTTGAAGTGTGTTGGATGCAGGGAAGGGAGAGCTCGGATGTCGACATTTGTCAGCCAATCGACTCAAATCGTGCCGCACATACCGTTCCTCGATCAAGCACCGGCATCCTCTCCCTTCCCAAATGGACGCCAATCTATCTGATCTGCAGCCGGCCTTGACCCTCTCCGCGTGACCTGGCCGTGGACGCTGCACCCTCGATCAGTTCCTGTTCGAGTTTGTGCGAGAGTGATATCTTGGTTGTTAATTGTTAATTGCTAATCGGAGGTTGGTAACGAGAACGCGAAGCTACTACTGCTGCCTCGTACACAGTATAGCTAGCTTCCAACGACGATATCTGGCCGTTGACCCCTCCGGTTTTCAGGCCGACGCCTCACTATAGAACGTGTACGATTCCTTCGTTATCGATATCGAGTTCGTTCCCAAGTCACGCCATCAGGCGGTGAGTCGGTTGAGTTTCAGGCATATGGCGAAGATTGAGATCAGCGTTCACGACTGCAACATCATGTTCGTGATTGCCGAGAGACAACCATGAGTCAGTTCCAGATGAAAACCTCCGAAAGCTACGACTCAAACGTCCACATCGTCAATTCATGCGTGAATAGAGTCTATTCCAAATGTCGAAGCTAGACATGTCTCGAAACAGACTCAACTCACGCAGTTTGAAACGCGATATTGATCTGGCAAGTCAAACGGTTAGAAGCTATCCCTACCGTGACCTCGTTGAACGTGGTGCGCAGCATCAGAACCAGGGACTCCATTTGATGGCGTCAAAACAGTATACATGATATCTTTGAACGAACTCCGCGCTATGGTGTATACACCCTCAATCGATCCATGAATACAAAAGTGCAGCGCAAAACCAGTCATAAGTGTCAGTCAAGATTCATCTCAGTGTCGCCGTCACCTTTTCTCCGCTGCCGGCCCACTTGTTGCCGTAGCTTCATCGCTCTCCATCTTCACATCCTTGTTCTGCTTCTGCTGTGCAGCCTCACTCTCCCTCATCTTTGCCTGCTCCCTCTTCTTCCCATATCTATCCAACCACCCTTCCGCGTTCTCGATTGTTGCACTAACAATCAGCGTAACCTCCGCAATCATGTCCAATCCTTGAGTAGCGAAAGCAGATAACCTATTGCCTTTCCTCACCCCTTCAGTTGTGCTCGTGTTATCGTGCTCTGCAGCCTCTCTCTCGGCATTTCCCCAACGATGTGGGATAGACATGAGCTGTCGTCGTACCAGCGCGCCAGCGTTCTCTGGGAGGGCACCACCTGTGTAGTGTGATATTGAATTCTTGATCGCTTGGATTGACGACATGATTTCGTGGTGGAAGGCTTGCATCCGTTCCGCCAGGCGTCGTGATGCGTCTTCCTGTTCGGGCGTGAGCTTACTGTCTGTCGATTGATTTTGAGTACTCTGTTCGTAGTCCCGTATCAACTGCTTGATGGCAGCGTTCGTGATTGTCAAGCGATTCGTTGCCCCATGCAAAATCTTTAGACATGTACGCAACTTGGACAACGATGTATCGCTAAGCGCGGCAGCAAGCCCGGATGTGGTGACGACCAGTTGCATCCGCCACGGTCGTGGCTCTGGCCTTTCTCTCATGGCCATCGTAGCCGTCGGTGTAGGTGACTCTTCATAGTGGGGAGACCTGTGATCGTCGTAGGGCGGTAGCGATACTAGTGATTCTGCGAAGGACACTTGTGATCCAGCGCGAGAGCGATGAGTACTTTGAAGCATAGGAGATGCAAGGCCTTTTTCGATATCAGCCTCAGGCGAAGATTCTCTCAGCCGTCTTCTCTTTCTGCTTGCCTCCCGGTCGTCCATACTTGGTCTTCGATCACCGAGATACCTTCGAATGCCACCTTCTACACCAGTGTGATGGCTGACACTGGCAAACGTGCTAGCAATTGGAGAGCCAATGTTTCTCTCCACGAACTCGGCGCCAGATCGCACGAAAGCGGGCGAATAGTTCTTGGTGGTGTTGTATGCAGATAGTGATCCGTTAATAGTGCCGCCAATCCAAGGGTGATTGGATGTGACGAGCGAGAGCAGTGGCTCAACATCCCCGTCATCACGAGTTGTAGTGAACGCCGTCAGGTTCTGTTGTGGCATGGATATTGTGGTACTCCTCGTAGACGGTGAACGGATATAATCTGTGTCAGATGTCAGACTCGTGCCGCTCCACCATCCGACGGAGGATCTGCAAACCAAGCACATGTCTCGAGACAGTGCAAGACATGTGCGTGGAAGAAAAAAAGAATGTTCACGGAATATACGAGTGACTCCACAATGCGTTTGCGCAGAGGAATAGTTAGGAAATGATGGACGTCACATACCAGGATTGCGCAAACCAGACAAGGCTTCGGCAGCGGCTCTCGTATCGGGGTCGTCCATACTCACGACACTCTGAGCTCTGTTGCCGTGCTCGTCAGATCCAACTTCTGTCGTCGGGCTTGCCAGCGGCAGTTCAACGGAAGCCCGTAAGGCGCCAGAGGGTACAGAGGGGAATGCGCTGACTGGCAACGTGCCATGCTGCCACCGCGCAGCGCGACTTTCGGCCGAGGAATGCGAATGAGTGTGTGAGAAGGTGGACTGGGATTCGGGAAGTCCGAGTGACTGCAGAGCGGGCAGATGCAGTGCGGAAGAATTCGTGGGAGGAGGAGGCAGTTCGTGCGTAGGCACAGAGGGAAGAATTAGTGTCTCGTCGTGTGCATAGGATGGAGGGCGTTCCCGTTGGAGGTCCATGGCGAGCGATAGTGGGTAGGTAGTGTTCACGATCGATGACGGAAGGGAAGGAGAGTTTTGGACGAGAGCAGGTCGACCCTGTGGGATATAGATATGCGGTATCTGCTAGCTTGTGAGAGTTGGTGAAGCCTTCAACAGAAGTGCTATAGCCCTCCTGAATGGTAGGGCCGTCGGTGATTCGGGGAGTTGTTGTATAAGCGACTCTTTGGGGATTTGTGTCGCGAGCAGAGGTTTCAAGGATATGCCAGCGCCGGCGTGTGGAGCTGGGGGGGGACGGGACGTAATCTGCACTTATCACATGGAGAAAACCACGGGCAGTGGGCAGTGTGCCAAGAAGGAGACTATGCCTTGTGTGATTGGGCCCGACGCCGTGCACATGCAATTCAATGCTTTCCAACCGTCGAGAAGAGGGGGGCGACGGGCGACACAGGTGAACAAAACGAATTCCTCGGACACATTCTCGACACTGCCCCCATCAGCAGCAGCAGCTGAGATCTCGCTGAGTAGAGACAGTCTCTGCCAAACCGTTCAAGAGAGCACGAGAGCATCGTCCCGAGAGCCCCAGAGCACGCGTCGAGAAATGAAGCCCTCCCTCATGCAGCTCGCATTATTACTTTGGCGACAATTGAAGAGCACGACTCGGACCACAAGATTGTGTTCCCACGGCCGCCAACCCACATGTCAGATTTCCATCGCATGCTCCCAGCTGCTCAGCTAGCAGCGGTTAGTCCACCGGATTTCCGGCCTGAGATGCACCATAGCCAAGTTCCAACCGTCCGGAATCAATCCACAGACGAACCGCTCGCATTGCACAAATCGATACGAGGGTTTCCCTTAGTCTAGCCTCAGATCCCCCGCTAGCCTCTTTGCGGCTATGCTCTCGCGCTAAGTCGTGCCCGTCTTATTATATTATACGATATTTAGCTTGAACCACCAACCTCCGTAGCCCCCGTTCCCCATCCGGAAAGGCTGAAGCCTCTGGACGCACATGTCCGTCCATGTGTCGAGATCATGTTTCTATTTGTTTTTGAAAGCTAGCCTTTGTTGGACTTGTGACGCGAACCGTCTACAAGTTCTATAGTCTGGTGGATATGCGCATAGTGTGTGCGCGTTTGGAATCCTTGGGAGTGTACATATGATACAGTTCGCGCTCTCCTGGAGACGGACGAATTGCTTGTCCGCCTGAACACTCCCAGCAGTAGCACGAGCGCCGGCTAACCATTCAACTTTCCTCCGTTCCTACCTCGACTGACATGAGGCCCAGATCCATCTACTGTCTGCAGCTTGTCATTGAATTGCCACAAGATTATCAACCATGATCTCGCTTTCGCAAAGCTCAGTCGAGACCTAGCGATGGAAACGTCCTACTGAAAGACTACGAAGGCACTGCATCAATGAAGAGCTGGTGATGGACAAGGCGATGCCGGCAGTTCAGAGTGAATTTGTTATTTCCTCAAGCCCACCCATTCTGCGAATGGACCATTATAGTCTTCAGTCTTATAGGCTTGTGCTGCATCATACGCCAGATCGAGCTTCGTGCCAATGTCTTTCTGGTGTTTCTCGGCGGCCTGTTTGGATTCCTTGGGAATCGATTTGCCCAAGACTTCTGTTGCGAGCTTCAAAGCATGCCACGCGGGGATGTATTGTTGCATGATCCTAGCGAAGCGCTCGTGCTTGTCGGTGTTACTCAGATCATCAAACCGCTCATTCGAGTCTTGGTTCTTTACTCTCTCAGGAGAAAAGTTCGACTAGATGAAATGTTAGCATGTGCTAATCATCGACAACTCTCTGGGTCTCACCAATTCAGACTTCTGCTGTCCAATTGCTGAGATCAGTCGGTTGAAGTAGGTGACCACGAGGCCATCTTTGTCTTTGCCTCCAAACTCGTTCTTCGCCCTCTGCGCAGCAAGCTCAAGTGCTACTCCGATGGTATGGGCCTCAGCTCGGGGGTCCGAATCTGATACCGTCCGGCTCCCACAATGCTCGGGCTTTTCCATCAGCTCGAGAACTGTCTGCATCTGCTTCAAGCTTGTATTTGTGGGTTTGCCCCATCCCGAATTCAAAGCATGTAGACGAATTGACTGAATTATCGTGAAACGAAGCTTGGAATCAGCCAGCGAAAGTCCATTCTTCTCCACTTGCCATAGACATTGTATGATAGTTTGCAGTTGACCAGCTTTGCTCGCGCCTTCCACTACCTTAGACAAAATACCCATCTGCGTGTTTCGGCGGGCATGATGCCAGCCTTCAAGAAGGGCTGGAAGGTTTGCCCAGTCTTTTGACTCCTTGGCCATGTCTTTGAATTCCAGAAGCACTCTACTCTTTGGCTGATCCTTTGTTACATCCAGATGTGTGAGCCTTATTTCTTCCTCGCCGAAGGCGGCATATACAGGATCATTCTCCAGCTGCGTCTTGGCTTTGGTTGACCGAACGAGCTTTAGTTGGCTCTTATTGAGGTAGGATGGAACGAAGACTTTGGACCGGATGGACTCCAGCAGCGTGTCTAGCTCTGGAGAGGACGTGGGCGTGAACTTTGGAATGGCAGCTGTCAGCGGGAATGTTAGCAATGGCAATCGTGAGCAAAGGAAGAATTGGAAGCCGAAGTACCTTTTTGAACAGGCCGCGTTTTGGAGAATTGACGCGTAAATACACTCAGCTGGAGACGTAGTCCAGCCCTACATTCACGGCACATCCACCGCGAAGTGACGTGGAGGCTCATTGTGTCGCGCAAGATCAGAGGGAGAAGCAATTGATGGCTTGAGTCGCGACGAATTCGTCCAGAGCAATTTGGCGGGACCTTGAGAGCCGCGAGTCATGCTCTATTCTATTCACAAATCATAGCTTATCGACAAGCCGTCGTCAAAACACCAACGATAAACATGCCCGACGAGATCTGCTTCCATCAAAGGGCTACTCCTGGGAGCATTTCCTTTTGACTACTATCTTCTCTTCAATGCCATCAGTGTGAGCCCGGGTCACCCGTGCAGTTTGAGTTCAACATATCACACCATAGCAAACTCCGCAATCGACGCGCGGCTGAATCAACCCTTTTACAGATTTCGCAGTCATTGACCAGCGTCGAGCATGAGGCCGCACGACCTCCAAGCGATCAATGTTGATCTTATGCGTGATGAGCTCCCGTCTCTTGTGGGACGAAGTACTAGTAGCCACGCATCACTGGCGATGTATTTTACAACTCACAAACCACTCTACTACCTCGGTTTTCATAGTAGACTCCAATGATCTCGATCCATCGCAGTGGCACTTGAAGAACTCGACATACAGAGATAAATATCAATCCACGGACTATTGTTCTTGCTAACCTGGTTTGCATGATTGTTTGGTCAAGGTGCGCCTTCTGCTTCATCAAGCAAGACGCAAGCGACCGATATGACAGATCATGTAGCCATGCAAGTATTAGTGCTTTTCAGCTTCACCCTTTACACGTTTTGGATCAGATCTTACCTTCCTGCTACTCGACTCCCCATCGTTGGGGTAAGAGGAGGAAACAAGACAGCGGGGTAGTTAGAAGCAGGTCGGCGTTCGATGCACATCGTGTCGCGAGTGATTGATATCGGCCGCATGAATGACGTCTCATGCCTGCCGAGAACTCTTCAGGACACCACCCAGCCTTACCATCTCAAGGTCGCATCCTGCAGGAAATACTCGACTACCATTCGCTTCAGAATCGAGGGCATGATTGCAGTATGTATCCCATGATGAAGAGAACAAATCCTGCTGCTTGCCAAGTATGTTCTGTCTCCTTGTTGGCCCATAGAAGGAGGCATACAAACTTACCTTACATTCAACAAGCTGGAGTAAGCTCATGAATCGGCGTAGGTAGCGACTGCTTCTGATTGCGTCTGAGATACGGATAGGCTGCCCAAGTCTGGGAAGCGCCAGCCACCTTGTTCGTCAGATAGCTTTGTGCACCCGCACCTTGCAAGCTGTCCTCGCAGATTTCTGCTCTGTTATCGAGATTTCGCCGAGTGTGCACGAAAGGCATATTCATTCAAGCTAGACCTGTCTATTCGCCACAGCCCTATGGTTGCTATACTAGCTTTTCACTGATAGTCTGGCTGATTCATGGCCTTGTAATGCAAATCATCCATGTAACGGCACGATTGTGGGTGTAATCCGACACCATAACCATTCGTGCCCTTTCGTAGACAACTTGAGCTTTATCGGCTCTGTCAGTGAAGAGGTAATGGCTGACTAGGCACAGATGGTATAATGTTAAGACGGTCTGACATAGATGTTTGCGACAGCTTTTCCCTCAGAGAGCGACTCACTTCTACGTATCGGTCTGTTTTTGCTGAGTCTACCGTAATGTAATATGTGAAAGGTCAAGAACCCATTTGTAGCCAGGCGCTGGTAACGTGTTTCTGACTCTTGCTCACGATTGACAATTAGGACCCCGAAGTCGAGATGTTCGCGGGGCTAAAAGTTTGATCTCACAGACTTCACTGGCGGGGATTGATCGACAGTTTCCAGATAAATGACGAATTATCAAAAGGTTTAGTGCACTTGACTTGAGCTCAATCTACTTTTCCGATCAGCTACACTAAAGACTTTGGATATCTCACACCTCCTACCTTATTCGAATTCCTATATTACAATCTCACCACAGTCTTGTCACACCAAGTTTGGATGGGCCAGTGTCGCTGAATATGGGTGATTGCACAGATCAATCGCCACGAGTCAAGCAATATCGAATCGAAAAAGTACACGCATACTGTCAACCCATCGCCAAGTAACTGGGATGAACACTACGAACCAACAAAAGGTAGCCCGACATTAGTCGCATCATCTCTATAAGCAACCTGATTTTGGCTGGAATTGGCTCCAGATCTTGTCGGCTGTCAAACTTGCACGGCTTGCGCGGTGAACGGGAACAGAGGGTTCTGATCTCACCAGCTCAACAACTCCTTTCTGAAAGTACTTGTTCGAAGGTAAGCAGGTTGCCCGGGCGTTCGCGTCGCATGAATGCAGTGATAATTAAGAAATATTCTTGACTTTCTGTGAGCAAGTGAATAGTGGAGACCGACTTTATGGACGACTCTTACAGAGTTTTTTTAAAAGCATGTCCTCGAAGCCTGGAAGATACCAAGTTCTTGAAATGATATGTTGACCACACACAAGGCTGCGAGTGAGGCTTAAGAGGCCCAATGCGCTTGGACCCGCAGATCGGTCTCTTCGAGATTCAAGACTCGCGACTACGCGCATTCAACCATCTTCACGTTCAACCGAAACAGACAACTTTCTAAAACCTCGCTCACTGACACAGTACGTAGTAAATTTCCATAATCCAGCTCATGGTACCTCCAGATGAATTGTATCTCTCCCCAGGACTCAATGCTATCTCGCTCACGGCTACTTGCGCTCTCAGCGCTAACATTCTACTCGTCTGGCTGCTTTCGCATGACCGCTTAATGAACTCGAGCTGACGAAAAGAATAGCTGTAAGAGGATCCGAATCCACCCATTTCCTACGCCTCACTACAAACCTTTACCGAACAAGGTCAATTGACCTCACACCATCACCTACAACATGTCTACCATTCCATATGGTCTGAACAAAAGCTCGAATCCACCGATCATCCCCAAGTCCTTCGATGCCAATCAACCTGAAATTATCACTTTACACCCCTTCAGTAGCAACAATATCAGCACAAAATCAGCCCAGCCAGAAGAGGACGCATCAGTGGAGGAACGTTTGACGCGGTTAAGGAAACACTACGAAAATCATGGCATGCGACGGTTCTGCGAAGGTGTGATGCTGTGCCACGAGAACAGCCATCCACATGTCTTACTCCTACAAATTGCGAATTCTTTCCACAAGCTGTATGTACCTATTACCCTTGGGGGACCAATAGCACACTGACAATGCGGAAAGACCAGGAGGATGGCTTAGACCTGACGAGGACGAAATCGAAGGGTTCCAGCGTGTCCTAGACGAGCTTTTCGAACCTGATAGCTCAGCTGGATCGAACAGTACCAAGTGGGAGATTGGCGATGCATGTGGTTCATGGTGGCGGGTAAACTTCGAGACACAGCTGTATCCATATCTGCCAACACACGTTACACGACCAAAGGAGTGCAAGAAGATGTATCTTGTACCGCTACCTCAGAAAGACAGTCAGTATCACCTTCACCAACCGTCCCTTTCCACTTGGTTGACAGCTCGAACCATGACTTCACTTCGGCCTCAATATCGCGTCAGTTTTGGCGGCCCTCCAATATAATTTGCCAGGAGTGTAGCGATACCGACCCCAAGATGAAGGAGCTCGACTGGTCTCGGCTACAAGAATGCCAAACAGGCGGGTGCTCGCGAAGGAGCTCATGCTAACTTTACTCGTCTTACAGAAATCATCGCAGTCCCCAAAAATCTCAAGTTCCTAGCTGTTCCTCTTTACGAGCTCTACGAAAATGCATCGGCTTTTGGACCTCAATTGGCTGCCCTTCCCCACTACCTCGCTCGCTACCGCTTCCAATATGTCGATGATAAAGGAAATGTGCTTGCAGTCACTCCGGGCCCAGCCCCGGAAAAAGACGCTCGAACGAAGCTCGACGACCCTCGCTTCCTTGGACAGGCAGCTACAAATGGAGATGCGAATGGGGGTGCGAACGGTTATAGTGGACAGCTGAATCAGGCAGATGGTGGAGATGTCGAAATGCCAGAATCGAACGATGTGTGATGGTACAGGCATGGCATACGGACACAAACGCATGTTATGGTCATTGGCGATCTCTGAAAGAACCTCGGGGAGCCTTGACATGGATATGGGCGGAGAAAGCCATCTGCGAGTTGTTGCGAGTGGAAGACCGTTGGCTCTTTGTTCTTACGGTAGACAGCATGGAAAAAAGTGTCTGCTTAGCGTTGGGTGGTGATCGTACAATGCAACTTTGGCAGCATTGACACTTCGTCATACCCAGATTTGGAGAGAGAAGACTGTAGGCTCTCTAGATTCTAAGCGCATTTTGTGGTAATGAATAGTAGAAATGCCAATCGATGACTCCTCTTCCACCCTCAATCTCTTCTTGCAACATCTTCATTTAAAGGTCTCCTGGTCAGCAGCAGAGAAACATTGATCCACCACGATACGAATGACAGAGAACCAAATATTTGCGTCTTCGAGCTTCAACCAATAGAAGCAGGGATGCAAGCCCCACCTTTACCAAGCTTTACCCTCGGCCTCCCTCACGACGTCGATCATGCCACTGGTTTCTCGACTTCACGGCAAACATGTCCTTTCACCACGTTTTGATACCAATCACACGATCGCAATTGTACATCGTCGGAACGGCTTTTGAGTTGCGCAAACATCATCCTTGCGATTATAAGATTGACTGAATTGCCTCGCTGAAGTCGCAACGCAACGGAACGAATTCGGATAATTTCAAGCTTGATCGTCGGAGCAGGACTATTTGCAGAATTCGGAATACGATAGGTGTGGAGAGACGACGAGGAAGAGCCACATCGCTCTCTGTAGCTGTTTGATTGCCTCGCGTTTGTCCGATAAGCTCGCAGGACCCGCTCGTCCAATATCAACCTCGTGGAACGACTCGCACGCTTCCGTATCCTTCCTCCCTCTTCGTCTACAGGACTCCCTACGACCGAACAGAAAGATGCTTCTCTTAGGCCTGACTGGCTCAATCGCCACGGGCAAATCAACAGTCTCGAATACCCTCCGCGAACCGCCTTACAATTACCCGATCATAGACGCGGATGTTATAGCCAGGAAGGTTGTGGAACCTGGGGAACCGGCTTACGAGAAGATTGTGAGTTACTTTTTGGAAAGCACGCCGGATCTGCTGCTTCCCGTGGACGATGAGGCATGCGGTGGTCTTGAGAAGGGCAAAGATGGCAAAGGGCGGCCTCTCAATCGACCGGCATTGGGAAAGAGGGTATTTGGAATGGAGCCGGAGCGGGTGAAGGATAGGAATGTATTGAACGGGATTGTGCACCCGGCTGTCAGGGGGGAGATGAGGAGATTAATGGTTTGTCTATCTCTTCCCCTTTACCCTATTCCGCTGGGATTAATCGGCTAACGTCTGTGATTATGGCAGTTCAAATACTTTGTCACCGGCCAACGGATAGTCATCCTGGATATCCCACTCCTCTTCGAATCGGGTTGGGAGCGCTTCTGCGGCACCGTCCTCGTCGTCTCCGTGACAGACCCAGCCATCCAGATCCAACGTCTCCGCGCTCGCGACACACATTTGTCAAAAGAAGATGCCGAGAACCGCGTTTCATCGCAGCGTGATGTTAGGGAGAAGGCGAGGCAGGCGCTGGCAAGAGGAAAGGGGAGGGGAGTGGTGGTGTTGAACGATGGGGACAAAGATGATTTGAAGAGGGAGATAGCCAGAGTTATGAGTGAGGTTGAGAAGGGCACGCCGAAGTGGTGGGCATTGCTATGTCTTGCGTGCCCGCCGGTGGGGATGATGGCGGCCGCGTGGACGGTGTGGAAGAACTGGCGGGCGCAGGTTGCGTGGACTGAGACGACGAAGAGGGAGAAGGCGAAGCTGTGAGGCTTGTTCTGGTACTGATATTGATGCGATGGAAATGAATAATGAGATCAATGGTGACCCACATCCGTGGCTGGCAAAGGTGAATAACTAAGCTTACCTGATTACGAAGGACAGCCACGAGAGCCCACTTCGTTCGAATTATCTATGGAACTCAATCGCGATGTTCCCGTGGTAACAGAGTCTGATCCAGGTGAGGTTGACAGTACCGGCTTTGGGTGATAAGGTTGAGCAATATGAAGACAATGCGAGTGTCTATCAACATTGACGTCGAGGCTTAGGCAGCGGTGCCGACCTGAATGAGAGTAGTCAAGAGCGAAGGCGTCAGAGAGTCTAAGGTTTAAAGCGAGGGCGGGAGCGGTATTGAGGATACAGAAAGCAGATATAAAAAGAAAAGAGAAAATCTGGACGGGCTGGTGGTGATGACAGGTGACTGGTGAACGACGAACTCGACCGAACACGAATCACAACACCACGATCAAAGGCGACGGGGGCGTAGATGATGAGAGGAGACAGTTGAAGGTGAAGCCCGTCAAATACATGGTTGAAACAACCAACAAGAGATGCAAGGTCACCGTCAACATCCTCACCAACACTCACTCCATCCCCCAAGACGACTTCACCTCGCCCACACCCAGAATCGAACCCACGCCCTCTTACCTATATGTCTCAATTGCCGTGAATTTTCGGCACCAACTCCACACGATGGCTTATGTATAAGCAAGTCCGCTTGCGAAATCATAATGGGGCACCCCGCTGGGGGAATAATGTCCTCGGCTTATCTTCTCCTTCGTCTCGGCAGGCAATTGACCGTCCCTGTTTCGAGCGTCTGAAGTAGTGTGTTATCACCATAGGGTTCTTGGTCCCTCCGCAGTTACGGCTGTCGTTGGTGGTTTCGCACATTGGCATCGTTGGCATGGTATACGGGCCGCACCCGAGAGACAATTCGCGGGAAGATTCTTCTTTTTTGGTGGTTTTGTTTTATTTTTTCTTTTTGATGGTAGCCTGGTAGTTGCATTACGGCGGTGAATCTGTTTGGTGTTGACTACCTACCTAGCGGATGAGGTTGTGATTGCTTGTTCACTATCTATCATTCACTCCATGTAAGACACTCTCCCCACTTGTATTTGAAGAGCTAAATGATGGAGTTTCGTTTTCTGGTGTTGGGCATCATTGACTTAATTCAGGGTGGCAATCTTCGCGATGAGTCCTCGACGCATCGATTTCGATGTCAAGCAAAGAGTGATGGTTGGATTACGATTATTAGTGTTGAGGAATTTGATCTTTGGAACCTCGACATTTATCTTTGGATAAACACACCATGATCAACTCTATGACGGTGGTTCTTGACAGAAATGAGGGTCGAAATCCAGGTCAGTACGTAGAGTAGATCACGTCGTCAACCCGACAGGCAGGTACAGATCCGTCGCTAAACGAGATCACGAAGTGTCGTGAGACGCGAGATACAACACCCCGTTCCAACTACCTGTACGATATAAATGTTGTTCGTGACCTCCACGCCCCGATTAGACTCATAGAGTGAGAATGGCATCGCCAGCAGGCTCCGATGTTTACGTGGACCCCGATTTCGTTGCCCTTTGCAACGATCAAAGTCGCGTTTCGTATGCACGAAAACTCCCAGCACCGGCATTGGGGATACAGGCAGATCGTCGCCCATCTTCCAAGAACCCTGGCATTCATGTTCGATTCGAGGAAGAACCAGTAGTGACCCAGTCCTCAAAGACGACAAGCATGAGCTCTACCACTGGCTCTTCGATCTACATTGACCCCAATGGCTGTTGTGGACCTCTAGAACGTCCAGTCCTTAACCACATCATCACTACTGAGCTCGACTCGCCAAGATTACATCCATATTCACATCGATCACGCTCCTCCATTGTCACGTCACACCACCACGACAACGACAGCGACAACGAGGACAACGCAAACCCGTGGAACTTTCCAAAACTTCTCCCATCCGAGAATCAAGCTGCAATGAACGCCATCGAAGAAAATGCTCGCGGTCGCCCCTTGACAAAACGTCAAATAGGTGCCATTCGAAAGATTGTTTGTCGCCCTTCCAAGTTTGCGGCCGAAGGTCAGAGCAAACCCTTCCGACCACCGACACGGCCGCTCGTTTTAAACGTTCCGCCATTGGGTTGCAATTATGCGCCGAGTGGGGTATCCGAAAACCCAAGCTACCAGAAGGCCAAATCGGCGTGGAATTATCCAAAACTTGAGGCGCGTCCGCAGAAATCCGTGAGTAGGCCTAATATCAGTGAGAAGCGGAGAAGCAGGGTGCAGAAGCCGGAGAGTGTGGTAGATTCAACGCTGAGATTTATCGGTGGATTTGGTGACCTGGAGTCAAATCATTCTGAGCCAGAAGCGATTCTTGAGCCTGAATCTGCGCCAAAGTCTCAGAATCAGAGACAGAAGGGCAAGAAAGACCAACAGAATGGAAAGCAGATTAATCAACAAGCTCAGCAGAATGTAAGACAGTCGACGAAGCGTTCCAAAAAGCAAGCAAAGCAGCAACCACCTGAGGAAGATTTACACGCATCGCAATTGTACGGCGTATACAACGAAGGCGCCTCGACAGAACGAGCCCAATTGCCTTCGGAGCTAAAAATGCAGCAAAGTCCCACACCTAGCTCAAAGGTTGGAGGGTGGGATGTAGACCCTCACAGCTCGCCACCGCTCGAACCTCTTAATCCACCGGCGTCCGTCGCGGGCTCAGGAGGAGACTTGGGCTTTTTGGGCATCTTTGAAGAATCTACGCCAGGAAAGAAGGCTGAAGGATCACGACGCTCGAAACATAATCATCAAGGGTCACATAAATTAGCTTCTCCACACGCAGATCCTGATGATGATTGGGGAGCGCCAGAACTGTTCGAGAACACAGGATCGAAACGGAGGTCGCACGGCTCACAAAAGTCGGGACATAGTCATCAAGGATCACGACAGGATGTCAGTTCACGCTCACATCACAGTCAACATGAGTCACAGAAAGTGCAAAGCCCACGACACTCTAGTCGAAGTCGTGACGAAACGACAAAGCCACCCTCTGTAGCGCCCGGATCCTTAGCATGGGGAGAGCCTGTAGCAAGTGCTGGCGCTGGGGCAGAGATATGGGCCGACAATCCAACCGCAAGTGTCCATGAGTCTCACAAGAGCGGCGGTCGTACACCTGGGAAGACTACTTCGAAGCACAGCGGCTCGAGAAGAAGCAATATGTTTGGAGGTGATCTGCCATTGGACACTATCTTCGAAGATGCGCCGATGGAAAGCGTACGACCAAGGAGTGATGCTCGTTCATCGAATCACAGTCGAGCGATCACGAGTGACGACAGGCTATCTAGATTCAAAGAAGATTTTGATGACCTTGACGTACACGATAAGCGGACATCGCGGCACAGTTATGGGTCGAAGAAGAGCCAAGATCGACAATCGAAGTCTGGTGAGATTGTGGATGATTGGGGGCTGGTTGATAAGGCGGCTTTCAAGCATGATTCTGGTTCAAAGCGAAGTGGAAGCCATCAATCTAGATCTGGCGAGGCTCTTGATGATTGGAAAGTGGATGATACAAGATCGAGGCAAAGCTCGAGGAGAAGCAGAAATCATCACTCGAGGACTGGTGAGGTGGTGGATGACTGGGACCAGACAGAGAATTCGTCATTGAAGCAAGGCTCAAAGAGCAGCAGCAAGCACTCTAAGCACAAAGAGGAGGACGTTGGCGGTGGCTGGGACGACAGTAATCACTTGATCTCACAGAAACTCTCCATGACTGGAGGTTCGGATGCCGGCTGGAACACAAAGACCCCATCGGATAAGCACACCCAGGCGGACAAAGCCTGGGAATCAGAGGACCGAGCCTTCTCAAGGCATGGATCCCGGACACGATCACATCGAACCAAGAGCCATGAATCCTCTTCTCATTCACGACACCACGAGGAACATGAAGGTGGTAGAGACTCAAGACATCTATCACATCGGTCTGGCTCCGGTTCCCACAACAACTCGAACAAAACGCGCGCTTCTGTATCGCGTTCTCCTTCGAAGAAAGGCACAGTAGCAGACTCCTACATCGCCCCAATGGTCGAAGACGATCCCCAAAATTGGCACGGCTGGGAAAGGGACGGCGGGAAGTCAAGGAGCAAATCTCGCTCGCATAGATCTCGATCAGAAGCTGCTGTCGATGAATGGATCCAGGGCTCAGTAAAAGGCGGCCCAACCAAGGGACCCAGCTCTCCAGCCAAGGTGATGAGTATCGGTAGCACAGCTACCAGTACGACATCGATTAATCCTTATGCGCCGAGTTTGAGGAACGATCCAATCGAGACGTGGGGAGAAGGCAACGTCCCCAGTGACGCTAGTGTTGGAACAAGATTTGGACGTAAGTCTCCTATAGGGAGTGGATTCGGTGCGTTGACCGATTCTGCTGCTGGCTGGTCACAGTCCGGTAGGGTGGAAGGTGAGACTGGGATGGGCAGTCGGACAAGCGGATCTAGGTGTTCTTCGAGGGAGATGAGAGCAGCAGCTGAAAAAGGTGGATGGGACACTGAAACTTCTGGCGACTCGCGTCAACCTTATCATCGCTATGGGACGCCTGAAGAAGAACAAACTGGTTGCGGATGGGACACTCAGACCTCTTCTTCACGGGAAGCTTCGAAGGTGTCAGCTCGGCGCACTTCTAGTGACCGAGAAGAGCCATCTTCACGGGAGGTTTCGGAAGTCTCCTCTCGGCGCAGTTACAGTCCTCGAGGATGGCCCGAGAATTGGTCTCAATCTGGTCGCGTCGAAGGCGAGACTGGAAAAGACAGTCGTCAATCCTCCCGACAGAGTTCTCGTCAAAGTTCTCGCCAATACGAAGCTGCGCCTGTGGATGACGGTAGCTGGAATATTCATACTTCGTCCTCTCAAGAAGGTAATTCTCGCGTTTCGAAACGCAGTAGTTCTGTACGGCGAGACGCCAGTCCGCTATACGACAACGATGCTCAGGGCGGTTATTGGAACACCTCGGCTCGTTCTTCACGCCACTCTGCTGGCTCGAGGGAATCGAGGATGAGCACTGCTCAAGATGAAGGTGGTTGGGCCGATGTTGCTGACGCGCCACAAGATGCTACAGGTGGATGGACCGGTGGTGATGGCTCTGCTCTTGACGCTGGAAGGTCTTCCCGGCTGTCCCGGAAGTCAGGCCCGAGAGGATCGAAGGCATCGAAGGCATCGAAGGCATCGAAGAAGGGGAGTCATATACCTGACAGCTTCTTTTGAGTATCGTTCTGCCAAGTAGGCCTCTGATCGAGGTGCTGGCGGAATTATCATTAATGCCATATTTCTATAGATTTTGTGGGAGGAAGACGAAAAATGTTGTCGGCGCTGTCCATCCATATTGGTCGATGTCTATGCCTAGATTATTTTCTTCCAGCTGTGACAACAAATGTGGCAATCATTAGCGAGTGATGAACAGAAAATGTCCAGCGAATTCGGAGTGAAGATGTTGTGGTTGTGGAGGCATGAGATGATCGACACGAGGTCCGAAGAGCCTCCAACATTCGACCTCCGCATTTGGGGTTGGATCGGTGTACGCAAGCAGCACCCTGGCGAGATGCAAAACCTGAACGCATGACCGTCCATCCCATGGTCCCGGATTACTTTGGCATTGTGTCGCCATAGCATACCACACCGACAAACGCAGCCGGACTTTGTGTGCATGTCACTGCTCCGAATTGGCGCACATGGCCTGCTAACAGTTCCAACCGTTCTACGACATCAAACTCGTGCCCTCGGTCCCGGCACAGTGCTCACGTCCTCCAAGGTGTTTCTCAGTCCTACATCAACACCTCGTTTGCCACAAGCTCGCCTCATCCATCAAGGTTTGCCACCATCACTCTACACGGACATTACCCCGTCTGCTTCAACCTTACATTACTCTTCCCATCACTTGCGCCAACGACGATACCTCTCGGCTCAGACGCGACGCGTAATTTCAACCATGACGACCGAACCTCTAAACGACCGAGCGGCCACATTGCAACGTGTTGCGGACAACATGGAGAAGCCGGCGCTGGACAACCGATCGTACCGAGTGGTTAAGTTGGCGAATGAGCTGGAAGCGCTGTTGATCCACGATCCCGAGACAGACAAGGCTAGTGGAGCATTGGATGTGAATGTGGGGTCCTTCAGTGACAAGGAAGATATGCCGGGTCTGGCTCATGCGGTCGAACATATGCTCTTCATGGGCACCGAGAAAGTATGTCTTGCTCCTGGGTTGAAGACTGATGACAGCTCTGCTCACCATTTTGCCTCACAGTACCCAAAAGAAAACGCTTACAATCAGTACCTCTCCTCGAATTCTGGCTCCTCGAACGCGTACACAGCTTCCACCAGCACGAACTACTACTTTGAGGTTGCTGCTTCTTCATCTCCGTCCAAATCTTCCTCAGGAACCGGTACAACAGAAGATCCTAAACACAAAGCTACCTCTCCGTTATATGGCGCTCTAGACCGCTTCGCACAATTCTTCGTAGCTCCCTTATTCTTGGAGGATACGCTGGACCGTGAACTCAAAGCTGTGGATTCCGAGAACAAGAAGAACTTGCAGAGTGATACCTGGCGTTTGCACCAACTGAGCAAGTCCCTCGCGAATCCAGAACATCCATACTGCCACTTCTCAACTGGAAACTACAAAACATTGAAGGAAGATCCTGAAGCACGAGGCGTACGGATTCGTGATGAATTTATAGCCTTTCACCAAAAGCATTATTCTGCAAATCGCATGAAGCTTGTTGTTCTAGGCAGAGAAAACTTGGATGAACTAGAAGGTTGGGTAGAAGAACTGTTCTCGCCCGTCGTCAATAAGAATCTTGAGCGGAAACGCTGGGATCATGTCTCTCCTTTCACCGAGAATGAGCTGCTGATGCAGATTTTCGCAAAGCCCGTTGTGGATACCCGCTCAATCGATCTCTATTTCCAATACCCAGATGAGGAGGCTCTGTTCGAGGCTCAGCCAAGCAGATACCTCTCGCATCTGATTGGCCATGAAGGACCTGGGAGCATTTTGGCCTATTTGAAAAACAAGGGCTGGGCAAGCTCATTAGGAGCTGGCGGTTCACCTCTTTGTCCCGGATCCTCTTTCTTCAGCATAACTATCCGCCCTACCGAAGAGGGCCTCAAACATTACCAAGAAATCGTGGAAGTCGTTTTTCAGTACATCGCTATGCTGAAGGAGACACCACCTCAAGAATGGATTTTTGAAGAATTGAAACAGATGAGCGAGGTCGATTTTCGCTTCAAGCAAAAGAGTGCCGCGAGCAAGACGACAAGCGCACTAAGTTCGGTAATGCAGAAGCCTTATCCTAGAGATTGCCTGCTTAGTGGGCCGGGTCTGTTAAGAACCTTTGCGCCCGATGCCATCAAAAACGGTCTGGCATCTTTGAACTCGGAGAATTTCCGCCTCACAATCGTTAGCCAAAACTTCCCGGGCGATTGGGATAAGACAGAGAAATGGTATGGGACACAGTACAAGTACGAGAGGATACCACAAGACTTCATACAGCGTATTCGATGCGCCAGCAAGGCCACCGTGAGCGAACGTCCGACAGACCTTCACCTGCCGCATAAGAACGAGTTCCTTCCCTCTCGGCTTGATGTTGAGCGCAAAGAAGTCAGCGACCCCTTGGAGTTCCCCAAACTGGTTCGCAACGATGACCACGTTCGCACGTGGTACAAAAAAGACGACCGCTTCTGGGTACCAAAAGCCAATCTTCACATCACCCTACGATCTCCATTGGCAGGCATGACACCGCACACGGGCGCCATGTCACAGATCTATACCGCCCTCGTGCAAGACGCTCTTAACGAATACGCCTATGACGCGGAGATATCAGGTCTCGATTACTCCGTTGGTACTCATTCAATAGGGCTCGACCTCTCTCTGTCGGGCTATAACGACAAAATGGTTGTTCTTCTTGAAAAAGTGTTGAAGGGTATGAGGGATCTTGAGATCAAACCAGATCGTTTCGCCATCATCAAGGAACGTCTGATGCGCACTTACAAGAATTGGCATTTTCAGCAGCCATACCAGCAAGTCGGCACGTTCACAAGGTGGCTTGCCAGTGACAAGGGCTGGTCATACGAGCAGTACGAAGCGGAACTACCTCACATTACAGAGCAGGACGTCCGTATTTTCTTCCCGCAATTGCTCCACCAGCTACATATTGAAGTCCTAGCACATGGAAATCTCTACCGGGAAGATGCACTTCGGTTCACTGACCTGGTTGACTCCACTCTCCGACCGCGGAAACTTCCTCAATCTCAATGGCCTATTCGACGGTCACTCCTGTTCCCACCAGGATCGAATCATCTGTACGAACGAAAGCTGAAGGATCCCGCCAACATCAACCATTGTATTGAATATCTGCTACACATTGGCAACAACCAAGACAGATCGATTCGTGCCACAACCCTGCTATTTGCTTCCATCGCTGATGAACCGTGTTTCGATCAGCTCAGGACGAAGGAACAGCTCGGATATGTCGTGTTCAGCGGTGCTAGCATCCACAACACTACGATCGGCTACCGCATTCTCATTCAAAGTGAGAAGACGCCAAAGTATTTGGAGTCGAGGATTGATGCATTCCTCGAGAGATTCAGGAAACAACTGGAAGAGATGTCAGAAGAGCAGTTCAACAAATACAAGATCTCCCTTATCAACAAGCGATCAGAGAGGCTGAAGAACCTTACTTCAGAGTCGTCACGATTCTGGAGTCACATCCTCGCAGAATCTTTTGATTTCGAGCAAGGTAAGAGATTCGTGCGTGTCTAAAGACCTGCAAAACTAATTCGCATCACCACAGTGGAACATGACGTGCACCATATCGAAAGGCTGCATAAGGAAGATCTCATCAAGTTCTATGATTACTACATGGCACCAACTTCAGAATCTCGCGCTAAGCTAGCCATTCACCTGGTTGCTCAAGGTGCACCGTCGACCGTGATAGAATCTGCTCCCGCAGGGGCGAGAAACGAAATGATGCTGGAAGCCTTGACTAAGCTGTTCAAAGCTCACAGCATTGACGCTGACATGCAGAAACTGGGAGAACAGCTTGAACAGCTGACGATTTCACCAGACGACCCTGCGCCGCTGGCAGATACGGTGTTAGCATACCTGATCAAGGACGCCAAGGTCCCCGAGGCCACAGCCAAGACGGTGGTCCAAGGGCTCACGAATGCTGATGAAAGTAGAGGAGCTGAGATCAAAGCCAACCACGCTTCCGACGGGCCTACGGTGATTGAAGATGTCCACGCCTTCAAAGCCAGTCTTGGTGTGTCCCGTGGGCCACAACCTGTCAAGGACTTGAGCGAATTTGAGGACCTTGAGGCGAAGCTTTGAAAAATTAAGTTGCTGTGGTAAGCGGAGAAGCCCAACCTCGTCAGCTGGAGCTGTTAGGGCACAATCTGGTCAGTGTTGCAAGACACTGTGATGTGATCACAGCGCTAATCGATCAGGTCACACTTGCGACCCACTTGCTGTCAATCGAAAGCGCCGCCCCAGACTATTAATAAATGTATATGTTGCGATCCTTCTTCCCTGCCGATGTTGTTGTTCGTGAGATGCACGCTCCCGGGGCCTCCACAGATTCCCAATCGCATTCACTGTGGTACTGTGGTATTGTACAGGCGTGATCAACTTCAGTGAACATGGTGCTGGAGCAACAGTCAAGTGTCTTGGGGGTAACAAGCAAAAGGAAAATTTCCATCAGTGCAGTTTGACAATCAGCAAAACCACGGCCATGGTCTCAAAGCCAGTCCTTGGACGATATGGTGACACAGTACTGTCGTACGATGTCTTTCCGATTGCCTGTCCGGAGCGCTAAACAGCATGTCACGAAGAGCGCTTTGAAATTCAACATCAGACGAACGCAGCCTATATGGAGAAGTTTCAAATGGTCGCAGTCGGTCCATCAATTCAGAGCCGCTAAGAATCAACTTGCCTCAATTCGACGCTTTCGAATCTGGATCGATGGCAATAAATTTCCACCAATTTAAAAAGCCGATCATGCTACAAATTTATTTACATCGATCTCAAGGCGAGAGACTGCTGTGCATTCTAGCCGCGTGTCTATGCGGGTCTTGTGCATATAGTGAAGCGGGAACGAACCAAAGAAATCACCTTGCAAAATTGCTACTTTGAACAACTGACGAGAACGAGATCAATTGAGCCAGGCTCTAAAATTGATCATACAGTGAGTTGACATGATCTCATTATCACTTCACTTCTCCTGCACAGCCAACAGCATTTTTGCGAACTCAAATCTAGCCTTGGTCCAATTCGCGAGCTCGGCATCTCGCCAACCGCAATCCGTTCATGAATAATTGTGGCCGAATCACACCACCGAGAAGAAAAGAGTCAATGCCGATTGACCGGGAAATGGCCATTGGTCAGGTCCCCGGAAATTTCACTTCGTCACGTCGGAGCCGGGGATATGATTTACCCACCCGTCTGCGGGTGAACTGGAGGTAAATGATTTCTTTTGTTAGCACATATTATTAAGGTGCTATTTTGCGGTGGTATTTGGCGCCTGTGTTTATGCTCGATCCGGGATGATGGAAGCGCTTACAGTGTACACGACTCACAGCATGCAGTATGCAGCGATCATCAACATCGGGCAGGAAAGATGATGGGTGCGAGAATGCGTCGCTGCGACTAGCCAGTTTCGCCATTCCCTCGATATCTATTCTGCTAACACCGACTCGAGTCTGCAGCTGCGAGATTTCGGTGGGAAATAGTTGATGCCATAGCTCACCTCTGTGATCTACAAACTACACGTCTGGCCAGATCTCAGCGCCGACCACATCATGGAGAGTTCCTACCGATGGCGGCCGGCCTCAAAAGATGGGTTGTGGTCGTTCGGCTGGCCTTGTTTCGAGTAAACTCGACCAGGGCATCCAGAGCTTGTTTCGTCTCATTCTCGGCGCGGATATCCCAGTCGTACTCCTTTGGCCTCATTGGCGCAGGCTTTCGGGCTACACCTAGTGTGGGCGCCTTCCCAAAGTGAACATCATCTATTTCGAAACCTTTTTGGCAGAACTCAAGGCCAGGAGGTACCTCGCGGTACCAGAGAAGTCAGCGGAAAACCTTAAAGCGGGAGCGAAATACACTCGACTGACAAGGAATAGGATGCGAGAAACAATATCAACGCTGTCACCAACTGGCTGGCGCAGATCTGCCAATTTCACTGCACTGTGTGCAAAGGACGTCGTTGCAAGGCAGTCCTTCAACATTGCGCACTACTTCATATACATCCAGTATTAGGATCCACAACCCATTTCTGTCTTGCCCTTCCTTTGTTTTGCAGTCTGCCACGCCATCTTGCGCGGGCTGTCACTTCTCTCCTGTCAGATTTCATGAAACTTTCATACCTCCCCTCATTACGGTCATTTCAGTCATTCACTCAAATAATCCCCAGATTTACAATTCATTCCTTCTGTTAGACTGGTAGAGGCTCGCGTCTGTCCGTAGCGATGGTTCGTTACGTCTTCGTAGCTGGTGTCTACGCTGCGGCGGTGCTGGCTGCGCCTGCGCCGGGGCAAGATGCCGTTGCTGCTCCAGCCGGCCAAGGCGATGGAACTCCCTCGTTTGGCTCTTTGTTTGGCTGGACCAGACCAAATCAGTACAAACCTGAATGGACAACAGACGGGTCACAGGCGGCGGGTCCTCCTTCATCATTGTACGCACCGTCACCTGGAGCAAGGGATTGGGGCAGCGTTTTTGGAGGAAGTCGAGGAGACAGAGCTGGAAAAGGCACAGGAGCTGGGACTGGTGCGCAACCGCCCTCTCGCTCAGGCAGGGAGCCATCATCTGGGTCCCGCGATTGGGGAAGTCTCTTTGGAGGGGGCAGTAGAGGTGGATCGGACTCCAACGCACCTCCCAGAGGATCTTCCTCCGGCGCGCCTCCAAGAGGATCTTCAGGTGGTAGTCTCTTCGGTGGTTGGAGCAGACCCAGACCTGGGTCTTCTTCTTCTGGTTCCTCGTCGAGTGGGAGCGGATGGTCATGGCCTCAATCTTCGAGGCCAAATCCGGAATGGAAACCATCGGAGGAAGCTTGGCCAACGGCTCCGCAACCTTGGTCTGTTGCCAAACCTGAGCCTGCTCACTCAAGGCCGGAACCTCCTTCATCGAAGCCGGAACCTGCTGCACCAAAGCCCAAACCTGTGCAGCCTCCAGTGCCCGTTCCAGCACAAGTACCCGGTTAGTTCTCTCAATTTCATTTTTCAGCTCCGCATACTGCCTGACTGGAATGACCGCATCAAACTTGAGAGGTCGATAGTAACAAATTTCTTGCGATACGACATTCCATCATCGCCAGATATTTGTCGTTAGCGGTCCGAAAGTGCGAGACTTCGAAGTGTCCTTGGTGTAATCTGAGGGCTACTAAATCGAATGAACTGCACGCTCCAACCGCCAAGGTTAGAACTCGCATGGGAACGTATAGAAGCATGAACCATTCACAGTGCAGGCTCGCAAAGCTTCGCGCTGATTCGGCGCATGCTTGGACTGGTCTGGCGTATGTCAGCATGGTCTCGCATCTTTGATACTGCACACTGGACACGTCACCTCACCACATGTATTTCTCCTATACTGACTATCGTTTCCAGAACCCAAGCCTGTAGCTGAGGAAGCATCGAAACCTGAGTCTGCTCAACCTGAAGTTGCTGAATCCGAGGTCGCGAAACCCGAACCAATGCCAGCGCCAAAACCAGCTCCTGAGGTGACCAAGCCCGAACCTAAGCCAGAGCCAAAATCAGCTCCTGAGGTGACCAAGTCCGAACCTAAGCCAGAGCCACGACCCGCTCCGGAAGAGGCCAAACCTGAGGCACGACCTGCTCCTGACGAGGCTAAACCTGAGGCCCGACCTGCTCCCGAGGAGGCTAAACCTGAGGCCCGACCTGCTCCTGAAGAGGCCAAACCCGAACCACGACCTGCTCCTGAAGTCACCAAGCCAGAGCCTAAGCCTGTCGCTGAGGTTGCTAAACCAGAGCCCAAGCCTGCTCCTAAGGTTGCAAAACCAGAGCCAAAGCCTGCTCCTGAGGTTGCCAAACCAGAGCCAAAGCCTGTTGCTGAGGTCGCTAAACCAGAGCCCGCAAACTCCGATTCCGCGGCAGGTGAAGCTGAAGCCGACATGGAACAAGGTTCAGTGTGTGGTCCCAGGAAGTACAGCAAGATCGTCGACATCGAAAGCGTCCGTCGAAAACTCTGGCAACCAGCTGTCGCATCCAAATGGCAAATCATCCTCGACGGTGTCCCAGACACCAAGGGACCAATGGAACCTCGCGACGCCACAATCTGGGACATTGACGCCTGGGACGCCAAAGCCTCCGATATTTGCGAAGCTAAGAAGAAGGGAAAGAAAGTTATCTGCTACTTCAGTGCTGGAACTTCGGAGACCTGGCGTCCGGATAATAATAAGATCGCTCCGTACAACATCGGTAAAATCTGTGCTGATACAGAGGTCAAGCCTGGACAGACGTGTAAGAACTTTTGGAAGGGAGAGAGTTGGATTGATATCCGCAATCCGGTTGCGTGGCAAGTCATGAAGGGTAGGATCAAGATGGCGGCAGAGAAGGGCTGTGACGCGATCGATCCTGATAACATGGGTATGTTTGTCAATCCCCTTCCACTCTCATCTTATACCAATCTACAATCGACAATATGCGTTGATTCTAACATGGATGATATGTCACAGACATCTACGATAACGAAGTCCTAAGCACAAACGCCACCTACGGCCCCTTAGGAAAGAACGTCAAGTTCTCCGAAAATGACAGCGTCAAATACCTCAAGTTCATGGCCGACGAAGCAGCTAAATACGGCATGTCCACCGGCCTCAAGAACTCCCTAACCATGGTCCCGAAGGTTAAATCCTTTGTCCAATTTGCAGTCAACGAGGAATGCGCCAAGATCAAAGAGTGCAACGAATACAAGGAACTCCTCAACGTACGGAAACCCATTTTCCACATCGAGTACACGGGTAGTCAAGGCAACAACGCTGCAACGACAAGAACGACGTACAAAGATCCCGCCGGCGCGACGAAGAAATTTTGCAATCCCCTCCGTGAATCAGTGAGCCGTTTCTCGACCATCATCAAGGCAGGAGAGACCCTGGGAAACCAGTATCTGTACTGTGATGGCAAACCAGCCGGTTTCACAAAGATGGCCTTCTACGTGGATAAGGATAAGAAGGGCAAGGGGAAGAGCAATTTTGTTCTGCCACCGACGGAAGGGAAGGGGGAGGAGACGATGGAGGTTGAGGCTAACGATAGGGCTGTGAATACGACGATGGCGGAGACGGCGACGGCGACGATTGTGAAGAGGAGGGCGCCGATTAAAAGGAGATTCCATAGGTGGGCTGAGTTGGAGAGGAACCCTGATTGGACGGGTTGAGGATGTGAAGATGTGTTCTTGATGGAGGGTGGTGGATATGATGTGTGACTTTGTCTGTTTTCGATTCTTATATATAGCTCTTGGGGGAAGGGGATTTGAGGAGAGGTGGTTATGAATGTTGCTTACGATCTCCAAACTTGACATCAACATCAAAAGAAGGGCTGTAGAATAACGAGTCGTGTCATTATGCTCTTGTAGCTACTACAGCCTGTACTTCCTCCGAATCCTATCAACCCACCATCTACATCGTGACTTCCCAACCTCAAATTCTCATGCCATAGCAGCTAGTCACGGCTGAAACCGACCTCTTCACCGTACCAACTTCCCGCCTCGCGGTTGGCCTCGCCCAAACAGAGACATTGAAAGGTTGTTCCCGCTATGGCGTGATGAAGCCCCGGATCTGGATCACAGCCATACTTTCCTGATATTACTGTGGTACATGACGTGAATCTGCAATTTAGCATTGGGGCTTCTGATATTTGGCCCTATTATAGTGTCTTCATCAAGCGCCGAACTTCCCCGCGCCGCGCCTGCTGGCTTTACAGACTCTCATCGCAGAGGGAGTTGGGAAGATTTCGAGGAGTTTTTGGTTGGGGATACTTTGGGGCTGGATTTTTGGGGCTTTGGGTTGGCGAAGGTTGGCGTGAGGAAGTACTTTTGAAAGGGGTGATTGTATCGTGGATGGATTCAGTTAAGGCACGACTCTTGCTTTTCTGATTCAAGGTGCTCAGTAGCTCGCTAGTAGTCCTTTAAGCCGATAATCATTGGGATTCTTGTATGTCTCGGAGTCTGAGGGCGATTAAATTTTCGGAAGTCGGGTTCGGTTGTTGGGATGGTCCAGGCGGCGAGATATTGCTATTACATCATGGGCGTCCAGCTGCTGCAATATCTTGGAGGCATAATCATATGGCCGTATCACCGTCTTCCTCATTGAATATTGGCGTGCTCACCGAAGCTCTTGTATCTTGGTGAAGCGCGTTGCGATCTCTTGCACGCGTTGCTTGGCCGTTAAAACGTGAGGATTGTCGTTGAGCAAGGTTCGTCGCGTCCTTGAAGAGTGCAAGCACGTACACGGCGGCTAAGTGCATCTACCGAATCGTGTGGATAAACTTCTCGCATGCTAAAGGTATGAACTTGGCAGACGGAGAAAAGTGTGGTAGGAAATCGATGTATGCATCCAGATTCATAAGGAGATAACCGGTGTGTCTCTTACCCACCTGCCCCCTCCCAGAACAAGCCTCATCGCGACCAACGAGTCGGCATCCTCGGCAATAAGACTGATACTGACTCCCCCATTTCTCCTCAATCTAACCTCACGGCACGTGAACTCGTTAAAATGCCTTGCTCTTATTATTCAGCAGTCGTGAATTGAGCACTCCAATCTTCTCATCAGTCTCTCTTCCGGCTGTTTCCTTGATCCCAACGCGGCCGCCATCACAATGTCTCCTGAAAAGATTCCTATCATCATTGGCGTCGGCGACGTCAAGAACCGATCTTTAGCCATCGAAGATGCTGTTGAGCCAGCGAACTTGATGCTAAGAGCTATTCAAAATGCCTTTCAAGACACAAAACTGTCTTGCGAGAAAGGACTGGAGCTTTGGAGAAATATCGACAGCGTTGATGTTGTTGCAACTTGGACCTGGGAATACGAAGACCTCCCAGACCTTCTTTCCAAAAAGCTTGGGATAAACCCGAGACATAAACACTACAGTCCTCATGGTGGCAACCAGCCTGTCAAATTGTTAGACCAGGCGGCAAGAAGGATATCGTTAGGTAAAAGCAGAGTGGCTCTAGTCACTGGAGGCGAAGCCCTGGCATCTTGTACAGACCAAGTTTTCTTTTCATCATCAAGTCCTCACTCACGACTGTAGTGACTGCCTGTGCTGCAGCAAACAAGATGCCACCTCCAGGCTGGACGAAGCCAAAGAACGAAACGGACAGTGTCTTCTCGCCAACAAATCGTGAGCTCGGTTCAAGTATGATTGGCAGAATCAAATGGACCGAACCTAGACTTACCGTACATCTTGGAATTATAGATTTAGGGGCTATTCACTCCATTGGAGCTCCAATACATGTTTACCCGTTGTACGAGAATGCCTTTAGAGCCCACCGTGGGCAATCGATTCAGCAGAACAATGCCGAGTCGGCGAAGTTGTACGGTGACTTTGCAAAAGTTGCCGAGAAGAACCCGTTAGCCTGGAACTATGGAAAATCTGCAGAGACTGAAGCAAGCATTGGGACAGTTGCAAAGAAGAATCGAATGATTTGTTTCCCATGTGGGTATAAATAATTATAAAACTTGGGTAATTGCTGATTGGCTTAGATCCCCTCCTTATGAATGCTTTCAACTCAATCAATCTGGCTGGCGCTTGTCTTTTGACCTCAACTGAGTACGCAAAAGAGCTCGGGATCCCCGAAAACCGCTGGGTCTATCCCTTGGCCGGAGCAGGAACCCAGGACGCGAACAACTTTTGGGAACGACCAGACTTCCACTCTTCACCATCGATCTCCCGATCAATCGATGCCACTCTTAAATTGACGAAACTCAAAAAGGAACAAATCGATGTCTACGATTTCTATTCCTGTTTCCCCATTGTCCCTAAAATAGCTTGTAACCATCTCGACATCTCCATCACCAATCCCGAAAAACCTGTCACCCTCCTTGGAGGATTGACAAGTTTTGGGGGTGCCGGGAACAATTACAGTATGCATGTGAGTCTCTCTTTCTCCCTTTCATAACGTTTGCATAGTCCAGCATACCTCCTTTTTAGTCGGTCTCATTTCGTCGATGATCCTAATTTAAACAGGCAATCACGGAAATGACCCGGCAACTTCGTAACAGTGAGGCCAAAATCGGGTTGATTCTCGCAAATGGCGGTGTACTGTCCTATCAACATTGTGTTATTTTCTCCTCCCAACCACCAAAAGCACCATACCCCGGAGAAAATCCCCTTCCAGAAACCATCACGGATATACCCGTGCCGACGATAGATGGAAAACCAGAAGGTGAAGCTATTATCGAGGTAACCTGCTTTTTTACCATCTCACCCCGCCTTTCGTTCCTCACAGAGGCATTACATGCTGACCAATTTACGCAGACCTACACTGTCGAGTTCAACCGCGACAACACACCCCGTCTTGGCCACGTGGTCGGTCGTCTGACTTCTACTGGTGCTCGTTTTCTAGCAAATCATGGTGATGAGGATACGCTGAGACAATTGGCCAGCGCAACGAGAGAACCAATCGGGAGGAGTGGATGGGTAAGGATCGATAACCAAGGTCCTGATGGTCATAATCTCTTCTCCTTTGAGGAGGGAGCGAAGCTGTAGGTCGAAGAAAGATGTCAAAGTGCACAGCTTCTAGTCTCCACGCGACTCTACATATGCAAGATGTGCGGATGGGCTCTTGGTGATGTGATATGATTGAAAGCGGTTCCGCTCTCGGGATTCTGAGGGGAACAGGCGAAATATCTAAATCATTCCACCTTCTCTCCGTTCTCGGCATCCCTCTCCTATCTCACATTCATGTTTCCATCCTCTTTATGCAAGATACATCTCTATATCATCAAGCTCTCGCCGAACACGGGCGTCTATTTACTCACATTCATTAAGGTTATCTACATAATTTCACATGCTGGGTCGGTGAATCCTACAGAGGTCTTGCATACCATAGCGACTAACCCGCTCTCACCGCGACACAATTCACTAGTAGCATGAATTGATTTTCACGCTTAGACTTTGTTCGACCTGCTGATAAGAGAATACGAGGTGCTTCTATTCAGGCGGCTCGTCGAATCATGATAAATTTATCCGACCTTCATCCCGTCCTCTATTACCATGTATTCATCACTGATGTCATCAGTCAGTCAAGATGGATATCGCAAGAGGAAGGGTGTTCGACTGACCCGACCATCATCTTCATCTCACTTTCGACCATGAAATTGTCGTGATCACCAGTAAGCGCTTTCGACTCAGGATCGTATAGAAATTTCGCGAACGAAATGTAGTCTGGGAAATAAAAGGTACAAATTGCGTCGTAGTCTAGTAACTGCGCGCCACCCTTCATAATATCCTGCATTATCGTACGATCTCGAGTGAGCTGGTAGGACAAGCTGTAATTGATGATTTTGTGTTTCAGAAGAACAGGTGCGGCCATCTGGGCGTGCTTGTCGTTGTAGTGTTTGATGAAATCTGCATCGCTTAGGCCCTCCTTTTTCTTCACCATCACGGTCACTTTGACCACTTTGCGGAAACCGGTCGTGCCTGGGTAACCGGCTTCGAGAACCATTGCGAGCACGGCGATATTGAGAATAGCCTCACTGGAGCTTGTCAAAAATCTGTCTCATCGACGACCGGAGACACTCACAAGGTGTCCGCTGAACAGTAATGATCGTAAAGTCACAGCGGCGGAATATTAGAAAACTTCTTCTGTTGATTCAAGCTGGCTGATCGGTTGGTAAAGAAATGTGACCACCCTCGTTGTAAGGTCTCTTTGGTAGGGAAAATCAATACTTGTGAGTACCAAACAATTAGCAACAATGTGGAGTTTGCCAATCGCATATGCTCTGAAGATGAATATTTGTCCAACGGAATCAGTTATAAGGGGTGTTTGTCGGGAAGTAAACAGCAAGAGATGTATATCCAGTGGGAAGTGAAACAATAGAAGATTGTGTGAGGCAGAGGACAGCTAAAGTGGGGCCGAAGAGTGAGCGGCTAAAAGTGGAGCATAGCCGTTCAGTCTAACCGTATTCAGTTGCAGCTTAAGCCAGCAATCCGCTCTGCCTTTCCAAAGATTCCTCTGACCCTCACCAAACCGATCGCGTCCACCAGAATAACCACCACTGAACCGCGACTCCCACCCCACACCCCTCAGCCACCCCTCCAAGATCCGGGGTCTCGCCTGTCTCACTTCCGCTGTACCATTTAAGAATCAATTCAGCGCCCAAGTCATCACGATTTTCAATCCCACCTCATAACAAATCGCACCACGCTCAGCCTAGCACCGTCGCGACCAGGGCCAAAGGATGAAGCCAGCCCCAAAGCAATTGTATCGCGATTCCTAGGCGAACGAGCAGGACGTCACACCGCGCAGGGGCGCGCGCGCAACCTCATCATGGCAGAAGCACAGCTCGAAGGCTACCTCTCGAGGCTCGAGGATTCGCAAGGTGAGCGTGCATCGCGCCCAGCATAAGGACAACAGGCTGATAGCAGAATTAGAAACTAGAACGAAGCTCCAGGCTGCGACAGAGCTTCGAGATCAGGTGGATTTTTATTGTCAAGGCCAGAGCTATCCACACTTCCTCTCCAAGACTGTGCCGGTGCTGCTGAAATTACTGGATGGCCAACCTGTTTTTATTAGCACTTCGCCCGAGCAGGTATGTACGGCAGAGTTGTACCAGAGTCGTCACTGATTCTAGTATCAGAAGTTGCGGAACTGCGTCTTCGAAATCCTCCATCGTCTACCTATGCAACCACCGGAAACCTTGGAACCATATGCCGTGAGGATTGTGGACAAGCTGATGAGCTTGGTTCGCATCGAGAATGAGGAAAATGGTATCATTATAGTCAAAACAATCATGGATTTCCTCCGACACCAGCACAAAGTCGTCAAAGACCGAATACAGCCATTCTTGGACTTGGTACAAGAGATGTTCCAGATGATGGACAAGACGGTCAAGGATACGTTCGACAACTCGAATGCGGCTTCCACGGCTGCGGTCCCTTCCACGCCAGCGAGCCATTCGCAGTATTCACAGTCTCCTCGACCAGGCTCACCGGTATCGACGGTATCCTCTGACATTGGGAACGAACAACAGCAGACACGACAGTTGCAAAAGGGCATGCAATCTTTCAAACTCGTGGCAGAATGCCCCATTATTGTGGTTTCCATCTTCCAGTCCAACCGAGACGTTGTCTCTAAGAATGTGAAGCTATTCGTACCCTTGATCAAGAACATTCTCCTCCTCCAGGCCAAACCACAGGAGGACGCACACACGGAAGCGAAAGAGCGAGGAGAGATATTTACGGGTGTCAGCAAGGACATCAAGAACCGTGCTGCTTTTGGAGACCTTATCACCTTGCAGGTAAAAACGATGAGCTTCCTCGCCTATCTCTTGCGCGTATACGCTCAACAGCTCACCGATTTTTTGCCATCACTTCCCGTCATCGTGATTCGAATGCTACAAGATTGCCCCCGAGAGCGATCAACCGCCAGAAAGGAACTCCTCGTAGCGATACGGCACATCATCAATTTTAATTTTCGAAAGATCTTTCTGAAGACGATCGATGAACTTCTAGATGAACGGACATTGATCGGGGATGGTCTCACTGTCTACGAAACCATGAGACCACTTGCGTACAGTATGCTCGCTGATCTGATACACCACCTGCGAGAGTCGCTTTCGAAAGAGCAAATACGCAAGACAATCGAGGTCTACACCAAAAATCTTCACGATGAGTTCCCAGGAACTAGTTTCCAGACCATGAGTGCAAAGCTTCTGATGAACATGGCGGATTGCATAGCGAAGCTGGAACCAAAAGAGGACGCTCGACATTTCTTGATAATGATCTTGAACGCCATTGGAGATAAGTTTTGCGCCATGAACTCTCAGTTTGAAAACGCCGTGAAGCTTTCAAAGCAGCACGCACCTCCAGGAATTGACGCGGCACCGGAAAACTTTCTAGCTGTAAAGGAGGAACCACCAGATTGGGACAACATCGACATCTTCAATGCCGCCCCAATCAAAACTTCTAATCCTCGAGACAGGACTATGGATCCAGTTGCCGACAACAAGTTCCTGTTCAGGAACTTGCTGAGTGGTCTCAAGGGGATTTTCTATCAATTAAGAAACACAAATCCTCCCAAACTGAAAGACGTGAAAGACGAAGCAGATGCAAGCGGGTTTCCTTCAAATTGGGGCGAAGTCTCCTATGGCTACGGCGCAGAGGAAGTTCAGGTTTTGACTAAACTCTTCCGCGAGGGCTGCAGAGTTTTCCGTTATTACGGCGTGGATAGAGCTGAGGTCGAATACCAAAATCTCACTACTGGAGAGCTGCTCGCCACACAGCATATGATGGTCGGCGGCAAGGAGGAGAAAGAGCATCTTGAAGCCTTTGCTACCGTTTTTCATCACATCGACCCTGCTACTTTCCACGAGATTTTTCATTCTGAGATTCCACATCTCTACGACATGTGTCATGAACACTCGCCACTCTTGCATATAGCTCAATTCTTGCTCGCAAGTGAAGCTACGTCCCCAAGCTTTTGTAGCATGCTATTGCATTTCTTGATGGGAAAAATCGGCGATGTCGGTACTGCAGATGTTAAGAAAGCGTCTATCCTTCTTCGACTGTTCAAGCTGTCCTTCATGGCTGTCACTCTTTTTGCCCAACAGAATGAACAAGTGCTGCTACCACACGTCACAAAAATCGCAACCCAGGCCATTGAGCTCTCGACCACCGCGGAAGATCCAATGAACTACTTTTTGCTACTGCGGTCACTGTTCAGAAGCATCGGGGGTGGAAGGTTCGAGGCACTATACAAAGAGCTTCTGCCGCTGCTTGAGATGTTGTTAGAGGTCTTAAACAACCTCCTAGGAGCGGCGCGGAAGCCTCAGGAACGGGACCTCTTTGTAGAGCTTATTCTGACCGTTCCTGCGCGCCTCAGTAATCTCCTGCCACATTTGAGCTATCTCATGCGACCTCTCGTTGTTGCGTTGGGAGCAGGTTCCGATCTCGTAGGCCAAGGTTTGCGGACGCTGGAACTTTGCGTCGATAATCTTACTGCAGACTACATCGACCCTATCATGGCTCCTGTCATTGACGAGTTGATGACTGGTCTGTGGGACCATCTTCGACCTGCTCCTTATCCTCATTTCCACGCACACACCACGACCCGCATCCTTGGAAAGCTCGGCGGTCGAAATCGCAAGTTCTTGAACGGCCTCCCTCCGCTCGAATACAAAGCATACACGGACGACGAAGCAACCTTTGACATTCGACTGATCGGATCAATGCAGAACAGAGCACTCTCGGCAGTCATTGGCATTGATTTTGCCATCGCGAAACTCATGGAAACGCCGAAGAAACCGTCGGAGAAGTCATCCGACGCGTATCACAAACGGCAAGCCTTCAAATTGATACAGTCTCAAATCAAATTGAACATTGGCCTTGAGCAATTACCTGACGACTTTGCTCAGCTTGTCAGACTGCAAGCCAACGACTTGGCTTCTGCTAAATTCGAATTTGGTGCAGACCTCTTTGCATATTCGGAGCGCGAGAAGTCTTCAGTCAAGCGAGATGCCCAGCAAGAGACTCTCAAAAAATTGCTCAAAGCATGCCACTTTGCGCAATCAATCCCTGATTTGAAAAATGACGCTGCAAGCTTGATGCACAATCTTTGTCGCCACTTTGCTATGCTTGAGATAGGACGCACGTTGGCTCAAGTGAAACATGCGCGAAAAGCTTACGATGTCAACTCGGGAGAGGGTCCACTGTTTATTGACAGCAGAATCATGGCCGACGCGATCGCCGAGTCGTTGTCCTCCGACACAGAGGCTGAACGCAATGCCGCAGAGGCCTCAATATTGACGATCCGAGATGCAGCTGCCATCATTTTTGGCGGACCTGATAAACTCGACAAGATGCCGTTCTTCAACCAGCTGTCCAAGGTATTTGCGCACAAATGCCATCAAGAGGAGTGGTTCGTGAAAGCTGGTGGAGTACTCGGCATCAACATTTTGTGCGAGAAAATCGGCCTCAGCGATACCTGGATGGTCGACCGTCATCATGACCTTGCTCGGGCATTGATGTACGTGCTGAAAGATATGCCTGGGGACGTGGCTGCCAAAACTCGCCATGAGGCTGAGCAAAATCTCGAGATGCTCATTCGCCGATGCACCAAGTCGTTTACTAAAGACGATCTTGAGAAACCCCAAAGCAAGCTGCATAACCTGTGCAAATTCATGATGGTCGAACTTGGTCACTCAGTTTCCCATGTTCGTTTGGCATCGCAGAAAATGTTCTCGGTCATCGCTCAGTCCTTGCAAATCGAGGTTCACGAAGTACTGGCGCCTGTCAAGGATGTTTTGCTACAGCCAATTTTCGTCAAGCCGCTGCGCGTTCTACCGTTCCATATCCAAATTGGTTTCATCGACGCCATCACCTTCTGCTTAAAGATGCCCAATAACCTGATTCCATTCGAGGAACCCTTGACGCGTCTTTTGATGGAATCTCTGGCGCTTGCCGACGCAGAAGATGAAAATCTCACGACAAAACCCTCAGAGCATCGTAATGCAGAGCAAATTGGCTTGTTGAGGGTCGGGTGCATCAAGCTCTTGTCCACCGCACAGCATTCTTCTGACTTCAACACTGCTTCTCCGAATCAGAGTCGATCAAGAATTATTGCGGTGTTCTTCAGGTCTCTGTACTCCAAAGTGCCCGAGGTTGTGGAAGCAGCAAACGCAGGCCTCAAGAGTGCCCTCACCAACCAAGCCAAGCTTCCAAAAGACTTGCTCCAGAGTGGACTCCGGCCAATCCTAATGAACTTGCAAGATCCACGGAAGTTGAGCGTCGAAGGACTTGAAGGACTGGCTCGATTGCTGAAGCTGCTCACCAACTATTTCAAGGTTGAAATCGGAGGTCGATTGCTCGACCACATGAAGATCATTGCAAGCCCGGTCGTGCTCCAGAAAGCTTCCTTCACCCTGGTTGAGCAAAGCGAACCCATGCGAGTTGTGACAGCCATTTTCAATGTCTTCCATCTACTTCCATCAGCAGCTGTCAGCTTTCTGCCAGCACTTGTGTCCAAGGTAATCGAGCTTGAATCGGCCCTCCGCCGCACCCAGTTCAGTCCATTTCGAGAGCCTTTGATTAAGTACCTGAATCAATTCCCGAAAGAAGCGTGGCAGTACTTTGGACCCAAGATTCGGGATCAAACATTCGGTCGGTTTTTTGCACAGCTTCTCGCAGACCCGGAAGCGCAGGCTATGCGCGAGGCTATCGCACAGGACCCTGCCAGCTTCATCACGAGCTTCAAATTTGATACGGAAGACAACAAAGAGAGATGGCGTGCCGCTATCAACGCCATTCATGTTGCTCAGTCGATCAGCCAATTTGATACCACGAGGAAGTGGTTGGTTGACAGCGAAGATCTAAGGACAGCGCTGGTTGGAGCGGCCATAGATGTTGAGAAACATTTGCGTAACAACGAAATCGACCCAACTTTACGTCTTGCAGCTGAACAAGCAGGAGACCAGGTCATGCAACTATTCACAATATACATGGACCAAGCACCAAAGAATCTCGACTTCTTCTTTCAGGTCGTTGACCAGGTCACATCTGGAACACTCAAGCTTACTCCGAGATTGTTGGAATTCATATACACGAACATGATCTCAGTGCATTCAATCGAGTACTGGCGGATGCTGTTCGTCAAGTCTGTAGAGTTCTACGCATCTAGCAAACACTCACAACCTGCAAAATCCTTTCTGTTCCGTAATGTGGTCAATCCGATTCTTGCAATGGATGCAATGCGGAACTGGGACACAATCTTTGGATTCAATCGCGGGACAAAACTGGTGGACAAGAGACTTGTTGATGTTGTTCTGCAAAAGCTATGGCGCCCTTTTTCGGTCACTGATCCTCTCGAAGAATTGGGGCAACTAGGAGTGGATCATGCACGTATGGAGCTTCTTCAACTGACAGCACTTCTGCTCAAGTATCACAACACTCTTATCCAGGATTTCCGCAAGGAGGTTATCAAGTTTGGATGGAACTGGATCAAGCTTGAAGATGTTATCAACAAACATGCTGCATATGTAGTGGTGGCCTACTTTATCGCCCAGATCGAGACACCTGCAAAGATTTCCATCTCCGTGTACTCGACTCTGCTTAAGGCCCACCAGAACGAAGGCCGGGGGCTCGTTACTCAAGCCTTAGAGTTGATGGCTCCGGTACTCAAGAAACGCATTGGCAACACCGACAACAGAGGTTTGCCCATGTGGGCACGTATCCCAAAGCGTATCATGGCAGAGGACTCCCACAATCTGCAACAACTGAGCAGCATATTCAGCTTCTTTGTGCGCCACGACGAGCTCTTCTTTGAAGCAAGAGAAACTTTAGCCCCGGCGATAATTCCGGCATTGCCTAAGATTGCCGCACCTCCGACACAATCGACTGATAACAAGAAAATTGCCATCAACATCATCGATTTGCTTTGGAAATGGGAAGAAAGATCGCACCGTGAGGCACAAGATCCTCAATCCAATTCTCCTCAATCTCTGAAACGCCGACTCGATGGCTCTTCCGTGGCATCTACAGTCGCACCCAAAGGCTCGCAGCCCTATGCCAGCGCCATTCTCCGAATGACCCTCATCAGGTACATGGTTTCATTCATTGCAACTATACCTGAACAGTATCCTGTGTTCTCCCAGCGAACACGGGACGCTTGCAAGCCGTTGAATGAGGAAGGTCGCAAACGCAGATTTCTGACCATTGGCTCAGCTCCGACAGTCACACGGGCTGTTCGACGTCTATATGACTTCCTGTCCGCTCCGTATTGGACCGATCTCGACATAGACAGCATGTTCCCCAAAGTTGTAGAAACCATACTTACTTCCGACAAGAGTGATGGAGAGAAGCAAGAAGTTTGGGTCCAGCGCATCGTGAACACTCTGCAAGTGGTCAGGGTGATGGTGAATGTGAAGAGCAATGACTGGGTCCTCTCTAAACTTCCGAACTTACAGAAATTACTTGACAAGCCCATTCGGATGGAAGAAGTCCAGGTACAAGATGCCTTACACTGTGGAGGAATTGGAGTCGATGGTGGCGATATGACTCCTTTGTTCAAAAGAGTGCTAGACGCACTTCCTGACGTGACTGTGTCGCTTAGCGGCGAAGACGAGATGATGGAGGACACGCCAGCTTCTGAATTTCTAGCTAACTGCGCAACTGCTGCTACCGAAGCTCTTTCGAACAACCATCTCGTTGCTGCTGTGAATCTTCTCTGGTCTATCTGCCAGCGACGACCGTCTGAGGTTGATCAGCATATCCCGGCGCTGATGAAAGCTTTCAACACTAAGCTTGCAAAGGACCATATTGCTTCCTTCAACACTCAAAGCCCACCATATCCAGCTCGTCCAAATGAGCAACAGCCCAAGGAAGGGGTCTTGGAACCGTACGAGATGGAGATACAAACCGGCTTGGTGCTCAAGGTTATCGACATTCTCGCAGCTCGTATCGAGGTTCTGGGCGAGCAACGTCGTCCGTTCTTGAGTGCGCTTGCGCAACTCGTCGAGAGATCACACAGCAAAGACGTCTGCATGAAGGTCCTGGACTTGGCAGAGCAGTGGATTTTTGCGAGTGATGGAGTCCCAACACTGAAGGAGAAGGTAGCAGTACTATCGAAGATGTTCTTCTTTGAAAACAGGCAAGACACCTCGTTGCTGAGCAGATTCCTCGAGCTCGTGATTCGTGTTTATGAGGATCCCAAGGTCACAAGAACGGAATTGACAGTCCGATTGGAAAACGCTTTCCTCATTGGCACGCGAGCGCAGGATGTGGATATGCGCAACCGGTTCTTGACAATTTTCGACAAGCACATCAGCAGGACGCCCAGCGCTAGACTCGAGTACCTTCTATGTGCTCAAGATTGGACACCAATTGGCGACACGTTCTGGATTTGCCAAATCAATCATCTCCTCCTAGGGTCCATCGAGATGAACACTCCTATTCAACTTCACAGGGAAGATTTCAAGACACTGCCTGCTACCACGCTCTTCGGCACTTATGCAAAGGATCCCCGACTGGCTGATGTTATGATCGACGACGCCTATGAAACGTTCTTGAGCGAACATAAACGCTTCTGCGCTGATCTTGCAGATGTTCGAGTCCGGGATGTGATTGAACCGTTAGCACAATTGCAACATTCGGATAAGACTTTGGCCATGCAAACTTGGATCGCATTGTTCCCAATCTTTTGGGCATCTCTGCCAAAGGATGATCGTCCAGAGTTTGAGGTGCAACTCACAAACTTGCTGACCAAGGATTTCCATAATCGTCAGATTGACTCGCGGCCGAACTGCGTTCAGGCTCTTCTGGAAGCTTTCGTAAGAGCTAAGCAAAGGATAAAGATTCCGCCACATGTCGTCAAATTCATCGCCAAAACTTACGATTCCTGGTACGTCGCCGCCACGTTCTTGGAGGAATCGGCAATCAATCCTTCTGTCGACACTGCTCCTGTTCGTGAGAGTACGTTGGATGCTTTGATAGAGCTCTATTCGACTTTGGAAGAGACTGATCTCTTTTACGGCACTTGGCGCAGACGTTGTCAATATGTGGAGACAAACGCTGCTCTTTCATACGAGCAGATTGGCATGTGGGACAAGGCTCAACAGATGTACGAGACTGCTCAGATCAAAGCACGAACAGGTGCCTTGCCCTTCTCTCAGGGTGAATACATGCTCTGGGAAGATCATTGGGTCATTTGTGCCCAGAAGATGCAACAATGGGAGATTCTTACCGACTTTGCGAAGCACGAAAATTTCAACGATCTCTATCTCGAGGCGAGCTGGAGAGATTTGGAGGCATGGCAAAACAATACCGACAAGCGCGACCAGCTCGAGTCCATCATCAAATCAGTCGCCGACGCGCCCACGCCTCGCAGATTGTTTTTCCAAACGTTCATGTCTCTCCTCAAAGTCCATGCCAAAGTGGAGAACTCGGCAGACTTCACCAGAATATGCGATGAGGCCATACAGAACTCTATTCGCAAATGGCACCAGTTGCCCAAACGAATCACCAACGCACACGTACCACTTTTGCAGTCCTTCCAGCACCTTGTGGAATTGTATGATGCCCTTGTCATCTCCAATAGCTTAAGCATTACAAATGCAGGTAACCTCGACAGCAAGTCTCAGGATCTCAAGATGCATCTCGGCACTTGGCGCGATCGTTTGCCTAATTTCTGGGACGATATTAACGCCTGGCAAGATCTGGTCACCTGGCGACAGCATATCTTCTTCATGATCAACAACGTCTACCTTGGACTTATTCCACCTAATCAGCCGAACGCGACCAACAATTCTTATGCTTATCGCGGATACCACGAAACAGCTTGGATCATTAACCGCTTCGCGCATGTGGCTCGTCAACACAACTTACCAGAAGTGTGCATTGCCCAGCTAAGTAGAATATACACGCTGCCAAACATTGAGATCCAAGAAGCGTTCCTGAAGTTGCGTGAGCAGGCCAAGTGCCACTACGCAAACAAGAACGAGCTCAACAACGGTCTCGACGTCATCAACAACACCAATCTGAACTATTTCGGACAGCAGCAGAAAGCAGAATTTTACACGCTCAAGGGCATGTTTCTCAACAAGCTGGGCCAAAAGAACGAGGCGAATGATGCTTTTGGAAGTGCTCTGTACTTTGATATCAAACTCGCTAAGGCTTGGGCTGAGTGGGGTCACTATAACGATCAACTGTTCAAAGAGGATCCCAAAAGTTTGGAGAAGGCAGGTTCGGCCATCAGCTGCTACCTCGAAGCTTCAAGTCTTTACAAGAACCACAAATCTCGAAAATTGCTTGGTCGTGTGCTTTGGTTGCTGAGCTTAGATGATTCTAGCCGATCGCTCACCAGAGCTTTTGATGAGTTCAAGGGTGACACGCCCGTCTGGTACTGGATCACTTACATTCCCCAGCTGCTTCTCGATCTATCTCGACCAGAGGCGCCAGTGGCTAGGCAAATTCTCGGCAAGCTGGCCATGACCTATCCTCAAGCTCTGTTCTTCCAACTCAGAACAAGCAGGGAAGATATGCATACGATCCGAAAACAGCAAGAGCTGAAAGAAGCCAAGGAAAAGCAACAGAAGGAATTGGCGAAGGCAAAGAGCCAGCCGCAGCAATCACCAAGTTCAAGTCAGTCTCAGGCCTCACCGAAGCAAGGAACACCTTCTCGGCTGCAAACTGCGAATGGAACCAACGGATCATCTGGAGAAGGTGAGACGAACGGCACACCCAACAACGCTGTCCAAAGTACGCAAAAGACCGAATCGGGCGACAAGGAGACTCCCAATGACGAGCCGTTGAAACCAAAGAAGCCCTGGGAATATATGGAGGAGATTATGGCTGCGCTAAAAACAGCGTTCCCGCTTCTCACTTGGTCCATGGAGGCTATGATCGATCAGATCTGCAAACAATTCAAGTGCCATCCAGATGAGGACGCCCATCGACTCATCATCGCCCTCCTCAATGACGGACTTTCCTACGTTGGGCGCCAGCCAGGTCTTTATGCGCAAGAAGTCAAACTGCCTCCGTCCACTGAGTCCAATATCACCCGTTTCGCAGATTCCGTTTGCCCGCCACACGTTCGGAAGTCGTTTGAACAAGACTTTGTCAAGAACAAGCCAACCATGTATGAATATATTCAGAGACTTCGCAAATGGCGCAATCGCTTCGAGGAGCGTTTGGACAGGCGCACCAACCCTGTCGCTCTTGAATCCTACAGCCCCTACCTGAGCGAGTTCCGCACGCAAAAATTCGATGAAGTCGAGATACCTGGACAATATCTGCAACACACCGACAAGAATCAGGATTTCATACGTATCGAACGCTACATCCCTGAGGTTGATCTGGTACGGGGAGCCCAAGTATGTTACCGCCGCCTCAAAATTCGTGGACATGATGGCAGCGTGCATGCCTATCAAGTTCAGCACCCTGCCGGCCGTTCTTGTCGTCGCGAGGAGCGCATTCTCCAATTATTTAGGATTTTCAATGAGGTGCTTATGAAACGCAAGGAGTCAAGACGACGAAACCTCCAGTTTAACCTTCCAGCCATGATCCCTCTGTCACCAGCTGTGCGAATGATTGAGGACGATACCTCATACATGAGCTTGCAGAGCGTCTACGAAGACTTCTGTCGCAAAAACGGCATCAACAAAGATGATCCCGTTCTGTACACCATTGAAAAGCTACGAACTCTCAGCCCGGTAGGTATTTCGAATCTTGCGGCAGATTCAAATCTGCAGTTGACACCATCAGACCCTAACCTCTCTTCGCAGAAGTCTCTTGAACAAGCCAACCACATTCGGTTGGAGACCTTTGTTGCCGTCCAGGAAAAGTACATTCCGAACACTGTGATTCAAGAATACTTCCAAGCAACCTTTCCAGCTTACGACGATTTCTGGCTTTTCAGAAGAGCTTTCAGCTATCAATTTGCTGCTACTTCATTTATGACGTATATCATGTGCATGGCTGCTCGCTACCCCCACAAGATCAGTGTGTCTCGCTCTTCAGGACGCGTCTGGAGCTCCGAACTGGTACCCTCAATGGGCAACCAGCGTCCCGTCTTCCAAAACGCCGAAGTCGTTCCCTTCCGCCTTACTCCCAATATCCAGGTCCTCATGGGCCCCATCGTCACCGAGGGAATCTTTGCGCCCGCGCTCATGACCTTTGGCCGCTGTCTTACCGAACGCGATGGCGAAATGGAAATGCAATTGGCGGTTTTTGTGCGCGACGAAGTTACCTTCTGGTTCACGCAGGCTCACAAACAATCTGCTGCCGAAAATATGTTGAGGGAGGCTGTGGATCACAATTGCGGTGTCATTGTCAGGAGGGCGGAGACTTTGGCAAGGCCGCCCGATGGAAACAACCTACCAGCGAACCAGACTAGTGTCGATCGGGTTGCTGAAGCTGTTGATCCGAAGAAATTGAGTCAGACGGATCCGCTTTGGATGGCTTATTTCTAGGTTCCTTGTGGAACTGGGGCTGGAATTGCGACGGTTCTCACATGGTAGGAAGGCTACGTGAGTCGTGTGCTTCTGATGGCTTTTGTAAGAAGGCCCGATGGTATTGATTTTGAGGATGGACGTTCTGGACGTCAAGAGTGGGTTGGGAGAGACCAGAGTAAGTCACTCAAGCACGATTTGTGCAGGAACCTGACTGTGGAACAGTACGAAAGCAAACGCACATCGCACGTCCAGACAATGGAGATTGTCGATTCGCATGGGGAGAAATACCACTATGTATGTCCATGAACGACACTGCACCTGTTGATATCTCCGGGGTACGCGTCAGGATCACTCCCTTACTTCCAGGGGCGTATGTACTTGGCTTTTAGTGTCCTCAATGGCGAATCAGAAGCAGACCTGGATTCCCTGTCGCGCTCCATCCGCTGGACCACGACCATGGGATTGAGGGAGTAGTGGCCTGAGGCTGAGTGCCCCGACTCACCTGGATGCTCCCACCGACGCGACGAAAGATCGGTAGCGATGGGGCATTAGCGGTTCAAGGTCATAAGGCGTGGGAAAAGGGCAAAGCTCGCGTACAAGGCTGGAAAATCCCTGCATGCCGTCGTTCAGATGGGCCTGGGACAAGCGTCTTTCGAATCTTCTTAGCTGGTCGGGATCTTTCAGCTCACGTCCTGTGCAGAGACCAGAATCGAGATTTAAAGATCCCTTCAGTCGCCTTCTGGATTGGACTGACAACAAGCTTCGCATTCACACACGATACCTCCCAAGCCAACAGATCCGGTGATTCTATCCCCGAATCTCAAAATGTTCTCCCCAAAATCCCTTCTTCTTCTTTGCGGCTTCACGTCCATCACTTCCGTTTCGGCGGCTGTCTGTACTGGTCCTGCCGGGACCGTCGCGAGCATCCTGTCGCCTATAGCCGCCGCTCAATTGTACTGCACGTCCAAATACCCAGTGCCACCCGTGACTAGGACGGCGACTGTAGCCACCACCACCGTATCCACTACCGCTACAACCAGCACGATCACCAGTACCTCGACTTCCATAATCACAACTACCACTACGTCGGTTAGAGTTGTTACTGTCACCATAGTACGTTTCCTATATGGGAAAATAAGGGGAGTCAGAACTGATACTCGCATAGCTTGACGAAAAAAGAAAGCGTGCTACGACGCCCAGTAAGCCCAGACCAGTGCGGCTACAGTATGGAAACTAATGGCTCGACACAGCTCCGAACAGTGCCCAAGCCTCAGCCCTCAGCGTTCTCTCCTCTTCCGCCCCAACCTTGGTAGCAAGCATATGCTCCTGCATCGAAACACCAGTGACAAGAACAACGAGCACCACCGCAACCACGACCCAGAGTCTAACAGCCACAACGACTGTTCTCACAACCGCACTCTCAACGATTTCCCTCACAAGCGTGAGAGTTGTGACCGTGACTTTAGTTCTAGGTTAAGGGCGTTGGTTATAGGAAGATATATGTTTAGTAGACTTACCCCTACTAAGGAAAGGCTTCGAACGGTGAGGGGGATGGGAACGGAGATATATGCAAGTGTATTCTTGCCGTAGTAATGGAAAGTCGGATCCAGCACATCGCCACGCGAGATTAGTCATTTACTTCCTGATTTAAAACCCCACGACACATGAGCCAACAAGACTCTTCAACTTCAAGGTCGCTCAATGAATTATTGAATTAAAGATGCCGTCTTCTATCGCTATGAAAAATCAGCAATACTATAACGTGTGGTAAAGCATACCATCGAGAATTTGCCAGCCGGCATCGCGCTCCTCAGTAGGAGCCTCCATTATTATATACCATTCTCGCGCAATTCCTTCAAGGAGCAAAAATACCCTCCCAGATTCCATGCAAAGGAGCCATAATCTTTTGCTTAGTCGTCCTGTTCCTCTTTGCTTCAAGCTCCGCAGCCACATCATCAGGGTGTCTAAGCACGCCCTCCCGGATACCAGAATTGACGTCAATCTCGGAGGTCTTGAGATAGAGTTTCCAGCCGCGATGATTGACTCGCGGGTCTTTCGAGGTGACACTGATGACCTTCCAGATCAGAAACAGGATGAGAATAATGGGAGCCGCGAGGAAAGACGAGAAAAATCCCTTGACACGGTCAGCGGAGGTGAGCTCCGCTTCTCCAATTGGCCACGCTGCGATATAGAATTGTGCGACCAGACATATTATGTTGAGTCCAAGGCCGATGTAAGATCCAATGACTCCGCCGATGGCTCTGAACGGCAATTCGGCGACTTCGTGGCCGGAGTGCTTCCAGGCTGAGCGGAATCGGATATGTGCAAGACAGATGGAGCCCCAGGTGAAGAAGTTGGCAACACCGGATAGGGCAAGAAGCCAATTGAAGAACTGGTCGCCGACGGTGGGAGCGCAATTGATGTAGGCCAAGAGGGCGAATGCCAGTTGAAGACAAACTGTTGCTAACGGCCTTCCTTTGTGATCCACATACGCCAGGATTTTAGGAGCCATACCGGCTTGGGCAAGAGCTTGGAAGGTTCTGGTCGATCCGAACGTTGCCGAATTGGCGACGCTGATGACTGCAATGGTGATGACAGCGTTGAAAACACTTGGAAGACCCACGACGCCTGCCTCCTTGATGGCGAGTACGAATGGAGAAGCCTTGGTGTTTGCGCCGGAGGAACCGAGTAGACGATCATCATCGGATGGCAGGATGAGACCCAATAGAAAGGTGTTGACAATGTAAAAGAAGAAGATTCGCCAAAATACTTGCTTGGTGGCACGTGGAAGGGACTTGGCAGGCTCGGCAGCTTCTGCGGCTGCCAGACCGGCGAGTTCAGTTCCCGCAAAGGCGAAGGCTGCGGTTACGAAGACGGAGCAGAATCCCTTGAAGCCATTCCGGAATGCGCCTGGATCATGCCAGTACTTTGCGCCGATATATCCACGTTTGTCGGTAGGAACGCCTCCGACGTCCACAATAATTGCGAAGATTATGAAGCCAGCACAGGCCATGATCTTGATAATGCCCAGGACGTATTCGACTGTAAGTAGCGAGATGGTCAGTGGAGCAGTCCAAGCTACCAGAAACAGTACTCGCCTTCTCCATAGCCACGCACACCAAAGAATTGGATAAGCACGAGCAATACAAAAAACACCGTCACCCAGACGCCAACGTTGATTGTGTCGTTCCAGTAAGCAATGGTGATACCGGCTGCGGTGAGCTCTGTACAACGTGCATCAGTATCATGCGGTATTTCGAGATGATCGAGGTAACGCACCGAACGGAAGCACAGTGAGCCAACTGATGCCGTAGTCCCAACCAACAGCGAATCCCCTGTGGAAGGTTAGCATGGACACGGGGTCATGTAACCGTGGCGCACGTGGGAAGAGGACATGTCGTACCAAGAAGGATCAATGAATCGCACGAAATAAGCGAAGAAGGCTCCATTGACCGGGTAGGTAACAGCGAGCTCTCCAAGAGCTTGAACAGTGAAGAGCATCATAGTGCCGACGATCAGGAAGCCGAGAGTCTTGCTTGAAGTCAGTCACCTCGACCAGTGTCATGACAGCTTGACTGTACAAGAGAACCGGGTCCTCCTTTGCTCAACGCTCCACCAACACCAACGAAAAGACCAGCTCCGATAGAGCCGCCTGGATGTCCAATTAGTCAAGGTGAAGTGAAGCGAGGACAGTTTCGACGAGCTCACCGATGGCAATCATCTGCATGTGTCGTCCATGGAGACTCTTCTTGAGTGGATTGGCATGGTTGATAACTCCATGGTCTTCCTCTTGGATGGCGAGAACGGGATCTGCGCCTCTCTCTGCATCTGTGCCTTTCTCGTAACTGTAGTTCGGCGCTGCTCCGTGAGCAGAGGAGTCAGGACTTCCTTTGGCCGGAACAGGCTGTGGGGTAGTCATATCGAGAGGCGTGTAGTCGCAGTGTACTTTGCGCAGGAAAGAAGGCGACCTGGAGATGTTAAAGCATGACCCATGGCTTGCTGGTAGGGTGTGATCAAGACACGGCAAAGCCTGGACAAATCAAATATGCCGCCACAACTGGCATGATGGACGCAGGCATCACCTCCTCTTTGCGGATGGCTGCATACAAGCTCCGTTGATGTGAAGATGACAAGTGACCCGGCCCCTGCTATCTTCCCCTCGCGTATTCCGAACGTTGCATCGTCGCGTGCCCCCCGAGCTCTGAGGTGGATCCATTGCTGACATGCAGCCTTTCCGAAGCTGCGGCAAGCTCTATTACAGTCGTTCAAGCCGTCCGAACGACCAGTTGCCTTTAAGTCTCGCTGCCCACACCACTCGAGCATTCCTTCGTCCATGGGTGATCCCACGCCCCACGCACTTGCTTTCGCCCATTTGCTCCAAGAACTACCTCCTACGCAGACTGATCTGTTTCTTGAAGGAAGGCAATCCATTGCTCTTGTTGGTCAGCGGCTGGCTCTGGCGTTGGAGGCGTCCGTATGGCTGAGTTCTCCGATCCAACCAGGGCTGTTATATGCAAAGACATGACCTGCCGCTCCCAGCCGTTTTCAGTCGCTCGAGCGGGTGGAATAAGAAGGCCGGAGAGCCATCATGTCAATGTCTTCCCTTGGATCTGACAGATTCCCTCTGCGTTGCTTGCCTGCAAATCACACGTCAAGCAGAGGGAGAGGTTGTGAGTGCGAAGACGCGAAAAGCAGGAAGAAGTCCTTCAACTAGGCGTCTTTCAATACGAGTCATGAGCCATCCCGACTGTGGCGCATTCTTGCACCCAACGCCTCACTGTCCGTCCGTGTAGAGTATTCTCTGCTTTGGACAGGACCCTTTGTCATCTCTAACAGCACAAGTCACTCCATCTTCATAACGCAATAAGTAGAACAGGTCATGGGCGTTTGAAACATGCAAGATGATGGAGCACGAGCGGGGCTGTAGGCATTCGACCGCAACATCTTTCCAAGACGCTGCGACAGGATCCTTCTCCTTGCTGCGTGGAGACTATTGCATCTTTCTAGTTATATACAGGACGGATCAGGTGACCTCAGAGGATCTACTTGCTCTGTAAAGTGATGTCTCGCACGTCGTTGAAAGAGTAGGAAAAAGCAGGCATCAGTAGACAGTGACAGGGCCGAGGTTGTAATCACCAAGCATTTGTGTTAGTACAACGACTATGACGCTCATTAGGTAGTAGCTATGATAATCTTCCAAGCCTCCGCACATCATACATGGCATAATTATCACTGTAGCCCAAGGTTCGAGCCTCACCATCATTTCCCTTTTCATGATGCGCTTTTCCACCTCGCTTTTACTTCTGTTCGCACATTGTATTGCGGGCCAACTCGATACGTCCAACGATCTTACTCGGAACCATGCGAAACAACCGAATATCGTCTTCATATTAACAGACGATCAAGACGTTCACCTACATTCCCTAGACTATCTTCCGCTGGTCAAGAAACACCTTCGAGATCAAGGGACGACCTTCACAAACCACTTCTGCACTATCGTAAGCAACTCTCAAATTCCCCTTCCAAAATCCCCAAATTCTGACCTAGCTATCATAGGCAATATGTTGCCCATCACGAGTCAGTCTATGGACCGGAAAGGCTGCCCACAACACGGTATCAAACCGCACCGCTACTTGTCCAAGAACCCACCAGACCTGATCATGCCCAGAATGTAACCGATGTAAACCCTCCCTACGGCGGCTACCCAAAATTCATCTCCCAGGGTCTAAACGACAACTACCTCCCCGTCTGGCTCCAATCCCACGGCTACAACACTTACTACACCGGTAAACTCTTCAACTCCCACAACACCACGAATTACAACGCGCCTTTCGTAAAAGGCTTCACCTCCTCGGATTTCCTGCTCGATCCGTATACATATGATTACGTGAACCCGGCGTTCCAGTATAACAAAGATACGCCAGTCTTCCATAAAGGTACTTACTCTACTGATCTCGTCGCCAATAAGACATTTAGGTTTTTGGACGAGGCGAGGGAGAGTGGGAAACCGTTCTTCATTGTTAGTGCGCCGATTGCACCGCATTCTAATGGGGTGCCGCCTTTTACTGCGCCCGTGGCGGCGGAGAGACATAAAGATCTGTTTAAAGATGTGAAGGTACCTAGGACGGGGAGTTTTAATCCTGAAACACCGAGTGGTGCGTCGTGGATTAGAAGATTGGAGCGTCAGAATGAGAGTGTCATCGAGTACAATGATGAATTCCATCGGCTGAGGTTGAGGTCTTTGCAGGCTGTTGATGAACTGGTTGGTGGATTGTTCGAGAGGTTGGAACGTCTCGGTCTTCTGGAAAATACATATGTTATTTACTCGTCTGGTGAGAAGCACTATTCCCCTGCCAATTTCTGCCACAGTCTGCATCCCGCTGAGAGAATGCTAATCTTGATGGATAAATACAGACAACGGGTTCCACATCGGCCAACACAGACTGCCCCCAGGCAAAACCTGCGCCTACGAAGAAGACATCAACGTCCCCCTCATCATCCGCGGTCCAGGCATCTCCCGCAACCACACCTCGACCATCGTGACAACACACACCGATCTCTCCCCCACCATCCTCAAACTAACCGGCGCACCACCCCGTCCAGACTTCGACGGCTCGCCCATCCCCATCCACGCCCACGAACTCGACAAGCCCCTCTCCCCCATCAACGCAAAAGCATCGCGAGAACACGTCAACGTCGAATACTGGGGCCTCGGAATCAACGAAGGGACCTACGCCGGCGCAAAAGTAGCCAACAACACCTACAAATCCGTCCGCGTCATCGGTGAGGAGGACGAGGAGGGGGGGAGAAAATACAGTCTCTCCTACACAGTATGGTGCGACGGCTCCCACGAACTCTACAACCACCTCGCCGACCCTGCACAAATGCACAATCTCCTCCTTACACCCTCCGATGCCACGAACCAACTCGTACCCGGCTTAGGTACCGTGGCGAGTGTGATGTCCCGCCTCGACGCTCTCCTCCTCGTCCTCAAATCCTGCAAGGGGGATTCTTGCACCCATCCCTGGCAATCTCTGCATCCCAGCGGCGATGTACAGACTCTGGGCGATGCGATGGAGGGGAGGTTCGATGGGTTTTATGAGGAGATGGTTAAGGTGGGGTTTGAGAGGTGTGAGTTGGGGTATTTGGTGGAGGCGGAGGGAGCGATGTTTGAGCGGGATGGGGCTGAGTGGAGTGAGTGGGTTTGATGGGGTTGGGCGGGTTGGGATAATGTCGTGGTTTGCCTGTTTGGAATGCGAGATTGTCGTCTTGGACTTTGCCGATTTGCTGCTAGGTGGGGTACAGCTACCTTTCTCTCGTAAAATGTAATGTGTGATCAATATCGATAAAGTTTCGGCGCTCTTTCTGGATCTGATGAGTGCCGAAGTTTATCGATCTCACTCTCGAATCGTTGGAGGCTTTTGCCAAGACATCCATCGTAGGAATCCTATCAAGTGTCAAAACTAGTATGGCATCCTCACACCCCCTCAAGAACTCTCAAAACCTCACCAAAAACACCTCTCACCTCCGCATCCCAAAACGGCAGAATCTGAGCGGCCACAATTCCCGCAACCCCCCTCTCACGATCACACCACCAATAACAATTCGCGATCCCCGCCCAGTACACAATCGCTTTCTTGCCCTCCACTTCCTCCATCGCGCCACTAAAACACCATTTCGTCGCACGTCCTTCTCGCCCTGGTAGACAGAATTGAGGGATTGGGTTTATCTCCTATGGCCTGCCATCGAGGATGGCTCTCGGTTTTTGGTCGAATTGTGGAATAGGCATGTCCAGTAGTCGTGTTACGCTTTCTGGTTTCAACAACTGTGTTTTGGTAATGGGACAGGTACCGTTGTTGAGAAGGACGGATAGGAGCTTTGTGTATCCCGCTGGTGGTCCGAAAACAGTGGCGACGTTGCGTTGATCAGCAGAGAGTTGTCCATGTCTTTTTGGTTGGTCGATGGTTGTGAGAAGTCCCGAGTCTTTGTCACGATGGTGCAACGAGGCTAGCTGCTGTTTTTGCTGTGGGTTGAGAACAGTGGTGTAGTTGTTGATGAGAAGGGGGTCGAATATGTTCTCTTGGAAATAGTTGTTCAAAGTCGTCTTCGTGAGTCGCTCGATGAAGATGCCAAGCCAATCGAAGCCTACACCATATTGCCAGTCTGAACCTGGTTGGAAGAGCAGTGGAATGCATAGATCTTTGACTTGTCCAGAAGTGACGTTGTGGCCTGAGGGAAGAGCATCGCGGAGCGGCTTTGACATCCCTGGGTAACCGAATCCAGCTAGAACGAGTCGTCAGCTGTCGTCCATCCATGCGCTGAAATTGATATGGAAAAGTTGTGTCCGAAATGCCTTTAGGCAATCATGGGTTCACTATCTGTGTAACCTTCTTTCATGTCAAGATCGTTACCAATATCCGATCCTGATTTGGGATCCTAGCTTTTATAGGGAAGACTCATCAAGCTTACCAGTGTGTCCCATCAACATCCTCACGGTTATAGCCTTCTCCTTCTTCACAAACCTCGTTTGCCCACTCTCATCCAGCCCATTCATCACCTTCAACTCCTTGAGCTCGGGACACAGCCTTTCCACGATGTTTTCATCATCTAACTCGAACTTCCCCTTCTCTAGAAGCTGCAGTGCAGCAAAAGTGGTGATCAATTTGATGCATGAGGCGAGCCAAAATACCGGAGTCTCGGATTCTGTGCCGTGAGAGAAAATGATCTCGCCGCTTCTGTTGACAAGAGTCGATTGGAGATCTGGAATGTGTTCCTTAGATACTTTGATAATGGTTGCCAGTCGAGCCTTTTGCTCTGGTGATAAAGCAGTATTCATCTCGAGCGAATTTTGAGCTTGATGGCTATGATTGGGTGCTTGAATAGCTGTGAAGGTTAGTTGTTCGGAGCGGATAAATGATATTTTATGCCTCCTGGATGTTGCAAGGTGATACGATAAGCACTAAGCCATGAACGCACGCAGGGCTGCTGGCTGATCTAATGAAAGCGAGGATTCAGCTCATGGCTACTCTGTCTTTGCCAGTTTTGCTAAACGCGTAAAAGCCAACACGCATGCTCGTCAATCAAGAGTGACCGAACGATCTTGTCGAAATTGACAGACGCGGACAGTAAAGGGTAGATGATTCATGGACAAAGCCATTAACGTCGATGTGTCTAACAGGAGATGATCTCGCCGAATTTCCGTCCCTCTGTCCTGGCGCAACGGAATTTCGATTGCAGGTATTCAGACATGCGCAAGCTGTAAGCTGTAAAACGCCTGTTTTGGAGTTGAGAACCTGCCAGCGCCTCAAAGCCTAGAGCTCTGCTGCCCACAGACAGAGCCATGAATAAGTACGCGCCTCCAGATAAGATCCTTGGGGCTATCAGACATCATCCTGCTCTTTTGATGCGTGAAGAGCGTGGAGGTGATGAGCCGTGAGTTCAGTGGTCACACTCCAGCTCAGAGACGGGGAAAGCTGCCACCTGCCACATGGAAACCAGCCAAGCATTGGCACACGTCACTCCACAGCGAAAATACCTGCTCAACACAGCCCAGCCTCAGGCATTAATCACACCCGGACCAACCTCAGCTGAGCTGAAGCGCCGACACCTGAGCGCCCCGTTGATAAACAACCTCCCTCCTAACAATCCACGAACCCACATCAATAACATCAAGAATCTCTCCACCTCCAGACACTCACCGCTCACCGCGCACCCTACCAACCAAAGAACTGAGAAAACCAACCTGCACACCCACCTCTCCCATCGAAACCCTCATACTCCCGCCATCACAATCATGGGTTTCCACGTCCAGCATCAAATGCACCAGTACACCGTCATCCCAAAGGTGCTCTACGTCCGCCGCTGGGGGTTGAAGAGGTGGAGTTTGGCATTCGGCAGCAAGGGCCGGATTACCTATAACTAAGCGCCTATCGTGGGGAAGACTAGGTATGTTCGGGTGTATGGTTGTGAAGGGGATGAAGGAGGCTGACTAGGTTAGGGTGTGTGCGAACCTGGCCTGGATTGTGGGAGAGGCGATGCGGGGATGTGGTTGAGGAAGAATGGGTAGAGAGGGTTGGGTGGAAGATGTGGTGGTGATGTGGGTGCTGGATAGCGAGTTAGGATACCCATGATTTTCACTTTTTGATGCGATGGCGTTTTATTCTGGCATGGTCAAAATGAAGCGAGGAACGGCACAGAGACACATGAGTCACTCTCAATACGAGTTCATTAATACTATCTGTCTTCGTCTTCGTGCCATGGGGTATGCTGTCCAAAAGTCGTAAAAAGGGTTAAAAACGGCTTCGAGGCCGTCAAGCCCTGCTCTCAAGCATCTGCGCGCTGCTTTCCAAGACACCATTCCACTCCCTAATCCTCCCAAGTAATCCCAGCGTCTCCTTCGCACTACCAACAACCATCTCAATGCCCACCTCCGGCCCTTCCTCCTCCCTATCTTCCTCCCTCGCCTTCTCCTTCCCTCTCCTCACAGCGCCCTCAATATCCCTCAAACTCTGCACAAGTTCAAACTCCCTATCCCCTTTCTCTGCCACTTCCCTATGTCTGGCTCTAACCCGATCAATCTCCACCTCCAACTCTTCTCTCTCCCTTCTCCTCCCCATCAACTCCTCCCTCAGCTGCCGCTTCCTCTTGTTTATTCCCCTCAACTGCTTGCCCAAAACATACGCCTCTGAATTCGCATGCTGTAAATTTCTCAAAGAAGTGCTCAGTACATCCCTAAAATACTGCATCACACCCACTTGTCTGTTTCTGGTCTTTTTACTTACATTATCCGTTCTGCTTTGTTGCTGGAAGGCAGCAATGTGGTTGTCGGCCAATTCCGACGAGACTTGAGCCAGGACATCGACAGGTGTTATACCTGGATTTGGTTCCGAGCTTAGCATCTCATAGGCGATGTTGCTACTCTCGGTGCGGCGGTACACTGTGATTCCTATCACATCGCCTTTGGCTTTCTTGCGGCTAGGGGACGTGGCGCGGTCGGCTGGTTTCTTGGGTTGTTTGCTCTTTTTGGGCAGATTGGTTGTGGCTGTGGAGAGAGGTCGTCGTGTTTTTTGTTTGGGAGCTGGTCGCGCTCTTTGAGGGGATAGTTCGTCGATTTCGCTGACTTCGGCTTCAGCTTCATCTTCGTGGACTCCGGCTGACGATCCTTCGACTCTTTTTCGTTTATGCGTCTTACTACCACGTGGCTCTATTGGCGCCTTTTGAGGTAGTCTATGTGGTTTCGATTGCACGGGAGAGAGCTCGTCTTCGCTAACATCATCTTCCACACTCTCTGCCGGCACCACCGGGGCTTCGCGAGCTTCCTTTCCAAGCCTCCTGGGTTTGTTCATGTTCGGAGGCGATAACTCGTCCTCCTCCTCCTCCTCCTCGTCTTCAACCACAACGCGTAGCTTGCGGGCTGATTTTCTACTGGAGTTTATAGTCCGCTCAGGTGACAACGCATCCTCTTCATCCTGGTCAAGGTCGTCAATGATCGGTAGAGCACCAACTACAGGTTCACCAGCAGGTGTCTCGCGTACCTCCTGCCTCGTGCCCTGATTACTTAGCCCATCCGTAGCAGATGTCGCCTTGGCCTCCGACGAAGAATCATGATGTCCACTGGAAGCCTGGGCAGAATTTGTGGCTGTTGGGTTGTCTTGAAACGATAATTCATCTTCCTCTCCAACCTCATCTTCCTCGATTGACGACAGAATGACGGAACCAGAAACACTTTCTGCTGATCGATGAGTCCTACCGCGATCCCTCCCTTCTAATAGCCCTCTTGGTAGTGTTGGGGTCTCGACCAGCGTCTTGATTTTTGGTCCATCATTTTCTGGACTCAGCTCGTCCGGCTCGTCGACCTCATCTCCAGCCTTCGCAACTGGAGTCTTTTGCGCAGAGGCCGAAACCTCGATTGACGGTCGGATGCTCGCAGATCGTAGTGCAGCAATGTCCTCTGGTGTCGTCTGGAGTTCATCCTGCTCCGTCTCTGCTACCGCTTCCGAGTGCGCTCCATCTCTTTTCCGCTTTCCAGTAGTAACTGGTGTTTTGAAAGTCCTACCATTGCCACCGCTATCCCTGCTTCCAGAAGACTGCGCGAAAGTCGCGCTTGTTTCCCTAGTCCTAGCAGCTGACGCAGGCCTTTTGCCGGATTCTGCGGGTGTTTTCCGACTTGAAGGTCGCTGGGCGAGTGAGGGTCGTGGAGTTTTGCGCGAGACTTGGGCCGGAGATGGTCTGGGTGTTTTCCTGGTCGATTCTCGGGGTGGAAGAGGCGGAGCAGTACCAAAATTGAAGCTAAAGCCAGCATTCTTCAGTTCTCGAGGTCTACACAGTTGTCAGGGTGTCTGTTTGTTGTTGTTTGGACGGTCCATCATACCCTGCACCACGCTGGCGCATGAGGCGGCGCTCCTGTCTTTCGGCCATGATTGTTATGGCTGAAGATGTCTATTACTACATGTGGGAGTACTTATGCTGTGTGTACCTGGAGCAGAGTGTACTCGATCAAAGTCCCGTCGCGTCACTGAAGACGCGCAACACGGCCTTCTTCATGTTTTGTGGCCCGTGCGCACCCGGGCTCTAGCTTTCGTCTGGACTTTGGGAACTTCACGAAAAAGCGTCAATCTTGACATTTGCGACGGCCAGGTCCCTTTGCAGAGTCCCCCGCTCCCATAACGTGTTATTAAACGCCGGACGATAGCAAGGAGGCATAAGATCCTCCGTGTACGTCGCCCCGTTCCCGCAAATACCACAATTCCAACATTCAAACGCACCACCATCCAGTACAATATCTCCCAGCTCATTTGGCATCCTATTGTTGGACTACAAGAAGACGATTGAAAAGAGCTTGGAGTTTCCAGTCAATCATACACGCACGCCTTCGACCAGTGCGGACCTGTCCTTCGCATCCACGAGGTTTCCCACCCCAGTAGTAATAAGAGCCAGCTACAATTGCACCTCTCGATCTGCCTAGTCGGACATATCCCCAATATTGCTTAGGATCCTACTTTACCTCTACGCTGCATGCCAGGGGACACCTCGCAAACCCCTCGGAAACGACTATCCTTTGCGCGAAACTTTTACACATACTTGAAAGGGTCATAATATCCTAGACTTCTGAGAGGAGAATTGGCCACAATCTTTCTCACAAGCAATACAGTTAGACTTGGATCAATTGTATTTGAATTTGGAAGAATCACCGCTGGTCAGTGTTCGAAATTCATCTACTGATTGACAATACCTCCCAACTGAGAGTATTACTGGTCGAAACACGAGATCACGAAGCGACAAGCAGCGCTTTCTTAACGGGACCACGGGAGGACCTCCGGAGTGACACAACAAATTTCTCTGCCCAATAGGAAATTACACTGGGTACATTACACATTCGGCAAGTTGCGGTTTCCTCATCTGGCACAGAATCAGTAAATGCGATCTGGAACGTCTTCCATCGGCCTATAAATAAAGCCTCGTCGACTACTGTACCTCCAAATCCGTCATTACATCCACACAAACCATTCCTCGCCTCGACTCAAAATCCCCATAGGTATGATATTTGCCCACGCACGCCCCATCCAACTCAAATCCCCCTCGCATGCGCCAATATTCATGAGACCTATCATCCTGAATTTTTTGAGCCAGCTCGATATCGGGAAGGATCTGACAGTGGCTCGAAGCTCACTTGCCAGAGACTCATCGATATTGGTGGGGAATGAAATTCTTCTCTATTCAGAAGAGGTGTGTGATGAGAGAACAGACTTGGAGCCCCAATGTGCCTTTCATTTCAAGCGCTCTCATCTAACTTACTTTTGGCAGCAACAACAAACTACAGTCCAATCACATCTCTCAGCACTCTACAACTTCGACTCCGTTCGGCACATCCACTCCTTCACTGCAACACCCTGAATATAACTCGTGCTTCGACTCAGCTTCCAGCTCTTTCATAGGCGCAGCTTGCTCCTTTTTTTCGCACTCGAGCACTACTCATCTGATTTCCCCTCAGCAAAGACAGTCACGACTCGATCACGCCAAACAGACACCTACAAGTACAACGCCTGTCGCTGTCTCAACTTCACCTTTCTTTTACGCCCTCACATAAATCCAGCCAACACCACAGGTAGAGTGAACCCCTTTCAACTATGAGCAACGCGAATTGATCCATCTTAGCAACCACGCTTAAATACGTTCAACATGGGCTGGCTTTGGGGCTCCGACAACCAAAAGTCGAATGAAGTCAAGAATCTTGATCCATCTCTAAGAGAACTACTTGACAATCAAAAGTCAAAGCCAACGGCGCCACCGCCGAAACCGCCGACGCCATGGCTTGACCAAGTGACGCCCGCACCAATGCCTTCCAAAACAAATTCAACAACAGATCCAGCCCGCAAGGTACCGCCGCAGTCACAGTTTCAAGACGGTCGCTATGCCGAACTCTGGAAAAACTACAAGCCACTTGCGCAAGTTGAGGACGCGACGAAGACAGACCAACAAAGGATGCGAGACTTGATGGAAGATCAAGATTCGAAAAAGGCTCTTCTAGGCATGATGGCTCTCGAGAATTGCGCAATGGAGCAATGGGCCGAACACGAATGCCTCACAGGACCGGCCAGCGTGTCGAGAGCTCTGCTTTGTCGTGCCGAGAATCGCGCATTTAGCAGGTGTTTTGAAACCCAAAGCAAGCTTCTCAAGGCACTGGGATACATGTCTGTTATCGATCAACCGGAAGAAGCCGAGAAGGTCCAGATGCACGCCGATCGTCTCTGGCAAAAGATTGTTGAGCAGGAAAAGGCCATCGACGAGGCCAAGAAGAATGGCCAACCAATACCACAATTCCAGCCTGTATCGCCGAGGAAGAAGATCGTTCCCGCAAGTGACTTGTCAGAAGAGCTTGGTAAAGCATTGGAAAAGAGGGTCAAGGGTATGGATCCGCAGCAGCGCGCCATTGAAGAAGCAGCCTTTGCAGCCGAGATCGAGAACCAAAGGATGATTGGCAAGCAGGGTGTACAATTTCTGGAACTAGAGCAACAGGCTCGCGCACAACGTTTCAAAGACGGCACTGCAACTTTGGGAGACAGGATGAAAAGATGGTGGGGTTGGGACAAGAATTTGAGTGAGGAGGATTGAAGTGGTCCGATCCCTGAGGTGGGAATTTATCAATATCGATCTCATCTCTACGCGTTCACCATCACGACTCAACCGCGAGCACTTCCCAGGTGAAAACGACCTTCAACACGATGAATATGACCAACTCATCCCTGCCATTACCACGTTGTTGCTTAGGTAAGGTACTCTCATTACTTATACAGGCTCACCGCCGCCCACCTATCACTTTTTCTTCTTTAGCTCTGCTCAACTGCTCACTCGCCGCTTGCTGCTCGTACTCACATTTTTCGCCACTTTGCTTCCAAGAGAAATTTGCTAACGTTTGCAGCACTACCGAGACATATCATACCAATCACCTCATACTATACGGCATTCTTCACGTCAGCATTATGTCTATCACTCCCCTCGCCCTCGTCGATCCATTCATAGAGCTATCACTCATCGGCCAAGTTCCTCGACCCGTTCGAATCAAGTTCAACCCTATACACAATGTCCACAGCGACGAACGAACATCAATCGCCACACAGGCACCCGCATTCATCCTACCAAGTGTCCAACAAGTGACACTGGAACAGCTCGCGGAGAGCACATACAAGATCGACCTCACCCTCACCACATCATCCATACGCAACCTCCACCGATCAGGTCGTCGCAAATTCATCCGCGACATCGAACAGATCATCAACAGCATTCCTCACATGACAGAGTTGAACGTCGTCGTCACCCTCGATCGCATCCATGACATGTTCATCAATACATGCGAATCCGTCACCGACCTTTTCTGGACCACGATCAATGCTTCCCTCTTTTATCGACACTCTCTAACAAAGTACACGGCATCGATGGAGAATTACCAATACATCGCCAACAATGGTGATGAAGTCCGCGCGCTCTTGGAGAACATCACGTTCATGACGGATAGCTAGGTGGCTGGATGGATGGATGGATGGATAGATGGATTTGATTTTTCTTTCTTCACTTGTTATCTCATGATGCTATTTTCCGGCGTCAAAGAGGTCAATTATGTTACTCGTCACCAGGGAATATCCAGGCCCTGAAATACTTTCACAATATTTGATACTCTGGCGCTCACCAGCTTGTTCCTGACTGTTTCCTGACCTTGACAGTCATTGTTCGTGAAGGAGGGGATGTACGTATATTGGTTGATGGATGTCATGCTGTATACTAGATTGACTAGTCGTTCCTGTATCGTCGTGCGCATCAATGCACGTAATGGAGAGTCTACGACACATTCGTATCATCTGATTCCCTTGCCATCGTGTCACGTACTCGTTACCTCCACATACCTGAAGTCATCAGTTTTCATATCGTGGGGAACTCTCGATCACCCCGCCCAAATAACAATAATGGCAATAAATCTCACTTCATATCTCATCCCCATCTCTTCCATCGATTCAAATATAAATCTGCTAGTACAGAAAGAGTTAAAAAAAAAAAATCCTTGCCAATGATACAATTACATTTATAAAAGGCCTCCCTCCCCCCGGAGATCCTCTCCTGCAATGCAAACAAGATTATTACACACAAGACCCCAGAAACATTGAACGCCTGATGGCTATTCCCGCCCCCAGAAAAAAGAGTAAGAATACAAGACCGATACCTTCCAACCCCCACCACCACAAACAGTGACTCCGAACACCAGAGAAATGTCGAAGATGCAGAGACGAACCGCGAAAAGACTCGAATTCAATCCTCAAGCTTCCCTCGGTACAAGCACAGAACACCAAGACTCCCAACCAAAAGCCCCGAACACCCGCCGATGCCAAAACGCCTTTACTCGAACAGATTCACCCAAAACATCAACCCGAAGAGGAAATGGGCCAGCGACTCTTCAACCCCTCGATCCAGCGTCCATACAGCACCTCGGCCAGTCCACCAGATTGCTCCATGCCCGGTCTCGTGTAGCCAGGTAAGCGCTTGGGATCAATCTCGCTAACCCTTCTGGCGCCTTCTTTCTTGCCCTCCTCCTGCCTTTTCCCACCCTCCTCTCCCATTACTTTCCTTGGTGCCCTGTTCTCATTCGGACTCTCGATGTTCGGAAACGCGCTCTGCCTCCTTCGATGACTCTTCAAATGCGGATTGTTCTTCGCGAGTAGCAGTCCGGCTTTCTTCGGACTATTGAGGTTGCTTGACAAGCTATGATCAGGCGTCGACACACAGGTCGTGTCGATCTGCGCCAAACTCTTGCTCGGACGATGGCCCCTTGGCGTGCCAGGAGCAGGGCCAGCAGGCTTCGATATGCCAGGAGCAGCTCTGACTGGCACCGGTTTCCTCTCAGGCGACGCCATATTCGCACTCACTTTCTGCTGTTGTTTGACCGGGCTCGACACTGGCGTCTGCGGCAAAGCTTGCGGTGGCGCCATTGGCATTATCACGCTCAACCCCAACGCACTCGCCAACTTGGAATCATCCTTGAGCCTCTCCACCAGAGACTTCAAAAGCAGAAACTCTCCTTCCGGATCGACGCGATCAAGGACGCTCCACGCGTTGTGCAGCCTAGCAAGCGCCTCTCGTTTACTAGGCTCCGCCGTCTGCGCATGTTGTTCTTGGAATGTCGTATCGACGATCTTGCTATAAGCACGTCTGCCAAGAAGTGACTCCTTCGTCAGCATGATGGGAGTCACTGGGATGGGAATTTCCTTGCAGTCGTCTTTGAGAAGATGCATGGGAGGTGTATTTTCGTCATGGTCGACGAGCGTCGAGGCAGTGGACGCAGACTTTTTTCTGTCAAGGCCGCCATTTGCGCGTGGTTCTAATACCGACGACACAGAGCTTTCTCGATCCTTCTCCACTTTGGTCTTTTCACCAGAGGAGACACGGCGGAATGGGCGAACTACGGATGGAGAGTTGCCAAACGACATATCCAGACCAAGCGGCTGCTTTTGTGCCTGTTCTGTCACACTAATCTTGCGCGCAGTCGGCGTTTGACCAGAAGGCGCACGCATGGCTGTCGCCGTGGAAGGATTTCTCTTCGTCGGCGTGGAGTCTCGGTTCCGGTTCTCGTTCTTCATCTGATCTATTTGAGGCTTACGCATCATGGTGGGATAGTTCGGTGCAGGTGAGCCTGTGCCTAGCGGCGCAGCATTAAGATCCATCCGCTGTAGCATCGCGCTTGGAGCTTCTCGCTCGCGTGCTTCAATCGTTGCGTATGGATTCGTGATATCGGATGCGTCTGACGGTACCCGGCTCATCTTCCTTCGTTTTGGGGGCGCAATCGTAGCAGGTCTGATCGTGTCAAACACCCATTCTTCTTGCTCGAGGCGTGGTGAAAGGTCTCGCAGTGTCTCTTCGTAGTATTTTGGATGTGATGACCGCTCTTCTCGTTGGTCATACCGCTTGCGACGTGCAATAAGATCGTGCAGCGACTCGACCTTGCCCGCGTTGCGAATGAAGCGATGCCGTAGGAGTTCCTTTGCAGTTGGTCTTCGGTCCGAGTCCTTGACAAGACATTGTGCAATGAAGTCTTTGAAGTCCTTGCTGAAATTGCCTTCCAATCGCGGCGCTGGCGCTTTCGGGATGTGAAAGAGCACTTTCATAGGATGAATCGATGCGTTTGGTGGTTCTCCGTTCGCCAGTTCCATAGCAGTTATGCCGAGTGACCAGATGTCCGCCTTGCAATCGTACCCCGACTCTTGTATGACTTCTGGAGCCATCCAGAAGGGTGTACCGACAAATGTCATGCGTTGCGATTTGATATTCGTCAGTTGTGCAGCGACACCGAAGTCAGCGATCTTGACTTTTCCCTTTTCCGATAGTAATATGTTGGCAGCCTTGATGTCCCGATGGATCTTTCCCGTCTGGTGGAGGTAGTCGAGGGCGAAGAGGAGTTCGCGGCAAACGATTGCGACTTGGGACTCAGTAAACGGGCCTGGTTTGAGCTGCAATCATCAGTATGGGCAGTCCAAGAGACCAGAATTGTAAGACCATACCAGATCCAAGCATGAACCGCCGCCGAGATACTCCATGACGATCCATAGCTTCACACCTCTGACGAAACTGGCCTTGTATTGCGTGACATACGAACTGGCGCATGTGCTGAGCAGCGAGATCTCCTGTTGGATCTCTCGGATGTCGTCGTCGCTGCCTTCGAGATCGATCTGTGGAGCATGGGTTAGCCATGGGTTGACGATGCCGAGGCGAGTTGACGTACATGTTTGATGGCAACGTATTCGCCCGTGGTCCGGTCCTGGGCTTTGTACACGACTCCGAAGCTCCCACCTGTAGCAAATCAAGTCAGATGGTGGAACCAGGAAGACGGACTCGATTAATTGACGTACTCCCCAGCTCCTCGAGCATGGTATAATTGTCAGCCATTGTAGTTGATGCAGTGGTACGACCCTCTGAAAGCCAGACTTTCCAATGGGACTGCAGGCGGCGAGAATAATGGTAGAAATGGGGTTAACGGAACTCGAAGACGGATGGCATCTCTTGTCTTCGAGTTGGGCGTGGATTTTGCGAGGCACGTCCGAGCGGACTTTGTTTACCATGGCAACGACCGCGAGGCTCCAATGAATCGCGCTTTCTTCACAATTGAGACATCAGGGATAGTAAAGGGGTAAATCTGTTCAGCTAGAGAGAGAATTGGCTACGCAATGCAAGCAATTGATTTTGCCATAGAGGCACGGCACAATGCCATCTCATGTGCCTGCAGTTTTCGAGGTCGCTGTCCAGTGTTTACATGCTTCATCACGAAAACCCTGTTGAGGTCCGCGAATGAAAACATCAGCGACCGCTTCTGGAGGACCCGTCCCTGAAACTTGCCGCATAGGGTAAGATATATCCCGGGAATTGCATGAGTGAAACCAGACGCGGGGACGCGGCTGATCACCGAGGCTCCGGAACGATGGCCTGTGACTGCGAGCCAATTCTTCAAGTCCGTGGACCGTTCGTGGCCGGGTCAGACCGCATCGTGAGAAGTGAGAATGTACGACGAGCAGTGCCGAGGAATGGTTGGGTCTGTCTTGCTTCTTTCTCCTGACAGCCTGACAGCCTGACAACCTGACAGCCTGACAGCCTGACAGCCTGACAGCCTGACAGCCTGACAGCCTGACCCTGGACCTGGACCTGCTACAATATCACAGTACTATGTAGACACCACAACACGCCTTGCTTTCTCCCCGACCAGATCGCCAGGAACATTTCGATGCGGGTGCCAATCATGGGAGACATCGGGCAATTGAGTGTACCAAATAAAGCAGTTCTAGCAGGTGTCAAGCTTGCTAGTGCCCACGAACCCTTTCCCCCCGTGCCCTGAAGTCACAAGGAAAGGGAGCGACATGGAGGGAAGTCCCTGCAGATGTTGTCCGGACAATTGACAGCGTTATACTCCGCAGGTGCTGATCCAGGGACGACGACGAGTCCAGGCAGGAGTAGAAGACGAGGAACAATGGTACATAGGAGGGAATGCCCCTTGACCGACACTCTCTCACCTCCATTCCAGCCTTGTCCCTTACTCTGGCGGCAGTCATGGTGTGAAGAGAGTCTATTCTCGCATTTCCGGCAATAATGTGCAATTGCCTTCTTGATGTTGCCCGCGCCCTGCTATGCGTCGTCCTGGCTATCAGCTTTCGGTGCCGTGTCTGCGCTTCAATTTCTGGCCTATGCCGCACGCAAAGCAATCGCCAAGTTGCTCATTTTCCCAACCGCATTCCTTTACCGCCTCCAGGCACTTCATCATTACTACCACCATGTAAATCGACTTCCTAGCGAATCGCAATCCATCATGGCAGACCAAAACCTAGAGTCCGCAAAGGTCAACAGGAGTCGTCCCGAGTCTGTTGACATCTCCCGAATCATGCTGCAGTCTGGTCAAAACAGCCCGCGCAAGCCTCCGCCGACAGAACGAATCTCCTCGAGTCCTACCACAAGAACTTCTATGGAATCAGTGCAGACTTCTACCTCGACAATATCCCACTCTCGCTCCTCGTCAACAGCCGACAATGCGCAAACCCGTCAAAACAAACGGCTATCCCTGAACGGCTTTCCCGTTCAGCAACCAAATTTCCGACCATCTCGTCCACCTTCGTGGATCGTGAGCCCTACCAAACCTCCAGAAGACACTTTGTCTTTTGCAGAGGCCAACTTCCTCACCGTCCTCGCAGGCCAGGAGAGGCGTGTTCTTGAGCTGAAGGACGAATTGCGACAAGCTGAGCTTGAGCTAGCGAGGCTCAAGAGGCATTACTCTGAGCACGAGGCTGGGAAGAAGCGGAGTGACACTCGAAAGGTTGCGCAATTGCAGCCTCTTGCCGCCAGTCTATCTACCCTCGAGACAGCTAAAGAAGACGAGGACGGATCATTGGAATGGAGGCAAAAGGAGATGGAAAGGCGGAAGACTCTGCTGAAAGGCATGAGAACTTCCAACAGAAAGGTCTTCAGTGGCTCACGACACACGCGTACATTATCGCTGCTGTCGCCTGAGAAAAGTTCATTCTCCCAGCCATTCTCACCGCCCGAGGCCGAAGCACGACGCAGCGACTCTATCTCGTCGCGCCCTCCGCCTCTCACCAGATCCTCGACCACGTCGGATATCTCTGAGTTGTCCATGCGGCCTGTTGACCTGCCCCAAATGGACGGCACGCAAACCAAAGATGCCCTCATGCGCACTGGCAAGCAGATGGCTTTTGATCTCAAGGACGGACTTATGACATTTTTCGAGGACATTCGACAAGCAACCGTTGGAGACGAAGGTGGTCTGATCAGACCCACCGCACAAGGACAAGTCCGGCAGCCCACCCGAGCAAATAGAGGTGGTCGTCCAGGTCAAATAAATCGTGCTGCGAGCGCAAGAACTGCTTGCAACAAGGATACGAGCAATGATACCCTCATCGATATTGGAGGTTCATTCTGGCGCGAACATGGCATGGGCACGGATCCGCCGAAGCACAAGGCAACCACGCGAACAGCATCAAAAACTATGAAAGCGAAGCGTGAAGCCACACCCGTCAAGACAGACACAGACGATGACTGGGACAATTGGGGCACTCCAATCAAGCTGGCCGGCTCCCCCAATCCCAGCGACGGAGACTCCACAACCTCTTCTCAATCCTACTCTCGCAGCACACCTATCAGAAGCGCAGGTGGTCATAACTCCCCCACCCCACCGACTGACAGAACGCTCACACCTCGCAGTGTGACGAATCCCAGCAGCGCTACGAAAAGAGACTCGATACCGTGGCCTAACCTCGAGAAGCTACCAGGCAATCTCAAGCGCACCGCCAGTCACTTGATGAAAGAGTGGGAGAAAACAATCGGCCCGCTTAGTCCCTCGCTGGAAAGAGTGGGTAGCAGTGTTGAGCACGACAGCGATTCGGGTTTGGATTATCCCTACCCTTCTCCCCAGAGCGATTCGAGAAATCATTCCACGAGTCCGGCACTGGGAAGTGGGGGGAAGGCAAAAGTCAAGAAGGCGGATTGAGAAAGGCGATTTGGAGCGTCTGCCTGCTGGGATCAGGAAAAAAGCGAGCGTTTCTTGTTGGATTTGGAAAGCGAGGCGAGTTATGGCGATCCACGAATGTTTAATGATGGTAATGAGTGAGACAATTGGATATGCTTTATCCTTTGGCGTTCTTTTGGGTTCTTCTTCTCGATCTGGCGTTTGTATCATAGGTAGCCAGCCAGCCAGCTGGTCTCTGCGTATTGCTACGCCACCTATTGTGTTCTTTCAGCTCCTCCATAGGATTCGCAAGAGTATTTATTTTGTATATTTTTGATTAACCCTTTATATCTGACCCCTTGTGAAATAAACTATATTGACTGAGTAGGCCCCCCGAATTGGTCTTCTTGTTAAAGAGAAAACCTCGATTGCCAACTACGGTGCCACATCCTTGCCACGGAAGCCTCTACATATGTTCTTCGCCGTCGTTGGATAAGGGAATGTCCTGGATCGCCAGATATTCCGGGAACACTCGGGGTTTGGAGAGGGATGGCGGTGGAATGGACCGCCGGGAATCTTGGAGCGGCATTGATGAGATTCTGAGATTTTGCCTGCTGGTTTTGAGATGTCCTGTCTTCTGCATGGATGGCTTTGTATATACACGTATATTCCGACAAGGGATTGATTGATGTCTGGTTGCTTGCTGGGTAGCGAGTTCGGGGGAATTGGGCATGGATGTTTTTGGGTTAGGGATGATGTAAAGACGTGAAGGACTCTCGATACATGGCTAAATTACAGCTTAGTGTAAAGAGCTGTAAGTAAATGGGAATTGATAAATGAGTATTTGGACTGGCAGAATCGGCAAAAAGTTTTATTGTGGTCTGTTCCCTGATACATGCGAGCTAGGTCTCATTCAAGCATCTTCGAGATGTAAAGTTCTGAACTCGAGAGCACTACGATAGCGTCAGGAATGTATCCTGTATTGATCAGGTTTGGCTAGACAAGTATCCTGGCAAGGTTGTATTTTGTTATGCTAGGAAGTATGTACCAAGGATACGCTTATTTGAACGTGCCTGGTTTGATAATACTTCCTAGATGGAAACTGTGAGGGGACTAGCGACTCCTTTCCTTGCTGTCTTGAAGCAACATAGGACCACTGGCTATCTCTCGCATGCCCTGTTTTGGAAAGTAAGGGGAAACATGCTGGAAATGGCGTCGTCGGCCTCCCACGAAAATCGTTATATCGTTTTCAGACAGAACATGTCCAATTTCCCTCTAGCAGTTCGGGAAAGTGTTGTTTCCTTCCCGTCGCGGTAGCAGTCATGATCCCCGTTTGCCGACCATGACGAAGCTGCCACTATCTGATCCATCATCGATGGAGGAAGGACGTCTCGGCAGAGAATTGGGAGAAAATACCCCGTCAGACAAATCTGAAGGAAATCTAGATGTTGGAATATCAGGTACGGGCACCTCATCTTCGGAACCGAAGCCAACGGAACAGGTACTTCCACTACGGGTCTGATTGTGGGATTTTGCCACCTCTTCTGAAAGTCGAACCACGGTGTTGGTGAGGTCTTTGACCGATGCCAGTAAGTTGTCCATCTGACCTTGCACTTGGTGGACTGCTTCTTCTCGTATGACAAATATTGGTGTGGAGCACTGTCGGGAGAACATGACAGCGGCGAGAGTCATGACTGCGGCGGAGCAGATGGTAATAACGATGGTTGGGAAGTCTTGGGAATGCATGTTGATTATAGTCTGGTGATTAGTTCTGCAGATAGAATATGAGTGGAAAAAAGAACTGCTGTTGAGGTTGTATAAATGGTGTTAGCCTCGTGCAGCGCGTGAACTGAAAAGGGTATCCCTATGACTGTGATCGTGTACAAACGACATGTTCATCGAGCAGATGAGCAGATGAATGTTTGATCATTATTGTGATGCATGTGACGATGCATCGCGAATATGACGGCTGAGATGCGTGGATGCATCTGGTGGATGGAATGAACATATGTAACCCTGAATTGAAGCCCAGTTTCCATCATTGTGAGACGTAATGGGTGATTAACGCGACGGGTGGTTCCCTCTCGAGCCGAGACCAGCAGAATGCCAGATCAAGTTTAATCGTACTCTGTCATACCAGAAGGTCCAGAGTATGTCGAAGTGTTTGGCCCTGGGAGGAAAGGAGAGGAACGGGCACAGAATTTTCCCAGAGTAAGCAATGTGCTGACACGTGACTGTTATTCATCTACGCTCTGATTGGATGTCTCTCTTACCGAGCTCACCCGCGTAGTATCGTCAAGACTTCGGTATGTTTGAGACCTCTCCGGCGAACCTCAGATCTCTCTCACTGTCCGTTCGAACAAGATGATGTCCAACAGAGCTCTCCAGATTACTGCTCGGCGAGGTGAGCGTCCACTGAGCCATTCCCACCATGTTTGCTAACCATCTTCAGTGGCCGCCCAGAAGCCAACAACTGCGTTTGCCCGATTCGCTTCGCCAGCTGCCGTCGCAACGAATACACATTTTCTCCACAGAAGGTGAGATTTGCAAAGCCCAGAAAGAGACAGGAGGGGCTGGCACGATTGAGCTTCGGGTGTGCCGTGGTCGACTCAGAAGGACATTACTCACCCCTCATTGTAGACAAGTCGCGACGCAACATGTCTCTGCCGACAACAACGAGATCCTCGTAGCTCAGCGCAAACTCCGGCCCGTCGCACCGCATCTTGGCATCTATAAGCCTCAGATAACATGGATTCCCTCCATGTTCAACCGTATAACTGGTGCCATCTTGAGCGGTGGTTTCTACCTCTTCGGCCTCGGCTACCTCGTGGCTCCTGTTTTTGGATGGCACTTGGAGTCTGCAGTCCTTGCTGCTAGCTTTGCTACATGGCCCATTGCCGCCAAGGTCCTTGCAAAGATGTCTCTCGCTCTACCATTCACTTTCCACAGCTTCAATGGGCTGCGACATTTGATGTGGGATATGACCAAGGGCATCACCAATGCTCAGGTCGCAAGATCAGGGTGGTTCGTGGTTGGGTTGAGCTTTGTGAGCGCTTTCTATCTGGCTGTCGGCTACTAGAAGAGGCGATGGAAGATATCGGACAAGACGGGCATTGCGCGGAGGGACGGCCTACGCACGATTCCAGGAATCCGACCACATGTATATTTGAGGCTGAATCACGAGCTTATGTATGTAGTAACCGATTGTTGGAGTTCCTGCATGTCATCCAAGACTGTGAACCTCTCTCTTGCTACTGGTGACTGTGGCTCGACAATTCGAGACCGGGAATGCTTCATTAAATCAGAATTGACGACGATGAATTCCTCTCTCATCTAAAACTGTAAATTACCGGGGACTCGCGTTGAATGCTCCTAAGTGTTCATATTACTTTGCAGCTTACCGCAGCATAAATTCAAGGCAGCAACTCTGCCATGCTTAAGCATCTTCTCTAGTGTAATGCATTATATATGATATAAGAACATTAAGATAGTAAACAAAAAATCATAATTCTGAATCTGAATTGGAACGTTTTCTGCCCAATAAACAACACCAATTTGGTTGCAGGACGAAATTAAGACACCGATTTTTCTGTGGATTGCCATGAACCACCAAATCATTCTCATCACGCCAAAATTGCAATCATGAGGCCGGCACAACCGCTGCCACTGCCTCCAGGATTCACAGATGTCGATACATACGTTGACTCACTCCTCCATTTCGGCACGTCATGCACCCTTCTACGGACACTCTGTGGCGGCATCCACATCAACGACTTCTTCAACCGAGATCCAGATCTATATACCCAGGTTCTGCCACAAGAATGGCGCGAATACTTCAAGAGCTTGGAGATATTCGAATTGCTGGATTTGCTCATGCGGGAGGATCTGGGGAAGTCTCAAACGCAAGATTTTAACGATGGTGAAGCGCCATCTGAGGAGAATCATGATGGCGGGATCAAATCGCGACCACCGCAGAGTTTAATCCGATACATTGGAGATGTCCGCCGTCATCTTCTCGGACGAGACTTCAAACCAAATACCTCTAATCGGAAAATGGACCGCAAGGTCGCGGTGGGGATGAACGTGAAAAAAGTACACGAGGTTGAGAATTTTTCTCGTTATGTGGATGCACTGACTTCGACCATCAACGAGGATTCCAAGCACAAAATCACGCATCTGGTAGATTTTGGGGCTGGTGTGAACTATTTGGGGAGGGCGTTGGCTAGTCAGCCGTACAATAGAAATATCATTGCTATTGAGAGTAGAGCTCATGTTGTTGAAGGGGCGAAGAAGATGGATGTTTTGGCGAAGATTACGGAGAGGACTGTTGTTATGAGGAATAAGAAGGAGTGGAGGAAGATCGAGGAGGCTGAGGCATTGGAGGGTTTGTCGGATGCTGCACCTGCAGTGGAAAAGGCGGCACCATTGAAGCCTTCCATGAGTCTAGGAGCGAATGCTGGTATCGTACCCTTTGCACCGGATCGCGATCTCCTACACAAAGAAAAAACGAAACGGACCCCAGATGAGGCAACGATACAAACCGTCAGAGCAAAACTCGAAATCCCCAAAAATGGGCTGGGGACGATTCAGTATGTGGAACACCTAATCAAAAAGAGCAATCTCGAAGAAGTAATAGATCAAATCGTCTCTCCGCCTTCAACATCAGACTCGAATCTAACTCCCACCTCCCCATCAGAACCAGGGCTAATGGTAATATCCCTCCACTCCTGCGGTAACCTCCTCCACCACGGTATCCGCACCTTAACCGCCAATCCGTCCGTTCGCGCCGTAGCACTAGTAGGCTGCTGCTACAACCTCATGACCGAACGAATGAATCCGCCTACTTACAAAATCCCCTTTCTGAGAGAACACCCGCGACTGGAAAAGACGTCCAATATTGGCGACGAAGATGGGTTTCCAATGTCCAACCGCTTCCTGACATACCGTCACAAGGTGTTGACTCCCATTGCAGGGACAGGTGGTGCCTACCCAGCCCCATCTCCCTCAACCCCTCCCACACCCCCCACCACCTGTCCAAGCTGTCCGAGAAACCAAGAAACAGAAGCAGACGCCCAAGAAGAAACGGAAGAAGAGGCCTTCGAGACCGGCATCCGCCTCAACATAACCGCCCGAATGATGGCCGTCCAAGCCCCCCAAAACTGGACCCCAGCAGACTCCTCCTCCTTCTTCACCCGCCACTTCTACCGCGCCCTCCTCCAACGCCTATTCATGGAAAAAGGCATCCTCGATCCCCCACCCTCCCTCGGTACTACCCGTCCCCCGGGAAAAACAGCACCCATCATCATCGGCACCCTATCCAAAAAATGCTACGCCACATTCACGACGTACGTCCGCGGCGTCGTCGCCAAACTGTCTCAACCGGATTTGGAGACAGGCGCGGTGAGTGAGACGGGGCGGTTGCTAAGGGAGAAGATTGGGGGGTTGACGGATGGGGAGGTGGAAGGGTATGTTGAGCGTTTTCAGGAGAGGAAAAAGGAGTTGTCTGTTATTTGGTCTCTGATGGCTTTTAGTGCTGGTGTTGTTGAGGCGATGGTGGTGGTGGATCGGTGGACTTTTCTGAGGGAGCAGGAGTGCGTGGCTGATGCGTGGGTGGAGCCCGTGTTTGATTATGGGTTGAGTCCTAGGAATTTGGTGGTTGTGGGTGTTAAGAGAGATGGGTAGGTGGGCTTGTTTGGGTTGATGGATCTGGTGGCATACTGCGTCGCTGGTTGCGAATCCACTTTGCATATGATCGCCGCTCTCATGAACACCAACTGAATTGATAAGAAAGGATGCAAACTACGCTGAGAATATGCGCCATGACATTATATCCTTTCTTCCTTTCCCAAAACGCCATAGATGCAGGTCCAAAGCCATCCATTAAGATTTCAATATCCCACTCCTTGCTTCCAAAAGTTCGCTGGACTTGCCGCTCTCGACATCGGACTCTGTGTTTGTGTTCTTGGTGGTGCCAATGGACTCCTGAATTCACTATCCGGAAACGGACTCCTGAAGCCGCTGTCGGGCAATGGGCTCCTTGGATGCGGATTCGGATGCACGGGCAGAAGCGTGGTGTGACTGTTCCTCAGATGTAGACTGCCAGTCGACGAAACAGCCGAGAGGCCAGAAACGCTGTCATGGCTCGCGCCAAACTCTTTGCCAAACTCGCGGCTGAAATCATTGTTGAACTCCTTCTCTGCGAACCGCAAATGCCCTTGTCGACTTGTGCTTCGCAGAGCGTCATGCTGTCGTGGCAAGTCGTAGACTACCGGTTCGTCGTCCAGAGGCATTCTTCGCAATCCAGTGTCGCCACGGGCTGTGGCCCCAAGGGCATCCAGTTCCGTATTGAAATCGTTTTGGCTCTTGACGAAAGAACCTCGGTCGTCTCGCATCGGTTGATATCGCGTTTCGGGGTTCTTTGAGATGATTGCTGAAATCGACGTCCACACAACCATGAAAATGATTACCAAGGCGAAGACGACATTCAAAAGGAAGAACAGTACGCCCATGATCCCAATCGCCAAAGGCGGCAGACCGAACACTCCAGTGAAGAAGAGCAAAAACACAGTGTTGATGAAATTGACCGCTGCAATGGCTATGTTGAAGACGTTCGTCTTCTTGTCCATATAAGGCCGCATGGTGCTGATTGCGACTAGCATTCCGAGTTCGAGTACGACAAGAGCTACACTCTGTGTTTTGCCACTTCCCTGTGCCAATGCGATGAAAAGGCTTTTGGCGAAGGTGTAGAGGAGCATGGGGATGATGAAGAAATACATTTGAGCCTTGAACTGGATATATAGACTAAAGAAGATTAGTTTTGGCGTTCAAATGGGAAGTGGGAACCGCGACGTACAAGCCCCATTTGTTGAGTATGTTCAGATCAGAATAGAGAATGTAGGCGGGGTTCTGATGCAGCTCGATGGATCGGCGAGCATAGTTCCACACTTTGAAGGCTGCAAGACCCAAACAGACCATGACCGCGACAACGGACGTTACGGCGAGTATGACATGGGCGGGCGAATCGCGTTTTGTGATCTCCCAGAAGCACATCACGACCATTTGTGGGAAGGTGATTAGAACCTAGATATTAGCAGTCAGCATAAGCCTCAGCATCATACAAGGCTGCTTGGCTTACAATCCTGAAAAGAATGCCTTTCAGCATAACCCTCCAGCCCGTACGAAACTCGTGGAATTTCTCTGGTCGCATCTTGCCCATCCGGATGAGCAGCTCGCACCCGTGCTTGAAAAGTAGGACTCCAAACGTCGTAAACAATATAAATATTACGAAAAAGAGATAGCTCGTAAAGAAAATGTTGGAGAGCTCGATGTTACCCACAAAACCAACTCTTTCAATGCCCCTAACGACTAGTGATTTCAAATTCGCATATTTGGAATTGACCACCACAGCTCTTTTGAGGACCTGGACCGAGGTCGTATCCAATCCTGATATATAGGTCGTTGGCTTTCCTCCAGTGGCTCTTTGATACCAAGTCGCCATCTTTTGCAGGAAGTCGACACGAATGATGCCCATACTCCATTGGAAGTTTTGTGTCCAGGCACGCACGATTGGTGGGGTTGTCACTGCCGTCATCCCAATGAGCGCAAGAGCCTGGAAGTAGCCAAAAAGTGCCAATGCGTTGGCGGCAATGTGGGAGGCAGTATTGGAATGACCGAGTCCAGATATTACGGCTGAAGAAACGAGACTGAGAAGTACAATTAACGCGATGCTCCAAGCCACGCCTACTTGATGTACTGTTTGACCATTCGACAAGTCGACTTCCAAGCAGGCTAGCGGTTTTTTCGTGGCGGTGTCGTTTATCCAAATATGAGCTTTGATGTCAAGATCGGGGACGAAAAAGCCCACAGCTGTGGTAACCCTTATTAGTTGATTCGACGAGCAAAGTTGCAAGCAACATACCTGGAATTTTCTTCATGATGTCCGCATCGTCATTAGCCGGCTTGTCCAAAATGAAATTCGAGTTCATCTCCAAATCGGCTGCATTCATGGGACACAGCCCAGCGAACTTGGGCACAGGTCTTCCAGTCTTTTCGTCTTCTACTGGGTCACATGGGTTGATCGGTTTACTGAGTTGTTGGAGTTTGAGCTCGTATCCGTATATCCAGACTTTGACGTCCAGAACCACATTGGCTTGGATTTCCGAAAAGCCTTTCACATTGTAAGTTATCGTCCGGTTATTGGGCGTAAATGCCACACGAAAAAGGCTGGCGGAGAATGCGGATCCTTTCATGCAATTGTTTAGAGAGTTGGATTCAAACAGTTTGATGGCATGGATCGACTGTAGGAGACATGATAGCAACCACAGCAGTGGAAGTATCCGCCGCGGTAGAAAGACCATGATTCTTCCTTCGGAGGGCGTCCAATGCGCCCAATTTGGGCCGCTCGATATTCTCCAGTATGTAACCTCTGGAGGACTAGCTGGAACGGTCTGTGGAGGAGCTAGACGTGGAGGAGACGTGGAGGAGACGGTCGCAGGGAAAGGGGTCGGCAAACGAGTGTACGGTGTAGTTGAAGGACGTGGAGGCAGATCTGACGAGCAAAAGGCAGGCAGTCTAGCTCGACAAGGTCCAGGCACGTCAATAACGAGGCTCTGATGCCCAGGCCACTAGATTATAGGCATCTGAGTGGTTGCGGCGAAAAGAAATTGCGTCCCAAGCTGGGGGACCCCAAGATCCAGCTACATGACTTTCAGTTATAGGCAGCATGGGTTAGATTGATGCGCACTATATTTTGCTTGGCAGGAGTGTAACAACCAGGCGACACATGTCACGAGGTGTGCCGTGTCTGTAGCAGAGAGAGATGTTGATTGGATTCCAAATCTTGAGGTTACTGTGGTAAAGCGGTGTTGTTGAGAAGCGAAGGCTGAAGGACGGCATTCGCGTGATGGTGTTGAGTGTTGGCGAATGTTAGCCTCAGGCCATCTACCTTTGATAGGTCCAAGCTAGAAGGCATGAACCACAAACTGGTCTGGAATGGCGGTGCCGTCAAGTCTAGGACGAGCGATATCGCCTCCTCCCACGAGAAAAAGAACATACGAGGTGACCGACGAGAGCTCTTATGGCGAACCAGATGGCAAAACCGTGGCTGTCCTTGCTGCAACGCCTGCTGCCATCGAATCTGGGAAAGCTAGGATACGCAACCATCTCCACCATTTCTGCTCTCATCTACGGTCCCACATCCGGCGTGCTGAATCAAAGAGTCAGCTTCTCCTGCCCATAGCAGACTTCGCCACTCTGTATCAAAGAAACCAACATGCTCACGGTCATCATTATGTGATCCACCAGCACAATCATCCCTTAGCTGGCGTCCACTACGATCTTCGCCTCCAATTCTCCGACACTAGCACCATATCTTTTGCTATCCCATACGGTCTGCCTGGAAATCCAAACTCGAAACGTCAAGGACGACTGGCCATCGAAACACGAGTTCATAATCTTTGGAATAACTTGATAGAATCTGCTAGTCATGCTACGGGAAGTCTACTTATCTGGGATACCGGGACGTATGAAATACTTCCTCGAAAGATGAACGAAGCCGGCCCGGATACGGATGAGGAATCCGCCCAGGATGAGAATGGTGGTGCTGGTCAAACAGTAATACCAGAGAACGAGAAATTGATACACGCTTTTCAATCCAAGTATGTACGCGTCCGACTGAAAGGCCACACACTGCCAGAGCAATATACTATTACTTTGCGACTGCCATCGGCGAGTAACGGCCTATACAATCGACCTCAAGCGCCCCCCCGAAAACGGCGAAGAAAGGTTGTAGCGAATGCTTTCCCTTCGTCGCCGTCAACAACCGATTCCAAGGATGCCACTTTCGTGACAGGGGACCGAGAAGAAACTTCCGCAGTCGCAGACGCCTCTGACGACGAGTCAGAAACGAGTGACATCAGAAGCACAAATTCATACCCAGGTGCTACAAACAGCATTGGTTCTGTTCATCAAAGACACTGGTTCATTTCTCTCGACAAGACTAATTCTGGACTCGTGAAGGCAAAGAGTGGCAGTAATGAAGGAAAGTGGGTTCCAGGACTGGGGAAATTCTTCGAGACATTCTTTGTTCAAGGTGCTGAGGTAGAGAGGAGCATCGTTACTGGCAGGACGAGTGATGAAGTAATGAGCGATGAGGGTGTCGAGGGTTTTGCAGCGAGGAAGAGGTGGAATCCTATCTTGGACTGAGTCACATCCATTGTGACTGCCTTGCATACAGGGCTCACAGCAGTTCAATCAAATTGCCGTGTACTGCACCTCTGGCCACCAGGAATTTTGGAAGCAGGTAATTACTGGATATATATCAATCCAGGATCGGTACCTTTAATCTTTTGGCGACTGCAAAGAATATCTTGCCAGACATTTATCGACATCGATCTCGATTTGCAGGTGGTGAATCACGTTGGATTATCGTATCGTCAGGAACGAATGTTGGTGATAATGAGTAGGGATATCACTTTCCCTAGGCCTTGCGAGAGTGGTGATATTAGCATGTGTCTGGGTAATACCAAGTCTGAGGTTGCTACATATACTGTTCTTAGTATTGCTACTGAATAATCGTATCTTGGCGTATATAGCAGATAGATCTTTCTAGAAAATAATATTTCTACTGATATAAGCGATACCAGGAGGTGCAAGATGCATTGAAGAGTGGTGGAGCTTCGAAGCTCTCTTACAATTGTGGGTCCAAAAATAAACCTCAAAGCTCCACCTAAAACTTTCCAGGAACAGCACGCCAGCACTTCTCCCATCTCTTGCACCAGAGAGGAGCAGACCAAAATGTTCGACTGCCTCTGCACCCTTCCCCTCTCCTCCGACATCTTCGCACAAGCCATTCACCCTAACGAACCTGTCATCACCGTCGGCCTTTCCAGCGGCCATGTACAAGCATTCCGCCTTCCACCTGTGGCTGGCGACTTAAGCGACGCAGAAAGCGAAGCAGCAGCTACCGCGTCAGAAAACGGATACGGACACATTGATTCTTCTTGGAGAACGAGGAGGCATAAGGGAAGTTGTAGGACACTGGCTTTCAGTCTTGACGGGGAGACCATTTATTCGAGTGGAACAGATGGGATTGTGAAAGCGGCTAGTGCTGAGACTGGTCGTGTATTTGGCAAGATCGCTGTGCCTGGAGATGCGTGAGTTTACCTTTTTAGATTTGAGGGTTGGGATGGAGCTAATTGAGAATTTTAGGAGAGGCAATGCTTCGGACAATGAGATTGACGCGCCGTCGCTTCTTCATGTGCTAAGCCCTCAGACGCTCCTTCTTGCGACAGACTCGGCTGCCCTACATCTTTACGACATGAGAGTGGACGACCGGAATTTCAAGGCCTCAAGACCTCAAGCCACTTACCACCCACACGACGATTATGTTTCCTCCCTCACACCTCTACCACCAAGTGAAGCTAGCACAAGCGGCTTCAGCAAACAATGGGTCACCACCGGAGGGACGACTCTAGCCGTGACAGATCTGAGAAGAGGTGTTCTCGTGAAGAGTGAGGATCAAGAGGAGGAACTGCTTAGCTCAGTATTTGTAGGCGGGTTAGGCAAGAGAGGCACAAGTCGCGGCGAGAAAGTCATCGTAGGAACAGCAGGCGGCATCCTCACACTCTGGGAACGCGGCGTATGGGATGACCAAGATGAGCGCATAATCCTCGACGCCAACGAAGGCGGAGAAAGCGTGGATTGTCTCACGCTACTTCCCAAAGATCTAACGACCAAACCCACGATTGCAGCAGGCATGGGAAATGGTCTCATTGCCCTCGTCGAAATCGGACAAAATCACATCAAGGATGTACTACGCCACGATGACTTGGATGGGGTAATTAGTCTAGGCTTCGACCATGGCGGCAGAATGATAAGTGCGGGCGGCCAAACTGTGAAGGTCTGGACTGAGAAAACCTGGATTGACACGGACGACGATGACGAAGACGGACCAGGCGCTACGAAACGCGCTCTCTCAGGAAGCGACGATAGCGACAGTGACAGTCATGACAGCGACGAGGCCTCAGAAGACAGCGAGGAAGAAGAAAAAGAGAGGAAGAGACGCAAGAAGCGGAAGAGAGGCGGAAAGGGTCTACAGGTCTCCTCTGGCGCACCAAACATGTTCAAAGGCTTGGATTAGACTGGTTGATTGGCCATGGAGTCCGGGGATATTGCGGGCGTTTCACTCCTCTTTGATCGGTATACCCCATGGTGAAAGTTTTCTCTGCAAATTATGCATCGAGGACCATCTAGACTAAGTTCCTTTCCAAAACAATTGACCAAGACACAATCGAAAAGATAGACAGCCCACTCACACTCCTGCAAGCATCAGGTTAAGATGTCTTCATGCCACGGTGGTCTCTTCAATTCATATCCGCCTCCATCCAAAGATGACAAAAAGACGCTGCATCTGGTAATCACTGCAGTCTTCCAACTCGAGATGGAGCCCGTAAAATAATTAGTGCCCGTTCTGATTCAAGCCTTCACCATCCATCGCCATTAAGACCAAATGTAGAGACATGAACTTGGGGTAAAGTGTCTCTCAGCAGACGCGAATGACAGAGACCACTGCGATACCGTGTCACAGATTTTCCTTTTCGGACCCAGCTACGCACACCTGATTGCAAAGGTCGTTGCTTCGTCCACGCTATCTATCTCTGACTCTCCATCGAAGCGTCATCGTCGACTAGGGAGGGTCATCGCTTCTCGCTGGGAACAATTCCTTCCACACTGAGGATTTCGAAGCTGATATCGCAGACCGAGACATGAAAGAAAAAGTAAATGCCAATTCCGGAGAAAAGGATGCTTCTAATCTGGATGATCACGCTACCTCCGTCCTCAAAAACCGGCTAGCATTCATTATAAACCACCAGGGGGAATATACAAAACACACAAGTTCATCCAATCATGATATTCACAAACCTCGCCTCCCAAAAACAGCACCCGCTACAAGCACAAAGAGTGAGTTGACAAAAGTCTGCTAGGAGACGAATTGCTCATCCCTTCTTACCCCTCTGTATCAATCTCTTCCTCAAATCCTCCACGCCTTCAACCCACTTCCCCATCTCCTCCTTCTCCCCTACACTCCCGCCCGTGAATTTACCCAGAAACTCTCCCATCTTGGGTTCGTCGTACTTCTCCCCATACATCACTTTTGCTGCGACCTTAACCTGCGTCCCAATCGACTCGTCCTCGAGCCCGGCCGCGATTTCAATGCGGACGCGGACCTTGGTCTGCAGGGTGGGAAGTAGTAACATGGCATCGACAGCCATACGCTCATCGCTCAAGATGACTTCTTCAGTCATACATGTTTGATTGAGTAGACGCACTGCTTCCGAGACGGCGAGGGCGTGTTTCCAACCTGAAGAGATGGTTTTGAGGAGGGAGCAAACGGTGGCTTGACACTGCGGGATGCAATGCAATTGGGCTCTCAGGAGCTGCAAGAAGAACCGTTTCGTGGTGGTCAGAAGACGAGGTCTTTTGTTCGACGGTCGTGACTCGTCCCCGACATAGGAGAGTGAAATGGGTGCGTTTTCGCCACCAGATGTGGATTGGAAGGATGAGGGGTGGAAGAATAGCTCGAGGTCATTGAGATATGTCAAGGTCAAGGTATTGGGCTCGGATGAAGCAGCTGTTACGCTCCAGCCATGCTCATGCTCCAACTCATCGACTTTGGCTGTGATTGGGTTAGCTTGCTCTCTCCGATCATGAAGTAACGCCATTGCTCACCTTTGAGCACTGAGACCTCGCTAGAGGACCAGCCACGGAACTCTTCGCGAACACGCTCCGCCTCCTTGATCTCCTCCAGGGTCTCGGTTTTGCGCTCTTTGACAGCGTCGATACTCGCTTTCTTCTCCTCAAGCTCACGTTGAAGATTGGCCAGTAAATGTTTCTTCTCTTCAATCTCAGCCTCTGTCGTGACTAAACCTTCGCGAGCAGTCTCCAACTCTTCGCGATCATGACTGGCAAGCTCGTCCGCCCGTTGTTGCAAGCGATTGGCCTCCACTTCAAGCTCCTCATGCTGCTGGATGAGAGCCGGCAAGACTGCATCAAACGCCTCCTCTCGTTTGGCAAGAACCGCCTCGTCCCGATCGAAGTCACTTGCAAACTGGAGCTGACCTTTATGCAAATCAGATAGAAGCTTCCGTCTCCAAGCATACCATCCACCCTTGCTCTGCAACCGCGCATTCGTCTTCATGTTTTTGATTTGGTTGTCCATGATGGCTCGTTCCTGGGGAGGAGCTAGAAGATACTCCCGGAATAGAGGTGGCTGATTTTCGTATACTTCTTCCTCGAGGATCTGCATATCTTCCCGGCCTCCCGCGGTGTAATTCTTCATCTCTTGACAAGCATGGTGGTACATGTGAAGTTGAGGTTCAGTGCCGACGGCAGCTGCAACACTGCTTTCTAGACTGGGCTCCTCATCATCTGCCGGGTCTTCCATATCGTGTAGAAATTTGCCATCCATTCCTGGGTGACCAGTGTGCCGTCGCTTAGTGGTTGTCAGCTCCATGAATCGAATATTCGTCAATTTTAGAAAGTCTTGAAGCGCAATGTGTTCTACCGAGTCTGTGGACAGGTCTTCCTGGCTCTCATCGACCACTTCTGCCGATTCTTCCTGCTCAACAACGTCCATTCGGACTCGCTTTCGAGGACTTGTAGATCGCCGCGGTGTAGGCATTTTCTTCGGACTGGCGGCTTTCTTAGGCGAAGCATTCTTCTTTGGCGTAGCCGCGGCTTTCTTCACTGGAGATGTTGGAATCTGCTTTCGAGGCGTGGACAGCAATCTTATCGAATCTGAAAGAGAAGTGGGTTTTGCTGCAGCAAATTCTTTTAAAGGGGAGAATGCAGAGATTCCTGTACTCTTGGGCGCGGTTTGTCGGGGGGGAGTGGCCACAACACCTTCGGGAGAGGCTTTTCTTGCTAGCGCTCGTGGCGGGGAGTCAAGTTCGACGGGTTTCGAAGCTGGGGGCTCACCAACGACATCAAGGACCGGATATGCAATCTCATCCGGTAGTGAAGGCAGAAGACTCTGGCGGGTGGACCTTCTGGGCGATTTGGTAGGAGTTTTCTTTGGCGATGGAGTTTTGATTTCGTCCGCAGACTGGACCTGGCGCAGCGGACTTTTAGCATTGGCTTTTCGAGTATTCCTGGGAGATTTGGCTGGAGATTTGGCTTTGACGGGCTTCGCAGGCTCTCCCAGACTTTGAGGGACTTGCACAATAGACGAGACCTTGATCGTTCTGTCGATTGTGGCTGTGAGCTCCATGCTCATGTCTTCTTCAGGAGTAAGTTCGTCGTCAGCTTGAAACTGTAAACCGCCGATGATGCCGCCTTGCACCATGGTAAAATCCATGGTCTCGTCGCCGAAGGAGGTGTCTACGCTATCCCGGCGACCCTCAACATTGAAGTGCATTTGTTGAATTCCTCCGACGGCCATCGTCAGATCCATTGTCTCGTCACCAAGCATGGACTCTTCTGCGGAGGAACGACGTCTTACGCTGGATCTACGAGACTGGCGCTTTGCAGGACTTCCAGTAGCATCTGCTGCTTGGCCTCCATTCGTGCTTGAGCGTCTGCGCTTCAGACTCCTCGTCGGGAGCGCGTTTTCTTTATCTTGTCCCTGTTCTTGGCGTATAATTCCACCTACAGCCTTCGTCATGTCCATGCTCATGTCCAACTCCTGTGTTTCTTCGTCATCTTCCGCGTGATCCTGTCTTTGGCTGCTGATCTCCGCCTTGAAGGCAGGCGAGAACGGATTGACATTTTCCTGCTCCATTTGTGCTAGCTTTTGAACACCAATCGAGTCGCGTGGTTTCCGCTGGATCCACGGTTTGAAGGATGCTTGAATCACATCATTGTCGGCCTCTTCCTTTGCGTGCGTATCTGCGATCATAGACGCTTGCCTCAGCGACTGGTCCAAACGCACGCTGGACGAAGTTGATTCTGCAGAACCTGTAGATGCGATACTCTGCCCAGTCGCGTCTCCAGGATCCATAGTGAGATCCTCCTCTTCCACTACCATTATACCCCCTGGCGATGCCGTGCTATCACTTCCAGGTGACTCTGCAATAGGCGAACTGCTTCCTTCTGCGCTTGATGAGTACGCGTCATCTGGATTATTGAAGTTCATGGGGGGGATCCCAGAGCTTCTCCGGCGCAACTTCTTCTGGTGTAGTTCGCGTTGACTTGCCGGAGAGGATTCTGGCAGAGGTTCTTCGACTTGCTCTGGAGGGGTGGAGGGTGGTTCGACAGCTTCAGGCGTGGCTGGCGCTGACGTTGCGACTTGTGGAGACTGCGCATTTGATGCTTCTGACATGGACGAGGCTCTTCGTGAGGCTTCAGACGACGCGGTAGAGGAAGTTGTCGCATCGCGCATGTATTCGATCACATCCCACGTGTGGAGGGTAGCTTCAGGCGCAAAGGAGACGCGACGTGCCGCTGCACCGGTTAGCAAGAAGGAATTGGTCCAGCCTGAATAACGTACCCAAAGACTTCCTTCTTTCAGCTCGACGCTTTTCTTTCTCTGCATCGTCACCAGACGGAAGGATTGATTTTACAGTTGGGAATGCAGACTGCTAAAAATTAGTACCGTCATGGACATTCGAGTCGTTGTGATGCTTGCCTTTCTCCGGTTTCCAGCATCTTCTTTCAAAGGCACACTTCGTCCTTCGCTAAGTACTCCGGGGCCAATACTGCTACGCATTTTCTTGAGAGCCTTTCTAGGCGAGGATGCGGCGCGTTTCATGTCCATGCCGTCAGTGATGTTCTCCTTGTCGAATTCCACATCCATGGTGAGTCGCGAGGATAGGAATTGGGAGATAGAGGCGAGTCGAAGGATTGTTGACGGAGCCGCAAATCGATAGTAAACAAACATTCGGGCTAATCCCTGCGAAAAGGGATCCCGGCGCTAACACACGTGATTACCTCAGACAGTTGGGACGGAACCTCGACAACCTAATTCAATCGATAGATATCGTAGAAATACAGCGGCTAACAAAGTAAAGCTCATTTTCTTGAAAACATTGTCGTTCTCAAGACCACTGATGTTTCGTCAGCTCATGTCGACAAAGCTGCCAGTCATGAACGTAGACTTAGGCATCAGCGCTTAACTAGTAAACACATTTTGTCAGAACAGCATGATGATTAAGGAAGCAAACGGTCTGTCTCCTGCATGATGGAGAGCCGGGAAGTTGTCGTCGATGTATTCTATTCGATGTGTTCTCATTCGACGTTTGTCGCTTATGACTGTTTGACGTTATTAGCACCTTTTTCGAATCAAAGGTTCACACTCCAGCAGTTTGCTGATTGAGAATCACTATTGCGAGTGCCCATGATTGCATCCAGATAGTCTTCTAAAGCGTTGGGACAGTGACAGTGCTTTGAGGGACGAGATCTGTGCTGTACTCTTTTGGGCTTTGTTCGTCCCTAAAGAAGCGCAGAGGAGCTTTGTGACTTTAAAGAATACACCATTAAGAGTTTAAGGTGGCGACAGCATGTCTGCAAGCCACAAGTGAATTGTCATTCAGATGTTGATAGAGAAAATATTAAACTCCCAAACTTGGGGTAGTAACCAGCGATTTGTTGGCCCGTGCGCATGCCAAGACACACAATCGAAGAATTCGGCGACTTTAACCTCAATAATATTCACGACACGACACTCCCAACCTCACCATCGCCAACCCGTCAATACCGCAAACATGGTACGTCCGCTGCCCGAGCTGCTCCAACGATAGATACCATCCCCAGCACTACGCCCAACCCTAATCTCGTCTGGCCTCCAAAACCCAGCACAACGCGAAGCGCGATTGTATCCTATGGGAATGTCACTAATTCACTTTCTCAGGCCACCGAATTGACCGTCCAGAGCGAGCGTGCTTTCCAAAAGCAGCCCCATATCTTCCTCAACCACAAGGCCACCGGTGGCAAGCAGAAGCGCGTTGGAAAAGGTGGACGTAGATGGTATAAAGAGGTTGGTCTTGGCTTCAGGACTCCTCAGACTGCCATCTCGGGATCATACATCGGTATGTTGGACAACCAGAAGCATTTGGAAGAGTCTGAGCGGCTGCGGTGCATTTTTGTTGAAAGCGCGCGGGTTACGCTGGTCAATTCGTTCCACAGCTGCAGCATCTTCTTCCTGGCCAGAAAATTGGAAGCATGATCACTAACAAGACGCTTGTAGACAAGAAATGCCCCTTCACTGGTCTCGTCTCCATCCGTGGTCGTATCCTGACCGGAACCGTTGTCTCCACCAAGATGCACCGAACCCTCATCATCCGTCGCGAATACCTCCACTTCATCCCCAAATACTCCCGTTACGAGAAGCGACACAAGAACTTGGCAGCACACGTCAGCCCGGCTTTCCGTGTCGAGGATGGTGACCAGGTCACAGTCGGTCAATGCCGACCTCTCAGCAAGACTGTATGTTGCGCTCACAGCCCTGGACCCGCGGGTACTAATACTTTTGGCAGGTCCGCTTCAATGTCCTCCGTGTGCTCCCAAGAACAGGAAAGGCGGTCAAGCAATTCAACAAGTTCTAGATGCGGAGTTATATTATGGGTTCAAATTCACGGTATGCATGGTTGGCTCGCTCGAAGCTACAAAAAGGGCTTTCTAGCGCGTAGCATAGAGTCAAATGTAGCAAAAATGAAAGGGCGGGCAGGCGTCTGCGACTGTTCTTCGTATTACCATGGACTTCAATGATGGGATGGTAGTTTTTTGCGCGAGCAAGGCTGACACGCAGGCTGCGGTTCATTGCTCTCGGCGACACAGGTGCCCAGGAATCTAAGCGACAATGCGAACTTGGATCTCGGCTTTCCTATTGCTTGAGCCATAGACATCCGGCTATAGAAATCAGACTATTTAAAGTCTGGGTGAACATCTCCAATCACGTCCATGGATCTCGCCCATCACAGCATTTAAGACCTTCAAACTTGATGCATCTTTCATCTCAGCGATATCAGCACCCTTTATAGTCCCTATCCTTTTTTAATATCCCTCTGCTCCCTGGTGTTACCTATAGTCACCAAGCATGCAAGTTCAGGTCAATTTTACCATCAACCCCTATGACATCTTCTCCCTCTACCTCTCTTGTCAGTGCGTCAGGAACTTGGTTTTCATTTCCACAACCTCTTCTGTCTCGCCTATTAGAGCAAATATATGCCCACTCATCAGCAGAAAGTATAGCTTTACTGATACAGCGACCAGCGACGGCCTTTGAGTGAAATCCATTCTTTCAAATGTAGCATATTGGGCTGATGACGCTCCCAATTTGATGACAGATTGATGTTGTTGCATTTATGGTGAAAGTGTAGCCATGCATACAGGGGGAATCAGCCGCTCTTACCCGTTTCCATTCTTGCATCAAGTACACACTTAGCGGGAGCATGTATGCTTGTGGCTGCGGACAGCTAAACCAACGATGAGTTTAGGTCAAGCGTCTTTTCTCATGGAGATAGGCTTCGCGTCAACAGGTGGCTCGTATGTTGGTGAGGTCGTCAGGGTCATGAGCACAGAGAAGGTCCTGGTCAAGGTGCACCCAGAGGGCAAATATGTCAGGCATTCTCATATACCGCTACTCGGGGTATTAACGCTGATCCCGTATAGTCGCCGATATTGCCGATTCCGTCGAGGCTGCGTTGAGCGTCTGGATAAAGGACTTCAGCAGGTTCAAGCAAGGGTTAACATGACGATCGATCATCTCATTCAGGAACTCGCATTGTCAATTTCTCCGGTGGCGAAATTGTCAAATACGTTCACAACAATTTGCTGTGGCACTAGACTTCATGATATATAGCTTTGCTGACGTGGGCCTCGAAAGTCACGCGCTTCGCGTGCCATGCCTTCCGATAAGGGAAACTACGCTAGCGACTTTTCTGAGTCGATGATGGAAGCGTTAATAGCTTCTACTACAAAACCAGATCAACTACCACCTTCAGAGTACGGTAGTAAGCTCTCAGTGCACCCTCACCTTACCAGACAGCACCGTTAGCAACGAAAGAGGAGGTTTGATAGCAAGGCGTGAGTTGAAGCATTCAGTGGAAGATGTCGTTGAGCTGATGAGCAAGATGAGTGAAAGCATTAAGCTGAAGATTTCATTGAGGTGATGAGGAAGATGAGTTGAGGTGATGAGGGCCCGGTTATGGAGGATTAGGTTTCCTAATGCCAAGACCTGTCAATCAATCATATTACCGCTCTATCATAGTTAAGCTTGTTATCGGCGAATTAGTAGTTGGGTGGGTGACCATCAGCGAATTCTCACTGCTGTACGTACATGTCCCTTCTTTTTGCTTTGTGTAGATTCTGTTAACAAAGCTGCGTAAGCAATGGAAACTTACATTGAAATATTCGAATACGGAACTGTGACCGCTCGTAATGACATTGGAATCAAAGGCTACAAAGTGGTGAAGTATTGTTTTAAGCTCAAGACATACCAATTCACCTCCCGAGGACAGAGATGGAACGAGGAGAGTTGCAGACAACGTAACGTGGCGAAGATCATCTTAGACATATCAACGACCAGGTAGCCAAAAATTGATCAAAGATGAGAATTTGTTGACAGCTTGATTAGACTTTGTCCAACCAGATAAACCAGTAAACCGATACTCCTTCATTGCTACCCAATTCTCAGAGGCTGAACACTCCGTCAACCGGATGTGCTTACTAGCAGCAGTTGACACTGAGAGCTGGGTCAGCATGCCTGAGCTCTGACGTCCCCAATTTCTCAAATATCTAATTGATGATGTCTGTTCGACAAATCTGTCAAGACTTCGAGGGTTAGCGAAGTTACAGAATGTCGGCAAGTCAAGTCGTGGATTGGAGTAGACCACAATCTTTTGATCTGTCTCTGGGTATCTCTGCTCTCCCCGCCCCAATCAAAGGGTCGAGATCATATATTATCTCACAAGAATGGATCCCTGGACCAGGTCTTGCTGCCCTTCCCACACCTTTTCTCGAGCTAAACCTGCTTGCTCAAAATCAAATACTTCGGCCTCACCACCTTTCCACTTCTCAGCACCCTCTCCACCGGGCTGTCCTCATCCTCAACATAACCTAGGGCTCTATACAAGCTCTCCGCCCTCGCATTACAGGTAAACACTGTCAATATACATTTCTCTAGCCCTACGTTCCTCGCTATCGTCTCGTTGAGGGACATTAAGTGTTTTCCCAACCCCTGACAGCGCAAAGTGGGGAGAAGATGGATCTCGTAGATGTAAAGTTGAGGAATGTAGGTGTCAGGGTCAAGTTCAAGGGTAAAGGACGTGAACCCAAGAATCGTGTCGTCCGATTTCGCAATCTGTGAGGACAAGGTAGAGAGTGGCTCAGATGGCGTATCTAATCTCTCCTTCTCTTCTTTGCGTCTTTGATCTGCCCTTCGAACGAGAATGAACCTCATACCCTCCTCTCCCATTTCCTCTCTCTTCCGCTTGTCGTTCCACCCCTCTTCAGCATTAGCCTCGTAATCTGCCCTCGACGTGTCTCTGATGATTTGAAAACATTTCTCCTTCTCTTCGGGACTCAGATCTTGTGTCTGTTTGAACGTGAATGTGTACGTTGAGCTTCCATCTCGTGTTGAGAACGTTTGCGAGGAACTTGGGATATATTGTTTTGTGAATGCTGGAGAGGAGAGGGCATTGGCGTGCAAAAGATTCTGCGCTGCTGGTGGGTGGTCTAGTCGGCCGGAGAGGGAGGTGGTGGTTCTCGGGGTCGCGGAGAGCTTTGAGTTGGGACAAACTTTTACACGCTTTTGGGGTTGTTGTTCTTCAACGGTCGGAGAGCGACATTTTGAAGAAGAATTTATGGGGGACATCGAATGAAGTACATTGAGGGTATAGACCGTCGTAACTGGTTTCTGGTGCAACTAGATATTATACAAATGTTGCGTCGCGTCACGGAAAAAAGGTTCAAGTCGCGTGAAGCCAGACGGAAGACGTCACTAAATTAAGGTCTGTAGGGCTGGATTCAACTCTTTCGACTCTGTTCCTCGCGGCAACCACCAAACAACTATCTTTCCTTGAATTCTGCTCTGCATCGTACTCGTCTATTACTTCCAGTCAAGTCTAATGAGACTTTCTCATCAAGTATTATCAAGCTTCACGCGGCGGACATATGCAAGCGTAGCTCGGTCAAAGAAAAAGCTAGATAAAGGACCTTTGTTGACTTTGGAACATGTATATCATTAGTATTGGGATACAGACAGGCACTGACTAATGATTGAAATTCAGTTTCTCCAAAAGAAGAAAGCTTTGGACTTATGGCGAGAGATTGTTCGAGCTCTGAACAGTATGAGACGAACGCCTTGAATACATGGGGATCGATGAGGTTCTGACACTTAGGACAGAAATTCCGACATCCTCGACGCGAGCTGAGCTGCACCAATTTGCGAGAGGGGAATTCGAAAGGCAAAAGGATGTCACGGACATCGTGAGTACTCTGTCTTACTTCTGGAATTGGCCCAGCTGAACCTCCCCATAGCAACATGTCCGATATTTAATCTCTGTAAGCACATGTTCTCCAAGTACAATGACCGCTCCAATTCTGACAATTCGTAAGAGCGGAAAGACTCAGTTTGACGCCATGAAGCGATATATCGATGAGCAAGCGGGATGATCGAACAGCATGATTCGCAAATCAAGGCTTGCTTGCAGCTCGTCATAATTGCCTATGCCACAGCCCTGCACAGCAGCTCCTATGGATATACTATCAAGCGCTGATCAACTATGCTACGACACGACCTCATGATTCTAGTGCTTCATTCACTGGCAATGCTACTGTCAAAGAGATGTCTAGAACATGGGTCCCGAGCATTTAAAACGCCGGGCATGCTCTGCCTTTCAGCAAGGACGTTCTCACTATCACAACGATGGACACAAAATGTGCCTACACGCTCAAATGAACTCGACAGAGGCACCACACAGGAAGCTTGTCGAGGGATAGACGGAACAATCAAGACTCATATTTGAACATCCCACTTATTTCGAGAACCTTGGGCATGTAGTAAACACCTCACAAATCACGATGAACCGCTTAGGCTAGAAACATATATGTCCTCGCAACAACATGGCCGCGAAACACAAAACATCACATCTTGCCCATCCAGTCATCCACAGCAACAGCAACACACATAGACGTCAGCTCGAACAACTTCACCACTCCATTCCCTCTTCGAAATACAAACACAAAATATCCGACCCACCTCTTCAACGAAGAAACACGATGTCCCGTCTCTCAACCCTCTACAAATCCGCGTGGGCAGTATCTCACGGCCCCTCAATGCTAAACCAAATAGTCGAAATCCTCAAAGTGATTCAAACAAACCTCAGTGCCATAACCCATCAACGCACAAAGCACTACCCGCAAGGTCACACCTTGGATATTCAGAACATTAAGTTGGTCCACCAGAACCTCAAATCCTGTCTGCAAATCATCAAAGGCAGTTTGAAGACTATTGACCAGTGTCTGCATTCCCTTTCGTGGCGGACTCTGTATGCGCTAAAGGGGACCTATGAGGCGCAAGATTTGTTCAATGAGTTGTATGTCGTTGGACATGGGATCAGTGAAATTTTGCAGCCGCTTCAGGGGGGTAGCTGTGCTATGAGACATGATTATGAGTTTGCTCAGGCTGCTCTGATCATCAGTGGAAGGATTGAAGGCCTGCTGTCCTAAAGTGTGTAAGCAGAGTGACGTCTAGCTTGATACAATCTTAAATATGTGTGCTGATCATCTTAAATGAACACAACTTCTGTACGAGGTCAGATAGAGTCAAAATGACCCAAGAAGGGCATGCCAATTGCTCATATAAATTGTCAAAGGTAGGTAGGGCGAGATAGTATGACCACTGGCTACTGCCCAGGAGATTTTGTTGAATTTTTGTCTATTCATTTCTCATAATTGATTTCCCAAATTCTTGGCCCTTGCCATTCCACATCTTGCTTTTTGAGGTCCGAGTGTATCTATGGCTTCTCGTAGATCCAGTCGTGCTGCGCAGACTTCCAGGTGTTGAGCTCCTCCGGTTTGAACCAAAGAGCGATCTCCTTCTTTGCGCTGTCGACGGCGTCGGAGCCGTGGCAGACGTTGCGGCCGACATCGATGGCGAAGTCACCACGGATGGTACCTGGGGCAGAAGCAGCTGGGTTGGTGGCACCGAGGAGGACACGGCCGGTTTTGACAGCGTCACGACCCTCCCAAACCATGGCGCAGATTGGGCCAGAGGCCATGTCTGGTTGTGTTAGAGAAAAATTGTATGTGGAGAAGTCTAGCGAGTCATACAGGTAACGAGGCCAGCGAAGAATGGCTTAGAGCTTAAGTCTTCATAGTGGGTCTCGAGGTGCTCCTTGGAGGCGGTCATGAGCTTGATGGCAACGAGCTTGAAGCTTGACGCATTTTCAGTCAATGGATGTCTGTCAAAGGGGAATAGAGTCTTACCCGCGCTGCTCGAAGCGGGAGATGATTGGGCCGATCAAGCCACGCTGTTTGTCCTCAGGTCAGTCTGGTGTTCTTATTGAAGCTTTCGAGGACTTGGCGGGGTAGCTGTACCTGGACACCATCGGGCTTGATAGCGATGAAGCTGGGCATGTTAGTGAATATCAATAATAGCAGTCAGAATTGGCCTACGTTTGTTCGGTGGCAGACATCTTGAGTTCTGTATTATGGGTGAATTTATATGCGTTGTGCTGTGAAAAGTCAATGTGTTATGTTATTTTGGAGAAAGAAAATACCCCTCGACAACGTGGCGCTTTCATGCCTGAGTCTAAAGGGCGCCACGTCAGGCAGGCATCACGTGTTCCCTCCAGTGGACTTGAAGAAGCAGTGCAGCTCTCTACATCGTCGCTCAGTCGCGCAAACAACAACCACCTCCCGCAACCGCAGACATGTCTGAACGTAAAGTGCTCAGCAAGTACTACCCACCCGACTTCGATCCCTCGAAGATCGGGAGGACAAAGGGCCCGAAACAAGTCGGCCCAAAGCAGATCACTGTCCGCTTAATGGCGCCTTTCAGCATGAGATGTACGGCTTGCGGCGAATTCATATACAAAGGCAGAAAATGTAAGGCCGTCTACTGCCCTTTCTGGAAAAAGACGGTGCTAATCTATCTCACAGTTAACGCGCGCAAAGAAACCGCTGAAGAAAAGTATATCAACATTCCCATCTACCGCTTCTACATACGATGCACCCGCTGCTCAGGCGAGATTGTTTTCAAGACCGACCCGAAAAACATGGACTATGCATGCGAACGAGGTGCAAAGCGAAACTTCGAGCCGTGGCGGGAAGAGCGGACCGAGGAGACCGACCTAGAAAGGCTGGACAGGATTGAACAGGAAGAATTGGAGAAAGATTCCATGAAAGAGCTAGAGGCAAAGCAACATGACGCAAAAACTGAAATGCGGATCGCGGACGCTCTGGACGAGATCCGGTCGAGAAACGCCAGGAACGAAATTCTTGCAAAAACCGGCGATGTTGTCGTAGTCAAGGATATCGTGGACGATGAGCGGGAACGGCAAGAACGAGAAGACGAAGAGGCAGCTAGGCGCGCATTCCAGACCGCTGAAGGCTCCAAGATTAGAAGGCTTGTGGATGATATCGAGGTGGAGTTTGACGATGCGGTGGACTTGGTGGCACAAGAACCGGCTCCAGTGTTCAAAAAGCCGGCGAAGAAGGTGAAGAAAGATTTTTCTTCGAAACTCGGTATCAAGAAGAAGTCTTGATTGATATGATTTGGACTTTTCACATAAGATATGACCCGACATCACAAAACACAGGACGGCATCATCGCTCTGTAAGCGATTGCTCGGTTTTGGACTTGGGCACTAAGTCATGGGAGCTGGAGGAAGTATTACCCACTAGATTCCTTTCTGGTAAAGTGTAAGATCTCATCGCACCATAGTGATAAGTTTTGAACTAAAGATAAATGCAGGCCTCAGCTTACGCCAATTGGGATATTCTTGCTCTTCACCAAGAGAAGACAGATCATCCGCGATGCAATGAGCTGTGAATCGATGATTGTGCAAAAAGTATCGCGTCAGGATTGCCCGCATTCTCGACCATAATGAACAATTGGTGGACTTATGCTGCAAAAGTAGAGGGAGGCTAGGTTTGAGGTGACACAGGGAGTGGAGATGGGGAGTAGGAATGACATTGATGTTGTTTGAGGAAGGCGGAGGTTGGTCAAAAAATCGAGGAAGTGAGGTTGAGTGGTGGGGCTGTGAAAGTTATGGAGGGAGTTGTTATAGTTGGACTGGCTGGGACGAAGCTGGAAGTCGACAGGTTTAAGTGACATGGCATATCCAACATCGTTTAGAACATCCTGTACGTACTTCTTGGCTCGTCCCCATCCACGCCTCCAAAGGACCACTTGAATTTTAGAATCCAGGACACATCTCTTCCTTCACCCATCCTACTCGAAATACAACATCTCCTCAATCATCATCTTAGTATGCGCCACCACATCCTCGATCCTAAATTTACTTCTCACCATCCCCATTCCCATCATCTCCTCAGCCCCCGATAACAGAATCGTCAACGCGTTCCTGATCACATTCAGCTCGTGAATCAAGATATACCCTAGGTACGTATCAACCACTCTGCTCGTGTAGTTTGAAAGATGCTCAATCAATGTTTCTAAACCCTGCTTGTGTGTCTGCAGTTGTTGCTGCATAATGGCTTGGTCTGGAGGGAGGAGGTTGAAATTGTTGAGGGTTACGAGGTGCAGGATGCTGTGGATGCTTTTTAGGATGTGGGTTAGGGAGAACATGTAGGGGCCAAGGGGCTCAGCAAGTTCCATGGAATTAAGATATGGCATTCTGGTGGCTGGAGTGGAGGAGGTAAGATTGCTTGTGTTGACTGTGTACGGTGTTTGGTAAGGCTGAGTTGTTTTTCTGCTGGCGTAAAGACGGTGCTTCGAGGGAAGGCTGGTGAGTGTCAAAGATGTTTGTTGTGTATTGATTTCCTTCTTCTGGGGTCCTGTCACGAGACTTTATACGTTGAGACTGATTAAATCCTGAGTGAACACTTCACAGCCTCTTCACCACTCGTATAGGATGCTTCGTCAGCTAACATGGTGGTGATATGTATATCACACAATGCTTCCTGGAGACACACTGTTCCATATTATAGAGCGTGAGTCTTTCAATGGTGCCGCCGAGTACGAGAGTTTCCCTTGGTCGATGTCTGCGCAGAAAAAACGAGGGGAGAAGCTTTGGGCTATTATCGTAGCTAATGAGAAGCAAGAATATACACGGAGAATTGGAAACCACAGATAAGTTAAGACTTTCCTATTTTTGCAGGAAAGGGCCACCACATTTCGCAGCTCTTGATCTTGATCTTGACGGCAACAGCCACGATGAAACTGAATGGCCATCAGATGTCGATCACGTTCTCTGATCTCAGTCTCGTTTGCAATCTGTGGGAAGTATAAATTATCCTACCTACGCACTTTGTATGCACACCACTTTGTATGCACACATTCAAGGAAAGAATTTCTACTTGCGATGCATTATTACCCGATTCCCATGACGCTTTTACTTATTCACACTTTCAAAACCAAGTCCTACCCTGATGTCTTCCGCAACAGACGGTGGTCTTTTTCCTCCTCCTCCTCCACCACCATTATGATTCCCATTCCCATTCCCATTCCCACCTCCGCCACCGTTCTTGTGGTTATCACCTCCTCCATTCTTGTGGTTATCACCACCGCCATTCTTGTGGAAATCACCATTACCTGGCTTGTCCTTCTCACCTGGTCTCCCACCGTTGTTACCGGACCCGCCGCCCGGCCTATTGCCGTTGTTGCCGAAAGGATTGCCGTTAGGATTGCCATTAGGATTGTTAGGAGGAAGGATGGTGTTGAAGGTATCCGGCTTTCCATTTGGTAAGAGAGGGGGACCATTAGGCGGTCTGTTTGGTTGTCCAGGTGGCGGTGCGTTAGGGGGTCCGTTGGGAAAACCGTTAGGCGGTCTATTCGGGTTTCCTTTCTCGCCATTCGAGCCTTTGTTCGGTCGTCCGCCATTATTAGGTGGTATGTCCTTGCCATTGCCGTTGGGAGCTCCATTACCCGGCGCTTTGGGTGGCCTTGGCTTGGAGTCAGGCTTCGGTCTTGGGATACCGGCCCCAGGTTGAATGTTGCCACGGAAATCTTGGGGCTCCTTGGGAACAGTTCCCCATCCGCTGGAAACATAGCTGGGATCGATGCCGTTTTGTTGGAGCCCGATGTCCGTCAAGATCTCTCCCAAACCAACCAAAGCACCAAATTCACTGCCAAATCCTTGGAAGCCACCATTGGCCCACTGGTCGACGTTGTACTGATCCGCAGCACGGAAGTTACCAGTGATAGCGGTTGGCAGTATATGGGTACAGTCCGTCAACTCGTTGATGTTGTTGACACCCAACAGTGACAGGCGTACATATTCTCTTGCATAGTCGTCGTTCCAATGTTGTTGACCACCTACCATTTAGTTAGGAAGAACTCATCAAAGAAGATAGCACGTTACATACTCGGACCGGCAAATGCGTCCCATTCGGATCTGGTGCGTGGGTGTCTTGAGAGATTGATATCTGATGGAAACTTTACGATACGTTTTGGTCTATTGTCAGACGTCTGGCTGTAGAAGAGCACATCCCAAACTCCAGGCGTTGAATCCTGTTCTCCGTTAGCTCAAATGAGATGGAATTACATGCTTATTCTCACCTGTGGATCTAAGGCACGGGAACGGTCAAAGAAACGTTGCTGACTGGTTGAATGAGCCCCAACAAGAGCAACTAGACCGTTAGGACTGATTGTCTTTGCTTGAAAAAGGGATATCAATTTATCAGCGGAATCACGGGCATCGGGCAAGAGATTGGGCTCTGGCATCGTTGCACTATCGCGTCTGCCAACAAAGGTCCTGACACGGGGTCCAAGAGGGCAGGTCACTATTGACGGTAAGTTCGAACTCGTATGACAGAGAGCATCTCCCTACCTGTAGCCACGTTGGCGCCCATCTGGATAATATCTGCCATGCCGAGCCCGAACGCTCTATATCTTCCATGCCTTGAAATGTCAGCAATAGATTCTCCAATTCCCCTCATCATATTTACCATTCTCTGGTTTTCCATCCAATCTCCTCTAATCCTCTATTCTCACCTCGAGTTTCGAGTTCGTTTGTCAACAGAATGCTTCCATCAGCACCACCATGATTTGCGCCTTTTCGCCATGCTCCCTAGTCAAAATCAGATGCGTGCAATTGCCAATTTTTTAATGCACATACTGCGTCGTGAAATCCGAGGCGGATTGCTCCTCTCGCGAGGGCACTGCATCTTCCGCTGGGAGTGGTAAATGTTTCCCACATTTCAGCCACAAGAGGCATCCATGCGCAGCATTGGCTTTCTCGGCAAGCTGTCTGTCGTCCAGTATCCTGTGCAAGATCCCTTCTATTCGTTCTTCCTGTGAGTATGTCTGCGATGAGCTAGAACGATCAGACATCAGTCATCTGTACAAAGCGTTGACGACTACATGGCTCACCTGTCCGACAGGAGACCTCGGTCCTTGCGTGAGCAGGTCACCCAGTAATTCATCCGATTCTCCTGGCCCAGCCGTCGCAGTGCTATTAACCATCTCAGCCAGCTCTGCTCGTTTTGCTTTCCACGCAGCGGCCTTGGTTCCTCTCGCCGCGTTCGCAAACCCGCATGCTAAAACATTTGAAAACAAACATGACGCTAAAAGAAGTGCGGTTGACTTCATAGTGAGAGACAGAGGAGGATCGCAAACGAGTGACGACAGTCTCCAAGAATCCAGGAAACAGGTGATTTGTGAGCAGGCCGAAATTCTCTTCGAAGGTGTTATATATTCACAGTGCCAAACGAGTACTCAAGCCTCACGGTTCAGGCCCCGACTTTGACGACTTGAACTAGGCCCAGATTGCCATATCTCAATCAAACAGTATCCTGATTTAGCAATAACGGCAATCTTATACCGGGGCCTGGTAATACGTTGCTCTGGATTGGAGGACCCGAATGTGAACTCATCAGGCCTGATCTGATGATTAGATTATTGAGGCTGGTCATGCACATGTTTCTATTTCGGATGGGTCTGTTGTCGAACGCACGAGACTCTTCGCTGGTGTCGAACATGTTTTAAAAAACGTCGCGAACCGGACTGGGAAACATCCCAATGCTTTTTACACACATACGATGCATAGCTGGTGGCCACGAGACTTAAGATCGAGGGATGAAGGAAACCAGTAAATCCTCGACCAGAGTTTACTGTGTAAGACAAATGTTGAGCCTGGCAGTTAATTCGGCAATCTTTTCTTGGCATCAGGGCTACTTTCAGATTAAACGAGTGTCGATTTTCTAGGATATGGGTTGCAAACTTACCTGGGGCTTGTCGAGGGTCTGCAGTTCCAGGTAGTCGGTCTCGCGTATATTGGGCCCTGCAGAGTCTCAGAAATCAATGGAGGTGGGAATGGAACTACTGCGGCAACCTGAGCCTGCCATATTGTGTGTTTTTAGAAAGCGCCACTAAAGCTGTCAAGAATGGTGCTACTGTCGACGCTAGTGAAGACGTGATGTGATCGCAAATGAATCGTAAATCTGCAAAGTCTTGCGAGACATTCACAAGGAACTAAGCTTACTGGAAACATCCGACCAGTCTGTTACACGGACCAGCAATAAACAGGTAAATGGGCTGTGCATCGCATCTGAGATTGTTGATTCGCGTCCGCCGGTATACTGTGTAGAATAGTTTCACACGATTTTCGTCTTTCCACAGTTGTTTTCCGGTGCGCTTAAGGATCGCTGGAAATGTGCGCCCTTGCATAAGACGACCGAATCAGCATTCTTTGCAGAAAGACGTGCAAGGCCAATATGTTCTTTCTTTGTCTTCGATGCGTCTATGAAAAGTATAACTTCCTTACAGCTCGAGCTCGAGAAGTGGCCTGTTACTGGCCAAGTGTCAAGCCAACAGAAACAGAGAAGAACGACACCCGAACATCTTGAACGCCATGGTAGATATTTGTTCTTGATGTGTGGATGCCATGTCATCGACTTCCACAGCTTCGCACACTTTTCAACTTAGTCATTTCCAGCGACCTCCCCAGCAGACACTTTCTGCCAGAAGCTTCGCAAAAAGTCTCGTCCGTACCAATGCACGAACCATTGGCATTCGCGGGAAGTAAAGGCGGCTCTTGCTCTTGGTGCGAGCGAGGAAGAGCGATGAGCTTGTTTTCAACCAATCTCGTGCCACGTCAGGAACTGTGGAAACAGTACGCAGAAGAGATAAATCTTGAGATGAGGGTTCGATTGCGGTAATCGTATCAAACTTACACCAGAGAGGAGCAGAATCTCTGAATGGTGCAAGGCGAACGCGTCTTCGATTCCTTTCGTTGTATCGCATAGTGTTCTGCTAGTTCTTGATGTTGTACCTATCCACGTCGGAGAGCGGCGTAGGTCCAAAACCCCAAGTATGGCTGGCGTTCATGCTTGTGCAGACGCCACAATTCGGGTATCCGAGAAGGCAATGATCGACTTCGCGAATCTTACAACGATGGTGGCTGTTCAAGAGCATCTACTCTTTGTTTCTCGCATCAACTGCCCCGCAAGGTTTGTGCAGAGCTTCCGAGCACTTTCTGTACAGCTCGCAGGAACGGTTGATCAGGTTCCCACGCTCTGCAAAAGACGCGGGATGAATGGACCTCATCTCTTGGGTCAGTTGCGCGTGAGCGCTGGTGGCGAAGCAGTACACTCAGGAGAGATTCGTTTTCGTCTCGAAATATGCGCCTTCCTCTTCCATAGAGGCCATTTGCTGGAGTGAGGAAAAGAACGTTGGCAGGGAAATGCTGGTGAGCTCTAAAACGAATGGCTTTCACCTGTTCATCGCTGTCATGCTCGGATTGATCCCATACCAGTTTCACCTATTTAGAGACAACTTCTTGCACGACCCAGGCTTGCTGAAAAAGACCGCCGCCTAAGCATGCTGGTGATGGTGATATTCATTCCAACGGAGACAGGAAGCAGAACTCGCGTCTGGCTTCGCTTTGAGGACTACACGAAGACAATCGGGCAGTCTTTCAAATTGAACTCTTCCAAAGAATTCATAGGCCAATGTTCAAAGACAGGATTGCCGCTTCGAATTCCCTGCTCATGTCTTCTGTCTCGGATCCCAGGCCAGACTCTAGTTCCCTCGGCCGAAGAGTACATAGTCCTTTACATTGGTATTGTCGGTCTTACTCTTCCTCATCCTGTTGATTGATGCAAGTTGCGTCAGCCCAGAGCGCTCGAGACGAGTCTGGTCGTCGGAGGGCATGAACTGCTTCGGAGAGATCAATGAGCACACTCTGGGCGTAATTGTTATAGAGAACAGAGGATGGGCCGTCGTGGTCTCCCCAAGTATATGATGGCGACGACGCACATGTGGGTCCGTGTTGATGGGCGAACGCAAACTCATCCAATTTGCATCGAACAAGATCGTCTTCGGATCCCGGGAGAAGCCCCAAGGGCCGTGTTGTTCCCGAAGCATTCCCTTGAAGCCCTTTATAAAGGAATAACCTACCCCTGCTACGACAGCAGACCCAAGCCGACTCGTGACATTGCGAACCTGGTTCAGGTGTGATAGCTCACATCCTTGAGCTACATAACTTTCGAAAAACGAAGTCGTATCTCCGACACACATTGAGGCGGTCGAGGCGCGTCTTCGATGAGAGATGGAGGAGCGAACGTGGCCTTTGCTGAAGATCGATGGGTCCAAGGTGCGTGATGCCTCTCGCACGTAAAGATAGAGATTTGGAAACAACGGACACGTTATCAGATCGTATTTGCTGGTATTCGCAGCATCGGTGTCGAGACTGGAGGAGTGAGAGGGTTCTCGGGAGGGAAGCAAGGGGTAGACTGGATAGTCGGAAAAGCCTGAGGCTAGCAACCATCTGCTTGATTCTGATTGGTCGCACTAGGACTGAACACTCAGGAAATCAAGCCCGAATCCAGTGTCTTTCTTGTCGTTATAGGAGGGGAATATTTGATTTGTATTTCTCTGTTCGGACCATCTTATTTGGATGCGAGATAACAATAATTCATTGCTACCTAAGTCAAAAGCTGGTGATCAGTTTCCTTGTGGACTCATCTAGAGCGAATAGTCAACAAATGCTGGCAGACTATCATGCCTATTGCTATTCAACCACAATGTTTAAACCGAGCCGAAAGTCAAGGTGAAGTTCAGAGACAACAAAACAAACTAGAGGTACATGTATACTACAGAACCACAGGTCGCCAATCAATGCGAAAAGTGGAGAGGGCAGGGAGAAGAGTCCCCCCGGATTTGTCGAGCGCCGCCTTATGCTACCTTATACATGCCGTTTCGCCAAAGTCCGCATGTGACAACACATCCAGAATGCAGATCCCAAGTACAATGATACTGCAAGTCTCATTATCTACCCTGCCTCCTTGTCTCTGCCTCGTACTTCTTTTCAGCCCTTCTCCTTTTCTCATACTCTGCCGCCCTCTGCTGTTTGGCTGCAGCGGGCGATGGTAAGAGTTTTTTCTTAGTAGTATTCCATGCGTCCTGCGTCGAACTGACAACTGAGTCAAGTATGCCTTCAGAGGGCACAGTTGGCTTTGCGGGATCCTTCGTTCCCATGTCTTTAGGAGGACGGTAAACTGCCATTTCCCGCTGAGCTCGCGCGCCTGGCGCTTCGTATTTCAAAGGGACTCGCGAAACGGATCGAAGTGTTCTGCCAGGTTTTCCTAGAGCAGGTCCCGTAGTCAAGGAGTGATGAGGGTTCTGTGTTGTGTTTTCTTGTGCCTTAACGTTTGTTCGCAGTGGCTCCATTCCAAAGAATTTGCGAAACCAGGCCCTTCTGAAAAAGTAACCTTGGCCAGCGCCCCAGATCGTCGCTGCCAAGAAAGAAACCTGCAGTGCAGCTGGCTGGAAAGACACGACGGCAACTATGACTGCAGGCATTACATACACCATCACCTTTTTCGTGCCTGCAGACAGGGATGAGGAGCCCATCTCACCTCCCGCCTTTTGAAAATTAGTGATACTCTAGATTAAGCGCAGATGAACTCACCCTCCCAATGAGGTGCACTATCAAACCCATGGCGACAGGAAGAATGAACAATGGGTCTCGGACTGTAAGGTCCAAAAACCACAATGTGCCACCAGTCTCCAATCCAGGCACAGGCAACGCGGTCATGGCTCTCATGAGCGTGAATGCACCAAATCCGAACAATCCTTGCAAAATCATCGGCGCTAGTGGCCATCCCATCTTGTAGCCAACAGCCTTCATCATGTCTGCCACTTCTTTCTGAGCTTTTTGTACGGCCACTGGATCATTGCTCTCTTTGGCCTTTGCCAGCTTTTCTTGTGCCTCTTGAGTGTATGGTTTAATGAGCTCCAACTTCGCTATATGATGCGAGCCAACCGCCATGGGGACAAACATGACTACACGTACTGCAATCGCAGTGAGCGCAATCGTGGCCCACCACTCTGTCCCTGCGTAGACATGGATGCTTTCCATGATGCATTCCAGCGTGTTCTTGATGTATGGGAAACCGTAGTTCAGGCCCATCTCCTTCAAAAATCCATAATGATCTTCAGTTATGATCGGACTCTGAAGTGTGGCCACGAGCGATTCATCGGGAAGAGGTAATGGTGAAGGATCCATCATGGTGTCAACCATGTTCGTGGATTCGGGGCTCTGCGAAGGACTGGAAGCAGAAGCTGTAACATTCTGCGTATCTGCGACGAAATCTGTTTTATTCGTTGGAACAGAGTGGGTATCAGGCGTGCCTTCTCGATTAGCAGGCGGTGGTGCGAATCCCAGGCCCTCTTTCTTCGAAGGCCATGGCCATAATGAAATATTTGCTCTCCCAATGGTCTCTAGAGTCGAATGAGGGGGCCTTATGGGTCTCGAGGGCGTTTTAGAGAAAAGGAGGTTTCTTGAAAACGGGCGTTGTGAAAGCTGCTCGCCGTCAGTAAGAGCTTTAAGCGTACAGAGTGGGGATAGTTGCCTGTCGAATGCCTTGCAACCGCGGTGGTGTTCGGCGAACAGATCTCAGACCATGCCCGGCCAGACTGATGCCTCTGCTGGGAAGCATTGGTAAGTTCTGGTGTCGAGAGAGAGAGAGAGAAAAGGACGGTCGCGCACCCGAACGTCGTTCGTTATTGAGTTCAATGGAAGATTTCTGAGGAGCTGCGCTAGTGACTAATCGATATTTACACCGGATACATGATAAACAATACATTAGATGTAAACACTTTTGCGGAGGAATTCAAAGTCAAGCAGAAGTACCATTCGTCAATAATCGTAGTAAGATTGAGATTGAGATTGGGATTAGGTTCCGATGGCCATTTGGCCAGGTTGCTTCAACGGGAGCCCTCTCGCAAACCGTTCCTTGATTTCACGAAGACAAAAAACCGCAGGCTGAAAATTCGAACTCATTTACTTCGAAGCACTCTGGCCCTTGACCCACTCTTCATGCAACTTCTTCTGCTTTTCCCACTCCTTCGTCAACTTCTTCAATTGATTCTTGGTCACCTCTTTTCCATCTTTCATCTCAATCGGCAAACCCTCCTCATTCCACTCACTATATTCATCCGTCCTGAACAAGTCCTGTGGATGAATCTTCGCCTTCTCCTCTGCCGCTTTCTTCTTCTCCGCCTCCTCTCTCTCACGTTTCGCTTTCGCAACTATCTTCGCTTGAGCTAGATTCTCCTTTTCGGCTCGCTGGGAACGGAGGTTATTATCCACGGGACGAACGAGAGCAGGTAGACCGTCTCGATCTTCAAGGTAGATGTCCAAATCCCATAGGTCGAGATCTCGAAGTTTGTCTGCGAGAGCAAGTAGGTCTTTCGGTGTTGCCTCTTTCTCTGCTAAGGTCTTAACCTCCTCCTGGAAGTCCGAGTAAACTTCAGCGTATTTGATCTTGTCCTGGTCCTGAATAGTTGCTGGGTTGAATTCCATGGCCTTGTCCAAAATGGCAGAGTAAGATATTTCTTTCGACCGAGCTTGAGAACGGACCTCATCACGTAAAGCTGACAGTGGGAACACGAATTCTTGTGCTGCTTTAGGGATCTCAACGCCGGTCCAGCCAATTCGAGTAACATCTTCAGGATCTTCATTGCTGTCAAGGCCAAAGATGGTCAAGATCCGTGTTACCCATCTCGCAAGCACGAGAACAGGCTCGTTGCTCAATGTTGAGCTTGGGACTGAATTGAAGTCTGTGATCAATTCCGATATAATCTGAAGAGCCTTGGACGTGTCGAAGGAATCGCAGAGGGCTGCGTCAAGGTCTTTTTCGGCCTTTTGGAATTTTCCAAGAAGCATTGCATCGCTTTCCTTCTCAGATAAGTTCTTTTCAGATGCCAAGCGTGAATTTCTTTCGAATTCCTTCGCTTTGAGGAACCAATTGGTGATTTTATCTTCCAAGCCAGCCCCATGCTTGACCAGTCGATCCGTGATTTCGCAACCATCTTTCCAGCTACCGAGTAAGAATACCATGCGCAGTGATCTAGGCGTCCATTCTTTGCGTGACAGAGCTTCCCGAACAGTTGTGAAATTCTTCAGTGATTTGCTCATCTTGCTACCAGAGATGCTCAGGTGCCCAAAGTGGATGAAGTAATTGACCCACTGATTTCCATTAGCGAAGAACGCCTCTGCCTGAGCCATTTCGTTATCATGATGTGGAAAGCATAGATCAACGCCACCCGAGTGGATGTCCATTGTCTTCCCTAGAACGGCAGATGCCATGACCGAGCTGTGCTTAGGATTAGCCTGTAGTCCTCAAATCCATTGGGAAAGTAAATGCTTGCCATTCGATATGCCAGCCAGGCCTTCCTGGACCCCAAGGACTTGGCCACGCTGGCTCGCCAGGCTTTGATGATTTCCATAAAGCAAAGTCGCCACTTGACTTTTTCCCTGAGCCTTTGGAAAGCGCCCCTTCACCATCAGCCATGAGCTCTATATCACCTACAGACTCAGGCTTCAGTCTTGCGTAGGGATAGCCAGCCCTCTTAAAGGCGTCTATGTCAAAATAAACGGAGCCATCAGAGACGTAGGCAAATCCATTCTTGACAATCTGGTCGACATAGGCCACAATCTCGCTGCCAAATTCCGTGACTCTGACAATCTTGTCCGGACGGAGATTATTGAGGCTATCCATATCTTCGAAGAATCGCTTTTCATATTTCCGAGTCAAAACAGTGAAGACAGTGTGATCCGAAGCATCGATTTCCGCGCCATAAAGTTTATCAAAATACGGTAACAGGACGTCCTCGGCCTTGGAGAAGAATTCTTCCAGAGATATGGAATGATCTGTAAGAGCGCTGGCAGCCGAGGTAGCTGTGCGGAGGTGCATTTTGATCTTGGCCTCCTTGTCTGATGGTTTTTCGTCTCCCTCGAGTGCCTGCCCTTCGAGTACCCGTTTGTAGGCTACTTGAGAGGACGCTGTGAAGTCCGCGGGAGTGATGCCTTCAACCAAAGGAAGGTTTTTGGTCACATACGCACCAAAAGCCTTTTTCGTGTCAGACCGCACACGATCGCTCATTGACGAGTTGTCTTTTCTGTATTTGGAGAGTAAATGTTGCTGGCGGCCGCGAAGAATGATTTTGTCGTCTACGTCTGTAATGTTCATTACGAAATTGATTTGGAATCCGAAATAATATGTCAGGATCCGCCGAATGACATCGGTGCTCATGTAATTTCTGGCTCCGTTAGAATGTATACAAAGACGACTCGATCGTCATTGGTCTCGTGCGCGCAGTCTTCAGTCACAACACGAAAAGGGCAGATTCTCGATGATTCTCTCATAGCAATTGCCTAGAATTTAGCATCTCTGACCTCGAGTTGTGAAGTTCTAGTCGATAGAGATAGACGTACCTGGCATGTCCTAGATGGCTATCATCGTATACAGTAGGGCCACACGCGTACCAGGTCACGGCTTTGCCAGCAGCGTCTTGGGGCACAAAGTCGTTTTTTTGCCTCGTCAGGCTATTGTAAATTTGTAGTGGTGGTAGACGAACTCCAGGCGCGCCCCTAGGAGCAATCCATGGAGGTTGTGATCGTGCCGTCGAGGCCATTCTTGTGAGCAGTACGGAGGGCAATCTGAAGGATTTGAATAGGTGCATCAAATTTCCAAGGTTTTGAATTTCTCTGGCCGCGAGTGAGGACATGTCAACTGGATAGCAGCTGTGACTCTTTGTTCTCAAAATTGAGGCGGATCGGCCCGAGACTGATTAGGCTCTTTGGGGTAATCACCTTGAAAAGGCCATTGCTGCACAGCGGGTTTACTAACTCTGTGTCCCTCGACCGGGACAAATCTTCTACAATATAATACACGCAACTTGAGATCGATGTCCTTGAATTTCTATCGAGATTGCTTGCCACTATCATCAGAAATTTATCAATATTGATCCTAAATCAGCAAAGTTAAGATTTAGAGGAGACACGGAATTACCTGGTGACTGAGGGACACAGAATTAGTGAATCGGCAGTGTCTGGGCAATCAGAATCTGGCTCAAGGCTTCGATGTACTATTGAGCGCAAGCACATACTCAAAGTCCGCTTCTTGGGGATACTAGCATCGACGCTCCCTGGCCAGAGTCATCCATGAGATACTCGACATGGAAGGCCTCAGGTCTCTCAGTGGTGGTAGGTCATATTAAAAGGCGTCTGCGAGCCCATTCTTGCAGCCAGCTTCCTAATTGCTAGTCGTTCTAAAGAAATGAAGAGATCTGATCGTCTCGAAGTGATGTTCAACGTTCTGACCCAATCCATTTCGCTGACAGTGCTATGAATGAGAGGATCGCGGGAAGCCCAATTTATCGATGAACACCACAAATTTTCTTCACCAAATCACAACGTCCGCTACGACCTCCACCTTTACGTCCAAAATGACAGTAAAAAGACCATCGCCCTTCTTTGCGCCAGGCTCTGCAACAACGGCCCAATCACTAGCCATAATCTCGCTCAAGCGTGATCAGCAAATTCCGGTGGTCCTTCAAACTACCACAACCTCCAATTCCGAGGACACCATTACAAACACGAGATTCGGATCTTATCCCCATTCCACGCTCTTGAACCAGCCATGGGGTTCTCAGGTCGTTGCTTCGAATGTTAATGCTCAGAGTGCGAAAAAGGGCAAAAAGAGGAAGCGGGAGGACAATGACGGGCAGGACGAGGACAAAGAGTGCAACGACAATGCAGATGGAGCTCTACCGGCCTTTGAAGCGGCAGCAAGTGGATTTGCGCATGTTCTGCCACCAACTCCAGAGTTGTGGACTGTCAGCTTGCCGCATCGGACCCAGGTCGTTTATACACCCGATTACAGTTTCATACTCCAGAAACTGCGGGTCAGACCTGGGGACCGCATTATCGAAGCTGGGGCTGGCAGTGGAAGCTTCACGCACGCTGCTGCAAGAGCCGTTTTTAATGGACACACAATAGACACCACGTCGCAAGAGACTGGCAGATCAACCAAGAGGAGGAAAAGACTAGGTCGAGTGTACAGCTTCGAATACCACGAGCCTCGTTTCCAAGAACTGTGCAAAGAGGTGGTCGAACATGGTTTGGATGATATAGTCACAACTACGCATCGCGACGTCTATGCCGATGGCTTCACTTTGCCAGACGCTTCCTCACCCGTTCGAGCCAACGCCGTATTTCTCGACCTCCCAGCTCCATGGCTAGCCCTGCCACACCTCTCGCGAACGTCTCCAAATGCACCACTCAATCCGAAGACTACGACCCATCTGTGTACATTTTCACCGTGCATAGAGCAGGTCCAGCGTACCATTGAGAAGATGCGCGAGCTTGGATGGGTGGAAATACACATGTTCGAGGTCTCACACAAGCGCATTGACGTGAGACGTGAACTCATAAGTTTGGACTACGAAGGTCTGCGAGGCGTCAATGCAAGCGCGGCAAGCGTCGGCGAGGCCGTTGCCCGATTAAGGGAACTTGAAGGCAAGGGCAAGGTGTGGCATGCCAAAGACGAGAAGAACGCCGCTTCCAAAGGCGGCAAAACTGTGAAGAAAGGTTCAACCACGGAGACGGAGCCGCAAATCGAGTCCCGCAAAGATCGGCTTGCTCGGATCAAAGAGCAGGATAAAGATCGCAAAGCTTGGAAAGAGGGCAGGTTGGTGCATAGATCTGAGTCGGAGCTTAAGACTCATACTAGTTACTTGACATTTGCCGCATTACCTAGGGCGTGGTCTGCGGAAGATGAGGAGAAAGTTCGCATCCAATTCAAAGACGTTGTGAATGGGAAGAGATAGGCCATTGATGTTAGCACATGTTATCGGGATTGTCAGGAAGTAAATAATGGGACAATTCAGCTTCGAGGAGACTCGACAACAAACGTGAAAGTTTTGGAGGTTTTCTGTGCCATTTCGTGAGATTTCTTCCGTCCTCCTCGATGCTGGTCAATTCTGCGTTGTTAACAGCAGATCCGACTGAGAATGTAATGGCAGATAATACTATTAGGTCGTAAGATTGATTGCTTGGTCGGAAGTAGAAATAGAAAAATGGGCCTTTAGAGGGTCCGATCTATCAAGGGTGTCGCTTTCGCATTTTGTGTAGCAATGTGTCTCTTTTGATGTTTGGAATCAAAACCACGAGTTCTACAGCACAGGTTTCAATTATTCACGTTGGCGAAAGCTGTTCGCCACCGATGACTTTCATTTTGAAGAAGAATGGCGTCTTTGAAATTGTGGTGTGAACTTATCCTTGACGGAAAAGGCTCCCAGTCCCGTCGTGTAGCTATTCCCGAATCTAGTATCCCGACCACGAGACGCCCACGTTGAGAATGATTCGTGATGGAGAAAGAAATGGAGCGGCACGAATCAGTCAAACTCAACATGTTTCGAAAGTGGATAGAAGTCATTTCGGAGTAGTAGACCCCTTCAACAAAGATTACCACAGTACACCCAAGTGGGATCCCAGTACATCTCTTCCCGTCGTAAGCGCTGCTTAACATAGTACATAGTCTACACGTACCTTCGTTATTAATCTCGGCTACAGCACTGCAGCTTCATCATCCCGACAAAGAAGATTATCGATGATGCCACGGTCAACGCTTTGTCCGATGACGATACAGATCCGAGTCCTTTTCTTCCATCGTCACAATCGACTTCTCCAATAACCGGCGTTTCGTGCCTTTCGTTCTAACTCTCCATGCTCCGGTCCCGCATGTCCCGTGCTGCATCTTTCCGTAGGTATCGAATCGCATCCACTTTTCAGATCAAGTCACCCATCTCATGTTCGATCTTGGCAGCACGCCACTGGCTGTGACCCCAGCAGAGTGCCAGCGCGGCTCCAGGGAAACCGACCGTGGATGTGTGCAGCCGAAAACCAACGGTAGGAGTCTCTGCTAGTACTGTCCCAAGCAGGTTAGCCATGTGGGTTGCCGACTGCCGTCTGTGGCTCGACTCCACTTATGTGCTAAACCCCGATGTTTTGTCCGGGTGATTTTGCTGGAAAGGATTAATTATTCAGCTGTGCCGCTTTCTATGACTCCTCCTTCATCTTTTCGCTTCAGTTCTTCTTGATTCACTTCTTCTTCTTCTTCCTTTGTTCTTTGCGTTGGAGTGTTGAAGTGGAGTGGAATCGCATGCGCCACTGCTAGGACTTCTCAGTAGTAGGGTAAACAGCGGATTGCCAATAATCTGAACGACTTTGCCGACTTCTGGGGGATCAGATCGGGGATAACATTTTGCTGCATGGACAGCTTTTCGATCACTTTTTGTCTGGTATTGTTTCAAGTGAAGGAATCGCCTTGATACAGGACTGCACAATCGTATAGTTCTCGAGTAGGCAGCGGAAACAATTCCATCCCGCGCATAAACGAGACGCCATCCATGGACGCCAACAGTCCTGCACCGGCGCAAGCGCACGAAATCGAAAAAGCAACATCACCAAACCCTCACTCCCACATCGATACGATAGCCGACCTCAAAGACGAAAAAGAGTCGCAGTCCAGTCATGACGAGCGTGGGAGAACATGGGCCGCTATACAATCGCCCACGAGCGTCAATGTATCGAGCGCAGAGGCCCAATTCGCAGAGCTAAGCAAGGAGCTGTCCAGGAATTCTCAAAAGGATCGTCTGTCCAGGCAACAGAGCCATCAAAGTCGCCGGACCATTTCGAAGAATGCCGACCCAGAAAAGACCATTGGACTGAGCGATAGCGCAAGCTCTGATTCCGCAGAGCCTTTCGACCTAGAAGCCACACTACGCGGAAACAAAAGTGAGGACGAAGCTGCAGGTATCAAGACAAAGAAGATTGGAGTTGTGTGGGAGGACCTGTCTGTTAGCGGCATTGGAGGCGTCAAGAACTATGTTAAGACATTTCCTTGGGCGTTCGTCAGCTTCTTCAATGTCTACGAGACGGCCAAAAGCATACTTGGAGTTGGGAAAAAAGGTAAAGAGTTCCAAATTCTTCGTGATTTTGGAGGGGTTGTGAAGCCAGGGGAGATGGTGCTCGTATTGGGAAGGCCTGGATCGGGTTGCACGACTTTCCTCAAAGTGATAGCGAATCAACGTTTTGGATACACCAAAATCGACGGGGAAGTGATGTATGGAGCTTTCGACAGCACCACCTTCTCAAAGCGGTTCAGAGGTGAAGCCGTCTACAACGATGAAGACGACCTGCACCATCCCACGTTGACAGTCGGACAGACCCTTGACTTCGCTCTGGAGACCAAAGTACCTGGCAAGAGGCCTGCTGGATTGTCAAGACCAGAGTTTAAAAACAGGGTCATTGATCTTCTTTTGAACATGTTCAACATCGCCCATACCAGGGATACCATCGTCGGGAATCCTTTCGTCAGAGGTATCTCTGGTGGAGAGCGGAAGCGTGTATCTATTGCCGAAATGATGGTGACGGGTGCGACCGTGTGTTCTTGGGATAATTCGACCCGTGGTTTGGACGCCGCAACTGCTGTGGACTGGTCTCGTTCGATTCGTGTCCTGACAAACGTCTACAAACTCACGACTTTCGTGTCGCTGTATCAAGCGAGTGAGAATATTTATGAGCAATTCGATAAAGTCCTGGTCATTGATGAAGGACGCCAGGTCTTCTTCGGTCCAGCCAGTGAAGCGAGGGCATATTTTGAAGGTCTTGGTTTCCTTGAGAAACCCAGACAGACGACTCCTGATTACCTGACCGGCTGCACTGACCCCTTCGAACGAGAATACAAGGATGGCAGAAGCTCCGAAAATGCGCCACACTCACCAGACACTCTGGCTGAAGCATTCAAGAGCTCAAAGTACTATGCTCAGATGAAGCAGACCATGGACATCTACAAGGAGCAAATTGGCAAGGAGAAGGAAGTTTACGACGACTTCCAGCTTGCAGTCAAGGAAAGCAAACGTCACACTTCTTACCGAAACGTGTACACAATCCCGTTTTATCTTCAAGTCTGGGCACTGATGAAGCGTCAATTCCTGCTCAAGTGGCAGGACAAGTTTTCTCTCACCGTCAGCTGGTTCACCAGTATCGTCATTGCCATCATTGTCGGCACTGTCTGGCTCAACATTCCCACCACTAGCGCAGGAGCTTTCACTCGTGGAGGCGTGCTTTTCATCGCATTACTTTTTAACGCCTTCCAAGCTTTCAGCGAACTTGCTTCCACTATGATGGGTCGACCTATCGTTAACAAGCATAGAGCGTATGCATTTCACAGACCGTCCGCACTTTGGATTGCTCAAATCATGGTGGACATGGTCTTCTCCTCCGCTCAAATTATGGTGTTTTCTATCATGGTGTACTTCATGTGTCACCTTGTGAGAGACGCTGGTGCCTTCTTCACCTTCTACCTGATGATCGTTTCTGGATACCTTGCCATGACTCTCTTCTTTCGAACCGTTGGCTGTCTCTGCCCTGACTTCGATGTGGCCATTAGGATGGCTGCTTGTATCATTACGCTGTTCGTCATCACTTCTGGTTACCTCATCCAATGGCAGTCGGAGCAAGTCTGGCTGAGGTGGATCTTCTACATCAATAGTCTGGGGCTCGGATTTGCCGCATTAATGATGAATGAATTCAAGCGGATTGATCTCACTTGTGAAGGTAGATCGCTCATTCCTTCGGGACCGGGCTACACCGATCTTAACCATCAAGTTTGCACTCTCGCGGGAAGTACACCTGGCCAAGCTCAAGTAGCAGGGTCTGCCTATATTGCTTCCGCATTTTCTTACGACCCGTCGGATCTATGGGGCTATTGGGGAATTATCATGGGTCTCATCATTGGATTCCTCTTAGCCAACGCTTTCCTGGGAGAGTTCGTCAAATGGGGTACGTGTCTTTAGATCTCTCTTCAGGCGGCCAATGGCTAATATCATGATAGGTGCCGGTGGTAGAACAGTGACCTTCTTCGCCAAAGAAAATAAAGAGACCAAGAAATTGAATGAGGAGCTTGCTCGTCGAAAAGAAGGGCGCCAGAAAAAGGAGACGCAAGGAAGCTCCGAATTGAACATCACCTCGAAGGCTGTTCTCACGTGGGAGAATCTCTGCTACGATGTCCCAGTACCTTCTGGTCAGCTCCGCCTGCTGAACAACATCTATGGTTACGTCAAGCCCGGAGAGCTGACTGCCCTCATGGGGGCATCGGGAGCCGGAAAGACGACCCTGCTTGATGTATTGGCCGCGCGCAAAAACATTGGCGTGATTTCCGGAGACGTTCTCGTTGATGGCATCGCTCCTGGTATCGCTTTCCAAAGAGGGACAAGTTACGCTGAACAATTGGACGTCCACGAGCCTGCACAGACCGTTCGCGAAGCTCTTCGATTTTCTGCCGATCTGCGCCAGCCTTATGAGACGCCCCAAGAGGAAAAGTATGCATACGTTGAGGAGGTCATATCTCTTCTGGAAATGGAGTCGATCGCTGATGCCATCATCGGCGAGCCCGAGAACGGTCTGGCGGTCGAGCAGAGAAAACGCGTGACTATTGGCGTTGAACTTGCGGCCAAACCCGAGCTGCTTTTGTTCCTTGATGAGCCTTCATCAGGTCTTGATAGTCAGTCGGCCTTCAACATCATCCGTTTCCTCCGCAAATTGAGTGCCGCCGGACAGGCCATTCTGTGTACCATCCATCAACCAAATTCCGCGCTCTTTGAAAATTTCGACAGGCTTCTGCTCTTACAGCGCGGCGGTCAGTGCGTTTACTTTGGCGACATTGGTAAGGACGCATCGGTTCTGCGAGACTACTTCGCGAAGAGCGGAGCTCACTGCCCTCCTAAAGCGAATCCAGCCGAGTGGATGCTGGATGCCATTGGAGCCGGAATGGCTGCTCGTATTGGTGACAAAGACTGGGGCGAGATCTGGAAAGACTCGGACGAGTTCACGCATGTCAAGGCTGAAATAACACGCCTCAAGGCCGAGCGTACGAAAGCTGCTGGTGACTTGGCAGCCGGCCAGCAGAAGGAATACGCAACTCCCATGTGGCACCAGATCAAGCTGGTGTGTAAGCGACAATCCCTCTCGTTCTGGAGGACGCCGAATTACGGTTTCACTCGTTTTTTCAACCACATCGCTATTGCGCTTATCACCGGTCTTGCCTACTTGACCCTGGACGACTCGAGGACCTCGCTACAATACCGAGTATTCATCATTGTAGGTTTCTAGCGCCCTTCGGATATTGCTCCCCTTACTGACATGTTGACAGTTCCAAGTCACCGTCCTCCCTGCCCTCATTCTCGCCCAAGTCGAGCCAAAGTACGCCATTGCCCGCATGATCAGCTACCGTGAAAGTGCCGCCAAAGCCTACAAGACCTTCCCATTCGCACTTTCCATGGTGATTGCAGAGATGCCATATTCAGTCCTCTGCGCGGTCGGCTTCTTCCTACCTCTCTACTACATTCCTGGTCTAAATTCAGCAAGCAGTCGGGCTGGGTATCAGTTTTTCATTGTACTCATTACCGAGCTGTTCAGCGTCACCCTCGGACAGATGATTGCAGCTTGCACGCCCACGCCATTCATCAGTGCGTTGGTTAATCCATTCATCATCATAACATTTGCATTGTTCTGTGGTGTCACTGTTCCAAAACCGCAGATTCCTGGCTTTTGGCGGGCATGGCTGTATCAGCTTGACCCTTTCACTCGCTTGATCGGTGGCATGATTGTTACTGAGCTTCAGGATCTCCCTGTTCATTGCACCACGAAAGAGTTGAACAGGTTTACTGCGCCCGATGGTCAGTCGTGCGGAGAGTATATGTCAGCATTCTTCCAGGCAGGCGGAGCAGGCTACCTCACCAACAATGCGACAAGCAGCTGCGAATACTGTGCCTACACTTCCGGGCAACAATTCTTCCAGCCGCTTGGCTACGAGTTTACGAATAGATGGAGGGATCTGGGGATCTTCGCAGCTTACATTGGAAGTAATTTGATTATCTTGTTCCTGGCTGTGAGTTGTTCCTCCGCTTCTGAAGTTTGGATTTCACTAACGATTCATAGGCACGCTTCTTGAACTTCAACAAAAGATAGAGCCAGGTTCAAATGTGTGAAGATGCCATGCGCATGGGTGGAGTCCTAGAAAGAGCGGCAAGAGATTTGGATTTATAGATTGAGCTGAGCGCATCGCTTTGACACGATATAGCGCTGATTTGGGACATAATAGAATTTTAATCGTGTCTCAAGCGCAGAGAATTATTTCCGGGAACAGACGAACCAACCCTACATTTCAGGATCGATGGCAGTGCCAAAAAGACATGGACTTGCAAAGTGAACCAATGCAGTTCCTCTCACAGCATTCTTCTCGGTCTCTTTGTTGCGCTGGCTAGTATATATGAGTTGACCTCAGGCAAACAATCCAAAAGCGGATGCAATTGATCACAGCACTGCGTTCAGTACGCTTGAAGAGTACGGTATTGACATTCCTACAAGTAGGCGCAGACATTCCATGGAGGTGAAGGATCGGAATTTCTTACCCATTTCATTGCTGGACAACAAGAACAACACAGCAACACCACGTTACACTCTTTCGCAGCATGCTAATCCTTGGAGTTAGTCATGAGTTCATCACTCCAAGTATAAGTTATAACTCCCACCGACTTCACAACAAATTTGCACAGGCTTTAAATGATTAAAATAATAGACCTCACGATTCTTTGTTGGCACTTAAAAAACAACGGGTGTGTGAACTTTGATTTATCAGAACAGCTTCCTTACTTGATGGTACAATACGATCGATGTTCTACAGCGACAATATATTGACCATGCCGCCAGCTTTCAGCACCATAGTTGGACATGCAGTCTCACAACCCGCGGAAACCAATCCTGCCGCCACAGACACACAGTTTCAATCGAGTGAGCGACCGTTTGCGATGACTACAGGCTCTGATATCCTGATACGCCTGCATGTGGTGGATCAACAGGAAGTCAAAGGGACTATCCTACCGGAGGACCTCGACACTTCATCTGCCTTTGCATCTTCTTCAGTGAACACAAAACATGTCGCGTCAACAACGAAAAGCATTGCTACGACGTGGTTACGCGTCCCCACGAAAATTTCCTCCTCTCCAATCAAGGATTCAGTGTCGCTCGCTGGCACAAATGAGTTCGCGTTCAAGACTATGGCCGCATCGGTTTCTCTTTCGGAAACTCCTTCGGTTTCGATATCGCATGCGCCCATCTCGACACTACTCACGGAGTCCATTCAGGGATGGACTTCTCGTCTTTCAGTCGAACAGCCTACTCGGACTCCGACGCCTGTACCTGCCAGTGGACGCGCCAGCGATCTACCAATTTCCTCGGCATTGCTGTATGTCCTCATGGCTCTTCTGGCAATGGCAGTGTGGTTTGCGGTAATCGTCGCTCGAATCAATTGGAGCAACACTTCTCCATCCAAAGGCGGATCCAGGTTTCCGAGCAGATTTCCGTCACGGAATGGGAAAGAAAGAGGTGGGACTCGGGAAACAAAGGACAATAACCTCCACTCTGCTCTTCACGACAACGTCAGACCCGATAACCCACCCACCCCCTCCTCCCAACTCCACCAAACCAGCAGGATTCACACGAGAACACTAAACCCGAGATCAACCTCTTACACACCACAACCACCCACAACCACCACCTCACCGTCTCCGCCGCAGACACCAAGACCATCTTCCCACTCCGACTTCCCCCCTCAAGCCACAACCTCCTCCTCAACATACACAACCCCAACCACAACCCCCCTCCAACCCCACTTCCCAACCCCCACTTTCCCACCGCAAACCCTCCGCCACCGCACCCACGCCCCACCCCCCCTCACCATCACCATCACCCCCCACCCACAACTCCACACATCAACAGCCCTAGATCTCGAAGACCAAACACCTCTCCCCACGCCTCGCTTTGGGAAACTGCGTCCGGCAGGTGCGAGTAGAGAAGGTTCGGTGGTGGAACAGGGGGAGAGGGCGGGGATACCGCGGATGGGTGGTTCGAGGTGGGTTGCTGGGTTGGTGGATCGGGTTGGGGAGAAGTTTGTTAGGTATACGAGGGGAGAGGAGAGTTATCAGGGGTCGGGGTTGCCGGTGAATAAATGGTAGGAGGGGTGGTTTGGTTGGGGTGGGGAGTTTATGTTGTGGTTGTGGTTGTGGTTGTGGTTGTGGTTGTCTTGGGAAGGAAGAGCGACCATTTTTGTTTGGGGTTTGTGGATTTGGTTTTGTAGATATGTATGTAACATACAGAAATGAGACGGGCGTATACACGTGTAGTGATCTTTATGTCGTGATAGTTCCCAACTCGCTGATGATTTCTGATCATCTGCACGCCGACGACGTTCTCGCATTGTGAGAAATAGAGCGTAGTAGTCCGAAAGGAAGAATGTTGATTAGATGATTGGAGAGTTGGTACATATCTCGAATCAGGGAATCTATACTATAGAATGAAAAGCAACTTTATTCACTTTGTTCCAAGTTAATCCAAGTCTAAGATCTATTTCTATGGTAGAATTTGTCTATTCGCATCCTAACTTCTGATACTGCTAGGTCTACATCAACAACGTCTAGTAAAGCGTAGTAAGTAGTCAAGGCTTAATAGAGTCGGAGCTCCTTTCACGTAGGTTATATCATTCGAGAGACGGAATCAATCATCCTCTATCCCAATATATATTCGTTCCTAACTTCATCTACCTTGCGCCGCATCCCTATAAAAATGTCGGGAACTCCTCTCATCTCCGGGACGAATGATGAGTCGAGGATGAAGAAGGGAAAGTATAGAAGTGAGGTGAGGTGATTTTGCCTATCCACAAGTCAATAATACACTAGGTTGGCTAACAGTCGACGCCGCACGAGCGGAACAAAAATTGGGGTATATGCTGAGCCAACGTATATCGTCACCTCCTTTGTATTCCCTGCAACAATCATCGTCCTGGATGCTTTGATTCCATCATCATACTTCAGCCCGATCGTCCGAAGCCTCATGCCAACAACTCAAGTCTACTTAATATCCATATTATTCAGTGGGCATTCCGGCTAAAAAGCACCCTCCCCACCGCCTCCAAGGGCACCAGCTGCCCACATACCAACCAAACCCCAAAAGCCCACCCTCCAACCCCTCCATAGACCCCTGACACCCTGCCCCTTCCTCGGAGCCGGTCTCCGTCCCTGCATCACGCCCTCCTTCAGCGTTTCTACGGTCGGCTGACTGGTGCCTTCCTCCCTAACGATGTACCACACGGTTCCCACGATGCCCTTGTAAGGTCCTACAGGCAGCAACGTACGGAAACGGTCATGTGTATCTTGTGGAGCAGAGTGAGACCCGTATAGCGAGGACGTAGGCTGTAAACTTGTCATCCTTTCCCGTTTCGCGTCGGCGGCTAAGACAGAGATATGACCGCGACGGAGAACAGTTTCGAGCGGGAGTTTTAAAAACAGTTCTGCGAGGGAGAAAGAGAAGGTTGCGATGGAAGAGGATGTTGGGGTGAGGACTGGGTCTATATGAAGAGAGGAGCGGAGGATCAAAGGGGCGCTAGTTGAGAGGAGCTGTGGAATGGTGGAGTGGAGTAGTGTTATTGGTAAGAGAGAGTTTGGACAGAGGAGAGATGGGAGGGCGCGGAGAGACGGGAGCAGAGCTCGTGGGCCAGTGTCGACTGATGTGAGGATAAGTCTGTGATGATCAGTTATTGTTGCTCGGTTGTAATGTAGTTAGACTGTACCGAGTGCGGATCATATCTATGGGTGCGAGAATCAAACCGGCAATTCCTGCTGCTGCGACAGCGATTCCAATGCTCGCCATGGGATTTGAGCTATCCAGGATGGTTGTGCTACTACCAGCTAACGAAGTGCCAACACCTGCAAGAGAGGCATCTGGCATATTCAGTAGTGCAGATAGCATGCTCCTCGACCACGTCTCGATGGTCTTCAGCAATATGTTGTAGACAAAGGTGCTGTTAGTGGCTTTCCAAATTCCCCACGCGCCTTCTTTGGACCACAATTGGGATATGACTTCCAGGACCGCGTCATTCTTTCTTAACTCAATTGGATAGTTAGGCGAAAACGAGGAACCTGAGTGAGAGGTAGGGGTGGGAGTAGCCGAGAGAGAACGGTCTGGTGGTTGGCGCTTCCGTCTTCCTGAAGGCGAGGATGGGGTCTCGTAGGGAGCTGTAGGAGTGAAGTATGAGGGCGCGTCGTCATCTGACTCGTCTTCTGAATCAAAGTACTAGAAGTGAGCGTCAGTACAGCGTGTGAGGATCGGGAGTGCCTCCACCTACTCCACCTCGACTTCGCGCCCCAAGGCGACCATCAGGATGCCGTGGTGTGTTGGGCCCGGGCGTGTTCGAGAGTGGTTGTGCTGAAGCGGACCCATCTGCCAAATGACATTGCAGCACAATCTTCGCAACCTCAAATGGCTGTGCCAACAGCACGCTCGTGTAATTCCAGATGGCTTGATCAACCAGCCGTTTCGTCATGTCGGCCACTCCACCGCCATCTCTTTCCGGCAGGTAGTTCTCATAGTCGAGATCCGAGAACAAATCTCGCGCCGATGAGAAGTTTGCTTTTGAAGGGCCCGTTGCGGCTCTGGGAGCGCCTGGTTGGGCAGCGTTTGGCGGTGGTTCTGAAGGAAGGCCTATGGACGGAGGAATGTAGTATGGGCGCAGGGGATTCGGGGCATCGCGCGAGGTGGACATGGCCTTGAAGCTGAGCGGGGCGTAGTCGTGGGCCATGGTTATATAAATATCATTTCAACCTGGAGATGTAGTGGTACTAGGTCGACTCGTTCCGTGGGGGCGTTTTTAATATTTTGAGTACTCCATGCAGATGATCACTTGAACTACAACTAGTACGATAAATAAAGATACTGATTGGCCTGGGTGGAAGCATTGAGGCAACAAATCAGGAACAACATATTTACAACTTTCCCTCATACACACCACATCACTCCATAACTGCATCTTACCAATCCATCATGAGTCCCTCGAATCGAATATCCAGAATCGTACCTTTGAGATTCTGCCGACGATTCCTGTCGCCAACGCCCTCGCATTCTCAAACGTCACCTCGAAGAAGCGTCCTTTCTTTCGCCTGTGCTAGGCATTGGTCGAGTGCGAGTGCACAAACACAGTCACCGAGAACAAGGAGCGAGAGAATACGTGGGCAATCATTGCCGGTGCAAAGGAATTTTTCCACCACTGCCGCTGCCAGACATGGACATCTAGACAAGCCGAAAGCTGGAGAGGAGTGCGATTGAGCCCACAGGGACAGCAGGAGCAGGACCGACAGTGCTGACCGATGCAGACGCCATGTCACCTTTGTGGACAAAGACGGAGACGCGCATACTTTCGAAGTGGCAGATGGTGATAATTTGCTGGACATCGCCCAGGCCAACGATCTCGAAATGGAGGGTACGCTTCAAGCCTCGATTCACCACCCTTTACTTCCTGACACAGTACATAGGCGCCTGCGGAGGTTCTTGCGCCTGCTCGACCTGCCACGTAATAGTAACCGACGACGCTTTCTACGACAAAATGGCAGAGCCAGATGACGAGGAAAACGACATGCTGGATCTTGCGTTTGGTCTGACGGAAACGAGTCGGTTGGGGTGCCAAGTGAAGATGTCGAAAGAGCTGGATGGGCTTGTTGTGCAGTTGCCGAAGATGACGAGGAATTTACAGGCATCTGACTTCAATGAGAAATAGCAGGACGAACACGACATGGGTCAGGTCATTGTAGATATGGAAGCGGCATGTACAGATATTTGTAGGTTAACTCCACACAATCGCCAGCACGTCTGCCAATCGCGTTTTCCAGGTTCTAGAAAATAATCTTTTTGCGCCTAAGCGGTGAGGAGGAGCGTTTAACATGTCCTTCACATCGAGATGATGTAATGAAGAAAGCCATCAATTGCGTAGCGAACAGGACTCCGCTCGGAAGGACCAACACTAACATGCGTAGATTCTGCAAAAACAGTTCCGAGCGAAACACGGGACGACTGATGAGGGAGAAATCCAACAAGTATCGATTGACGAGAAAGACACAGTGGCTGAAGCTTTGACCGAAGATGGAGGGAGGTGGGATTGAAGAACATACCACCAGAGAGCGGAGGAAGAGTGAGAAATGCCTGAGGAGCTGGATACGCGAGCGTGTATTTCTTGACGAGGACGAGCACTTCGCGCTACATATCAGTACCTATCTCGATCGAAAGAACACCTGTACGCAAGAGGATCTTTCCTCGCAAGGATCAGCACTTCAACACCACGAGATCACGCCCTCAAACTCCGAGAACAATTCTTGAGAACAAAAAGTACCTTGTCTCGACCACTTCGTAAAAGCAGAAAAAGAACGTGAGCATATGCAATGAGGAAGAGTTCAAGCCACTTAAATACTTTTTGCACTCTCACGCTTCAAGTAACCAGAGCACCAGAATTACTTTTCACTCCACAATTCGTCAAACGTATATTCTACCGCAAATACCACCACTCTCACCATCCAACCCTCAACACTCAACACCAGTGACCTGCAAATGCCCTCCTTCATCCCCTCCATCCTCCTCCATTCCCCTACCGGCAAAACAAAAGTCCTATACAACCCAGACGACTTCATCGATCCATTCGAGCCCTTACCCGAGGTTTTGATGAGAGGTCTATACTGCGTCCCTTCTCCAACTCACGATTTAAGGGCTGTGGAAGGTAATGCGAGGGACACACCGTCGAGAAGCAGCGGCCGTAAGAATTATCGAGAAGATTTTGCGAGGGGGCGTGGAAGGGGGCTTCGTGATATGGAGCTGAGCGAGGATAGACGCGGGCCTGGAAGTAGGGGTACAATGGATGAAATGAGGATGGGAATGGTTTCACGCGGTGGCGAGCGGGGTAGTGCGGGGATGAGAATAGGTTTGGTCATGGGCGGGACGGGATTGCCTGTGTCGAAGGCGCAGTTACGGAAACAGAGGGGGGTGAAGGATTTGAGGACGGTGAACGGCGGAAGGGATGGTGAGAAGGAGAGAATCGGGGTTATGGCTGTCAATACAGTGGTTACCATCGATGCTGTGGATGAAGGGTTCGTGAGAAGAGAGGGTACGGGAAAAACCGAGGAGAGAGACATTCCGTCGCCGGGAAAGTCAAACACAAACTCAAAAATTTGGAGGAGCTGGGGTTGGGAATATTTTGGTGCTGAGAAGGAGTGAGTGGGTACACCTTGTCTAGCTCAACGATAAGTAGACAGTGTTGTGTTAGATGTAGAAGAATGGGTTGGCACATTTTCAATTTCTCTCCTGAAGGTTGGCGTGGAAGATGAAGAGACGGGTCCGAACGAACGTTCCCTTCTTTTCAACTACTTTGCACCTTTCTGGCTCGCCGTCCATTGCCTATACACAAAGCAAGCAGCTTCACGGATATACTTGCCATCGGCGTTGTACTGTAGATGCGACTGGCCCTTGACAGCAACACCACGCTCTTCTTGCGCCCCAAGTGCCGACCCTTTCGAGCATTCCGCAGCTGTCAGCGGCGCGTAAGAATCTTGCATCGCTACTGTTCTTGCAAACCCCTGTCTTCGGTCTAGATCGACAAATCGATGGGCTGTCGATAGCCCACCTTTGCCGTTTCCTTTCCCACCGCCGGTGACTTCGGGCAAGAGCTCATCAACGCATTTGCCGACGGACTTGTAGGATGTGCTGTCGCATACCTCGTCCCGTGCGTAGCAGTAGGATTTACAGCGTCCTGCTAGACCTAGCTTTGGGACACATGGGGGGCCCCTTTGAACCTATCAGAATCGCGCGTCGAAGGATGGAGAGGAGAAGGGAGGAGAGGCAAACCCAAACATTGTTACCGCAAGGATTTTATCCTTCGTTTCCTGAGAAAGTCTGGCAACTGTTCTAACAGTCACGAAAGCACCTTGGGAGTGGCCTCCGAGAACGAACTTGGTGGCGGGACATTCCTTCGCGCGGGCTTCGAGGTGGGTTTGCATATCTTTGATCCCTGGATCTTCAGAAGTGCAACCGCCGAAAGACGCCTGGGTGGTCTGGGTCAGTGCTGGCATACGATAGCATGGTCCAAGGGAGTCGCGGTTATACAGGATAATGGACAGGGTATCCAATGGTCTCCGGAATCACAGCAGTGATGTTGGTCAACAAAGAGTGTCCGGCTGCTCCATAGCCTTTGCCCGGATTTTTGTTCGCTGCTGCTTCCCATGCTTGTCCGGTTCCGCCGTTTTGAGGCGGCTCAGTTGTTGCGCGCGCTGTTGCCATGTGAGCTTTGACTTTGACATTTTTAATCTAGCCGAGGAGGTACCATAAACCACTTCCAAAGGTGGACACGCGCCTTGGGCTAGAGTTGAGGATGCGATGAGAAGCAGGCAAGTATGGAACATACTGAAAAAGGAAAAAGAGAGTGGTTTGAAAGGCTTGAAAGAGGCGACATGATGAAAGTTAGTTAGCTTGGGTAGTGTGAAATTACTACACAGTATGTTAATGCCCTGGTATGATTCAAGGTCGAGGAGCGAACGAGAGTGTGCTGTCTACGGCAAGTGCTTTATGGAATTTCAGGGGTGAGAGTGGTCAGCGGGAAGGGTGCGAATGCGAGTACTACTAAGGTACTATAAGTAATAGATAACAGCGCTAAGCCTATCTTCTCCTTAGGACACGGAGCAACGTGACCGTCGCTCAACTAGGTATTCCTTCATCACAATATCCTACGCCGCTGTGAAAACCTCAGCCTTCAAGACCAACTGCACCGGAATCGGCATCGACAACGGAATCGAAGGCTCCTTGTTTTGCAGACCCTACATTGGCACTTTTGTTCGAGATTGGTGCTCGAGTCTCATACTCAAAGGGACTTCGCATCGACTTAATCTGGCCCTGCAAAGCCTCTGAGGTTCACAAGAATCGCTGAAGAGCTACAATCACTCAACTGGATCGAGCATCTCCTGCGGTTGTGAACATTGAATATGGATGTTGAGCTCAGGATGATAACTGTTCCTCTCTCCCTGCGTTCCGCACAACCAACGAACCCATCGATGGAAAGGCTAATTTTTAAGTCACGCGTCAACGATGAAGCGATTGAAGTGATGATGAAACAACACGCAGAGGAACAGCGAAGACGAGACAGATGGACGATCGACCCAAGATCATATTGCTAACTCATGAGCGAGACAGGAAGAAGGTGTTGTAGCACGGACATATTACATTGTGTATACTGCGGACGAGACAAAAACCGCCGATGGCTATATATAAACGACCAGACTCCGACAAATCTCTGCAACAATGGTAATAACACAATTAAACTGCCTATCCGGTTTTGACCAGGGTCATGGTCACGTTGGCGACTCCTTGGCAGACCATGTCAGAGGGAGAAGCTCCTCCAGCATGGCAGTAGTTGGGGATGACAGCGTTGCCAGCAACGATGTTGCTACATAAATGTCAGTACCGTCGGCTTGCTGGGGAGGGAAGAAGGACATACGTGTTAGCAACAATCGTGTGCCACAAGTTCAACTTGTTTTCTTGGTTCGCAAATGAAAAGCTGAAAAGTGAGTTCTTGCCGCAGAAGTAGACCTTGCCGTCCTCAAATTTAGAAGTGGTGCTGTCGGTTGCTGGGTCGTATGGTCCGCAGCGGAAGTTCAATTGCCCGCCGGTGGTGGCAGAGATGTTGAATCCGAGGGTGGAAATGGTCGTCCCGTCGGGCTTTCGCGAGAAGAAGTCGGAGATTAGGAACTTCTCGTCATTCGAGGAGTTGTCGCAAGTGCACTCTGGGGCGGGAACTGGGTTTGCAGCGACGATGGAGGCAGCTGCGGCGATGCCAGCGAAGAGGGTGGTGAAAGCGACCATTTTGATTGATGGATTGATTGATGGATTGATTGATGGATTGCTGGGCTGATTGCGCTGGTGGGAAAATCGGATGGTAAGAGTGTGAGAACAGTCTGAGATGAAGTTGAAGATGGTGAAGATGAAGATTGACTTGAGGCGGTGGGTTGGACCTATATATGTGTTGATTCTACATAGCACATTCCAGTCCTTGTACCATGAGGCCGAAGTTGGTAATTGTGCCACGATGGTTCATCCGACGAGGGTCCACAACTGAGCGATCAACGGAGCCGCATTCTAAAAATACGGATGTAACATTGAAGGGAGGAAGATCTCCCCAACAGTGGAGAGGAGGTACATTGGAAGACGGAGAAGCCCATGAGATCCCTTACGGACTAGACTCCGAATTACCTAAAAATACCCCTTCTGCTTGGCGATGAAGTCACTTTGCCCCAGTCCAGGTGCAGTCCAGCGTGGCTCGAGGCTTCTAGAAGGCAAAGTGGCGTCTGAGTAGCACCACCACTCTCCTCGCCGAGCTACGCAGTAGTTGCAACACCACTAACTCGCCCATCGCCATCAACGCCGTCATCATCGTCCGAGAGAAACATCCAGCCAAGTCTACCCAGTCTCGGTCGCCTCAACTTGTTTAGCAGCACCGCCTTGTTAGAAGGACCGATGGAATCCTCTACCCGAGCTCCACCGACCTCGCTCCCGAGAAATCTCGGATCCTCGAGGGTTATCATACATCAACGGGATGCGCGTGCACCGTGTCCAAGGAAAGCAAAAACTGCTGACGAGCGGGATTCTCGCCGAACACTAGGAGGTATTGACAAAGATAAACCTCTCACGTACCACCACCTTACCAGTCCACCATTCGATTCTGCATCATAGTCCAACTACAACTACGCTTGAACCTCGTCATCGCGTATTCGCTTTCCTACCCCTCTCTCAAAATTGGTTTCGCGAGCTTGAGAAAAGATTCGTTCCCGCACTAAAATAGTGTTCAGGCAACCTGGCTGCAGATCAAACCTATTTCTAGAACCCTTCCTTGGCACTGGTATCCATCCAAGTCTGCGTTCTAAAATACTTTCCTCCATGCTATACTACAGTTCATCCTATAGTCTCTCTCAGTTCTAACATTATCTAATTTCGAGACCATAGCGTAAACTGCATCATCGCTATGACCTGGCTGTTGTGTATTTTTAGGATAAAATCGCCTTGGCGGAATACCACAGTATAGCCTTCGCAGTTAGTTCAAGAAAATATTGACGTCGAAAAAATTGGCGTCGAAGTCATTGGCGTCGAAAACATTGGCGTCGAAATCATTGACGTCGAAAACATTGACGTCGTGGCTACCCATTTTTTCCCCATGTTACCTAAGCTTACACGCGGACGGATCATGGACATAAAAGTTCTGGGAGGAGCCTGAAGCCTGGCTTGAGCACTGGCAACAAGACGTGGCAAAGATGTTGGCCTGTGTGGATTCTGGGCCAGTTGTGAGCAGATAGATCTGTCAACTCGATCGAACTTGAGAGGGACGGACATGCGAGAAACGGCGACGAGCTCCTCGGTAAAGATTACAGCACCTTTGGGCCGAAAGTTGCGTACAATTACTGCAAGTAGACAAGTGCGCTCCTAGTATGCCTTGTGACGAAATGAAGCCAGACATTTCTTCAATGTGACCAGTCTAATCCTCCTTCTGCGCATTCACCTTGGCCTTGTTCCTCTCGCTCATGCCGGTGATGACCGTAGATAGATCGCCGACGGGAACGGCGAAAGGCATATCAACAGCCGCCATCATGATGGCGAACAACAGGTACCATCCGAACATCACACACGCGAAGAAACAACCACCGGTAGCTTTGAGCAACAGAGCGCCGAAAGCAGTATTGCCCATTGCCAACGTCCAGAAGGTGCCAGTAGCGAAGCCGAAACCCATGGTCGCACCAATGAAGACCAGGACGAAGGCGACGTTGGTACGCAACGAGCAGACGAGAAATATGAAGGAGAGCATGGTCATAGACAGCCCATAAAATCCTATGCCGTTATTAGCGACGAGGGCGAAAATTCCCCAAAGTCAGGTGTGCCATACCAAAACCGGCTAGGAAACCGGGGGAAAGTGTCTGTGTCCCAGCAGTCTCCCCAGCCACATTGAAAGAAGACACAGCCCCGAACCAGGGAATGAAGGTCGCAGCGAAGGTCAAGAAATGCGCCCCGTAGCCCAAGAAGACGACGGAGGGGAACGTGTTTCCGAGTATGAATTCGCCGATGCCGGCGAGGACGAGCAGCAGGCCACCGAAGAACACATTGGTGCCACTGAGTGTATAAAAGTCAGCTGTCGACGGACCTCAAGGATGTATAGGCCAGAAGGTGTGCACTTACACTGTAGCTGTGAAAACACCTCCAGCACCTCTCCACCCCAGGAATTGAACGGACAAAGGCAACAACGCCACACAGAAACCCATGACGGCGACAGGGGTGGGATTCGCAAACGACTGTCGAAGATCTCCCTTGACCCTGTTCTGCGGCGACAGGTACAACTTCTCGAACTGTTCCGGCGACAGAGAGAGAAACGTATTCGTGCGCTGAAGGCCAAGGTTATCCAATCCCCGATCATCTCGGTTCATCTTGTCATCGTGATACTGCCTGTTTGTGTCCGACATAGTAATTGCTGAATGTGTAAAGAAAAATCGTATAGACAAGAACTCAGAGGAAGTAGAGGAGTACTCCAGAGTAAAGCTTCCCTTTCATCAGTCAGGACGCGCAGGTCTTATCCATGCGTCCGGAACCGATACTAGTATACCATTCCCCAACATCACGAACTACTGCTCGAAAAAGCAGAGCTACGCCGTATGTATCCTAAGCAGAGCCTTCCTTTCACCAGGAACGCGCGGGTCTTATCCATATGTCCGAAACCATACGGTTCCCCGACATCACAAACTACTCCCTGAACTGATATCAGCATACCATTACCCGACAATCACGAACAACTACTCGAAAAGGCAGAGCTAACGCCGTCTGCATCACCAGTCCAAGTGTCGTCGGGCAAAGGGATAAACACGGGAAGAGCCAATCATCGACGGAGACGACGGGCTTTGACGCGGGACCACGGGATCTGACGTTGATCGTCTTGGGTGGCTGGGACGGTCGTCGATGTTGAGCGGAGAGACCCCGCAAGGCTTGGAGCCAATAATCATGTTGCTGCTGGTCCTCATTGATCAACTGTCTTGATCGTGGCTGTACGGAGGTTCGATTCGGCAGACGTTAGGCCTGGGGAAGGCCCCTTGTCCGATGTTAGTTCTTCTGTGGGGTAAAGGAGACGGGACACGTTGTCGCCTAAGGCAGCCCTTGGCGCCTTGGCATTGAATGTACATAGCTTTCCTTCCCCCTCATAGTTAAGAGAACACCAACAAATTGAATGCTACCCTTACAACGTGCCCTTGTCCCGGTCTTTAGCCGCAACGTGCTACCTCCAGCTCCTAATACTTTGTCATGAATCTGACTTCTTCTGGCCGAAAAGGCTGGGAGCGATTCTACAATCAAGGTTTCAACCTTCTTGTCGTGAACTTGGAACAAAATACCGTGTGAATCTAAGCCAAAAAGACGAGAATACGAGCGAGTGCTCAATTCCTAGCGGTATTCATGAGTACAGATGCCTGATAGATTCCATACCGACAATCACACATGCACCACCGAGTCTACACGCATCAGAGGACTACCAGTACATTTACACGCATGACCGAAATCCCGCAGGTCAACCCAAATCGCATAAAACGCCTCCCGAACGACTTTACAACGCCCACATCCCCACCCACCCCAACCCTTTTAATGCTTCTCCCGTAGGACCCCAGAATTGGTACAGAGATCACTACAATCTACACTAGGAGCCGAAAAGCAAAGTCAACGCGAAAAAGAAGTGCAATTGCCATCGCCATGCATGCATGCACTGCAACGCTATGCGCACCGCAACGCCAGGAAACAAAGGGGAATGCCGCATCAAGTATCCCACTTCGAAGAGCCGCAGCCCCATATCGGGAATCCTTCAACGCCGGGATAGGAAAAGAAAATTTAAATCAATCACAACCCCGCATCTTCAAACACATCCCCATTCATGTTCTCCTCGAATGCGCTCGTCTCAGCGCCGAATGTAGGCAGGAAGTCGTGCGCATCTTCTTTAAAGAAACTCTCACCCGCGTCTAGAGAATCACTCGTATCCCCTACAGGATTCTGCTGGTAAAGGCTGACTGGTCGTACAGGTTCCAACTTGGAATTAGTGCTGGAGCTAGGACGTCCAAACATATCGGCTAAACCCAGGTCGCCACCATGGCCAACTGTCGTTGTCGGGCTCGTCAGGGAAGCGTGAGCGGGCAAGCCGTGATGTGCAGCAGTGGAGAAGAGTGAAGAATTTGCACCATAGCTTGTGGCGGCCATGGCATCGTACGAGAAGTCTATAGGGCCACGAGAGAATGGTGTAGAACCATGAGGGAGTCCAGGTGGAGTGAACGAGCCTGTCGAGCCCTTTGAAGCTGGTTGGCGAGTCACAAATTGATCCGAATTGCGTCTGTCTCCCGACGCACTGCCCGGTCCCGCGTCCTTCTCTTTCTTCTTAGTGCCTGGCTGCTTGGGTCTGAGGTGCACAGGGAGATCGTCAGGGTTAGTGATGCCTAAGGCCTGCATGAGCTTCTGTTGCTTTGTGGGTCGTGGCTTTCGAGTTGATAGAGAGGTTTGAATCATGGGCGGCGGTTCTGGGGCGACCGGGGCCCATTTGTGCAGCTCTGCGCGAAGGAAGTTTGTTTCATCAGTGAGCAAGACATCGGCGCCCTCAATCTTGCGCAAGTAGAAGCGCTGTTCGGACAGCTCTTGGGGTGTGGACAAGAGTGGATTTAGCACAGTAGCGATCGCTTTTCGAAACGCGGTGACCTTGTTGATAATCTTTTCCAAGCATTCCTCCTCTTCTGGCTGGAAAGGGAGACCTGGGATCTCATCTTGCCATGCTTGAAGGTCTTCGATCTTGGGCCGAGCAGCATCGCGTGGGATTTTGAGTCGATAATCACAGATTGGACAAGTGTACTTGTCATCTTCCTTGACTTTGCCGCGAGCTATCTTGAGACATTTACCATGATACCTGCATGTTCGTTAGCTTCAACAACTCAGTCCTCGCTAGTTGACTGTACTCACCATTCGTGACACATTTCGCACTCTATCATCATACCAGCCTCAGACTTGCGGCAGATGCAGAAAACATCGCGAATGGATCCAGATTCGGCGCCCTCTTGGGAATCGTCAGGCGTATTAGCACGAGACGAAGGCTCAACAGGCATACGGGGGGTGTCGCCAAGGTCCAAGCAATGGTCGTTGCGCTCCTCCACATACTTCATGTGCTGGAGCAGGATATGCAGTGGTGCATTGGCTTTTCCAAACAACTTCTTGCCACGTCTCATCCAGTCTTCGTGCCGCTTTTGTTCCTTCTCCAAGTCAAGTGTGCCAGGTGGTTTGCTATTGAGTTCGGCCAGGGCTTCCATCGCATCGCGAACTTCCGTGTATTTGGGTCGATTCGTAAATTCTGGGTCCTTGCTGCGCTCATACAGACCTTGGATCTTGTCCTGGATCTCGCGCTGCTTCTGCAGCATGGCATCAATTTGTGCAAGCGTCTCCTTGGATACGGGGAGTTTCGAGGCTTGTGTTGACAGCGCGTCCAGTTGCTGAAAGTTGACCTGGTCAACAGACATGAGTTCCTTTGCCTTATGCTCCCAAAACTCGCCCTGCTGCTTCTGTCCGTCAAAATAATGCATGTAATCGTCGTTCTCGGGAATGCCCAGCTCTCTGCCCTGGGCTAAGAAGTCGGTTACTTCCTGCAGCGACAGCGGTGTGCCAATGGTAATCCTGTCGCTATGCTCCTTGGCATCCTCGAACCACTTGACGATGCGGGATTGTTTCTCGAGGCGTTCGATCTCGGGAATATCCACACCAAACGTTTTGCTCTCCTCGATTAGGGCTTCGAGCTCCGTGGTTGGGGTGTTGGGATATTTGAGAGCTTGGCTGGCACGTTTGCGGAAGTCGGCGATCTTTTCATCTCTCTCTCGCAGGGTGTCCAATTCCGGACAACTGAAAGACAAGTCGTCGGCCTTTTCCAAGAGCTTCTTGATCTTGTCGACATTGCGAAGCTCCTTTTCCCGTTCATCTTCGGCAACCTTCGAGCCTCCCTTTCTCAATCCGCCTTTGGTCTTGCGACGATCCTGCTGCTTGCGCGTGGTGTAGTTCGTCGCCTCCTCGACCCATTCGTTGCAGCGTTCGACGAAAAGCTTCAGGTCGAGCAGCTGTGGGAGATTCCAATGCGCGTTGATCTTCTCGCCTTCGGTCACCAATGTGCGCATTGCCTTCAATGATGGTCGTGGCCCATCCTCGAGGACCTTGTCCAGCTTTTCCTCCCAAGCCTCGGGTTGTCTTGCGACGTCAAGAATTTTCTGCACTTGGCTTGTAAGCTCCTCGTCGGTCAAGCGCAACTGAATGATATGCTCATCGCCCTTGAGAGAGCAACGATCGTCCATACTCGAACCGCAACACTCGAACTTTCCTGCGTGTGACAAGCAGACAATGCGCTGCGTCTTCAAGCAGACCATCCGAGACAGATAGCAGTAACACTTGCAGTACGAGCATACAATATCGTCATCCAACAAGTCCTTCTCGTCCTTCTTGAATGGATACTCGATATGAGCTCCTATTACAGAATCGTCATCGGCACCATCGGACTTCAGGCCTTTGGCTTTGGCATACTCCTCAGTGAATGTCTCCCGACCTTTGAGCTCCCGCTCCATCGTCTGCTGGAGCGCAGGACCCAGCCACCTCGCCGTCTTGATACTATGGTCACGCGCGGCCGCTGAGAACAACAGCTCCTCATGGCAGAAAACAGGCTGTCGACGGAAATCTTGCAGTCGCTGGATAGCCTTGCCTCCATACGGCTCCCAATCAGCGGGCGCAAAGTTGACAGCCTCGTTGAAGTTGAAGCCGTGGTTGAATCCAGCATGATAGGCCTGGGGAAAGGTAATGACGAATTGGCCAGCACGTTGATCCAAGGCATATACCTTGACATTCGCTTTCTTCAACTTCTCCGGTTGCAACAATGTCACAAGTTGGAAGAGGAGATCCGGTTGCTGTTCGAAGAGTTCGGGAACAGTCTCTTTCATGGCAGCTTCAAATCGACCACTATCCTCGCTTGGGATTCCATACCATGTCTTGGTAGCACCAAAGTGCTGATAATTGGCCGAGTAAGTGTAGTGATCTTCGCTATGCCAGCAAAAGGTGGAGAAGCACATGCCGACATACAGCCACGGTACCGTCATACCAGAGATGTCAGTCTTGATATGTCGGAACAATGACTCTTTGTGCAAAGGCAGGACATTGAGATTCCACGGGTCGATTGCGTATTGGTTCAGAGGATCAAGTTCCATGGTTGGGAAACCACTGCCATGGGTTGTCGAGTGAATATCAGCGCCATATTCAACTTCAACAGTCTCGGTGAGACTCTCAGTTAGCCTCCAAAACTCGGCCTCGACATCCTCTTCTGTTACCGCTTTCGGTCCACTGGTAACTGGATCCCAAGCCATTTTCCCGGTGAAGTACTGGTCTTTAAAGGTCCTGGCCCTCTCTTGAAATTGTTTCAGCGAATACACAGCACCCTCCTCAAATCCGAATTCTCCTCGGCCGACGAGGCATCGCGGACAATGCCAATCGCTGTCTGGGGGAGCTTTGATCGGTGGATCCAGACAGTACGTATGATAGCCCGCGTCACAGCTGTCGCACAAGAGCATAGCCTGGTCATTGTCGCCTTTGTTGCATTGTTCACAGATCTGCTCCCAAGTCAGCCATCGTTCTATATTCAAGGTGCAGTCCACAATTACATCGCCCGGCTTTTCCTTCGAACGGTCACGTGGTGGATGCAATCGTGGCGCTGGAAGGCGAGGTTGCACCATGTATGAGCCAGTAACGGTTGGTGCGCCATCTGTAGGTTATTAAGTCAGCCTCTGAAACCTATGAGGTTGAATGCCTGGAGGTCCATGCGCATGCCTGCTCTCATTTGGGAAAAGATTGCAAGCAGGACTTCGAGGAATCTCACCCTGTTTGCGACGTTTACTTTTCCGTCCGGATTCTCCATCGCCACTTGCTACACCTTCCGCATCCTCGCTTGATAGACCACGCTTGAGACCGACACCCTGTCCATTGATTGGCGGAGGAATTGAAAGTCCGCTGTGAGCAGTTGGCCGCATATCCGGGGTATTTGCCGAGCTCATTGGACTCGCGTCAGAGCGTTGTGGTGTCGAATGTCCCGTGTCTGTATGATGTATTCCATTCTGTACATTGATGGCAGAGAACGAGAGTGGCACCGGTGTCCGCGACTGAACCTGAGGTGGTGCAATAGGCGGCTGCGCTGGAGCGTTCACAGCAGTAAAGCCTCCAGAGTTCACAGCTGTAAATCCGGACGACATGGGATAACGAGGAGCAGGTGGCGGGACTGGCAATGCTGGTGCTTCAACAGAAGGCAATGCAGTATTGCTCTCATGAACAAGCGCGGCATTTAGCGCACTGGAAGCCCGAACGGCGGGTGAAGACGCACCGATACTGGGCGTGGCCTGTTGAGACTTGATCGGGGTCGGTGCTGGCGAAGGCGTATACGGACCACCGTTCTCAATTTCCTGTTGCTGTAGAACGTTGGGCTTGTTGTATTTGAGCCAATCCTCATAAGGCTGCAGCCACTTCCCATACGAATTCTTAAGGGATGTGGATAAAGAGGACATGATCTTGCCACTATATCCCAAGTCGCGTCCGATTTCAGCCCATCGCTTCTGCCGACAGACAGACTCAAAGCCGCCCTTTTCTCCAACAAATTTCTTTAACTTGTATAGATCCAGTGGGCGCTTGTCGACGCTTGGAAATCGGTTAAGATTTGTGCCATTGCGCTGCTTGTGGAACTTTGCAAGTTGGTCGAGGTAATTGAGGTTGGCTCGGGTCCCTATGAGTGCTTTAGTGATGGTAATGGGATGGTATTCGCAGCAGGTTCTCACGTACCTCCTTCGGCCAAATTAAGCTCCTGCCGTCGGGTGCGAAAGTGGAAGCGCTGTCATTTACTGTTAGCTGTGCACTCACGTGCGGGCCACCTTCGTATATGTGTGCTTTAATATGCACATGTAGGAGCGCAGCAGACCAATTGTGCGTGGAATTGCTCACCTCTGTATCAATGGCGAAATCGGGATTCCATCCATCGGGAGGTATGATCTTTGCGATACCATATTTCCGACCCTCGGGCGCAATTTTCCTTATGTACTCCATCGGATTCCTAAATTCCTCCTCGGTGGGTCTGAAGGTGGGCGCCTCCTGTAGTCCATGGGGTCGCGATGCTTTGGAGTCCTGTTCCTTGGACTCGGTCGGCTGTCCTCGTCGCTCTACGGTGCTGAGATCAAGAGGCTCTGCATGCCGGGCGCTCAACGGCAACGCCACTTTCTCTGGCAGGGAAGTCGGGGTAATCGTGGAAGGGATTGCGACGCTTGTTCGTCCCGCTTTTGTGATTGCGGAAGTCGCTGCATTTATACTCGATGGACGCATGTTCAGCGTGGTGGTATACGAGGACATGGCACCCGCTGGCGGCGGTCCTACATTGGGTGTAGACACCATGACGCCCCCTATGTCCTTGGGCTCGTTATCAGTGTGTCGCAGCCCGTCCAGGTGCGAGATATGTATGATATAAGTGGGTAGTGGTGAGTTTTGAGGCCTATATCAAATGCAGATCTGGGACATTGGCTCGGGCAGACAGCAAGTGCCGCCGTCGGAGAGGCTATGCCAGTGGGTTGGCGAGTGAGTAAGGGAGTGTGGGCGGCAGGACAGAGGGTTATGGTGGCCGGGAGAGAATGTGTATATGGTGGTGAGGGTGGACCGAGATGAGGTGGTCTTTGGGGGGAAAGTGGGTGTGGAGCGTTTGGGGAGGTCTCGGCAGCAGGAGGCACAAGGTGAAGTCAAAGGGCGGCTTCGGCCATGGTCGAATTCACAACCAACAACAAGTAACGGCGTTTTCAGACAGCATGATCCTTGCTAACAAAACCATCGTGTCTTCCAGCAGAGGAAAGAGGTCGGAAACGCAAGGCATTCAGAGTCTGTCCAGCTGGAGCGCCGCCGCCGCGTCTCCAAGGAAAGCCGCAGCCGCATACTGAGGCATCCATGTTGGTTCGGATCAGCAAGTCAAAAGCGACTACATGTCGCAAGTGCGCTACATGTAGATGCCAGTCCGCACAGAAAAGCGTGTCTGCATCCACTTGTCAAAATAGCATGATCCCAGGGGCCAAACTGACGACTGTGGAACTTGTCCACACGCTGCGAATACGACGCTCGCAGCTTCTCAAAGACCAACCCTGGCGTTCTGATACCCTATCTCGAATCTGCCTGCAAGTTGAAGCCAGATCAGATCTGATCTTGCTGAAGACGAGGCAAGGGGAACAAGGCCAGTTGCTACCTCTACGGCTATGGCAAATAAACTGTACCAGCTGGGAAACATGATTGAGCGGGTTGGACTTAGAGTCTATGGGTCTCAGCAACGATCCAACTGACGGCGGAAATGTTGATGTGTACAAATGCCATCTTTCCGATGTTGAATCCGCGGCTGGCAGCGATATTGAGGCTCTCGAAGAGTTAGCACCAGGCTAGAATGGGGATGGGATTCGGAGGGCACATCCAAGCCAGAAGCCAGCCCTACAAAAAGCAAGCGGTGGCTTTGTGCCATCGACCCAATGAAGCTAGAGCAGCCGTCGACGGGCCGATGCATGTTCATCTCACATCAGTAGATCCTATCCTGGTTCATCGTTCGTTCGTGTGTCTCCTGGAGCTTGAGCATGAGCATGCCCACCTGCAGCGAGACAGCACCATGATTCGTAAGCAGTAAGCAGTAAGCATCTACACCCGCTCGTCGCTCTCCGCACCTTTGCACTACTGGAACCTCTTTGAGCAATTGCAACTGCGATTGTAATCACTCATTTGTCAGCCTCCATGACGACAACAAGGTTAACTCATCCGATTCGCTCTCTCCTGCGTCACAGCGGGGTACGCGTACATCGAAGCTCATATTACCCCAGCTTCCCGTTCAACAACTCTCCTTTCCTTCAGAGACAACAACTTCCTTCCCACCTATCCATCCTCGCTGCTACAAACCCAGAAGACTCAGCCATGTCCAACCTCATTGGCCCCGACACGCCCTCGAGCGTCAAAAACTCAAAAGGCCTCCACCTAGTCACGCAATCCACGCCTAATGGCCAGAAAGTCCAGATTTTCCTCGAGGAGTTGAAGCTGAAATACGGCACCGAATGGGACACCACCATCATCAACATCATGACCAACGAACAGAAAAAAGACTGGTTTCTCCGTCTCGACCCGAATGGCCGCATTCCCATACTCGTCGACAATAGTGTCTCCCCTCCTTTCCCCGTCATGGAGACTTCAGCCGAGCTTTTGTACCTGGAGAAAAAGTACGACAAAGAAGACGTCTTTGGCTTCAAGGACGATCTGGAACGGAACGAGGCTTTGCAATGGCTTTTCTTCTGGCACGGTTCTGGTACGTCACATCTATTCTTCCCAGCCCAGCCATCCTTACATGCGTCTTGAAAACTCACCATTGATCGAACTGCAGGCGCACCCTACCAAGGCCAAACAAACCACTTCGCCAAATTCGCAAAGGAAAAAATCCCCTACGCCATCGAGCGTTTCCGAAACGAAACCCTGCGCGTCTACGGCGTGCTCGAAATCCGGCTCTCGGGAAAATACACGGGCGAACCGCGCGACTACCTCGCCGGGAAGGGCAAGGGGAAATACTCCGTGGCTGACATAGGGACTTGGCCGTGGGTCAAGGGATACGAGTTCTCGGGCTTCAGCGACGAGGACATGAAACCGTTTCCGCATCTGAAGAAATGGATCGAGAGGATTGCCGAACGGCCGGCTGTGAAGACGGGTATCAGTGACAAGTATTCGGCTGATTCGAAGGACGAGAGTGTTACCGTTTTGAAGGAGTCGTGAACACCTCCTTCTATCCAGTCGTTGTGTAGGTCGGCAAGCGCTGATGATGATGATGTAACCTCGATGCAATTACCACAAATAATGCATTATCCCCATGCGACCATCAACATAGAAAATGGCATGTACATTTTATCAATTTCAAGATATCAACATAGACACGAAACATAACAGCACTACTTCTATACCTACCTACTCACAACCGGCCCACCACCCCTCCATCTAGCTTAAGAAAAAAAAACACCAACAAACCCATCACCATCACCACCCTATACCTGCCAACCAAAACTGCAACTAAATACATACAGCCACAGAATCAAGAAAAGCACGATACCCCGTCCGCTCTATCCCAGTTAAGCTTGATATCGGCGGATTAGTAGTTGGGTAGGTGACTACCAGCGAATCCCCGCTGCCGTATGTTTTTACCAAATTCTTTTCATAAGTGTAATCAATCCATACTCTGTTTTTCAAGACTTCTTGTGCTTATGCAGGCATACCTTATCGAGCTCTGAAAAGACAGTGGTGGGACTTTGAAAGAGGAGTAATGGTGAAGTTGGAATGTATGTTGATATCATTGACATGGATGGAGACAAGGAACGAGAGCTGCGACGGTGATCAAGATTCATCTTACATGTCTGGGAGAGCGGCCTGGAATTTCAGAGTGGGGGCTAGGTATACCTGACCCTTTCCTCCCTAGGTTTCCCATAACAGTCAGCAAAGGCCTGCGCGCTCTCGTCCAAATTCAAGCGAAAAGCACCGAAAAGCCGCACCGTTTTGATATTGAATACCTAATCAATAGTCCTCCCATAATGCCAAACAACAATAACAACAACAAACCGCATAAATGAGTGTCAAGTCCGAAGCTTATACCAGCCTCCAGTGTGAAATCAAGCAATTTTCCTGCATCCGCCATCACTGTGCAAATTAGAAACCACTACCGCAAATTCTTCATTCTGATGCTCCCGACTTTCTCGAAGCCCACAACAAGACCCCTCCATATCATCATCATCATCATCACCATTGGTGTCTCGCAACTGGTGTTGGAACGTCGTATGCTTTTGTCGTGTGGAACTCAGCCTCCCATCATGGAGTGAAATAAGAGTCGCAAGGCCAATGCGCTTTTGCAAACCGTTCTCGAGGACAGTAAGGTGTGAATTGAGTCCTGTAAGGACTGCGCAAACAAGTTGTATTTTCGACCACAACGATCCTCGTCATTGATTTCTTCATCTCCCATCATCTCATTTCACGAATGTAGTTTGCTACTGCGAAACTGGATCTTTTAGTCAACGGGTGGAGTTCAAGTCGTAGGTCATCATGGCTTGTGAAGTGCTATCCTCGCCAGCATCATTGGTTAGGTTGGTTCCCAGAGTCGACGGCGACCTCCGCGTTGGACTCGGCTGACCGGCGGAGGACGGCTGAACACATCAGGGTCAATGGGACTCGTCAAATCGATGGCCGGCTGAGGCGGGGAAGGTGTCACCGTGGTTCTTGACGTGAAGTTACCACGGACGGGATTACCGCGGGCGCGGAACGGCATACCTCGACCAGCAGGTCGAAATGGAGTGTGTGGAGCTCTGCCAAATGCATTGGGGTCCCATACTGCACGTCCGTTCATTGCCTGGGGTCCCTTAGGAGGTGCTCGCTGCAAGACAACCTCGTCATCCTCCTCTGTTTCTGGCTCCGTTTCTGGGGCAGCAGCGGGCTCGCTATCCGCTATTGCCGTCTCTCTCTTGAGCATTTGCTCGCGATTTTTGATATCTCGCTCTTCTCTGGCGATGATCTCTCGTAATTGTTCAAGCTTCTTGACGCGGATGCCGAAGCGATGGGCAATGTGCTGCTTGAGTGGGTCGTTTGTGACCAAGATAAATGTCTCCAGGGCCGCTGAGGCATTCTCCTCTTGATGTATACGCCATAAAATATAGTTGAAGAATGGACGTAGTGCAATGGGGATCGATCGCCTCTGCTTCTTTCCGAGTCCTTCTCCGGACACGGAAGAGACATTGCTGTCCGACTTTTTATGTAAAGGACGTCCGGTGCCAATAGGCTGGAGACTCTTGAAGTCTTTGCAAGGGACCGCGTTGAGAAGGCCAGGGCTGGCTGCAGAGGAAACGGAGATTGGAGAGGCGGTACGAGCTTCGATGCTCTCCTGGGAGGCCTCTGAAGTGTTGTCAGGCAGTGCGTCCTGACGAAGGTCGGCGAGGCTTTCGGTGGCACTGTCCGGATCTTCATACATGTCCGAGTCCATTGACAAGAGTGTCTGTGGAAGCAGGAACTGCTCTACCTCGTCCCACTTCTCAAACACTTCATAGCCTCCTTGTAAATGTACGAGATCGACGGCGTGGCGGTTGGGCGCATCGTCCGGAAGGGAGGTTATGGTGTCGAGCCAAGTAAGGGCCTCTTCTGCGTATGAGCTGGACCGTTCATCCGATTTCGCTAGACGTCGGAGCCGGTCAAGCGCTGGCACTTGTCAATATTCTATCCCCTGACTGTATGCTCCGACCTACTGTGAAGCGGCACGAATATGCGAATGGAACCGTTGTTGACCCATTTCTTGACGCCGTCTCGGGTACTTCTTTTGAGGCCGGCGATGAGAGCGGTGTCGTCGAGAATGCAGTTGAACAGTTTGCGGGAAGCCATGGCAGGCATGTGTTTCTGGAGCGGGTGCGGCACTGGGCCGCGGAGGGTTGATTTTTGCTGTATCGTCATGAGCGGTGGTCACTCATTCTGCGGAGCGGCGTAATGGTTAGCCAGCGCTTCAGATGATGATGTGCATGTGGTCGCTGAGGCTGAGCGAAGCGGATAGTCTTGATGGGCCGGGCATGGAGGGAGGATGCAGCCTACCAAGTTGTGGAGGTTTCTGTGTAGGTCTGGTCGTCGATGGTACTGTCGCATCTCATTTCGAACTTGAGTTTGTTGGGCAGAAAGTCGTATTACGGTTCGAGAACTGCGCTGAGGCTCATGCGGACGGGCATGTTCGGGGCATCATTGCTGTCGCTACGGTGTGAATTGGGCGCAGGGGCAATCGAAAGCATCATCGCCCGTGTCTGGCCGCTGTGTGGATGAGAATGGGTGTGTTGGTGGAGTGGACGAGGGACAAGAGAGAGGGCAGGCTCGGGCAGGTTTCATGGGTAGCCATCACGCCAAGGCCCATTCTGTTGCCGCACACTCGGCTTGCGAGGCTGAGAGCAGCCAGGCTGAACATGGACTTTTGCGACTCAAAAGGTTGCTGCCTGTGACTCGAAGATTGAATCATTTCCTGCACGCTGCTATACACGCTTTTCTCGATTCAAAAGGCTACACCCATCACCAATGTTCATCATTTCATTTGCCACATCACAGAGACATCGAACAGCTCATTGCTACGTTTCATCACTTTCTCCAGCTGGCTCGGTACGCGGGACCAAGTACTTCTGTTCGACCCCAAGCACCACTATTTCTGATCAGCCATGCATCCCAATTAATCTGATAGAGAGGAAATCAGACTCACGTCGTTCATACAAATACCAAGGGATGACAATAACAAACGGCGCCGCAACCATAATGGCAGTGATCCTCCTCGAAGCAGACTTGTAACTCACAGGGAAACCACCTTTTTTCAGGCCTTGCTGAGCCTTTGGCATACTCGCGCCAGTAGCGATTCGATTGGCATTCCTCATCCTTTCCAGAGTGTCCTTATCATACGGCTCCTTTTGTGCTCTCGATATCGCTGTCCAACTGAGAGAGCGGGAATGAGATTGATGGCACTGGTGGTGCTGAAGGAAGCGTGGATATGAGGGCCATTTATAGTATATTGAAGGGGCGCTGGATGTGGAGAGCATGGCTGAGGATCGTGAGGAGGGCATTGTTCCTTTTTCGAGCGGTGGGATCGAGTCTGAGAGGTGATTGAAAGTTGAGAGAGGTGCGTGAGTGCACTGGAAGCCGAGGCGGTGGTTGTGCAGGTATTGCTGGTGCACCGAACGTGGTCGTTGTTCGATACGCTGCGGCGCTGCCTTCGTCTCCACCTTCAATCCCTCTTCCTATCTTGGTCCAAAGCGACAAGCAACTGAAAAATCTCGCTCGAACGCTGCCTCTCCAACGCTTTCCAGCTTGCGAGGTGGCCGATTCAGTCTCGCCCTTTGATCGTGTGTGTCTCGAGGATACCGGCCACAGGCTTCGTGTTGACGTCCCTCTTCGCGGCCGCTTCCCAGGCTATCCCCACCGGTTCAGCTTCACTCTTGCTCTTTCTCTTTCTCTTTCTCTTTCTCTTCCTCTTTCTCTTTCTCTTACTTCCGCCGGTCTCCTTGCTCCTGGCCGAGGTGCCGATGATGTTTGTTTCCTAGACTTTTTCGGCCTAGACAATTCGAGGTCCCTTCGAGATCCTTCACCGGCGGATCCTCGCGTTCCGTCTGGCCCCCTTTCTTCGCAACCTCGACAGACATTTACCATCTCAACTATTAAACTAGAATAGGGCACCGTGGCTATCTTACTCTTCCAGTTCAGAAACTCATTCGCATCAGCTTCAATCTGACGCGTCAAGTTTCCTCGACGCGTCTCGGGCATGACTTCGATAATGTTCGTCGTAGTATGGGCTTGACTTAAAATCAGAGAAGTGTAATGGTGCATGAGAAGATTAGTCGTGTATTCCATTTGGTACGGGTATGCTTGACGAAAACCAAAAGACTATCATTTCAATTGACTATATAGAGCCGTTCGTGGGTATCTTCTACCACCAATGCATCGGTCTCCGATCTAAACCCCGCCCGACCATACTCCGTCGAATTCAAAACCGTTAATCCATTCTTCGGCCGTCAATTTGGGCTTGCACGACAAGCACACTGCCTCCTAGACCACCACTAGCCACTTCTTTACCAACAACACCCAAGCACCGCGAGGCCTCGCTGACACCATCAGTGGCTTCTTTGGCGAACGAGCTAAACCAAGCAGCGTTGCGACCAACCACCACCAGATCACCAGCGTTCTTGGGTGCTTGTCCAACTTCGCGTCCTGCCCGAGTGAGCACAGAGTCGAGTGGCGTGGATCCAGCATTGACCGTCTCGAAAACAACACGTGCAACCATGGATTCAGGAATGGACGCTTTGATGGAGGAGAAGAACGTGGCATCTCGTTCTGCTTGGGTGGCTGAAGATGCCACATCGACCACTGTAGTTTTCTTGCCACCAGTCATGCTCAATTCTGTGCCTGTCCTTGAAACGGGCACGACATCTTCCTCCTGAAGAGAAGTAGCAAAGAAGGTAGGGTCAGTCTCGAAGTGAACAATCGTCGCCGTGACTTCCTCGTTCTCCGCCATTTGCAGGACGAGTCTCAGAGCGAATCGATCGTCCGCTCCCCCAAAATACGGCAGGAAGATGTGGTGGCTGCGGTCAGTGACTGGGGAACTTAGATTTTGTCGAGTGCTGTGAATGCTGGCGGCACTCCTGGAGCGGAACAAGCCCGGCTTTTCTAACGACTTTGGCGCACTAGCACCACCAAAGTTGCGGTTGATGAACACCGCCGTGTTGCAAGGCGTAAGCTTGAGAGCAGAGGAGATGAAGTTGATATAGCTCGAGGTGGCGAGCTTTTTAGAGGCGGAGTCGGAGGAAATCTGTTGAGTCTCCGATATACTGCCGGTTTCACTCCATGGCAAAAGCAAAAAATCGGATTCCTGGTCCATTGCTTTCGAAGTAAGGGCTTCAGCAAAGCTAGTCTCGGGTAATACAGTGACCTCTCCGCTAACAGCTAGATTGTGCATGTGGCCGACGGTTCGGAAAGTGTTGACAAGTGGATCATGCATACTGTACTCGTCCAGCTCGGAAACCTGCATAACGGAAGATTCACGCTCAGTCAACTCCATCAGATGGACACCATGCGCCTCGATGGGACGTTTGGTTGGGAAGGCTGCATAGACGTCCTCGTCGCCATCATCGAACGCTCGTGTTGGATGAACTCTGGCACGGCGTGCTTGTGGTGTGTTACCTAGAAGAGCCATGAACGCCATCAGTGGTGGCATGTTGTCCAATCTGAGATAAACAAGCATGCGGTGAACCTTGCTGTTCTCCATTTTCTCATATCTGAGGTTATCGCCATTGCTGCTTGATTTTTCAGAAAGTGGTTTGCCGGTATCCCAATCGATTTCGCCACGTTTCCAGGCTTCAATCTTACGCTGGTATTCTGGTGGATACAGAAAAGCTGCCAATGGCGTTGTTGCAAACGTTGTTACGAGCGCCATGACTACGAATATTGTGAATGTACGGGTGCTCAAAATCTTGGCTTGAAGACCAATATTCTGCGACTTTGTTAGCCATGCTCGGTGAGCTAAAAGAGTGGTCATACCAGCACGATCAATTCAACCAGTCCCTTACAACTCATGAGAGCGCCAATGGTAAGGCATTCCCGCCACACCAGACCATGGAGCCGAGCAGCTAGAGTGGCACCAATGACCTTTGCGAAGAAAGCCACGGCAATGACACCAATGACATATGCCCAGGTAATGGCGCTATCAAGCAATCCAAGATTGGTGTTCAGTCCTGAGAGTGCAAAGTAGAGGGGCAAGAACAGGGAGCTAACAAGATCTTCAATCTTCTCCGTAACCTTGATAGCGAAACCACCCTCGTGAGGGCAGATAAGTCCAGCGAGAAAGGCGCCGAAGATAGGATGAACTCCGATCACGCCTGTGAAAAAGGCAGAGGTCAAAGCAATCAACAGCGTCAACACAATCACCGACTGCGAAGGACCGTTTTCGAGACTGCGTGTTCGCCGAAGGTGGGCAACAAAGAGAGGCCTAACGGCGTACACCATGAACAAAATCCAAGCTGTACAAGTCAAGAGCACCCATAGTGCTGTAAGACCGGTACCTGCGTTGACGAGAGCAACGCAAAGAGCGAGTAGAATCCAGCCTGTCGGGATCAGTAATGCAATTGTTGTACCATATGGAAAAGATGCACGACTCACCCACAACGTCATTTCCCACTCCAGCCGAGAGCACGATGATTCCGACAGAGCTGTGCAGCAACTTGAGCTCGGTCAAGATTCTGCACAAGACTGGGAAGGCTGTGATAGCCATGGCCACACCAATGAACAACACGAAGATTCCAAAGGAAATGGGGACAGTGCCTGGTTCCTTGGCGAACTCGTGGTACAGCCCCCATGCAATACCAGCCCCGAGCCCAAAAGGCAAGACCATACCGGCAAAACCTACACTTGCCGCAGTTTTCCAGTTGCTCACCAAATACCTCAAATCGACCTCCAGCCCAACCAAGAACAAGAATAGTAGCAGCCCAACGTTGGCGACAAGTGTGAGATTCGGCATGGCGGCAGTAGGAAATATCGTGGTGGTGAAGTGAGGGATTCGACCCATGACGGAAGGGCCGAGCATGATGCCACCGATGACTTCAGCGATGACTCGAGGTTGCTTGAGCTTCTGGAGAGGCCAGTGGAGGAGGCGACAGAAGATAATGATGATACCGGCCTGGAGGAAATGTCAGCGTGGTGAATACGGCTAAGGGAATGTCGAGAAATATGTACCTGTATGATGAAGATGATAATGGGGTCTTTGGGATGGTAGTCCGTGGGGTTTCCACCCTCGAGAATTCCGCCTTGAGAGGCAGCTCGAGAAGTGCTAGTAGGAGTAGCTGAAGATGCCACAGTCCTGGCCACGATTAGGGAAGCCATGGTTGGCGATTGAGCGCGAGGCTCTATTGTTTGCGAATAGGCACCAAGACGCGCTCTCCAGAAGCTGACGGAGTTTTATACTTGCTCTGTCGAAGCGAAAGCCAAGTCAAGGCTGAATTATCTAGTATGCCAGCTTGCGACGGGGTGGTGGAGGAGGGGGAGGAGGTGGGAGAAACATCAAAGCGTGGAAATTGTATGGTGGCAGTGTAAGCTGGGGTATCGTAGCATGACTCGGTCGGTGGCCGAGCAGAGTCCAGAGAGCTGGGCGTGCATATTGGTGGAGACATCAGCAGGTGATGGAGCGGTGGTGATGGTGGTGGTGGTGGTGGTGATGATGGAAGGGTTGGTTGGCGTCCCGCTTAGAAGAGCGAGGCATGTTGGGGCCACTCGTTCTTGGAATATGTGCAGGCCTCGTCTTGCATGTATAGTACGAGTAAGTAGCCTCGTAGCCTCGTGGGAGATGTCGCTAATTCGGCTGGAGCCCCCATGAGATCTGCATCGAGATGCGAGCCATAGTGAATGAGCCGCATCGTAATTAAACGAGGGACAAATTATCGATGATATGGTACCGTAATAAACAATGGACAGCCTGATTATCGATAGCATGGTGCCGTAATAAACAATGGACAGCCTCATTGTCGATAACATGGTACCGTAATAAACAATGGACGGCCTGAGATTATCGATAACAGGGCAGTTGAATGCAAAATGCAGTACACATGAGCTAAGCCACTGTTCGTCCAGATGTCTCCCGCGGATAGCGCCCGTCAAGTGTCAAGTGTCAAGTGCCTTGACCTCCAGACAGGCATCCGACTGGGCATCCACCATCCATCGAATCGTCTGTCTGTGTCTTCGTCTCGTGGTTGCCGGCGCTGCAGTGGTCCCATGTGAGTGCCATGTCTCGCGCCTGGACCGTGGACAGTGGACGGGAATATTCCCCGTGCCGCATCGCTGAATCAGTTTGTGACTTCTACATTCTACATACTGTGTAGTATACTGCTTGACATTGAGCTTGCAAGGCTCCTCTTGTCGTCTTTGTCCAGAGGAATTCCCACGGTTCCGTGAATCCCGCCCCCAAAGCATGAGGCATGGTACTGATGGACATTGCTCTCGCCTTATCCTAGGACAAGCACCAACAAGAAACACCATGGCCAGCGCATTCGCATATTGCAAGCTTGTCTCCAGAGACAAGCTTGCTCAACCTTGAACCCGGGAGGCAATCCGACACATCACCATCCACCATCGGCCGAATCCCCGTCGACCCATATCTTCTCATTACCAGGACCTGCTCTGCAGCACGATCATGGCAAGTGTGCCCAAAGTATTTGCAAGACAGGCATGAAATCGTAATGGAAACACCGCCAAAGAAGACCAAATCAACTTCACCAGAAAGAACCGCCGTAGAAGGCGAGAGGTGTTGAGATCAAGTAAAACATCTGCGATGACAGCTCAGGTTTGTAGCGAACATGTCTTGCACTTCATTGTTGGACAGCAAACGCCTCCTATTATTTAGCTATGGATGCCAATACCCTAACCATGTCATACACCATACCATCAGCACCATTAATTCTCCAAACAATCGCAACTGCACGTACAACCCATAATATTGCAACCAAAAGGCGAGATGGAGCAAAATCGCAATACCATAGATGACCTCGAAAACGAACTGGAGCGTTTCCGAAAACAGTGGTTGGAGGAACTGGCAGCCGAGAGGGCAGGAAACGGAGAGAATGCTTTTGAAAAGACGAATGTTGGACACATGAAGGAGACGACTGCGGGCGCGAGTAAGATGCAAGATGTATGCCATATATACCTCGGAGCCTTTTCTTGAGGCGCCTTTTCATTGACATGGTTTAGGTTCGCGATACTATTCTCTTACAGTGTAATCAGTCATGCTGCATTCATCACCACCATGGACGTGCTAGCCATACTGCTTTGATTGAGGGCAGCAGTGGATGAGAGGCTTTATTGAAATGCTTGTGTTGTGCGAGCCTTCGCTCTGATAGTTTTCGATCGATATCAGGGCCATTTGTTACATGCCAGTCCAGTACATATAACTCAAATTAGGAAATGGAACTATTCTGCGATTAAGAGTGACACAAAGAGGATTTATGGAAGTAGTGGTGTGGTAAAGAAGCAAAGATCGAGCTCGGCAACTCTCGGCTTTCTCCCGAAAGGAGAGGGTTAAACAAGCGCACGCTAAGGTATCCACAACACGCCATCCTCCATTTTAAAGTCCAAACCATGAGCAGAGCAACCACCACCAATTTCAGAGATGGAGATGCATACCAGCCACCCCGAGAAACTCTCGCGCACTTCAATGTCATCCCCTGGTGCCGTCCGACCCTCCACGACCCAGACTTCCGTGCCTACGACATGTCAAGAACCGTGACAGACAACGGCCTGGGCCATACTCTCATGGCCAAGACATGGGACACCGACGATACCGTATCCCACATCCTGTCCTTTTACAGGGCACCCACTCCCACCTCCCGTGGCGAAATTCGTCGCTTCTACACTATTGGGAATGGCATGAATGCCCATCCGGGTCTCTTACATGGAGGCGTCATCGCGACGATATTGGATAGCACGTTGGGCAATGTCATTCGACAGCAGGTGGAAGGGGGTGTCCGGGGACCAACGTATACTGCGCAACTCAATGTGGCGTATAAAAGTCCGGTCAAGACTCCAGGCACCATCATGTCGCAGAGTTGGATCAGGAGCATCGAGCCGGGCGGGAAGAAGATCTGGGTGGAGGGTGTGGTCAGTAGTCAGATTGATGGGAGGGTCGTGATACACGCCAAGGCGGATAGTTTGTGGATCGTGGGGAAAAGTAAAATATGATCTTCCAGGTAGGTATAAATTCAAGCCATGAGAGAGTCACCTGCTGGCTTGCCACGATCTGGACTTGCTCGACAAGAGTACCACGCGCTTTGCACTTTCTTTGGCCAACAATAAGCCCTCGCTCAGCAGGCCGAGATGAGCAAGAGAATTCCGCTTAGATGCCTATGAATGTTGTTTCGATTTACAGAGCAATCCACCACTGATGAGTTTCAAAGACTAGGCTACTCTCAATTGAATCAATCATGTCCACTATGAGATCGATGTCGATAATTTCACAAAGAGACATTTTCTGAACGTCACCAGCAATTTACCAATATCGATCTCGACTGCGGATGATAAATCGGCCAAAATATGTCGAAGGACACTGAATTAATGACAAAGTCGCCGTGACAGCGGGAACAGGAGTGACCGTGGGCCAAATACTGAATTTCGCTGGCCTCACCCGTCAACAGCAATTTATCAAAATTGATCCCAAGTCGCGGATGATAAAATCGGCCAACATATATCGAGGGACAACTGCACTAATAAAATCGCCCTGAAGGTGGGAGCAAGAGTAAACGTGGGCAAAATGCTCCATCTCGTTGGCCTCACCAACCCAATAACACCGAACCGAATAAACGACGGCAGTGGCTGAGCAAGTCAAGAGCGGGAATGATACGAGACTTGTACAGTACAGCGAAAGTCCTCCTTCTTGCTACATGAAGTCCACGTGCTCGCCGTCTATCAGACAGTTCTTTGAGGATCAGGATCGGGCCGAGCGCCATGCTCAATTACTAGTAGATACCGAAGACATGCCAATGGATCTCGTGGGGAGGATCAATATGATTTGCGGCAGATTTCGGTGAGCTGGAGGTACAGTAATGGTTATTCATAATTGTCGTGTCGGATTCGGTATCTATACAGTCTGTATATACAGATTGCATATATCAGATAATGGTAACATTGCCCTCGTATGGACAGCCATGTTGTCCACTTTTGTTGATTCCAGCAACTCCAGCTGGTTCTATTAACCCTCGATTGGTTGGAAAATTTACCATTAGTTGGTAGGGAAAGACACCGCTCGACAAGGCAGGCGCACGAACCTCTTTGAGGCTCTCTCTCTTTCCTCGGGCCATTGCCACGGTTCGGCAGGCACCCGCAAATATGAAAGCGCAAAGGGAAACCTTCCTTCCGAAAGTGGGACTCGGATCTAACGGCTCATGATGAGTCCATACGAGGCAGCAACTGAACATCAAAATTGATGGTTGATTGCGAGAGGCGTTCGCCACGTGATGAGGGCAGAATTGACTGCCACCTCTACACAGTACATCAATCTGCGGTTTAAGTGATGTGTTCAGGGTTCGAGGTCGGATCGTCGAAACACGTGGGCCGCAAACACAAACCGAAGCGGGCAAAACGTGCCTTGCAGACGCGAAACGAGACAATTGGTCAGCATCAGAAATCCGGCACGCCTGAGGCATATTCGAACCGCACTCGGCTTGGATCAATCAAGACTGCGGACGTTTCCCTGAAACATCTCTGTCAATCCCAAGGCGACGGGTATGGGACCATCTGCCATGGCTAGGAAGCCATTATCGAGAATATATCTATAGGTACCACGATGTCGACCCTTTGGTTTCTAGACGTTACCAAGACGCCGGCTATAGTTTCAAGCATAGCTAAGCCTTCCCTCGGGCCGCCTCCACTCTCTCGCTCCACCCCCATGTTTAAGGTATGGTATGCCATGATTGGAGTTGATGTTTTACAGGTTCTGGGAATGGTCCGAGTGTGCAATTGCGTTTGCCTCATTAGATCGAGGAGCGCATTAATAAGGTTGGCATTGATAACACACCCCGATTAGATCTTTCATTATTAAATCCTGTCTCTTTTGCCTTTTTGCACTTTCTTGGTGTCGTCGTGACATGGTGGTTTTTGGAGCACGGTGATCGACACACCATAGTCTCAGTACAGGGGACGGTCGAGAAACAAGACGCCAACATGGGTTTGGGAATCCTTGACGATGTCCACATGGAGATGCCACCAGGCACCTCCCGTCTTTCCGAAAAGTTCGACCTAAACGCGCTCTCAAAAGTTGACGCGGCAGGTCGCCCTCTGAAGAAGCACGGCGATGTCGTGCTGATTCCTCAGCCCAGCGACGACCCCAATGATCCACTCAACTGGAGCAACGCATGGAAACTTTCAATCCTAGCAATCCTAGGACTCAGTCTGGCGATAACAAATGCCTTGGGACCTATGCTTGTACCAGGCCTCGCCGTCATTTCAAGGAAATATCACGTCGACCACGATCTAGCCGACGGTATGATGCTAGGTCTCCTTGCTTTCTGCATCGGTTTTGCCACCTTTTTCGTCGCTGCTGGCGCTGATATATGGGGAAAAAGGCCTTTCTATGTGATCGGCATGGTGTTTTTGCTGGCTAGTTGTATCTGGGGCTATGCGGCAAGGGTGAGCCAGAATACTTCCAATAATTGATGGATACAGCTTACATTCCTCAGAGCTTCGCTTCCCTATCCGCCGTTAGAGCTCTACAAGGTTTTGCATCGGCACCTCTTGAATGTTTGGTGGTGCAGACTGTGGGCGATCTGTCCTTCTTGCATGAGAGAGGGGCCCGACTGGCCGTGTGGGGAACTATGATTCCTGTGGGCGTAGGTGCTGCGTAAGTTCTCTTCCACGACGAAGCCACACTCTTATTGACTGTTTTCAGGCAAGTCATTTCGGGCTTCATAATCAAACACCTTGGGGTAAACGCAACGTTTGGTGTCTGTGCATTATGGTTCGCTTTATTGTTGCCCATAACCTACTTTTGCGTTTTTGAAACGACCTACGTCCGAAATCAGGGTTCAAAGCCTCTCAAAAATGGCCCAGTCACACCAGAAGACATGCCGTACAAAAGCGAAAACGCGCAGAACATGGTTGAAGGAGATGAGGGAAAGGATAAGAACAAAAAGGTAAGCGCAGACGAGACCCAAATCAGGATTCCTGGAATGGATGGTCAAACCGGCAGCATCACGGTGAGGCGCATGGAGGAGTTCGATATGGAAACCCCAGTTCCCGGTAGAGAGCCGTATCGCAGCAGACTCCGCCTCTTGCGTGGAAGAATAGTAGATAAGCCGTATTGGCGGGAGGTCTGGAAGCCCATCCCACTTATCGCGTATCCAGCAATCCTGTTCAGCACAGTTGTGCATGGGTAAGTACCTACACGCCTTTATTCTGATAAGGCTGACCGTGGACAAGGACTTTCTTTCTTTGGCTCATTGGTATGATATAGCCTTGGACCAATTGTCCAAGTAGGTACTGACGTGAAGCCCAGCTGAAGTACTGGTGTCTCTACAGGTCCTCACCAGGAAGCCATACAACCTTGATCCCTCTCAAATCGGGCTGACCAAGATCCCACATATGATTGCTGCTTTGATATTCGCACCGCTGGCAGGAATTTTGTCTGACTGGATCGCCAAATTCATGGCGAATAAGAACAATGGAATCTTCGAGCCAGAGTTCCGTCTCACGCTCATGCTCATCGCGCTACCTGTCAGCACGGCTTCGTTTGTAGGATTCGGCATCGCAGCCGAACAGAAACAGTCAGTGGCGTGGATTCTGTTTTGGGGTGTATTGCAATCAGTGTCCAGCCCATTTGGCACTCAAGCCGCCGTGAGCTACATCTTGGATTGCTACCCACAGGGTGAGTTGGACTGGGCGAAGTGTTTGGGCGAGTGCTGACTACATTCTAGACATGAACCAGGCGCTTGTGACGATCATGTTTACCAAAGCGGTGGCAATTATGGTAGTCTCTTCGAAAGTCGCGGGCTGGTACCAAGCCGTGGGTGCAAGATCTGTAATGAACACGTGCGCGGGAATCAACATCGGAATTTCGTTGTTTACCATCCCAGCGTATATCTATGGGAAGAGATTTCGAAGCATGGTAAGTGTGCCTTGCGTCCTCCGGTTTTTCAGCTCAAGTACTGACAACTGTTAGATCGCAAGAAGTAAGTTGGCCGCGAAATACGTCGACAAATCTTAGGGGTCTCTTCGCGATGAAAACGCGGCATCCATTGCACTTTGCATCTTGCAAGATGAGGAAACACGGCATTCGGACTTCTGTTTTTCGTTCCGATCGTCTTGAAAAGACACACGGAGGATGAAAGCAAACTGCTTGCCATGAAAAAGCCAAAAGGCGAGATTCATTTCTTGATAAAGACTGCCGATGAAAAATGTCGTCCAAAAAGAACGCGCCTTGACATGCTGCTGGGAAGCCCAGTCCTGCGAAGAACACTACTGTGAAGTAGTACGCAACTCGCAGGGTCGACGAAGATCAAGCATGTGCAAACGAAAGAGGAATCGATGAGATTAATAAGAGCGTGATGGGTTGTGATGGTGGCACTGTGCCACGTCGTGTATTTGCGTCTCACTGTTCGGAACTGTGGCATATTGACGGCGAGAACACATCAGAAGCCGATCCATGAGATGACCGTATTTGTTGACATCGACGACGAGTGCCAATAGTGGTGTGAAATGAAAGGGCAGCTGGTGGATGGGTCTGTAACAATGATCGAGTCATGTCTCTGAACTGCCGGGCCTGGCTTCACCGTCAGACAGCAGCGTGTTTCCGCCCGTCTCGCTCTCTCTCGGGAGCTGCGGCGTGGCGAAGCCACAGATGAGCTGCAGGGGCGCGGCGGAATGCCAGCAAGAAGGCGTCCTTCTCAGGAGAGGGCACGATGGAAGTCAATAAGGCGGGCTGTGTAGTAAGAAGAATCAACGCTGTCTGGTGCATCGAGTTGGTGATTTTGGTGAAGGTGGACCTGCCTTGTGAACCGAAGAATGCCTGACTGATGCCGGACTGTAGCCTGGCTGCCTGGCTGCCTGGCGGCATAGATGCCTGGCTACCTGGCTAAGGTACCTGGTTGCCTGAGTGCCTCGTGCCTTGGACCTACTGCCAAGAGCATCGCATAGCCGGCGAACGAGAATGGCCGACTGAACGAGAACGGAGAAATCACGAAATTTAACGTAGAAAAGCAGCTTGCATATAATTTCCGCAACTTCAATCAGCTAGATGCCGAGTTGATCCAAATCTCAACGAGGACCAAGCCCCTACAGGAAACGCGCCACAGCCCTGTCTCACCCACTTCAGACACTCGTCGACATCGTTGCCGTAATACCGTGGCCGTGGCTAATTACACACCAATGTACCGAATTACCTGTTGCTGACAGACGCCTGCCGCACCTGTCACCATCTACCTCCTCGCGTTGCGGCTCTCCGCTGACCATGGCAGACGCCGTTGACGCTACTGCTACCTGCCCGTAACGCTGCCGACCAAGGTACTGTCTTCGAGTCTGATCTCAGCCGTTTGGAGGCAACCTCAACCACTTGATCTGGCATAGGCCGAAGCAAAGCGACCGGTAAAATGGGAATGATTGATGCGGTATCAGTTTCTTGTTGGTCTCTGATCATTTGCGTCTACAGATACGAATGTAAACATGCGGTCAACGTTTGATCATCATGGTCGATCGTGAGGACCACGTTATTCCCCACAGCTATTCTTGAGCTTGAGCTGAAACAGGGCTCTGTTGACACTCCCCAGTGCCACGCTACTGCACACTTCAACCAGACTTCCAGTATGTGCCAAGTGGAGGAGGCATCTGGTTGCGGTGATATGCTGGACGATCAATTGGCATCTGCTGTGCTAGTCAAGGCTGGTATATACTCTCCTTTGCAGCCTTACATTTGCTACGTGGCCGTCTCCTTCGCTTTCACCTGATCATGTACGTCAATAGCAACACGAAATGTGACCCTCGCCAGACGGAGCAGTCATCCTCAATTGCGCAGGTCACGCTGGAACAACATGACCCGGCCTTCCTGGAAAATCATTGGCCCCTACCTCCCCTCGACATCGAAGCCGCGATCACTTTCCAAGAACATGACGATACGCACCAGTTGTCTGCGGTCGACTCCTGCTGGACCTCAACTTCCACAGCGGTGGGAAGATCAAGGGATTCAAGCATTCGCTCATCTACGGAAAAAGACATTCCAGACAAGCAAGCACGCCATACCACAATACAGTTTCTCGAGCCCGCCACGCCCAGCCTGAAGGGCTCGTCACGCGATGGAAAGTCATTATCTGATGTCTCCCTGCCGATACCCGACCCTCCATCGAGTGTCGAAGCTCCAAGCAAAGTGCTCTCCATGTCCCTTGCCAGGAAGATCGCTTTGGTCTTAGTGGCTTGCTCTGCTCAATTCTTGAATCTGGGTGGAATGAACCAGACAGTCGCTCCTGTCATGGTCCTGGCCGATTATTTCCAGATTCGAGATTATGGAACGTTGTCATGGTTTTCTGCGGCTTACTCCTTGACTGTCGGAACCTTCATCTTGCCGGCAGGTAAGCGTCATCTTCACTGTTCCCCTATTTCTAAAACTGAACTTTCCCCATGTTTTGGATAAAGCGCAAAAATACACATACTAACATGAAAATTAGGCAGATTGGGAGACATGTATGGCCATAAAACCATATTTGCCATTGGCTGGGTGTGGTTCGCTGTCCTCTCCCTAATCACTGGCTTTAGTTACAAATCTCAAGACATCATCCTCTTCAGTATCTGTCGAGCCTTGCAAGGAATCGGTCCAGCTCTGCTCGTACCAAACGCGATTGCACTACTTGGAATGAATTTTCCGGTTGGATTCCAAAGAAACACAGCCTTTGCGTGCTTCGGAGCGGCAGGGCCTCTGGGGGCTACCGCAGGTGCAGTCTTCACAGCTTTGATCGCAGAGCACCTCTGGTGGCCCTGGTCGTTCTGGATTCTCGCCATTGTTTGCGTACTCGTTTGCGTGCTATCGATTATCATCGTTCCCGGCCAAATATTCCGGCCCCTGACTGCTAAAAGCACCCGGCCTACTTTTGATTATTGGGGCTGTCTTACCGGAGTCAGTGGCCTAATATTGATCAACTTCGCCCTCAATCAAGCCCCCCTGGACGGATGGGCGAGGTGGTACGTTTTCGGTGCGTTGCTAGTAGGACTCGCTTGCATTTCAGCTTTCATTGTTATCGAATTACACTTCACCGACTACCCTTTGGTTCCTCTCCGTGGCCTAGGCTCGGAAGCTTACTTCGCTCTGGGTTGTATCGCGGCCGGTTGGGGCTCTCACGGTATTTGGGCTTACTATCTGTACCTGTTTCTCGAACAAGTTCGTGGACACAGCGCTCTTCTCACTTCTGCCGAGACCTCGCCAGTCGCAGTCACCGGCATCTTCTTCGCTCTTTCAACAGTCTGGCTTGTTAAGAAGTTCGGCGTCGCGTACGTCATGCTGATCGCCATGATCAATTTCCTTATCGGCTCCTCCCTCCTCGCTCTAGTTCCTATCCATCAATCCTACTGGATCCAAACCTTCCTCAGTATCATAATCATGCCTGGAGCAATGAACCTCTCCTTCCCAGCAGCGACAATTCTCCTCAGCTCCGCCCTCCCGAAAGAAAAGCAGGGCATTGCAGCAAGTCTCGTCAGCACCATGGTCAATTACTGCATCAGCTGCGGTCTGGGTTTGGCAGGGTCTATACACCGGAAATCATTCGAGAATGCGCTGATCAGACGTGGCCATCCCCATCGAGTTCCGGAATCAGAGCTTCCGCTGTTGACAGCGAATTTGCCCGGTCTGGACGCGATTCGCATCGAATCTTTCCGAGGCCCCTGGCTCTTTGCCGTCGGTCTCAGCTTCCTCGGCGTTCTCATCGCCATCTGCTTCATCTTCGTAAGTAGAAGGAAAGCAAAGAAGAGCGATTTTACCGTTAGCACAGGGAGGCGTGCTTCGCGCCGTGTCTCTCATTGGTTTGGTACGCAGTCATGACTGACTGTCTGGAAATATCATGTCACCAACGATTTCCCTTTGTAGCGATCATCAACGGGGTTTGGTTCTTGTTATCGGATTGGCGTTTGGTCTTCTCGGCAACATTTCCTCGTAATGCTGGGATGTACTCTATATGGTATGGGCGTTTTCATGAGGCGTCTGGATGGAGGGCTGGCTGTCTGAAATCATTTTAAATACAGGGAGGGATTGGGATCTGCTAACGCTGAAAAACGTTCGCAAAAGCTTTGCTAATTAATATCAAGAGTCCTTGCTCATCGCTTGAACAAAGCCATGATTATTCTCATCGATACCTGTTGACCTTGTTCAGCCTCCTCATATTGTCTGCGATCCTTGAAAAATCCCATTGTCAGATTTTAATTAAGTTATGTTTGACGACTCAACACAGGATTGTCGAGATCAGGGATCCAAGCCCAAGGAAGACATCCTCCACTTCCAAGAACCTTGGTACCTCCTGGTAGAAATCGCTTCCTCTGCCCCTCTCGCCCTATCGCGTCCATTCCTTCTGACCAAAGCCCATCATCAGATAACTTCCTCTACTTTCACAGAATACACATGAAGAATCCGCAAAGCCACCGCGGGACGGGCGTAGAACAAGAGAAAGGGGAAGGGATTGACCAAGCCACTTACCGCCCTCACCTTCACTCGATCATCTACCTCACTTCATTTCATTTCAAAGCCCGCAGATACAATGTTGGTGTCCATCAATCAAATCTAGGGGAATGCCGTCTGTCCAACAATCACGGTGTAATTACTTTGATATTTCAAGTTACCTACGGCCTAACATATCAGACCACGAGACATGGAACGAGTGGGAACAACGAACGACAAAACCGCTAGCAAAATCAATCGTCACAGTTGCCAGGAAATGAACGGTATCAATTTCACATCCTGGAATATAGATAGAAAGCTTCTATCGTGATTTCTACAGCCCAGAGACCAAAGGGACACTATTCATGAATAGACGAGACCACTATGGAGAGAGAACCATAGTAGACCAAGTAGCTCGTTTCAATTCAGCCAGGAAGCAGTAATTACTTATACCCATGCACAAGCTGAACCCGTGCATAACCAATCCCGGGTATACCATATCAAACGAGAGCCTAATCAACGCCTGATCGGAGCATAGCCTCTGTCTCCACGACTCCTTTCTGCCAGTCTTGTCAGAATCCGCCATTTTCTTCAGCTCACATTGCTGTTGTTCTAGTTCTCGTGCTCCTCTTTGACCTCGTGCTTGATGGTGCTTGTGCTGGTGCTTGAGCTTGAGCCTGGGCTTGTGGATTTTTGTAAAGAAACGGGGGAAGTTGCAAATGGTCGTGATTGTCCCTGTATAATCGTCAACGATGCGTCGGCAAAAAGCAGCCGATTACGAGTCTTCGACCTCTCCCATTGTGACCGTCTTCTTTGGCGGCACGTTGACGAGAGCGCGTCCTGGGCGAATAACTTGTAGTTGATTGTCTTCGCCAGCAGCTAGCATGACCCATGAGCTGTTAGGATTCCAGTCGAATTCGGTGACACGGTTTGTAAAGCCGCCGTGCATGAACAATCTGTGGATAAAACTTTGTCAGCTTCGTCTCTTCTCAGTAACTTGAAGACACCCTGTCATATGTTGAACATCCTCAACTCAAGGTTAACATCGAAGTATTCCTGGCAACCAACACCTCGGGAATTGCTGGAAGTGGTCGATATGGAGCTAGACTTGAGGGACTTTGGATCTAAAGCTACCTTCGACTTCGATCCGCGGAAGGGCGTCGAAGTGGAGATACAGCTTTATAGAAAATTGGACAGGGAGACTCACAATTCTGTTGGGCCCTCTTCAGCTTCTTCTTCCGATTGCTCTTCTCCCACTCGCGAAAGGTCGTACATGTTGATTCGGCGATCGTAACTGCCGCTGGTGAGAATGGCGGGCTCCTGTGGATGCCAAGACAACTGAATGACGGCTTCTGTGTGCGCTTCGATGCTGTGAACCTTTTTGTCCAGGCATCTCAAATCCCACATTGCTATAGTCTTGTCCGCAGAGCCGGTGGCCACGATGTATTCCCATTTTGGGTGGATTGCGACGCAGTTCACGGCGTCGGCGTGAGCTGCCTTCTGGAGAAGAGCAGCTTTGCCATCGGATTTGCGTGGATCGCAGATAGCGAAGGAGAGATCGTCCGAGGCTGTGGCAAACCAAGCATGGTGTTGCGGATGATGCTGAACGTCGTTGACCACGGAAGAATGGTGGGTCCAAGTTGACAAGCTCTGTAGGGTGTTGTCGCCTGATTTCGGGCTGTTGACGTCCCACAGCTTCACTGTGTTGTCCTCGCTGGCTGTGGCGAGTTGACCTTCTTTGAGGGCATTCCAGCTTAGTCCGAAGCCTTCACTCTTGTGCTCCTGGAGCTTAAGCTCTGGTCGAATGGTATGGTCCTTTGGCTTCAAGGGATGTTTCGTGCGGTCCCATACGAGCACGCCTTCTGATGGAGACCATGTAGCGATGACGTCTGGGTTTTGAGGCATATATCTCGCCTTATTGATCTCGCCCGGGTGGTAGATTTCCTGGTAGACTTCCCAACCGAACTTGTCCTTGCCACTGCCATGGCCGCCTATTTCGGTCGATTGATCGCTCCACTGTTTCATATCGATCTTGCTCAGATCGGGGATTTGGACCTTTGCAAACTGCAGCGAGTTCTGCTCTTGTCCTGATGTGTTTGTGCCGATCAACAGGCGGTGCTCCTGCTTCCCATCGAGCTGCTTGAAGTCGGGGAACCATTGCGCCGTCAGGGTGGGCCATTTCAGGGCGCGGGCGTAGAGCATGTCGTAGAGAAACGGCACGTTCTTTTTCCATATCTTGTATTCCTCGTTGATGACCTTTTGCTCGGCGATGGCTGCGACATCGTCCCCACTGGTGTTCTGGTCGTCTGTCCGTCATTAGCACAGCCGGCTCAATTGTTCGAGTCGAGAAGGATGGAGGTACCCATGTCCACGTCTGCCATGGTGTCGAGTATGCACTTGCGCTGTTATTGTTGGAGTGGTGGTGGATGGGAGCTTGCGTGGAAGGAGGGGATTGAGGTCGCGTCGCTGGGCAAGGAAAAGTCGCGTTTGATGCGCGTGGGTGAAGAAGGTGAATGCCTGTACAACACGCTCACTGCGACATCGATGGCGATGATCTGTCGGTTGGTTTGTCTGGTGGAGTTGCCAGGAATTTATCAATCCCGATCTTTGGCACGAAGAGAGCTGACAGTTTGAATGTCACCGTGTTCCCTGCCTCATGCCGTGGACTGGGCGTGAATTGGCGGCCTCAGTCGGCCTCAGGCTGCCGGGTGACCCATTGAATCCTTGGCAGTGAGCCAGGTATAAGTAGCTCGCCCCCCACCAAATACACATTCTTCGAGGACTCCGCGTCGGAATCGATCACTACACACACGAGCTGCGCTCAATCGCGCACTTTAAATCTCTCTCACTTCTGTCTCCAACAGGTATGTCGCAAAGTCCCACGTCCGTTGAGTTTACACGGCAGTCGTCCTCCCCTCCTCCATGCCCTTGAAGGACCAAAAGAGGTCATCACTTTCAAAGCCCAGGGCTGGACTGGAAGCCTCGCTAGACTTCGTAGTGATTCACCTTCAAAGTCCTTTCACTGAGCTTAAGCGCGTCATTCTAACATCCATAGTACTTCAAACGCCACCGCCCACCACAATCTATACACAAACACAAAACCACCATGGGTGTCCCAAAATTCTTCCGATGGATGTCCGAGCGTTATCCCGCAATCTCTCAGCTCATTGCTGAGAATCGCATACCGGAGTTCGACAATCTATACCTCGATATGAACGGAATCATCCACAATTGCACACACAATGATTCGGATTCAGTCACACATCGCATGAGCGAGGAACAGATGTTCATCGCCATCTTCAACTACATTGAGCATCTTTATGGCAAAATCAAGCCGCAGAAGCTATTTTTTATGGCCATCGACGGTGTTGCGCCTCGTGCTAAGATGAATCAGCAGCGTGCTCGTCGCTTTCGTACCGCTCTGGATGCTGAAAAGGCCCGTGAAAAGGCCATACAGGAAGGAATTGAAATGCCTAAAGAGGATGCCTTTGACAGCAATTGTATCACACCTGGTACACAGTTCATGGCCCGCCTAACCAAACACCTTAAATACTTCGTCAGCAAGAAGGTATCCGAGGACGTCGAATGGCAGGGCGTGGAAATCGTCTTGTCAGGCCACGAGGTCCCGGGAGAAGGGGAGCACAAGATTATGGAATACATTCGGCAGGCGAAAGCCCAGCCTGATTACGACCCTAATCGTCGCCACTGTCTTTACGGTTTGGATGCCGATCTCATCATGTTGGGACTGCTCAGTCATGACCCTCATTTCTGCTTGCTCCGCGAGGAGGTCGTCTTTGGTCGTAGCAAGGGCAAGTCCAAGGAATTGGAGCATCAGAATTTCTATCTCATGCATCTTTGTATTGTTCGAGAATATCTGGAGCTGGAATTCCAGGAACTCAAAGAGCCAGGCACTCTAGACTTTCCATTCGACATGGAACGTGTTATCGATGATTTCATTCTTATGGCATTCTTTGTTGGAAACGACTTTTTGCCCAATCTTCCGCATCTGCACATCAACGAGGGCGCTCTCGCCCTTATGTTCAATGTTTACAAAACCACTCTGCCCAAGGCAAAGGGCTACATAAATGAGGGTGGTGTCATTAATATGGAGCGTTTGGCTCTACTCTTGGACGAATTATCGCACGTTGAGTTTCGATTTTTTGAATCTGAGAACGCCGACGCTGCTTGGTTCAAAGGAAAGCGCATGGAACGCGAGGACGTCATGGAGAAGACGAAACGCAAGGGTCAGCTTGTCATTACCACGGATCAAAGCAAGATCTTCAACAAGGTGGGGAAGTGGGTCACTAGCAAGCCCAAATCTGGAGAAGCCCCTCCATATGATCTACCCGTCTCTTTGCCAGCTCGCGATAGGAAATTTGTGGAGGAACTGGCCGACAGTCTTAATGTGCAATGGCAGTCTGTGCAAGATGATGAGGGCAACCGACACATGCGATTGACATTCCCACCGGCTCTCGAATTCGATGACGACGACAGCGAGGAAGAGGAAGAGGATCCGGAAGCTCAGCTGGCTTTGAATAGAGTGATCAAGCGATATCAAAACGCGAAAATTGTCGACATGAATGCGGATGAAGCCCAGGCTGCCATGGACAAGAAGTACGACGAGAAATTCAAGGCATGGAAGAGCAAGCATTACGAAGACAAGTTCGGCTGGGGCCTGGAGAATGAGGCAGAACTTACCAAATTGGCCGAAAACTATGTCCAAGGTCTTCAATGGGTGCTTTACTACTACTACCAGGGAGTGGCTTCCTGGCCATGGTACTACCAGTACCACTACTCACCATTCATTTCAGACGTGAAAAAGGGACTGAAGGCGGACATTAACTTCAAGCTTGGACAGCCTTTCCGGCCGTTTCAGCAATTGATGGGTGTTCTTCCAGATCGCAGTAAATCAATTGTCCCTACTGCTTATTGGCCCCTCATGACGGATCCGAATTCGCCAATCATCGACTTCTATCCACGAGATTTTGAGCTAGACATGAACGGCAAGAAGCAAGAATGGGAGGCAGTCGTGAAGATTCCATTCATCGACGAAGATAGGCTACTGAAAGCTATGGCTACGAAGGATCAATTGTTGTCCGATGATGAAATTCACCGTAACTCGTTCGGCGCGTCGTTGAAGTTCACCTACCAACAAAATGTTGACTTCATCTATCCATCGTCCTTGCCTGGCTTCTTTCCGGAGCTGGAACACTGCCATTGCGTCGAGAACATCTATGAGCTTCCAGTCATGGACGGCCTCGAATACTTTATCGGGCTCATGCCAGGCGCCCAGACAGGGACCGAGGCTCTTGCGGGCTTTCCAAGCTTGAAGACACTGCCGTTTTCGGGTCAGCTTGACTTTCACGGAGTCAACATCTTCCAGTCAGACTCGCGCAATGAGAGCATGGTCGTGACTCTGAGTGATTCCGAAACCCGTGCAACTGCACAGGTAGCAAAGTCTAAGCTCGGCAAAGCTGTTTATGTTGGCTACCCATTCTTGCAAGAAGCGAAAATCGTTCGCGTATCGGACGAGCTCTTCAGCTATGTTCTTGCGCAAGACGGTTCAGGTCGTGTAGACCAGTTCGAGCATGACCCTCGAGGCATTGAAAACTTCAAGCGCAAGGCCGATCGTGTTGAGAGCACATACAGCAAGAAACTTGGCATGGTCATCGGCTCCGTTGAAGCCCTTGTCCATGTCGACATGCTCAAAGGTCTGAAGAAGACGGATGATGGGGCTACCATCAAGGAATATGGCGAGATTCCCGGGACTGAAACCGACTATGCACCACAGATCATTGTGGACGAAGTCCACAGCCAAGACCAGCGCTTCATTGAGAAAGCGTCTGTGCCCGTCGAAGAGGAGTTCCCTCTTGGTTCAAAAGCCTTCTTTCTCGGCGATTACGCGTATGGACGCCCGTGTGAGGTCATCGGCCATGAAAATGGAAAGTTGAACTTGTGGGTATCTGTGCTGGCAAAGAAAGAGCCAGACTTTGGTCTCATCGCAGTGCGAAATGCGGATCAGGCAGTAAATTGGACTCCGTCATATGCCGTCGCTCGGCAGTTGCAGATGAATCCGCTTGCATTGAGCAAGATCACCTCTTCACTCACTGTCGAATCCAGCGGTCTCAAACTTAATCTTGGCTTGAACCTCAAATTCGAGGCCAAGGGGCTGAAGGTGCTTGGGTACTCTCGAAAAGGCCAAACTGGCTGGGAGTACAGTCCCAAAGCTATCGACCTTCTGGTGCAGTATATGACTAAATTCCCAGAATTTATCGCCGGCATCAGCATGAATCCCAAGGGCAACATATATGAGGATACTATGTTTTACGATGAGAAAATAGCCAAGACGAAAGTCAAAGAGATTGGTGCGTGGCTCAAATCAATCGAGTCCAAAGGGTTTGAGAAGGTCCCACTCGATGCCGAACAGCTCGATTCTGATGCGGTTGGCGCAATTCAGCAGCTGGCCGAACAGAACATGGCTACATCACAAGCAGCTTCTAGGGTTGTCAAGAGTGTCCCACGCAATGCTCTCCTCAACCCTCCAGACGCAGAGACTCGTATCAGTGGGCAGCGCTTTAGCCTTGGGGATCGAATTGTGTATGTCCTTAGCTCTGGACGTGTTCCGATTGCTCAGCGCGGAACTGTTGTTGGATTGACACGTACTTCAAGACAAACTTTGTTGGACATTGTTTTCGACTCGTCCTTCATGTCTGGTACCTCTCTTGGCCAGCGCTGTCAACCATTCTTCGGATCCACAGTGCCATCTGACTCGGTTCTTAACATCACCCATAAACAATTCGTTGCTGGATCGCAGGCGTCCAAGGCCAAGGCTCCTGTTCCGCAATCTCAACCTCTCGGTCAGCGTGGATATGGAGCACCAAATGGCCCGGGCCAACTTCGCCCTGCCGGAGCACCTCAGCAGCCGGCATGGATTCCTCGTGAACATACCAGCGGATATGGCAATCAGGATAGACAAAAGTATGACTCCGTCCATTGTCCTCGAAATACTTGCTAATACTTCTCCCAGCGGCTTCGGCCAACAAAGATTGCCATACCATAACGGTCCACCATCTGGTCGCGGCCGTGCAGGCTACGCAAATGTAAATACCACTAACGGTTCACAACCAGGTCACGCACCACGGGGAGGACGCGGTGGAGGTCCAGCTCCTTTCCGTGGACAGGGACGTGGCGCTTTTCAACAAGCTGGGATTCAGAATGGCGGCCAACCAGCACAGCAGTCCTACAATGCTGTGCCCCCACCTGCTAACATAAATGCGCCTCGAGGAAATCGCGGAGGTAGAGGTGGAGCACGCGGCCGTGGTCGTGGAGGTCGTGGTGGGGTCGAGAATGTTGCTGCTGCTGCACCACCAGCTTGAAGATACTGATAATGCGTGAAATTGGGTCGTGTGAATAGATAAAGAGAATGGTTGGATGAACGGCACAAGCAAAACTCGGTATGCAGCATGGATAATGATACTATCAATATAGATCTCCTACCTGACTACCCTATCGAAGTCACCATTAAATCGAGGGCACGATCGATACAATTCTCTCAACTTGAATTTGGTGAATGCTTGAGAATTGCGATTGGCATGTGGAATGTTGAGGTTGTACTGTTTTCAACTTATCACTGAGTTTGACAAAAATTGTGAAGCCCTAGAGTCTGTTGTCGGCTCGATGCCCCGGACGGGACCGATAATTTAGACTCGACGATTTGGAATGGGCCATTGTAACAAGCTTTCGGACGAAGAATTTAGCAGCTGGTGGAATTGCTTGATAGATCTATGGCTCGGCGCCGTTTTCAACACTTCGAGCATTCACATTCCAGCGCTGGCTTGATCCACGAAACACCTTTCTCAACCTCTCCTCACTCGCAACGTATCACAAGACATTCGTTTTTCAAACATCAAGCGTATCTCGCGATGACGGTGCCCCAGGTCTTCCTCATCATCGCCTCCTTCGTTTTCCTCGTATCGACATTTCCTCTCTACACCCTCTCTCACCCACGCTTTCCGCATATCGTTGAGATATTACCGCCGAAATCAAAACCGTTTCACCCCCTGCATGTCCGCCAACATCCTCAGTACCCCTTGAGTAGACAACATTCTCATTCTCCCTCCTCCTCGTCTGCAGCGAGGAGGACGGGGATTTGCGCTTCCATGATGGAGAGGCGGGGTTTCGCTTCTTCTGTACTTGGGGTCCTGCGCGTGGCGGGAAGGGGTGGGGGAGAGGGGGTGATGGGATGATGGAGGGTGGGAGGGGCGGATTCTGAAGCATTGAGCGTGTGGGAACGATGCAGGGGCTTTTGTCGTTTTCTTTGGGATTGAGATGGGATTGCGCAGGAGGGGTGTGAGAAGAGAGTGGCAAGGCGGCTTTTCTCTCGCTGCGATTCGAGGAAGAATTGGACCGGGTTCGCATTCAGGAGGTTATCGGACTGATCTGGTTGGATTTCATGGGACGAGTTGCTGATGACTCTGCCATTGGAAAAGACCTTGAATGATCAATTTCAACAACATCTCGTAATGGTGAGTATGTACGAAGGGTTTCATGTCGCCTGAATTACATACAACCTATTATCCACTGTTATGGTTCCCAACATGTAGCCTGGGGGTTATATTCCTGGTGAAGACGTCACAGACCCTCCCACATCAGCCCCCACCTCAGCTTCCACATCGGGATCCGGGAGGAAAGCATCCGATTTAGCTGGAGGGCTAGTCTCGAGTGTCAAACCGAACAGCCGAAATGCGTTTTCAAGATATCTCGATCAAACCAAAGGAACGACAAAGAATTGATCGCTTCTTGGAAGACGTGATGTGGCGCCGCAGAGCAGCCAATTAGGTAGACCAAAGATTCGTGTTATCAACAGATCCCTGTTGACTCCGGCCTCAAATCAGGACTTAAAAGATTATCTTCTCATCTGAAGAGCCGTAGCGCAATGCAGAAACATCGCGTGCAGATACAATTGCCATGTTTGCCTGCGCAGAATACCCACACCACAGCCACCTCGATCGAAGCCGCTATACACACCCTTGAGCATTATACAGCTCGCGGAAAGCCGATCCCTTGTCTGCCAGAAGCTGATCGGGCGGACCTTGCTCCACAACACGTCCTTGATCTAGAACGATAATGCGATCGAAATCGAGGATGGTATTCAACCTATGTGCGACTGCAATAATGGTTTTCCCCATGAGATCTTCGCGAATGATTTCTTGCATTGCTTTGTCAGTGTTGACGTCGACGCTATAGATGTAAGTTTAGAGCAATACGAATTAGGTGGGAAATCGAGGGCCCGAGAATGACGTACTTGCTTGTGTATTCATCGAGTATGACAATGCGACTTGAGCTCAGTAAAGCCCGTGCTAAACAAAACAGCTGGCGTTCGCCGTGACTGAGAGATTCCTCGGGCCGAAGGAAGGCATCGAGACCACCGCAGGCTGATATTTTGGACCAGAGCCCAACGCGCTCAAGAGCTTGTTGAAGAAGGGAATCGTCGGGCTCCGAACTAGATGATGCAATAACAAGGTTGTCTCTGACCGTCCCATGGAGGAAAAATGGTTCTTGAGAGAGAACATTGATACTGGCGCGCACTTGATTTATTGAAACACCATTGATGTCTACGTCGTCGATTGAAATGGACCCGTTGCGCGTTTCCATGAGGCGAGAGAGAAGGCTAAGAAGAGAACTCTTGCCACTGCAAAGATTTAGCTATGGGGTCTAATGTGTGCAGTATATGATGGAAGTACCTTCCACTACGTCCGCAAATGCCAACATGCTCGCCAGGAGCTACAGAGAAGTTGATATCTTGGAGTACAATTTTCGCATCTGACTCCGTGCCATGACTTGCAGTGACGTTGTTGAAGTCGACCCTACCTCGTGAAGGCCATCCAATTGGAGCCTCAGGTTTGCGAATTGGCTCCTCAGTTGGCGTTTCCTCGGAGAATGATCTAACCCGGGACACACCACCGATAGACGTTTCGAGCGTTGCCAAGAACGATACCAGAGATTCCATAGCGGTTCCAAGTGACATCTGTCATGTATCAGAAAGGGAGGCGAGGGCAACTGAGACGTCGTACTTACCACGTTGACAAGTGCAAGACCAAGGAGCCCAGGATTGATAGACTCCCGCAACTGCACAGCAACAATCGCCACTATGACTGCCAGAATGGAGATCACAAGATCGAGCGCCAGTGTCAACCAACGCTGAACAGTCTTGAGTATGAAAAAGGGCCGTTGTGATGCTTGTAGGACTGCCAAATTTTGTCGACGGAAGTCTTTCTCCCATCCAAATGCTCTGATCGTGGCTAGCCCAGCGATTGTCTCGATGAAATGCGTATATAGAGGTGCCTTGGCTTCCAGGTCAAGGAGTCGGACTTGGCGCGAAGTGCGCAGGTAGAATCGCTGAATGAACCAGAATGCGATGAGTAGGACTGGAAAGACTGGCATAAGGTATGCTGAAGCGATGCCAATCATGATAAACTTGTAAAAGACGTTGAAGATGTACTCGACAGCGTCGATGACAGCAAGTGGGAGCTCGTTGTCGATGAGATCCAAGTCTTGGCTAAATCTGTTGGTGGTTTTGCCTAGAGGCCCAAATGTTAGCATGCTAAAGCATCAGATTCTTTCCAACCTCCTCACCGGTGTCCGTGTGGCTGAAAAAGTTCATAGTCGCACTCATCAATGCATCCAATTGTATGTCATGCAGCCTAATGGACGATGCTGCCAACGGGAACATCAAAACGTGAAACACCCACAGACTCGTCAAGGCGATTTCGCCCAGGAAAAACACGCTGTAGATCCCTACATAGTATGCAATCCTGCCGTTCCGGTTGTCATTTGCCCATGCTTCAAGCCATAAAGTTTGTGCAGGAGTGAACCCCATACAGATTGCTGCCAACAGAACAAATGTCAATGAGTGTCTATAACCTGCTGTTTCGATATAAAATTTCCAAATAGTGGAGTCACCGGTTTGTCTCGCGGTGTCGCCAGCAGAGGCATCAACCAGTACAACAGGCTCGCAGAACACCGGAAGATATTCTGTCTCGAAGGCTGCATCGATATTTGTCGCTACCAGGTCTGGTTCGGCACTTTCCGTTTTCGAGATGCCTGCAAGGTTACGTGAAGAGAGTAGCGAATTGGGAAAGTTGGCCTGCGATCCTTGGTAAATTACCTCGCCATCTCCGCCCAGAAGGATGATCACGTCGGCTACAGGTAGTAGATGGACAGCGTGTGTTGCCAGAAAAACCGTTTGGGAGGTAGTTCTCAGAATGCCGTTGGTCCCAAAGACACGTTCAAAGACTGCACATTCAGTTACAGGATCTAGACCGCTGAAGATGTCGTCGAGAATCATTATTGGTGCCCGGGAATATACCGCTCTGGCTAGTGCCTGTTTGAGTTGTGAGTCTCTTTGAATCGTGTTGAGGACGATAGAGCATACAATTCGTTGTTTTTGTCCGCCCGATAACGTGATCCCTTGCGAGCCAACCAGTGTACGATCTCCCGCTGGAAAAGATTTTAAATCGTCCACCAAGTATACAGCCTTTAAGACTTGACCATACCACTCAAGGTCGAACAAAGAGCTGCCAAGTATATTTTCCTGGATGGTTTTGTTGACGAGCCAGGGCGTCTGCGCGCAGTAAGCAATGCCTCTAGTCGCATTAACATTGATGAATCCTTTGTGAATAATTGTTTCCCCCAAAAGAGTCAACAATGATGTGGACTTGCCGCTGCCAACCCTGTCTTGGTCAGCGAATTCTCTGCACGTGCGCTCAAGACCTACGGTCCAAGGACAAGTGTGAAAGATCCTGATGGTACTTCAAAAGTGAGGTCTTGGAGTTGCACCTTTCCTCCTCCCCAGCCCACGCTCAATTCATTCGCACTGAGCGCAGGCCTGCTTCGCCGTAGATCTTGGAGCTCATAACCATCATGAGTAGAGCCCTCGACACTATAGATCAGCCTGTCATCTCTCTTGGTCTGCAAAAGCAGAAACTTCTCAATTCGCCGAAGACAGCCGAACGAAGCCGCAATCTTAGGCATTTGTCGAAGGAATATTTCTAGTCGCGACATGAAGATATTGAGAATGGCCAGAGAGGCGACCAAGGGTGACACAGCGAGGCCGGAGCTCGAGCTACCGAGTATCGCAATGATGCCAAAAACGGTGTATGTGATCCACCTTGTCCCGCTCAAACTCAATGTTTGGAGCACTGTGAAGAGAGCATAGAACAGCCGTGCTTTTTTGGCCCGTCGTATCTCTTCAGCTCGAGAAGCACGAAGCCTTGTATGGACTTCGTCTGTGAGTCCCATAACTTTGATCCCTTTCATGGACGAGATTACGGAAGAAGTGAAGGCCACCCTCCATTCCGTTGCCTTCAACAGGAGATTCTGTCTCCTGATGTATGGACCTGACTGTGAAGCAGTGATTAGTGAGAGCATCACAGAAAACAGCAGAGGAGCCAAAAATCTATATATGTTAGCAGACACACCCTTTCAATACTACCGATGTTCTTACGTGAATCCAAGCTGCTTGTACAAGAGGCCAAGAGAGACCACGGCCATGACCAAGTTGGAAGATGCTTCGTGTATCAAAGCAAACCCTTGAGTGATATGTTCAACGTCAACACTCATAAGCGTGAGATTTTCTCCGCCGCTGGCTTCCTTCAAGTCGAGTCTCAAAGTCTGGTTGTAAATGATGTTGACCAGACAACCGCGAAGCAACGTAACGAACCGATCCAGGGAGTGAGTGTAGGCAGCATTGAACACAGCCAATGTGACATAAACGACGGCGTAAGCTACAACTATCAAATAGCCAAGCTCGTTGGAGTCTTCAGATGAGACGAATGCTAGAAGTGCAGTGACCAAGAAAGGTTGTGCGATCGTAAGTGCCATTACAACTAGATTAGGGATCACCGGCTGTAGGAACATGCGCATCAAAGATAATGTAACTACCCTTGCTAGTCTGTATTCGCTCAGACTGGACATCGAAAACCACCTGTTTTCGAAATCGGTGAAGGTTTCCTCAGATGAGAGCTCTTGATCGATTTTGAAAAGGTCGTCCATAGACAACAGTCCGCGATATCCTGCAGGTCATTAATGTGATGATCCCAGATCAAGGGTGAGACCAACCTCGAAGAAACAAGGAATTCAACCACCAGAAGACGCTCCGGTTGAGGATTCCACTTGTTTCTTGTGGCGGTCGGTCTGTGTCCGGAGGTGAGAAGTAGGCAGTCTTGCTGCTTGCTTCTAGAAACAGAAGGCTTGCTTTGACGGCGACTACAGCGGCTGAGAGGGCAGTGATTGTGGCGTCAAAATTTGCTGTCACCACTGCAGACTTTCGATTTAGGATGGCCGAAAAAAGAGCAATCGTCATGATCATCTTGTGAGGGCGTGATTCACTTACATGTTCTAAGACGGACGAAATCAAGGCCGATGGAGACTACTAGGTAGATATTTATCAAAGAGCTCGGCCGTAGAGCCCTACAATGTTCGAATCTAGAGAGCACTGCGAGTGCCAAAGATTCTAACAGCAAGATACTCGCTGCTCCGATGGAGTAGCGAGTTTGTACGGCCGATTGGCGCGACCATGTCATGAGAAGGCTGAACCTCAAAATGATGATAAGGAAAATATGCATCTAGAAGAGATCAGCCTTCTTTCTCAGTCCTGTGGCCCGTCTCTTACCGCTTTGGTATTGAGGAATGAAGTTCCTGGAACCACTTGTCGAGCCTTGCGAAGACACAGAGATCTGATAATGGATACACAGACGAATGCAGAGGCTGGGAGGAGACTGAGAATACTCTCCTCGAAGACGAGGGTAAGGTCTAGGCCATTACGACAATGCATCGAGGTTCTAGGACCAAAGGAGTAATCCTCTACGCATAGTGACTGGTTCATGGTGAATGGGGAACCTCTGGCCGAGTGAAAGCATGCAGCATGCGCTCAGGGAAAGGAAATGCCATCACTTTATCAGTATGCAAAACGGGGAATGCCCCGAATGTCCACAAACTTTATCAGTGTGCAAAACGGGAAATGTCCCGTAATGGAAAGGTATGTTCACACAACAGTCATTCTGCGTAGGATCTCGGCCGGCGATACCCTGTTCAATTGGTCAGCGAGGGATTTTTATCTTATCAGATCAAGGCAGCATCAGCACTAACCCTGTTCTATCCAAGCATTCTCGCGATCGGCTCTGAACTTTGGCGGATGCTGAGTACAAGTGGGAAGCCGTGGTAGCCTACTCCTAGAGAAGCAGTGCTCGCGGAGTTCTGACTTGCGAGTTCTCCAACCGGGCAGGGTATCTCAAGAACTAGGCCCATGGTAGGCTGTTGACAACGTGATGTTAGTCCAAACAAGAATAGATTGGAAAGGAAGACGCGTGGAAGCTCCAGTATAGGCACAAGCGGAAGAACAAGCGCAAATTGAGATTCGACCTTACAAGCTGGAGCGAAGGCTATCAGAATCCGATACTGCTGGTCGCCTGTATAGAGGAGATCCATCTACAGTAAAGGTATCCTTAATTTAAAGTACTCAAGTGGTCCACAGTACCACAGTAAGATTTCACTAATCTACGTGTTTCGGCTAGGTTCGGTGTGGAGTGAAGCTTCAGGATCGAGGGTTAGGAGCGTGCGCAAACGTCCATATCAGGATCGTGGATGGTGGTGATGAACTGAAGATCTGGTTGGGATCCGAGCGCGCTCGGATGAGACAACGGCGATGTATGGTTATATATAGGTCTGATCCTGCCTGTCTGTCGTCCGTCTCATGAAAATCTCCCGTTGCTATATCCGCCTTGAAAGTCATCACCACTGAGAGATATGCTCGTCACCAAGCTCCTACTCGTCGGAGCGTTAGCAAGTGCCTCTTTTGCGTCATACTTTCCACCACTTGAGGTAGGTGCTACATCCGATTGGTAACTGGTAATATATAGAACGGCTCGCGATGTACTTCGTGTCCGTGTCAATTTAGAATACAGAATCCTAGAAACATCTGACAATAACCGATGATAAGAGTCTCTAGTGACCTTCTGGTTTTCAAATGGCCGGGACTTCCAGTATTTATCGAAGATTGAACGAGTATTATAAAGTACTACCGAACCTGTCAACCTACTTCGCTTTCCTATAAAGCAACTAAGCTGACCACATCTCTTATAGGTACGCAAAGAGGCGCACAATTGCGTCGCTCATCCCAAATGCCGGCCCCAGGATTGTTATAAACATTGTGGTGCCAAGTTCGGCGAGAACAATCCTGAAGCTGTAATAGCCTGTTTTGGACTATGTGATAAAGACCCTACTACTAACGGTTGTAAGAGAACTTGTTGCAGGGTAAGTGATAGAGTCTCTATTTTACAGATCGTGACTTCTTATACTCTAACCCCCAACGCGATGACTCTTAGCTAACCTTATTAAAACAGAATTTCGCTTCTTGTGGACGGAGCTGTATAAACATATCAACAAGCTGTTAAATACGAAACTTATAGGAATATTAAATAAAACTATTTTGGCAAATTATAGTCTTTATAGAAGACTCTTCCGCTCAGAGATGCTGCATACGAGCAGAAATGTGAAACATCGTAGCTCGGCCGTCTGGCCCGTCTTAGCCCTCACAACTCAGCCTCTCACTCCTCCTGGATCAATTTTAGATACGAGCACAGCAACGGCAGGTCGAAAACACCATTTCAAACATCGAAATCTCCTTCTCAACACAAGGCTGCAAGGTACGCCCATCATGACCCCGCCATCAGTGGCGGAAGACGGCGCGTGTGGTGGGGTGCCATCTGGGTCCCCAGATCCATTGGCCGATGTGAGTGATGGATGTACATGCAGGGCTAATGTGTGTCTTCCTGTTCCATCTCAGGACTAGGTAAGTAAGGACTTGATCGGCATTGTTTTAGACCGGGACGTGCAGAGAAGCGGTGGGGTGGAGGGGAAGCGCTGTTGGGCTGAGAAAGATGTATAAAGAGTGACTACGTTCCTGTATGTCCGTCTCTCAACTCAATCTTCTCCCTTACAGTCTAATCACACTCTCAGACCAGTCCCTCAATTTAAATAACCATCATGGCCTCTCACCAAGATCTTCACAAGTAGGCTCGATGCGCTGCTCATCACATATGAAGCAGACTGCTAATATTCCCAAAGCAAAGCCGACTTCGACGCTGCCCTCGCTACCGAGGACAAGTACGTCCTCATCTACGCCTACAGCGGCGAGGTCTCAGAGAAAGCTGATGCGTAAGCTTTCCCATATCGCCCCACTCCAACACCACCTAACACTCGACAGCGCTGGCAAGAAGCACGAGCACAACACAAAGGCCTTCAAGGTCGACGTTGACGCCTACCCCACCGCCAAGGAATTTTTCGGCATCAAGACTACCCCGACCGTCATTGTTTACAAGAATGGAAAGGAATTGAAGAAGGTGGAAGGCCTCGACGGGGAGAAGGCGAAGGAAATTGCCTCCGTCCTTGTTTGAGGTGATCCGAGGATGCTTTCATGAGCGATGCGGTATGCAATATTGAATAGAAGCGCTGTGGTTTAGCTAGAAGGACGATAACTGAAATTCAAAAAGTCTTCACCTTCTTGCGTGCTTTTGTGTGATTGTTCAGTTGCAGGGCGGCGATTTTCACTGTTGTAGGGACGATCTGACTGCATGTAACTGTCCCAGATGGTTGGGGTAAGCATCACACAGTACAGTCCCTGTAAACTGTTATAGATACGGTGACCAGCTGCCGAGAGCTAATCGATGACGATTGCGGTCTGAGGTGTTGCTGTGGTCAGTCATGCAGGGTGTGCTAGAGAGCTGCTGCTGAGAATAAGCTGCATGTCCTACGGAATGACCCCTCTTTACTCGCAGCATGCTCGCCTAGCAATTCGATATTGAGCCATCGCATTGTGAGGTGAGGTCGACATTCTCTTAGACGCAGTGCCGAAGATGCACCCAAGTACCTAGATGCATGGACATGTATGAAAGAGTGGCATGTGCTGGGCCGCCCACCACGACTCCCTACACCGACTTGGTGAAAAGCAGAGATGGATTCCTATTTTGGACTGGTTGGCCGTATGCAAGATGGTGCTGTCCTCTATCAATCTCTGAATCCCGTCCCGTACTATGATTTGCGTCGCCAGCGACAGTTGCTCGGCGTCATCTTCCAGGCATTCTGACATTTCTGACAGACCAGGTGCGTGTCCACGCTAGCATCGTGAATCAAAGCTGCGCCATCTGTCGTTCTGGAGTATAGAATGCGGATTGGTATGTTGATGGCCTGAGAGGATCGGTAGAGGGTGTCTGGGGGGAGTTTGTTGATTCTTCCAAGTTGCAAGGTGGGCAGGAATGATGTGGGGCTCCTACAACTATCCTCCTTGGGACATGGCAGTCCGGGCCCCAAGAACAAGAACGTGACCATCATCCACGACCGCGTTTCCGACACCGACAAAGCTCATACCGGCCCTGATCGCGGTTTTCACTCGCGTCTCCCCCATTGTCACCTCTTGGAACAGCGCCCAAATCTCGCTCCGACTGTGCGCTCCCCAATGGCCCGCACCAAGACGCGACTTGGATGGTGAAGGCCCCGAATCGACCGCAACTCGACGCCCAGCTCGCACCAAGCTCTCGGTCCTGCGTCTCCTTGGTTGGACAAGATATCACAACGGAAATATGGAGACAATTGCTATTTCCCGCCTTGGGCGCTCACTGCTCTACCCCGAGACACGATGTATCAAAGCAGTCGTCACTCTCATCTGGCCCTTCAGTTCCTCTACGCAGAGCTGTGCGCTATTACTGGCAGAACCAGATTTCAGATTACGGGACAAAAGAGGCCAAGTTCTTGTACGCTTCCATAACAGGAGTGCCGCTGCTCTCGCGCGGACGAGAATAGGAAGTGGCGATGAAGTCGTGCTGAATTTGGAGGGTGTACAGTGGCTTGATGCAGATCCTGGAGTCATCACGCCCGGGAGAAGTGTGGATACGGAGCTTCTGTTCAAGCGAAAGCTCGTATGTCAGGTAGGTGCAGGCAGACATTGGAGACACAGGCTTAATGGCTGAACATGAATTTCTTTCTAGATTATTCGCGATGGCCAGGAGCTGGCGAACATCGAAGTAGAAGATGATGCTGTTTCCGAAAGGAGTCGATCGCATACTCCATCCACGCCTACCGGTCACCGTTTCATCTATGCCAACCCCAGACTCTCGGAATTGAACGACCTTTCCACGCTGGCAAGCTCGGCCTTTCACAAACGAGCGCGTGTCTCTGGAGGCTTGCTGGTCGATTCACCGTACGATCCTTTTGTGGCAAAAGATGGGGAACCGATACGAAAGAAAGCAAGGCACTCGTGGGGTAATGAGGCACGATGGACGGTCGAGAGCGATGTACCCTCACCTACCAAAGAGAATATGACTACCGACTGGATCCAAGACGAGGACTTGCTCTCCCCCAGGAAAGGGTCACGGAGGAGCACGCCTGTCGAAGAATCACAATCGCCAATTTCTCAGCTGTCACCTATAACCGTACGACCGACTGAAATTTACACACACGAATTAAGGTCCCAATACACTCAGGATCTGATGAATCAGGTTTCCGGTGACACTGAGGAAGACACAGACATGGAAGACGTTCAGGCATCCGCTGTTCCTGACCGAATGATTCGTGAAAGAAGTTATGAATCGCCGCTGCGGCAGTCTTTCTCCGTATTCCGTGATGCAACGTTTGCGGGGACCAGTGAAGGCGCAGCTTTACCAATGGTGTTTGAGACCGACAATCCGCCCGAATTTCCCGAGTTGCCAGAAACTGCGTCATTACATGAGGAAGAGGAAGCATTTTTCAATCTGCCTTCAAGCGACAGCATTGAGGCATTAGGTAGTGTCGAGATTGACACGAGGTTTGGTGCTCTTGGTGGCGAGGTTCCATATATGCCATTCGAACGTACAAGCTCTCTTGCAAGAGAATTGCTTGAGAGCGACGAAGGTGACAGCAAAGAGATCGAGGAACATGCGCATAGGGCAGGTGGACTTAGAAGGAGAAGCCAAGAGGAAGAACAGCTACAACGGGAAGAACCAGGGGTGGCAAGAGTAGAGGGAGATGAGTCCAAGAGTCAAGAGAACGCCATGGAGGCGTTCGGCAACGAAGCGCCCGTGAGAGAGAGCGTGGATTTGGCAGATTTCCAAAGCTACGATATCTTCTTCAAAGGAGATGGCGAACGGCATACACAGCTGCAAGAGCCTGAGGAGATGGAATCACTTGCGAGGCAGTCTTTAGAGCCTGTCGCCAACATCGACCCTGATCTGCAAAGCTACGAGATTCCGACCACCGTCATGGCGCCACCGTCTCTGCCCATGATTCAAACCTCGAATTTCGACCTAGATTCAGTCGCTTCAATGGTACCGCCTTTGCCTTCGAGACCCAGGTCCCCGAAAACCCCGGACTTACGGCCACAACAATCTGCTGCTCTACCCTTGCCTTCACCTTTTCCTGGGGACAACCTAGCTACTTCTTACAAGGACACTGATATCTCTGACTGGCAGCCCTCACAAGGCTTCACGGTTCCTTTGCGAAAAGTCCTGCCAGGATTCGGTTTTGGGTTTGGATTTGAGAGTGATGGTCTCGATCGACGCTACTCAACAGAGGTGAATGATCCGGACGTCGATGAGTATACAACAACTCAGATCAGCACTAGAGCAGGGTCAAATGAGCAAATTGTTCATGAAGAGCAGCCCGCTTTGACCCGCAAATCGGAAGTACCCAAGTCAAAGACAGGTTCAGAGGAGGATCTCGAATTGGCTTTGCCAGTGGAGAAGATGCCTGAAGATGAGCTTGCGATTGATTCACTGTCATCAAACTTTCCTCCGCCTGAATCTCTAATGAATAAGGACTCTGAATCTATTAATGCTCAAATTGGCTCTATAGCGAAACAAGACGTCGCGCTTGAGTCGTCTGCCAGAGCTATGCAGACGTCCATCACAGAGGAGCAAGCGATTTCTGCACAAAGACCTGCTGAATGGACGAGCGACGAGCTGGTCGGTGATGAGACAGCAGACACCGAGATACCTGAGAATGAGAGAGCTGATGCTGACTCAGCCGATGTTAAGATGGTTGATAATGACGAGATGGACGATGCCAATCGGTTCGAGTCTAAGTACCCGGATCTGCCTCTTGTGGGTAGTGTGTTAGGTCATGCATCTCGAGCTAGAACATCAGAAGTAGACCAGTCTCGTCCTGCGTTTCACCTTCAGGCTATCAGGATACTCAGCCCAGACGGCGTCGTGGCAGCTAATGCCAGATCAGAGCAGCCTGCTCATCAAGAAAGTGATATGGAGCCACATGACGACGTAGGGGCTTCATCACAGATTGGTGACTTTGGGGATGATCGGGGCCGCCAGGAGGATCAGAGACGCCAACAACATTCTGGCATGGGAGACGAGGATGGGTACATTGAGAACGGGAAAAGAGTGGAACACGATTACGAGGATGACGAAGACGAAGATGAAGACGATAGCGAAGATGGAGGCGGCGTCATGGTAGATTCGAATCGCAGGTTTGGCCCGCCTTTGTCTACCTCTACAGAACCATCAAAAGCAGTCGGGGAAGTCATAATCTTACTATCTGACAGTGATAACGGTTACGACAATGTATCATCGGAGGAAGACAGCGACCTGGAATCTGTGGATGGAGATGAGGAAGATGCTCGAGCAAGTCGAGCCGCCTTCATCAGCGACGAAGTTAGAGAAGGCTCCGAAGAGTATGAAGAGGAGGAGCCAGAGTCTGAGGAGGATGAGGAAAACGAAGACAAGGAATCAATGGAATCAAGTGGTTCACAGGACGAAGATGACCCACACCAAGCTTCGCGAACGCTTGATTTGGAGCCGTCGGGCAGCCAGTACATCCCGTCCTTCGATGGTGGCGACGATTCTCCTCCTCCCTCAAGCTCTGAGTCAGCTCCAATATCTGGAAATCGGCTAGCCTCGTCGATTTCGACTTCAAACACCCTTGCCTCAAACCTGGCGCAATCTACTGCAGTACATACCAAAAATCGTATACCACCCTTGACAGCTCCATTACCACATCAAAGGGAGACCGTCGTGATCGAATTAGGCAGCGATTCGGAAAGTGAAAGGAATACTTCACCCAGCACAGCGCCTTTGCCAATCATCGATCAGGAAACCACCACCAAGGTCGAAGTGACAGACACGTACGAATCTTACTACACGGACGACCAGTTGATGGAGGATTATGTACCAACAGACGTGGTTGACAATTACCCCCCATCAAGAGATGGGCCCATAAAGGATCAGCACTCAGATTATTCTGAGAATGAACAAAAACACTCTCTGTCTTTGGAGCAGAAAATGCCTGCTTTACCCCTCGCGTCACTCACATCCAAGCAACGTCCCGCGGTCACCTTCGCACCTCGCGTCAGTAGGCGTAGAGCTCTTGAAGGCAGCCAGCTTACTACCCAGCTTGAGCACCAATCCTCGCAGCCTCTTGCGTCTTCCCAAGATGCTGCTAAAAGGCCGAGACTTGTGATCCAGGACTCATTTGAGGACATGGTCCATTCTGATGGATCCGTGACGACAGCGCCCCCATCAAGTCGAGGCCACGACTCGAACGCCACTACTGATGTTGAAAACTACAGTCAAGTCACGCAGGTACATGTGGGTACTGATCTCCCGCCGCCTGATTTTGAGGAACACAATGGCCAAGTGCCGTCCTCTCCTCCGGTTGAAATCTCAGATTCATATCCAGAATACTACGGTTCGCACCCAGATGCACCAAGTGAAGCTACTCAGCCTAAACGTCTTTCTCGGAGACAAATATCACGACCACAGCAGTCCATGGCAGAGAGCACTCTGGCTACGCCTGACGCCAGTCAATATACACAGTCTCCGCGTAGTGTTTTCCTTCGAGAGCGCGAGAACACTATTCCATCAGCACCAAAGCTGAAACAGGGCACCCCGACTTCTTCAAGTCACGCTCGTCAATCATACGCACCCCAGCAGTCTGATCAAGAAGACCTTGGAAACCACAGTAAGAGCAACCAAAAGGTCGAGAAAGCTGTAAGCCGTGCTGAAAGAGAGACGTCATCTGCTGAACAATCGACCAAGGATGCATCTGAAGCATTGGCGGCAAAGTTAGACAAGCTTAAGTACGCCGACTCCAAGACACTCTCGGGAGAATCGGAGAAATTGAGCGAGAAAATAAAGGAAGCGACGTTTGGGTCATCCACGAATCTCAACACGTGGTCTACACCTCTCAAGACTAAGTATACCTATCAAGATGCTCCGGACGCAAGCTATGAACCTGTTTCGAAGCTCGACTCTTGGCTCTCGCCCCGCAAGCCCAAGTCTGAGTACCAACCTTCTTCGCCACCACAATCACCTGAAGCTGAGCCTATGACGCAGAGTCAAACACTGCGTGAAGATAGGTTTGACAGTGAGGGTGTTGAATTTGATGAGAAAGACGACATGCTCTCAAGCCAATTCGACAGCGGCAATAGCAAAATCTTGACGTCTCCGACTGTCAAGCACCCGAATTTGATGGTGCAGTCCCTCAAAGATGAGATGAGGGCGGAAGAAGATGACTATCCATCGTCACAGCTTTCAGATTTCCGGTTCTCTCAAGGTCAGCCGTCACAGACCAAGGGTCTGAACACTTCTTTGGGCTACTACACTCCATTATGCAATCTGATGACCAAGGTCTCGACACAGGTCTCGCAATTTGCCGACGATCTCGCAGATGTCATTGCTGTTGTGACAAAGTCCTCGACAAGGCCACTCAAGGCAGAGAGTGGACCCAAGGACTATGTGACTGAATTCCTGATCTCCGACGAAGACTTCTGGCCGCATAAAGTGAGCGTCAAAATCTACCGACCTTGGAAAGGCGCTTTGCCGGTCCTGAAAGACGGCGACGCCATTCTCCTCCGTGGTTTCAACGTTCTCCCAACCAAAAAGGGTGTCGGTCTTTACATGAGAAGTAACGAAAGTAGCTCCTGGTGTGCTTGGAATTTCAATCTCAAAGACGAAGAGAATGATTTGTCCTTCTCTGATGACCCTGCTCCTGTTTGGTCTCAGAAGATCAAGGAGGGGAAAGAGATTGTACTGGAGGATCGCGAGGTGTGCACCGCCGCTGAAGCACAGAGAGGAGATGAGGAGAGAGACTATGTTCGGAGGCTGAGAGACTGGTGGGCCAATAAAGAATAGAGCATGTTTTACGAGAAAGATAATTGCTGGATGTCGATAGAGATGACATGGCTGGTGGTACGCGTCATGTTTGATCACAATTGATGTCTGAATTCGTGGAGCACTGACGTGAGTGCAAGTATTCTACTGTACATCAGTGAGGGCTGCGCAGCCGCCAATTGTGTCTCTGCGTTGTTATGCAGAGATGGAACGACACTCTTCCTTGCAATTTCCTGGTTCAAGCCCACATGATTCAACACTTTGCGAAAAATTGGGTGCTCCAAACCATGCGGATTGTTCGCGGCCGCTGAACGTTCTTGATACAGTCTGCCAATTCTTGAATGTAATTCATCCTCTTCTTCATACTGAATCCTCTTAGATATGAACGACACGATTGCCTCCTTGCACATCGACTTTGAGGCGCGCTCTTCATCTCAATAAACTCACTTTAACACAATGCCCGAGAGGTCTCCTTGCACTCTCTGCGTGGCCCGTCAAAGTCTCGATTTCATGCAACGCCGATCTCGCTCAGAATCTCAATTCACGTATCAATACAGCGTCGAGAGACACCTGTTACCTGTCTTCCCTTCGATAGCCCTCTTTTATACATCGTTGATGTGCAAATAACCCTCCTTCCTCTTCTTTTCCTTCTTCTTCATACTCGCAATCGCAGAACTCTTTTTGACCTCCTTGTTTCTGCTCTTGTTCTGCTCCGCATACATCATACCCCGACCGCCAGAAAAGTCATCCAAAGTCCCAGCCGTTCGTCGAACACCCACACCTTTTGCTCTACCACCACCATTTCTCTTCATCTGTTTCCCCCAGATATCATCCTCAATCTTCTCCATGCCAGGATCATCCTTTTCCAACAGGACTGCTTGAAGAAGTTCTTGCCGTTCCCGACTAGTCGTGAAAGCAAGATCTGGCAAGTTCTCGATACCCTGAAGATGTGTAATAACTTTGAAGGCGTACCCTTGATCGACGAGGAAGGCTTGGCGCTTGGTGGAGTAAAACATTTCGTTGGTGTCTTTACTGACAAGACTGTAGAAGAAAGCATTGAACCCTTCGTCGTTCCTTCTCTTCGCTCGAAGAATACGACCGAGACGTTGGGCTTCTTGACGTCGAGAGCCGTAATGCGAGGAAATCTGGATGAGACAGGTTGCTTCAGGAAGATCAAGGGATGTATCACCGATCTTGGACAAGAACATTGTATTGACCGCGGGATTATGCTGGAAGTTTTCAAGAATTTGTTGACGCTCGGTTTGAGGCGTGCCACCGTAGATGAAGACCTTGTTCAGCTTTCTCGCATAGGCCTGCAGAGCAAACACATTGTCGCTGAAGACGATGACTTTGTCGCCGCGCTTTTCGTGGTAATCGATGAGGAATTGACATGCCTGGAACTTGCGAGGGTTCATGGTGAAGAGAAGCATCTTTTGATTAGGGTACTTGCTTTCGAGATATTCGTTGTAAAACTCCGAGGTCATCGGACACCAGACTTCCGCACATTGGACTTTAGCGATATGGCCTTGTTCACTGAGTTCCTGCCAGTTGGCCTCGAACAGCTTGGGGCCGATGAGGAAGTTAAGTTCGCTGATTTTATCGTCTTCTCGCAGCAGAGTAGCTGTCAAGCCCAACTTGGAGTGTGCTCTGACTTTGTAGGTAACCTTTTGAAACATCGCTGCTGGAACGACGTGAACCTCGTCCAAAATCATCAGGCCCCATTCTCGTTCCATGATAAATTGGAGTACTTTTTTGGTGTCGTGGGCGACCCGTTCTTTTCCATCTGCGCCCTTCCGATCCATGGAAAGCATAGAATATGTTGTGATGATAATGCCCGTGCTGCCGGTAAATCTATCTTTCTGGTCGGCTGTAAAGACAGCAATATCTTGAGGATTGATGTTTGACCACTTTAGGAATTCAGCTCGCCATTGCGTGACAGACATGGCACTAGTAGCGAGTACGATAGCACCCTTCTTGACCGTACAGGCTGCTGTGATGCCAACGAGTGTCTTTCCAGCCCCACAGGGAAGCACGATTATGCCACTTCTCGCGCGACCGTTACCGAACATCTTGCTTAGTGCCTGCTCTTGGTACGGTCGGATCTGTGCTGCCGGTTTGAGATCGATGTCCAGAGTAGCGTTGGCAACGTCTCCCTGGAAATCGTACTCTTCGGTTAGAGGATATTCGATCTCTTGACACCGCTTTCGAAGCTCAGAAATGGTATTGCCCACGACCTCGAAAGAGTGGACCTGATCAGTCTCATCGTCGTCGTCATCATCCTCCTTGAGCATGTTCATAATGTCATCCTGATTCTCTTGTGGCTGAGCCACGGGCTCATCCGCGTCACTGTCATCGTCTTGCTGCCTTTGTGGCACCTGGACAGCCTGCTTGGCGCCAGCAGCCAGTTTAGTGCCAGGAATGTACAGACCACCCATTTTCGGAGCTATCGATGTTTCGAGCTCCGCGTTTTCATCTACACGACATTGTCTGACCTTATTGTCCCGCAGTAAGGTTTGAAGTATCAAAGGATCTGAGCTTTCAACGAAGAATTTGTTGTGCTTCAACACGAGCTTGGCTTTTCCGTAGGACTTTGTGGCGTTTCTGATAAAATCTTTGACTGGCTCCGCAAGTGGAGTCTTGGAAAAGAACTCCAAGCGGTTGAGGATATCCTGAGTGGTCAAGCCCACGGAGACGGCAGCATAGAGACTGTTGGAAGTCATGGAGTATTCGTGTACGCGTGAAACTCTGGATTGCGGCTCAGCAACGTTGACGAGGAAGTTCTCTGCTTGCTTGTACATGGCTGAGAAGCTCTCCATGATGATGCCATTGCTTTCTGGGTCGATCCATAGAGGCCGATTTGCGTGATCAGGTTTCAATTCGAGATCTTTGAAGTCACGACTGCCATTTTTGCCAAAGAACTGATATGTAGGGTCTGCTAGTTGCTGCGCCGCAGACTGGACAGGCGCGCGAGCATGGGCAGAGAACTTTTGTGCCATCTTCTTCGCAGCGGCGAAGTCTTCGTCCTCACTCATGTTCATATCCTCATCATAGTCATCATCGCTGCTGGCCATGCTCTGCGGAGTTGCAGCACCAGAGGCCAGGCGTTTGGGAGCATTGGAGAGGGTGCCCGGCGCTTTGCGCTTGGGAGCCATGATACTGGGGATCAGCGACCGCCGCTGTTATCTGAGCTGGAAGAGTGGAGGGCCCGCAGTCGATGTGGTGTGGCGAGTGGCGCGGAAGGAAACAGACTGGCTACGTTTGATGAGGTTGAAGGCAGACTCAGCTAAGAGCTGTCTTCTAGTTCTCTTCTGGACCCGATGTTCCCTGGCATATCTCTTGCCAATGTTCAGAGAGTCTCCGGCGGAATGTATGGGAGAGATGGTGGACAGCGGAGTGTATGAAGTACGCGGTGGAAGTGGAGCCAGATGATACAGGTTCCATCACGATGTTATGTAAGCACGGTAAACATACGGCGTATCGTGTTCCCCATTAAGGCATTTAGGGCGGGTTCCATGTGGACGGCCTCCCGTGTTGCGCCTTGCTTTCTGCCCGCGAATACTGTGTGACAGACGGTAAAACCTACACTCTTCACCTGTTAGACCACTTGCACCTGGCATGACCACAGCCCCCCATCCTCCACAAAACACACACCATGGGGGCTTCGGACTCCAAGCTCGTCTTCAAGCAGGGCATCTTCCGCCTCTCGGAGCAGCAGGCCATTCCCGCCGATGACGAGTATTGGACAAGCGTAAGGACATGCTCCCTCAGCACAAGCAAGAAGACGAAGCTGATGTGTGATTACAGTTCTGGGAACTGCCAGAGACAGCAGAGGATGTCTTTACGCTCTTCTCCCCCACCGACATTCGACGTACGAGAGACAACAACTTGGACAACCTAGAAACTCTCATACTCGCTGTGACCTCCAGACTGTGCTTGCTACGGAACCACCCCTCGTTCCCAGACCCAGAGATAGCCCCGGAGAAAGATGCCCTAAACTGCATTCGTGTCCTCACTCGGGTGCTACCCTTCATATATGAGGCCGACAACCTTGAGTCGTGGGAAGACAAATTCTTTTGGGGAGCAAGGAGAAAGAGAAGTAGGAAGAGCAGGCCTGGCAAGGGGGAGGTGCTCTTTGACGGTACAGATGCAGAGACTCCAACTGCCGAAGGACCAGAATATGTGGACGCAAAGCCATTGGCAGAAGAATTGATTGACACATTGGTGGATTTATTGTTCTTCTCCGAGTTCACGTTACCCCGAGCACAGCCAGGGAAACCGAAAGTTGCATATTCAATTTGGCAGACGGGCGTGGGCTGTCATACGCCCATTCAGTCGACGAAAGAGTACGAGAACAGTCGGACAGAGATTCTGAGGTTGCTACTCGTCATGAGTAGTAAGGCCATGTACATGACGCCTACAATATTGCCAGTGAAAGGCGTGAAGGCCGTCACGTACCTCACCACCTGTCCGGACAAGCAAATTGTCTTGTCTATGCTCTGTTCCCTCCTCAATACAACGCTCAAATACAATCCCGCTTCGTGGAGAGTGCCGTACGATCACATGGTATTCAAGGATAACAAACAGCTTCTCGTCACATACTGTCTCCAAATGCTGCTCGTTTTGGTATTATATCCAGTTCCGGAAACTCAGCATGGCGTGGTGCCGAAGAACTACTTCAGACATTTTCTTGGGAGATTACATAGACCGCAGGACTTCCAATTCTTGGTGGACGGTATGAATCGGATACTGAACCAGCCTGTGAGTGACATCTGACGGCATATCGGGGGCAACCACTGACGATGTCTAGCTACAAGCAAGCACATCTTATCTTCCAGGAAGCCAGAAGTCACTAGCGTGGGCTCCAGAAATGCTGATGCTGTTCTGGGAAGCCATCCAATGCAACAAACGATTTCGGTCTTTCATAATCGACACTGATCGGGCGCACGATTTTACAATTTTAGTACTTTTTTATGCTTTGGACCAAAGGAATGACCCCACGAAGCAAGGACTAATCCGCATGTGTGTGTTTATTTTGCAGACCATGAGCGTGGAGTCGAATTTTGGCAAGAGTTTGAACAAGCGATTTGAGGGACAGGAATCTTTGCCACTAAGCATTCGCATTGCGAACTTCCACGGCACTTATGCTGACTATTTGATAACTGTACGTCCAGTGACCGCATCGCTCACATTTGTGGCTAACTTTGTCTGCAGTCTATTTACACACTCCTCACCAGTGGGAAAGGCAGACTAGAAGCAATCTACCCAGCATTACTGGCCATCATCAACAACATTGCTCCTTATTTGGAGAACATCGGGCGGGCCACGAGCTCAAAGCTGCTGAACCTCTTTGCGTCCATGTCGGCGCCCTCCTTCTTACTGGCAAACGAGACAAATCACACCCTTCTGCAATCAGTGCTTGAAGCTCTCAACGCTATCGTGGAGCATCAGTTCAATAAGAACCCAAACCTTGTGTATGCAATTCTGAGATCCAAAAAGCGTTTCCAAAACTTGAGGAATTTTACCCTCGAAAGTGGACAAGAAGAGATCGAGCGTCAAAATCAAGCCCGCAAAGAGCAACAAGAATCTGCTTCGGCGAATCGTGCCCCAAGGACAAACTCGATGGACAGTGTACGAAGTCCAAGTAGCGTGCGCACACCAAGTTTAAGCAACGTGCCGGAAGAACAAAGCGCTTTCGCGATCGGCGACGACGAAGATTCTGAGGGCGAGAACACACCCTCGTCGCCTGCTTCGCCTCTTGTGCACGCAAGCTCCCAGTCTATGACAAGTTCAAGGGCACCCTCCATTTCGTCGACTTCAGATGAAACGTTACCACTTCAATTGAGAGGCATGAGCGAGAAAGCAAGGGGGAAGATGCCTGTTGGCGCACCATTGCTGAGCAGGACGAACAGCCTTAACAGCTTGCATAGTCTGACTCCGATGATGACCATGGGTGGTAGCTTTCAGGCTAGCGCTGATTGGGTATGCGTCTCTCTCGGTCGTCTTTGTCCACGTTGTGCTAACGATATTCTATAGATTGAATCATGGCAGCCTGATCTTCCGCTGCATACAACCCTCACTCTCATTTCCACCCTCGATCCACTAACGTCAACATCAAGTACCAACTCCGATCCCTCCGCCACGCCAATGGACACGTCGACGCCGGCTTCCTCTGAAGAAATTGCCCATGCGCTGGCAATAATCCGCCGGACCAATCTTCCAGTCGAGTCATCAGCGATCCGTATCCATCTGTTCGAATGGTCTCCACTAAGTCTTGGCTGGTATGAGTCTCTACTTTGGGGCTACATTTTCACCAGTGAGATGATGGTCAGCAAAGGTACGGCGGGTATCTGGGTTGGGACGAATGTGCGGCTTTTTAGGGTGCAAGAAGTTGCTATGCAATCTCCTAGCTTGATGAAGCCGAGAGGGGCTGTCGATGCAGTGGGGAGAACTGTTGTTGAAAGGATTGGTAGTCTGAACCTGAGAGGGACGCCTGGCAGTACACCTGGTGCAAACGGGCGAGGCACTGTCAGAGATGTCTAGAATGAATTTTTGCTCGTTTGGCGTTGGTGGTTGACATCCCTTTGGCTTGTAAGTGTTTAGTCTCCTAGTGAATTTTGGCGAGCAGGTATATCATTTTTGATAATCGCGACGTCATGTCAGTTTGCCGCAGCGGACTCAGCGGAGTCTCGGCGAGCAAATTGGAAGAACATATGGTAGGCGGTGTATAAGTATCTATTAAGCTAAACCACTCTCGGAGGATGCCCTGTCGGCTACCGTTCTTCCTTTTCATGTTCAATCCATTTCTCACATGTAAGAAGCCTGTGGCGGTAGCTGGGTATGTTTTTGGTTGAGATTAGCGATTTTTCTGCATCTTTGCTTCAAGGGATGCGAATCACTTTTATCAATGTTACATTTATGCCTCGGACTTCGTCAAGTTGTTGATACTCTCAGCAGAGACTGAAACACCAAGTGAAAGATATCATAACCAGAAGAGCGAAAGTCGAAGCTTTTGCCGAGGGCTTCACAGTTGTGGGAGAGAATGCAATGGAGGCTGAGAGTATCGAGGAAATCGTGATCTATTAGCGGCGTGGATTTATAACAGAGAATAAGCAAGATAGCCTGCGTCTGCACTTCTGCGTTTTCCCCGTCCCTCATCAACTGCTACCAAAAGGCAGTACACCTGATTTCGATACTCTCCCTTGGCACCTCGTTTTCCGTTCCTGGCACATCGACACTGGAATGCATAACGCCACTCATTCCCTTCTTTGCAGCCTCGCTGTCAAATAGCTGTATCACAATGACTTCTTCTGGCTGCATGTCCCACATCCAGCACCAGGAATGATCATCGGATCCGTAGGCTAGGTATGTCTCACTGCCGTGAGTTTGCTTGTCCTTGATCGGAGTGTTGGGGATGCCTTTCCCTGTCGGTTCGACGACTCGAACGGGCACAAAGTCACTGCTGGGAAACGAACGGCGATCAGCGAATGCGAGGGGGTCGCGTCTCACGGGTCGGAGGGGACGCCATATACTGTACATTGCCCACCGTGGACCGTCATACTGTTGTGTGAGTTCTGTGTCTGAGATGCCCGAGCCGTAAAGACGATTTTCTGCAGCGATGACGTTTGCTCCGGCTTCAGCAAGTGTCCGATGATATTTTCGGAGGTGTGTTCGTGCGCCTGTTGGAGAGAAATCCAGGTGTACTTTTGGCGCCGGGGATGCGCCACTGCCTGGAATCGTACCGATCATTTTTGGGAACGGGTCTTCAATTTCTCTACTCTCCTTGTCGTCGGATGTGGCGAGACCGTCAACTTCAGTGTGTACACAGCTTCTGATTAGAGCTGATTCTGTGACGACGGTCTTGCAACCGTTGAGCTTTTGCAGGAGAGACTCGACCTCGGGGATGTAAACATTCTTGAGTAGTGTTGGGTCGTTCCAGGAAGCTCGACTGTGAGGTCTGGAGTGGAGAAGAGATGGCTGTCTGCGGGCTGCGAAGCCATGCGTGTCCAAGTTGAAGGGGTTGGCGTCTCCCAGGGCTAGGGATGGCTTGACATTTGTGATGGGCATGGAGCGAACGTCTCCGAATTCTGCAAGCGGAGGTAAATGATAGAGATGAGGATTGGGACTTGGAACAATGCCACGTTTGATATATCGCAGCGTCCCATGAGTCGGGATACTATCTGATGTTGGACCCGGAGAAAGTGAAGATTGAGGCCCTGTAACGATAGCAGAGCCTAGAGACATGTTGAGCGAGACGTTGATAAGTAGAAGAGATGAGAGAAAGACCAAAAAAAGGAAAGGATCGAGAAGATTTTGGACAGGAATAATTCGAGATATGAGGCGGCAATCGCCTTCCCTGTGGAATAGATTACCCTTTTCGGACAGGCCTGCTTCGCTTATCAACTTCTATGTTTGATTGTTTGCACCGAGTCGCGTCCGCCGGCCAGCTGTAGAAGACGTTCATGCACGCAGCGTGAAGGCATTATTGTTTTCGTTGTCTCCCTGCGAACTAAATGATGGGGAAGTGGACGTGATTGTTGTTGGTCGACATCTGAAACGAGCTCAGGTTGAAGCCAAGCTGTCCACAAACCTGGTCCTGGTCTGACCTTACTGCTCCTCTCGATTGACGGGTGCAACTCAGAAACACAAATTCACCATCTGGATATGCTGGCCATGGGCAATCAGTCGAAGGGATGGAGGCGCAGTCTCTCGCTGCTGTGCCTAATCGGCCTATTCACACCCGTCCGTATGTTCAACAGGCTCCACAGCTGTTCTTTGGCTGCCATCTGCTCCCCGACCTCTCTGAACATGATACTGACCATATTCCACAGTCACGGTAAAGCATGAGAACTTCAAGACTTGCGACCAGTCCGGATTCTGCAAGCGGAATCGGCAGTATGCGGATGCTGCGAGCACCACCGGGTTCAAATCCCCGTACGAGCTCGAATCATCTTCAATCACGTTCCAGGACGGCCAATTGAAAGCGGCTGTTGTCAAGACGATTGGAAAGAGCGGGGAGAAGGTCAGATTTCCGGTCACAATTAGCTTCCTTGAATCAGGAAGTGCACGAGTGACCCTAGACGAGGAGAAGAGGGTCAAGGGGGAGATTGAGCTACGACACAACAGCAAGGCAAGAAAGGAGAGATACAATGAAGCCGGACAGTGGGCACTCGTCGGTGGCCTTGCACCAAGTGCTGGTGCGGCATTGAGCAGTGCGGCCGAGAAGGGCACAACCAATATCAAGTATGGTCCAGCTGGGACATTCGAGGCGACCATCAAGCATTCGCCATTCGGCATTGACTTCAAAAGAGATGGCGAAACACAGATACAATTCAATGACGGAGGACTGCTCAACATAGAACACTGGAGGCCAAAGGTTGAGAAGAAGGTCGAAGAGCCCAAGGAAGGCGAAGCTGGCCCAGCGGCACCAGCACCCGAAGACCCAAATGCGGAAGACGAAGGCACCTGGTGGGAAGAGTCGTTTGGAGGAAACACCGACACTAAGCCACGAGGCCCTGAAAGCGTCGGCCTCGATATTTCGTTCCCGGGATTCGAACACGTTTATGGTATTCCAGAGCACGCGAGCTCAATGGCCTTGAAACAAACCCGAGGGGGAGATGGAGCATACACCGAGCCATACAGGTTGTATAACGCGGATGTGTTTGAGTATGAGTTGGACAGTCCAATGACTCTCTACGGAGCTATCCCATTCATGCAGGCCCATCGCAAGGGTTCAAGTGTTGGTGTGTTCTGGCTCAATGGAGCCGAGACCTGGGTAGACGTGGTCAAATCCAAGACTTCTGCAAACCCTCTCAGTTTAGGTATCAAGGGCTCCACGACGACCAAGACACATTGGTATTCAGAGAGTGGTCAACTGGACGTGTTCATCTTCCTTGGCCCTACACCCAAGGATGTGATCAAATCTTATGGCGAATTGACCGGCTACACCCAACTTCCGCAAGAGTTTGCCATTGCATACCACCAATGCCGATGGAATTACGTGACCGACGACGATGTCATTGATGTGGACAAGAAGTTTGACAAGTTCAAAATACCATACGATGTAATCTGGCTAGATATCGAATACACGGACGGCAAGAAGTACTTCACCTGGGATCCGCTCACCTTCGACGACCCTGAGAACATGGGCAAACAGCTTGCCAAGCGTGAGAGGAAGCTCGTCACCATTATCGATCCTCACATCAAGAACACGGATTCTTACCACGTCGTGGATCAGCTAAAGAGCAAGGGTCTGGCTGTAAAGAATAAGGACGGCGATATCTACGAAGGATGGTGCTGGCCAGGGTCGTCTCACTGGGTCGACTGTTTTAATCCAGCCGCTATTTCATGGTGGAAATCACTGTTTGCGTACGATAAATTCAGGGGCACTCTCCCAAACACGTTCATTTGGAACGACATGAACGAGCCCTCTGTCTTCAACGGTCCAGAGACTACCATGCCAAAGGACAATCTTCATCATGGAAATTGGGAGCATCGTGATGTGCACAACATCAACGGAATGACCTTTCACAACGCTACGTATCACGCAATTTTGGCGAGGAACAAGGCCGAGGAGAAGAGCCCAAGACGCCCATTTGTGTTGACTCGATCTTTCTACTCGGGATCTCAGCGAGTCGGTGCCATGTGGACTGGCGACAACTTGGCTGAGTGGTCGCACCTTGCTATCTCGCTACCTATGATCCTCAACCAGGGTATAAGCGGATTCCCCTTCGCCGGCGCTGACGTCGGTGGTTTCTTTGGCAACCCAAGCAAAGAGCTTTTGACACGTTGGTATCAAGCCGGGGCTTTCTATCCATTCTTCCGAGGTCACGCGCATATCGACACCCGACGACGAGAGCCATACCTTGCCGGAGAGCCATACACCAGCATCATCACCAAGGCATTGCAGCTGAGATATGCTCTGCTTCCATCATGGTACACCGCATTTCATGAGGCTAGCACAACCGGTGCGCCGATCGTGCGACCTAACTTCTACGTTAATCCAACCGATGAGGCTGGATTCAGCATCGACGACCAGCTTTATCTTGCAGGTACTGGTTTGCTATTCAAGCCTGTCGTCACCGAAGGCGCCGAGAGCGTGGATATCTACCTTGGCGACGACGCGCCTTACTATGATTACTTTGACTACACTGTCGTCAAAGGCAAGGGTAGCCACACTCTCAAAGCTCCTCTAGACAAGATTCCTCTTCTTATGCAGGCCGGTCATATCTTCCCACGCCGGGATCGTCTACGGAGAAGCAGTGGTCTAATGAAAATGGACCCTTACACGCTTATTCTTGTTCTTGGGCCGGATGGCAAGGCGGAAGGTGAACTCTACGTTGACGACGGAGAGTCTTTCGAGAATGAGCAAGGTGCTTACATCCATCGCAAATTTATCTACGAAAATGGCTCCTTGCGATCTGAGGACATTGGCACGAAGGGCAAGTTGACAGAAAAGTATGGCAAGAAGATGGAGAAGGTTCGTGTCGAGCGCGTAGTGATTGTCGGCGCGCCCTCTGCATGGAAGGGCAAGAAGAAGATTCTCGTCAGCGAGGAGGGTGAGAAGGAGAGCAAGGGTGGCAGAGAAGTACAGATTGACTTCACTGATGCGACCGGTGACAAAGCAGCGTTCGCGGTCGTCAGAGATCCCAAGGTCGCCATCGGCAAGGGTTGGAAGATCGATTTTGGAGCGTGAGAGAATGAATACGCGCGAGCGAGATTGGTGAAGAATAGAAACGTTTGCGGTTATGTATAGTAAACTTTGAAATATGCATATGGTGATTCTGGACAGATACCCCATGGTGTTTCTATGTGCCCATTGATGGGTCGACAGATGTCTCAGGGGTCTGTTTTGGCTGGAGTCTAGTGAAACTTGCCGATGCAGCTGAGAGGAGTACCGTAGACACGTATCGATTAGGATCATCGTGGCTTTCATGGTGTTTCAGCGATCCGCTCCTCCTATTCGCTCCAGAGCGTGTAATCTTATTGTGTATCGACACAATGACTCGGCATCAGGCTCATCTAGTATCGTCGAGTCGCAGGATCAGCCACGAAAATATGAAGACCTGGACGCGTCCTCTTGCTGACAACTGTTCCTCTGCAGCGAGTCAATTGTACTTCCTTTCAGACATACATTGACCTCTTTCTTGGTCCCGAAAAGAGACTCGATACTCGACATACTTCATACCAGTACCTTCTATTCTCTATCCCTGGGCCCCTATCGATAAGCACGATGCGCGCCTCCATCTTCGCTCTCGCACTAGGCGCCACCCCCATAACAGCGACTCTCTCAGAACTGTGTATCCTGGGTCTCCCAGATCCCCTAGGCCTGTGTCCTCAGACCACAACCTCAAAAGCCACGCCTGTAATAGCAGCGACTCCCACCCCCACCCTACCGCCAGCAACGTCGGCACCTCCCCAGCAGCCCACAGTCGTTACCACGCCTGCAAAAACCCCCCCTTCGAATTCCCAGCCTCCCGCAGTCATCACCACGCCTACAAAAGAGGCACCCCCTCCAGCTCAAGAAACAACCTTGCCTGCACTAAGTATCGTCCAAACGACGGAACCGACGCGTCCGGCTGCTCCACCGGTACTCACAGAGTCGAGCGCTCCTACAACGGCTCCTATTGTCTTGCAATCCGTGGCTAGTGCCAGAGAGGGCCCGAGTACGACATTGACGGTGCCGGTGCCCGTTCCTACGTGGGCTTCTACGACGACTCTGTCGAGTGTGATTGTTTCTACGAGTGCGACGGTGGTTGTGCCCAGTAGTGCTGCTGCTGCTGTTGGTAGTGGCACGGGGAGTGCGATGACTTCCTCGCGGCCGGCGCAGGTGACGGCTAATGCTGCTGCTGGAGTGAGGGGGGTTGATATGGTGATGGTGCTTCTGGGGGGTTTGGGGGTGGTCGGGTTGATGGGGTAGCTCCAGACGGGGATGTAATAATGATAAATGGGCAGGGTTGCATGATTGAACGATTTATGATGTTGGTATGAAGATTTTTTATCCTCCAAACATATTTTGGTTGGCTATGGCCTTTGGCGGAACATGTATCTGGTTGTCCGCTTAAGCCCTGTTTTTTTTTCCCCCAAGGAGCCTCGAGGCTGTGGTCTGACTACATTTCTGGCAATGTCAAAAGACTAGCTCGCCAGAAGTCTATCGAAGTCGATGGTAAGCTGGCAAAATTCAAGTTTAAAAACTGGCCGTCATTCTCCCTGGAGGAAAATTGTTCATGCAGTATAGGTATGTAAAACAACAATTTTGAAGTTCAACCCCGCCGTGACTTTTCTCATAAGTTAAGGTACATAGCTCTCGGAACTCATCCTTAACAACATCTCGAATTGACCACCCTTGGTCCCTCTGATATTCCACCATCTTGCCCACATCAACCACCAATTCCTTCTCCACCACGAACTCCAGATCGTCAATGGCTCGTCAGGGTCTTTTTGAAGCGAATCGGAGGAAGCTTGAGAGGCTGATGCAGGCATTGGTTTCTACTGTGTGAGGCCGAGACGGTTGTTGCGACGTTCACCCGAGAAAGTTTGGAAACAGTTTGGCTGTCACTGACTCTACCTGGACCATAGCTCCTTTCTCAATCTACCGCGGTTACTATTCCCAACTTAACGTGGGTTTCTAGCTCATGGACACCTACGTCATAGTCACACAATTATCGTCATGTCGGTACTGTGAATCCAACCCCGGCTTACGATCATTTGGTGGTGGTAGTGTGAAAGATTGTCTAGGACCAGCAAGTCTGCGAGAATCCCGTAGGTAGTCGCGTACAAGCTCGTTCAACTATGTCAGCTTCACAGTCAGACATTCCAGTCCTGTCTCCTCGCACATTGCATCACTACTTCGGATCTGGCGTGATTCGGAACGAAGTGGTGAGGCTCTGGAACTGGTTGATTTGATATATCCACGAATTTCATTTCCGAGTTAAATATTTTATGCCATGTTCGCTCGTGCAGAAGTCCTGTTCCCGCATCGCGTCGTCTATTGTATCATGATATTCGCGCTCCTGCGAAACAAGCCTTCCTTTTCCCATTCAACCTTCGCACCAGTGTAACAACGCTTATCTGAGTCTGCGGGCTTCGCGTTCGGATTCGAGGAGGCAGAGGATGTCGTTCTCGCGGACTGGTCCCTTGACGTTTCGAATGATGGACTGTACGTTGTGTTAGCAGGCCTGCTCTCCCTTTCATTGCAAGTATCTTGGGGAACTCGCTCGTGTAGTGTCGTCCATGAATTCAACGCGAACTTGAGTGACTCCACCACGGGAACCTGTCCTGCCGAGGACTCGGGTGACCTTAACCAGCTTCTGTAGGGATGGTCAGTACTTCCAAATGCCTGGTGACTTTCGACAGGGCGACCCTACGATTGGAGTTTTGCCTGCGTCCATGTTTGCGTTATGGGAGAGTTTTGAGTGGTTTCCAGAGACTTAGAGGATTCGTTGGTGGTGAGAGCAAGGTGGAGGTGCGATTGATGTCGATGTTCGCGAGAGCAAAATTCGGTTGTGGGAGACAAAATCTAGATCGATGTGATTGGTCAAAAAATGCCAAGGGAGGCCGCCGCCAGAAATGCCAAGAGAAATGGTCAACCATGGCAAACCCCTCTCATCATTCTCCACTGTCATTGAACCTCACAAACCTGATGCCCATGCTGATTCAGGATCTAGACCGATCCTGTTGATGAAGTACAAGTAACGAAATCCCGCAGTTCATCACAACAGGACCTTTCGATCATTACCTCGACAGCGACAGCATCCCAGATTTCAGTATCTTTTATTGCCTTTCCACGCGAGATAGGAAGGGAGATATCTGTTGCAAATTTTTGGATAATTTTAAAGTTTCCCTAGACGGTGAACGCTACTCGCATTTTAACCACGACCTTTCCCATGACTACCCAAGAGCGATTGAGGAGGCCAAGAAACAGTTAACGACTAAAACACTTGGTGGATTCACGATAAAGCCAGCAATTGGATCGTAAAATGAGGGAGAAAACTTATCTATTCGTCAAGTCGTAAAGGTAAGGATATTATCACCAAGTTCTATATGTGCAGAACTGACCAGGACTCCACCTGCAGGCCCAATGATCAATGAACAGGCCTAAATTCGTCCCACACGTGCTCAATCTATCACTGCCAAGACCCTTCCCAATGCAATCTGTAAGCCGTTGCTTTCCAAGTCGTGGACCTGCCTGTTTCAAAAAATCATACCCTCCCAATTACCAAAATCCCTTTCTGCCCAAGCAATCAAAAACACTAATGCAGAGCCTCAGAATCTCAAAATAGTCAACTTTCCAAATGACGGAGATCTGCCTGCCACTTACCGCCTGGGGACCCGTAGCTTTCTCGGCTGTACATCCAAGAATTGGGCACGACGCTTCCTAGCAACCTCCTCGTAAGCCACGAGTCTCTCCTCCTGCAGTCTTTGGAAATCCTCCTCCCACTTATCCTTGACGTAATCGACGTCGGCATAGATCTCGCGATGTACGAGTTTCAACGTGGTGGCCCAGGTTTGGATGTGGTCTCCGTGGTCGTTGAAGAAGTCGTCCCAGGTAAGGAAGCGGTCGGTGACGTGGTGAGTTGCCTCTTCGAGCTCGTCCAATTTAACCGTCTGGCGGAGAATCGAGTGGCGGAGTTCGGTTGGGAGGGAGAGGAAGCCGGTCTTCGAGATGTTGCTCTCGTTTGCACTTTTGGCTATGAGAGTGAGGAAGGTCTTGCTTTCGAGCTCGCTTCGGGTGACGGTTTGAGTGACAGTTGCCATTTGACGAGGATGTGCCGCGTACCTTTGGAAGGTGCTGTCAGTAAGATGGGTGACAGATTTTGATTGAGTTGAGGCGGACTCAATGTCGATATCGAAAATGAACTACCAATGTTCATGGGACATGCCAACTTCGAGCTTGGGCCCAACACGATGAGAGACTTCTCCTCGATGTTGGCTGGAAGGCAGGACTGAGGCGGAATGGAGAATTGGACGCTTGCCGGACTTTTGCAATCGCTGCAGCTGTGGTGTTTGACGAAGCTGGAGCGAAAGTAAGAAAGTGAGGTACCGCAACGCGGTGCAAGTGAAGTGAAGTGAAGCCAATCTCGCTGTGACGGTGTCATCTGACACTGTTATCGCTGCTTTGGTGTGGTTCAGATCTGGCTCACGATTGCTGGGTCACTTCACCTCTGTACTACTCCGCACCCTCCAACCAATGATGCGAAGCAAGAAGGAATGGAAATAGCTAGCTCCTAACCATAGTATCTGCGAGATGGAATGGCAGTCTACGGCCAGGTCAGTGGTCGTCTCATCCGTATGAGCAATAAATGACGAAACCCCGTTTCCCACGTTGTGGGCATCCACATTTCTACCACGTTGTGGATGCCATATTTGAACGCATGATGTGTATAACTCACCACTTCTGCGATCTCGGAATGTGTCTTCCACTATTGACGGGCAAGTAACCATGTACGCGTCCGGTGGAAATACTCGGAACACGCCCAGTTAAAGACATTGCAATCCTTTGGCTGGGGCCTTCTTGCTCGAGCTGCTCGAGCTCTATCAGGTTCTCGTATGCCGCAATCAAAATGACTTGACGATTTTCTCGATGAAGGAACAGAGATCCTGCGGGTGCTTTGTGGCTTCTAAATGAAGAGCGAGGGGCATGATGACTTTGTCTTGAACGATCTAATTCTGCTGACACGTTAGCATATTACGATCTGCTCTACGTCTCAAGCTCTCGTAGCGGTCTACTTGTACTCGACAATTCCATCCCTGGGATGTCGAATTTTCGAGCGCAACAGTCGAAACTGTGCTCTTCGTGGATTGTAAGGAGATTGCCGATAGTCTACACGGGTACTGGTGGTGTCTCCAAGTGGCATTGTGATCTACAAGAGCAGACAAAAGACCTTGCCGTTCGTGATCTTCCCCGTCAAGTCTCCGAGTCGACAAAGAGTGATTGAGCAAAGGGAATCCCGCAGATTCCCTTGTGAAAGACCATCTCGCCTCGGACAAGGAGGTAGCGTAAACTCTGAAAGCCGCGATTCCTGGAGCTGAAACGTCGCGAAATTGATAATTCTGGAGTTAGTAGCCAATTGCAAGAATCGCGCGAGATCGTCCATCTTGGCTTACGTTCAACATTTTCTTTTCGGCAGTCTGTAGTGCGCCGAAATGGTCGGGAGTTTCGGATTCTTCCCAGTATCACCGTTCCCTTGGCGTGATTGGGACAGGCGTGATTGGAATCACGATGCTAGCAGTATAAGAGGGCACGGGTTACGATGACGCGAATTTCCAAATTGGAAACATTCGAATACTCGATACTGTGCCAATGTGCCTCGTGCCTAGAACTGCGTACCGACTCAAAGCTCGAGATCGTACTTCAAACATGTCTGTATCTATCGAACTCCTCATAAAACTTGCGTGCACATAATCGCAGTGCCAAGGTATCTATGTCTAGTGTAACTCCTCCCATGCCTTTTGTAGATGTACTCAAGATGCCCGGCGCCGTCGCAATGCTCCCATGGTGTAGATCAAAAACAGATGTACTCCTGGGCATAAGCCCTATAGCGATCCAGAATATCAGTCGCGGCAATACCATCTCTCTGCGGGTGGAACGTATAATGCGCAGCAATGGCTCGACCATCAACAATACCGTCTGGCAATTCGTCAGTACCAAGGACCTGCCCTATATTGAAAAGATTGATAACATACGTCTCCCTGTTCTTAGCGGCATCACTTCCGAGAAGTAAGACTCATCATCCTCCTGGGTGATGGGCTTGCCAGCATTGATATCATCCCCCATCATTGCTACAAATTGGATGCCCATTCTCTTATAATTGTAATCCCAGCTCGGAAACTTGTATTTGTACAGATCGTTGTTCTCTAGATGCTCGAAGAACGAGTAGTGCTCCTGAGCGGCAATGTACCAGTTCCAGAGGCCTTTGCTGAAGGCATCGTATGAGGTGTCCTGGATTGGCGTGCCGTCCGCATTTTCGCGATATGGCACAGGTAACCAGCGGTGCCCAGGAAATGCGCCGTCAGGCCTGAGCCGAAAGAACTTCCTGTAATCGAAATGGCTGGGCCCCTCCCACCAGGGCAGTTCTGAGGCTCGCCAATTTCCGGAGTTGTGGAAACTATAGTCCGTGTCGTTGACTATGCGTGGAGGTTTCCAATCATCTGGCGGATCCAGCTCTGGAAGATATGGCCTGACGACGCCGAGATGCTGGTGAACCCAACTGAGCGATGGCTGATTCATGATGTTTGCCGAGACAATGAATCTCTCGGGGTGGCTGAGCAGCGACTCCACGAGGGTTGGTATGGTCGTGTCCTCGATGAAGACGATATCATCGTCAATCTTTATGTACATTGTCCCGTTTTGGACCAAGTCGTATGATGTCCGGTAATCTCCGCCATGGTATGTGATGTTCTTTCGTCGATAGGAGGGCGAGGTCGCGACCATCTTGTCCAGCCACAACAAATCTTGGGTCTTGTTCGTTCGCGCGATCCAGATAACTTCGTCGAGAATTCCTCCATTTTCCGCAAGATTTCTCTGCAGCAGTATGTGAGTATGGTCCACCAGGGCAGGTGTAAGGGCCCGCGTACCTTGAGATAGCAGTCTAGTATCGATACGGTTGCTGGCCTTCCATAGAAAACCATAGCGACGACGGACAGATTGGCAGGCTTCTTGAAGTCCGCGACACCCTCCAAGTTGCCCTTTCCCGACACCGACCAATTCTTGGGTTGCTTTCGAAAGGCAGGAAGCTGTGTTGTAGCGACATGTGAAGGAGCACCGAACCAATGCCAAGTGGTGATGAGAAAGGTGAACAAGGCCAATATGGCCACAGTCGTCTGCCTGCTGTTCAAGGCTGGATGAGCATTTCCCAGTCGCAAAGGTCTGTAACCTCTCAACTGCGGAGCAAACACCATCTATGCAGCGACTGCGCGTCTGCAGTCATGGGGAAGAGGGCGAGGACGAGGCCGAGCAGGCAGAGACTAGAAAGGGCGCAAGGGTCGCGTCGTTGAATGGCGAAGTATAGTACTTAGCGGTGCCTTGGAGTTTGGGGCTCTGGGTGGAGTCAAGTTCAACCGTCTAGATTGGCGAACGGGTTATGCCACTGTATGCGGAGGCGGATGTGAATCAGGGCTCTGATAGCTCTGATAGAGTGTGCTTGGGGGTAAGACCAGCATCCAACGATGCCGGCTGGACGAGGGCCACGATGATGTCTACATGGTGTTTTGAGCAGACCTGGTTTCAGAAACGCTGCTTCCCAGACCCTAGAGTCATGATACTGGTAGTGTTCCGTAGAACCTGACCCTATGGCGGAGAGGCTCCGAGAGGTTGGTCTTGCCAATGGGACACCAAATATTTTCCAGGCCACAACACCAACGAATGCAGACACCTCAGGCCACGACCTCGCAGATTACCTACTGTTGCCGTGCTCGCCGTGCTTCCTGACATGTTCCAGAACAACACCAATACCTCTAAGCGAATATTAACGCAACCTTCCTCGCAGCCATCTCACCTCAGGCTCCCGATCCTCGTCTCGAAAATGCCATCGGTTGGTATCATCCTGGTGTGTCTCCCAGCCGTTTTCCTTTGTTCCGGAGCCTTTCTCTACGATTTCAACGAGACGCACGTCTATAACCCAAACTGGCCACCTCACGCGCGCTTTCATAATGGTCAAACAATGAGCATGGCAGCAGCTCTCGGAGCCGCAACATTGTGGTAGGCAGCATCGTGCCCTAAATCTAACTATCGCAGAGTCATTTGTCATACCTGCCTTGAGACTGATGCATTTGCTTCCTAGGTATGCGATCCGCTCGGCCTACCTACCAACAGCAACGCAGAAGCGCGAGTCTCTCCTCACAGCTGCCATCATTGGAAGCATGTACGCCGTCACTGGACTCAGCGCCATCCTCTATCCCGGCTCTGCGGGGTGTGATCCGGATCTTTGCGGTCCTGAGGGGACGTTTGTGCAGAAGTATGTTTTTGGACCCCCACTGCTGGTAACCTGGCTGGGTTATGCTTTGGAGGCGAGGAAAGTGGGGCGTGCGTCAGCAATGAAACAGACGTGAATTATCGCCATGGTGAAAAGCTTCTGCTAATCGAAGACGAGTGCCTGAACAAGTCTCTGACACGATCGATCTGATTTTTCGAGTAGAGCGTTTGTCATCCCGCTTGCGATCAATCGGGCTGGGTATTGGGTAGCGAGTAGGAGGCCGGCTATGTGAGGGGGCAACATGAGGGACAATCTGACCCCGATCTTGATCGAGAGCAAGGAGCATGCCAAGTCCGCAGCGAGGAGCGACTTTGATCCATTTGAATTCAGTTGTGGATCCTGTTCTTCCCATCTTATGTCCAAACGGCTCGCCTGAGTATCGTTTTCGGAGTATGGTAATCACTACATTCTAGTACGGTTATTTCGCGACTCACGATGCCCGAGCATGATCTTGACCTCCTCGATTGACTTCCCCGAATCGGCACGCCCGTTGATCTGAATCCGAGAAGGTCTCGGTGTGTAAAGTGACATGCTTATCTCGCCTCGGGCCCTCTTGGTTCTGTGACTGTACGTGTGAAATGTTCACGGTGGTTCTGTAATGTATCATCACCTCCTGGACTCTGCCTGCCCCCTGGGTCCTGAAGGATATCAGACACCTCATCATTGCATCGACATGGATCTCCAAGCACAAACTTACTCGCATCTCGTCACTCGTCGGCACGGCGCAAAGAGTCTACACGACGGACAGATAAGTCCGTTCTCACTGCACAAAAGACAACACAAAACAAAACAAAACAGACGGCATGTAATTTCGTCCAGGGAGACGGAAAAAAAAAGAGTGTATCATGACTCTATGAAATCGACAGATCAGATCGAGCGAGGTCTAGGTATCTACGGTATATAAGTTAAGGCATCCGGTGGTGCCGATCTATCATCCACCCAAAAAGGAACGTTTCCTACGCTATAAATCCTCTTCCATAAAACGAGAGAGAGAGAGAGAGAGAGGGAGGGAGGGAGGGAGAGGAAGAATAAATAACCCCATCACACCCAAACACCGACCAGATAAAGAAAAGTACACATGTTTAAAAATTATCATCGACCTTTGGCTTTCGTCTCTATGTTCGTATCCTGGGTATCCCTTTTCAGAAATTTGACCGGGCAGACTCGGTGGCTTGTTTGTTTGTTTGTTGTTAAGTCGGACGGACGAATGAAAAGATGACATCTAGGGTTTGGATAATTGGGCTTTGCGGAAGAATTTGAAGTAGCCGACGCAAATCACCTGAATAGAATGTTAGCTTGTGGTTTGAGAGCGGGGCATTGATGGATGGGTGGGAGCGTACCAATTGGCAGATGAGCGCAACCCAGAAGACGGCTTTCGGGGCTCGTCCCGCGGCGAGGTTGGGGAAAACATCGCCAGGTCCGATCTTATTCGGCGCGGAAAGTCTCGCCAGTATCGTTACGAAAGATCCTATGACTTGCGACACGATGAAGACAAAAATGAGATGGAATCTGTGGAGTGTTAGTTCTGCCAACAAGAGGGAAGTTTGAGTAGACATACCTCGTGAGCGTCATCAGCAGGATCATTCCGAATCCCACATTCTGCAGAGCAGCGAGAGTACCAAGCCAGAGCCAGATACCTCGACTGATGAGAGCGCCGGCAATCGGGCCAGCCCAGGGAATATGGTTTCCGAGTCCTGAGATTCCCCAGAGCATTTGACACCAAGCTGGTGCGCCGAGGGCGATGGCAAAGATGGGGATGATCCAGGTGTGTGATTTGGATAGTCTTCCTAGGACGAAAAGACTGGTAGCCCACACCCCAACGAAGAAGAATAGGATGATGAGAATAAGGGCCCAGACTGGTGCCACTTTGGATGACCATAGGAAGGTCCAGTTTCGGCCGTAATTGGTGGAAAGCCAGTATCCTTGCAGAATGACCATGATCCAGAACCAGTTGGCGATTCCCTTCTTGAACATCGCTCTGTAGAAAGAGGGAACGACACCAGGTTTCTGTCGATAGTAATCCGGGAGACCGTAAAAGATTGCTGCCCCGCAACCGAAGAAGAGGACTGCCAGAAGGATACAAATAGGGAAGATTACTTTCGGCGAGGGACTGCTCGTAAGCGTATCGCCTCTGGTAATCGAAACTCCAAGACCCCAAAGGAAGGTGATGAACAATTGTTGGGTGCCCGTAATGACCACGGCTCTCCATGCCCATACCTGTGTGGGAGTACCGCCTTCAGTACCAAAATTGAGGGAGAAATAGAAAGAGCCTGCTGCTGAGCCAAACGAGTATAGACCGCTGCAGATATTCTGCAACCAGCCCTTGGTCACAAAATCGTTCACGTATACAGAAGCGGCCAGGAAAATCAGCGCGAGCCCGAAAAATCCAAAGGGTACAGACAGAACCCAGATGGATTGGGCTCGGCGGTAGAGATACCAGAAGATGAGGGAAGCTGCCAGGTATATACTGCACAAAGTGTACAGTTGAGGGGCAGATTCACCCTGGGCGCCCGTGAGTAAGGTAATTTGTAACGAACTGATGGAGGCAAGTTGTCCAAAGGCAAGCAGGAAACAGTAGATGTTCCATGTGCCGATCTTGCTAGCCATCAGTCTCCTCAATCGATCAGGCGCTTCGTAGTCCTCTCCCAGAATGTCTCGATATTCGCTCAAAGATTCTCTTCTTGAAGCCTCATTTCCAGGCTCATCAAGAACAGCGGTGGATGACGATGACCAATCCTTTTTCAAAGATGCGGTATGGTATTTGTTGAACCAATCTTTTTCACTGTTTACGATGTAGTCGTCAATGGTACCTCTGTTCGAACTCTTTGCCGACTTCAGATCCATCGTGTCAAGCTGCATGGAGAGGCGTTCGAAGTATGTACCTCTGGAGTCGTTGAACGCCGGAGTCACTGTTCGTGACGACCTGGGTCTACTCGGATCTGGGACTTGGAGACCAATACCACCGGTCGGAGACGGAGGGCGTGAAACGTTAGGAGAGTTGGGCATGCTGTTGAAATCGTACACAGAATTCGCGGCCGACATCATTGGCGACGACGGTCTGGTTGAGGAAGCGCTGGGTCCAGCACTCGGTCTGGGGCTTCGGAATCCTCCCATGATTGATAGACTTGCAGTGGACGCGTTGTTGATTGTACCCAACAAGCCAGTTCCCGATGGGTTTTGTGCAACTTTGTCGGACTTCTTAATCGACGTGGAATACAGTTCTTCCAGACCTAAATTCAACACGTCATTCATTTGAACTTTCAAGCAAAGTAGCGCGCCACGTACCTTCAATCCATTGCGCAACAGGAAATCTTTGGACTACCGAGTAAGCGCGCATCATGGCTCTCGTGTCGTAGTCTGATGCGAGCGCAGCATTGATTGCAGAGTGGAATTGCTCCAGAAGATGTTTCGGAGTCATCGATTCAACAGTAAACCTAGAAGTCAAGCAAATTAGCAAAGAGTCCAAGGTCATTCTGCATTGCCACAGTCGATTATACATTGACAAGAAAGCTGACATACCACCACCCGGGCATATGGCCAAAGCCACCTACACGGCTGCCTACACAGAGCGCACCTTTTCGACCGAACTCCACAGCAACAAGTCCGAAGGGCTCATCGCGAGAAGGCATCAGGGCAAACTCAGCACCACTGAAGATGTAAGGTGGCAGCGCGGTAAACTTAGGCGCTGAGTAGACTCGTCCAGGGAATTGGACCATGAGCTTTTCGAGTTTGAGGGCGGCGAACTTTCCATGGAGGTCAATAACGGGTCCAACGCAGATGAGTTGCGTTTTTGGGTTCTTAGCGAGGATGGCAGGGAAAGTGTCAGCGATCAAATCGATTCCTTTCTGCTGACTCCAGCGGCCGACGAAGATGAATAGTTCAGCCTATGTATAGCATTAGCGTTCGAAATTTGAAGGAAGCGAGGGATAAAATATTACGTCTGGGTCCACAGCCAGACCGGCCCATTCTTGGGCCTGTCGGCGATAGGCTGGTCTCTTCTCTTCTTCAGCCAGATCAATGTGAACACTTTGTCGCTTCATATTCTTGTCCCATGGCGCAATATCAGTTGGATCTGGATTAGGGAGTGAACCAATCTTGTCAAGACACCAGAAGATGGGATACCGTGCTAGAGAACGTTTTCCATATTTTTTGGAAACACCAACAGCTCCAAAACCCTGCACAAAGTCAGTACCAAATCCAGCATTTTGACCCAGTGAAGTGATGAATACGACTTACCGCCTGGTGAAAATGTAAGTAGGTTGCTCCAGCGTGCAACAAGTTGAAGACCTCGCCGAATTGGATGTACTTCTTGACGATCTCCTTCTCAAGGTTGAAGATTTGACAGATGTCGTTCATCTCCGATGCAGTTCGAAGAGGCCACATACCCTGGAATTCAGCGTTATGGAGAGAAAGGCAGCATGGAACCACGGCGGGCAATAGATACAATGGAGCGGCGGCACCATGGTAATCGTTGATATGGTAGATGTCAGGCTGGAACCGGCGGATGGTTTCGGCGATACACTGATTCCAAGTTGAATAGTAAACGCCGCTTTCGAGGTCGTCCATTCGAGCTGGGTATGGATCTGCTTTCGTTCGTTTCCGAAAAACTGGTGCATCGAGAAGAACGTAGGTGATGTTGTTGAGCACGTGGTAGTAGACGGCCACTTCGTAGACTTGACCCAGCAGCGTGACTTCAATGCATTGCGCATTCGAGCCCTCTTCGAAAGGGTATTCCACATCACCGATACAGGGGACGACCCAGATCAGATCCTGGTGGGTAGCCTGTTTTGCCATCAGAGAGGACATGACACCCAACCCACCGATTTTGATTTTGATGGCCCAATCTTCAATTTCATACTCCATTGTTGCCATGACCACCTTTCTTCGTGCTGGGGAGCCGGCATCTGCAGCGAATGCTGAAGCGATTGCTACGTTCCGATTGGGGTCAGGCGAAGCTTCACCTGACAAAGTCCTGGGTTTTTCATTTTCGCTTTCGCTCTTCATTGACAGAAGCGTCTGGAAAAAGCCAGTGACCGTTGAGACGTGAAAGAAAAATCCCGTGGCTTCATCGTTATGAGCGCCAATACGATTGAATTTGACTTTGTAGAAAGAGGCCATAAATGCTCGAACCCCCAAAATAGCGGTCAGCAGAGGGAGGATGCACAGAAGTGCGATGGCGATGGCTTGAATTGCGGAGGATCCATAGGGCATCAAGGTGTATCGGTAGGTGCCATCGTTGACAAGCAAGCGATAACCTAGGTAACCTCGGGGCGGCGCACTAGAGATATTGACAGTGTTTTGGGCCAGAGAGTCAGGAGGCAGCCAGTCAAGGACGCCATCTTGATCCACGTCCCCGTATGCTGCGCTTTTGTCGAGATTTCCATCGGGATTGATACCCCAGATGTTGATCATGATCATCGACGGCCACTCATCGAACAGGTCGAAGGTCCAATTTCCTACCGAGTTTTGCGACATTTTGTTCTTGAGTCCAGCATCGGATCCCCATTTATTCCAAGCACCCACAACCCAAGCATGAGGCCACCGGCGAGTAGGGTGATCGCCATCTCTTAAATCGCTGTGCTGAACGTGGTCACTACTTCCGGTCATGCCTATCAACTATTAGTGCGAGCTTCATGCGCAAGAGAAGGAGGGAACTTACGACTCCAATAGTTGAGGATGATATGCTCGCCTTCCCATTTCTGATCGTCTGTGCCGGACCAAGGCTGCTTAACAATGGTTATATTCTCTCCAGTGTAATCTGTCCAGTCGCTGTAACTTGAACCCCAATTTGTGGAATATCGCATTTTGTCCGCGCCAGCGGCAGTTTGCGAAACGTACAAGTTGCCAGAGGCATCCTTTTGCAACAGACCTGCTGTGAAGTTGGCCAACGTCGGGAAGACCATGGGATTATTCGCCAAACCCACGCGGAACATGAACTTGTCTGTAGTGTTGGTGGATTTCGAGCCATTGGAGTCAGAAGGGTTGTTGAGTGTGTAAGTGTGGACGCCGTGGGCGACATTGTTGAGCTTGGCAGTATATTTCCACAAAGTCGGTTGTTCCGCGACGTATGAAGTCTTTCCAGCGGTGACCGATCCACAAGACACCGAGGATGCATCGAGCTTCGCAACTGCGCCAGTCTGCGTCGTAGAGTTGATTGTGAGACTCTCGGTGATCGAATCGCAATCCATCGCCATAGAGAACCCAATGTTGATTTCAACGGTCTCAGTTTCGCCAGCGGCTACAGTTGAGCGTAAGCGAGCATCGTGGCCTGGAACCACCTCTGTTATCACTGGCCTTGGCTGCTCCCACTCTGAAGTCGGCACGAATGCCTTGAACTCCCAAGGTCGCATGTCTATCGATGGGAGACACCCTTGGTTGTCAGTCGAATTTTCCAATCCTAGGCTGAAAGTGGCACTGGACAGAGTGTATTCCTCGAAGGGATAGAACAAATTTTTGATCGAGGTGCCTCCAGAGAAAGCTGAAACCAGGACTCCGTCCGGCGAAGAGGTATTTCGGCTGCTGCAATCGAAATCGTATGTCTTAGTCGTGTTCTCATTGTGATAAAGCAACCAAACTGGTTGATTGCCGTGCCCAGACGTAAAATCCTGCACCTGCGTATTGCGTCCTCTGTACACACTCCAAAGTCCGTGAGGCGATGGCAGATTTCCACTGCCTCGTAGATGGAGGTTGTAGATCCGGGTAGACAGCGTCGTCAGGTTGTAACCATCATTGAGAACAGGATACTGTTCACGAAGCTCAAACATCCGTTTCAAGATATTTCGCATTGGCTTGGACGGATCACGGTGATCACGAGAAACAGAATCGTCGTGACAGCCTTCAAATGATTTCTCAAACGGCATGTCAACATAGACCTCTTCACCCAACTGATAGCAACCGTGTACTTGCCAACCGCTAGCTGAAGCCATTGGTGTTCGACCGAAAAGATAATCGGGGGCCAAATTTTCCAGCACGTAGTGCTCTTGTTCTTCACCGAAAAGAATCATGGGAATTCCGGGAAGTTCCAAATTAGTCACAAAGAAACCCAATAGTTGTCTTTGTGTACCATTTGCGAGTGCAGGCCAGCGGAAAACGTCCTGATTGGTCATACCTGGTTGGGATGTGAGTAAAATGTTTGAAGAGGTTACACAATCAAACCTACCAAACATGTGGCGAGGATCAAAAAGACCCGTATTCGCGTTGACCATGTCGTTCATTTGGAGCATATCGTTCCACATCTCCACCCAGTCCACGCCTAGCGATCCCCATGGCCCATCAAGACCTAGAAATCGAGTCATAGAACCATATACATCGTACTGAAAGGCAGCACCGTCAAGAGCGGTATGGCCGAACGGGCGAATGAAAGAACCGGCGTCTGTGACGTTGTTCGTATGGACAGCGTCTCCGGCGATCTTAAGCGCTTGATCTGGTGTTTTTCCCCTTCCAAAGTAGACCGCTGCGAGTTTTGGATCACCGACCACTTCACCAACCATGAGGAAATTATCTTTTCCTACTTTCTTGGCGCATTCTCTTTGGTAGCTGGAAAATGCCGCCATCGCATCGACAGTAGTTTGAACGGCCTTATCCATGCTAGAATCACTGGTATTAGTAAACAATTAGACAATTTGTTGCACGCGTGGAAATACCGGAATCCATCGATATCCAACTGGGTAATTTGCAGACAGGCCATGACGTTGATCTGAGCAGGTTAGTATCGTTTAAAATCTCTTTAGTTAATTGTAGTAAGCTTGCCTTCTCCAGCACATCTGGGCGCCATTCCCTGAGACGATCCTGCACGGACGCAAATCGAGAGAACTGATTGATATAACTTGGGTAGGCGCCCGTGCCTTTGATGTCGCCGTAAAGATCGAACTCGCTTTCGCGACAACCATGGTATTGATCCATCACATCAGCTTTCGCCATGAATCCATTCTGTTCCCAAATTGCTGGCATTACGCAGGACTCATTTCGTTTATCACCGGGTTGAAAATCGTGATAGCGGCGCTCTGGGTCCTTCCATGTATAGTCATGCTCGTCAAAGCTAAATGGTACACTCTTGTTGGTGTACGGCTCCGCGAAGGCAAGCAAGTTGCCCATGGTTGCCATCGTGTGATCCAGAATCATGTACATGCCGCGGCGGTGAATCTCGGTTATTAATGCGCGCCAGTCTTCGATGTGACCGTCTTGAGAAAGTCATGTTAGGTTTCGCTCGATCTCGCGACGAAAAGACAAATGATTGACTTACGGTGGCGATCGAGGAGAGTGAAGTCCAGTGGGCCGTATCCATCTGCAGACCACGGCATGTTGATCATCATACTTCCTGTGAAGTATATCGCCTTGGCTAGAACAGGATCAATTACTAGAACATCGAGAGCATCACAAATCAGGATGAAGACGGCAACCGGCAGTATCGAAACGACAGGGACAGAGGCCTCAGCAGACTCTCATGATTGAAAATGCCAGGAGTCTGATGTCTTCCAGGTGCTTCGTGCGTCTTGCAACCAGGTTCTGGATGTAGGAATCTTACCTCCCAAACCCTGGACATAGTCCAAGTCGGACATGATACCAGCGACATCGCCTCCGAATCGAAACTGATTGCCCATCCAGTGATGCTCAAAGACGGTGTTGTTTGCGTTGTTGTTGGTTGGGTCGCCGTCGACATATCGATCTATGGTAAGGACGTAGAAGGGCATCCGCCAGTTCTCCGGCGAGGGGTGGTATTTGTGATTCTCCCATTGTCCCGAGTAGTCTTTCGGCTCTACGGCATTTTGGTTCTCGTTCAGATTGTATCCAACGTGGACAGGGTCGTATCGTAAAGCCAGACACTGCTGTAGCAGCAGAAATAAATAAAGAACGACCATGGTCACCATAGAGGAGAGTTCAAACTACCATGACAATCCGGACTAACGAGGGTCGTATGAAGTGTACAGACGGCTGGAAAAGAGAGCGAGTACACACCGCAAAGGAATGGAGGAATGCAGAGTGTAGAGAGTGTAGAGACTGTTGAGAAAGAATGGAGAAGAAACAAAAATAGATGCTCTGTGCTACCTTCAGGTGTACATCATCAAGGTCCCCTGGCATGGTCAACGACATAGCGCAGTCTCTCCTCTCAGCCATGGACGCTGGGCTGGACAGTTCGCCAGCATGCCCGGGCACCTACCCGCTAGAGGAGCCACTTTTCTGTGGAATTACGGGAATCTCTCGCCAAGATCCATGCCGCTGATACTGCTAAACCCTGGCAGAATCCGTTTGAAACCTCCAAGCGCGGCTGCATAGGCTCGTGCAAGCCGCTTAGATGACAATCTTCCGGGACGCTGCCGTCACTAGCTCGCGATAGCCAGCGACTCGGAAGCAGACTCAATCCGGGCGCAACGCATTTGATAAGGCGATGATCTCTGCACTCGATGTAGACATGGGCACATTATCGCCACGACGTGTTATCAGTGGATGCCACGGTGTCGAGTGAGCACGCCTGGTGCACGGCTTGACGCTGTGGAATGGGGAGATTCAGCTGCTCAGGTCAGGGAAAGGGGAACGAGGCGGATTCTCTTGGCACGCTTTGAGAGGAGGTGACGAGAAGGCGGAAGAATGAATATTGGATACGACGATCAGGTTTCTCTGTCGCGTCCGGAACAGGCCAGACAGGCAGTGACGTGCTAAGGTGCAGATAACGACGCGGGCTTGAGTCAAGACTGGATGGTGAGGGAGAGGCGCGGCGGCGAGTGAGGAGAGTCGAGTCGAGAGTCGGGGGGGGAGGTTCGGTGGTGAGGTTTGGTGAGGGAGGGTGAGTGAGTGGATGTGGATAGGCCTGCCCCTGCGCTGTGGGTCGTGGCCGTGGGATGTGCTTAGTGAGGACCCCTAGCGCGGCTGGATGATGGAGATCCGCAGCATCTGCTGAGGTCGGCGGCGACGACCTGGTTGGGGGGTTGGGGGTTCGGGGGGTTGGGGGGCTTCTCAGGGGCACGACGCGATAGTTCAGCGCCTGGCTGCGCCTAGCTGCGCCTAGCTGCGCCTAGCTTGGGTAGCTGCACCGCCATGGCCTGCTAACGCGACGTGACAGCACAACGGCCTTTTAGCAATCCTCCTCCAACGACACGCTGAGGACGACGTCGGAGCCTAAGGTAGGAGGTATCGGAGCCTAAGGCAGGAGGTACGGAGGAGGAATCAGGACGACTTCGGAATCTGGGAGTCAGGACGCCTCTCTCTCTCCTTTCCGTTCCTTGCCTGGTATTCCTCGTTCACCTCGTTCACCTCGTTCATCGTTGTTGGTTCCAGACCGACCGTCAGTCTGTTCCGACCTTAGTCAGCCTAATCCCACCGCCCGCGGGTCGAGGTCGTACGTCGATGGCGGTTGAGGACAGCAGTGCCTAGTCGCCCTGCCAGAACGCCCGCCAGCGCCATCCGCAAGACCGCACGCTAGGGAAACATCCACGGCTGCAGTCCTTGCCTTCATTTGTGCCACCGTGCGGCATTCTTCGTTTTCTCACTCCCTGCCGCATAGTGCCTGGTGGCGTTCTGGATTCAGCTGTTCCGTGAGTAACTGAGTATCAACGAGTCCATCCCGAGATCCCTAGATGAGATGAGCATCGCGCCCGCCGTCCCAACAGAGAGTTATCGGAGAGCAGTAGTGCAGCCCTGCTCAACGGTACGGCACCTTCTCCTTCCTGTCCCAAAGCCACACGCACCCTACGAGGACGGGATGGGAGATGCAGCCCGGTTTTGTGTCCGACCAATCTCATTTTCTCGTTTTCAAGCCGTTGATCGTTTTGGTGCGAAGAGCGGAAGAATCGCGTGTCGAGTGTTGTCTGATTGCCCGTCTGAGACATAAAAATCCAACGAGCAGTCCCAACGCCCCTGTACCCAGCCTGATGGCATCTGGACTGCGCGAAGATGTATATTTAGACCAACTCCCGCTGTTGTCTCTGAGCAAAACACACGTCTTCCAATCATTTGCTCCAAAGCGGTGGGGATCCATGACGACCGTTACAACAATTATAGCAGACGAGAGCAATTGATTTTTTGACCCATGTCGCATGAAATTCGTGCCCAGACGACACAAACCGGGAATGGTCAAGCTGCCGCTCAAAGATGCCTTCCATCTTGCGAGTTTCAGGTGGAGATGGCATTTCATTTCATTTCGACAAGGAAAGTCGGGTAAATCAATGCTGTTTCGCCGGGGGACGGGGACGCGCTCCCAACACGTGGGGATTGCCTATCGCCTGAATAATTGCAGGGCTGGGTCTTGGAAACAATAATTTCCAAGCCCTCGACTCGTCCGTCTTCGGATGCGAACACCTCGCTCCTTGCAGAGTAGATCCAAGCCATCACTAGGGTATCCACCACGAGAAAGATAACCAACTCATCAGAGTTCGGCTGATGTTCCCTGATCCCACTCGCTTACCACGCGAGGAGAACACACACAACAACAAGGCGCTCGATGCAGCCATCAATATTGCAGCCTCGAGCACATTCCTGATTTCAGGATGTTTGCCACTGGGGGAGGCTCCGAACCGCCAACGTCAATGCATGCAAGCTCGTTGCTAAATCTCAGGGGGGAGAGGCTAGACTTTCCGCTAGGGAAGTTTAAACGCATGTTTTTTGGCCGATCTGATTCGCTGGAACTACGTATCGTGGAGCCTCTTTGTTCAAAGCAAAAGCCACTATTCCTCCAACATTTAGGGCTGAACTGAAGGTTTCTAGTTGATCTTGCGCTATGCTTATCTACCTTAGAGTACCAAAATTCGATATGAGACCGTCCCGCAGCCAAAGCGAGCGACCCGGAGCGGTCACTTCCAGAAGACGAGATAAAGACTGACTACAGAACCACGACATACAAAGATCAGCATATGAAGATCCAAAAACAGGCGTCGTAAGCACCAATGACAGTACCCACTTTAGATCGTTCGTTGTCACTGCAATCCGTTATCGAAAAGAAATCAACCTCCCACCGTCACCAGCAAGGAACTGGCCGACATTCTGCTGCACCTGTTCGAACCGGACGAAACCGCAACTCTCGCTTTCCAAGTGGTTGAACATAGCGGCCAAACTGACGAATTCCCTCGCGCACCCCGTCTTCGGACAGTGGTAATACTTTTGTGCGTGGGCGGGCGAGCTAAGATGCTGGTTCAGGTGGCTGAGAGCTGTCGGAAACCCTTCTCACACAGGAAACATGTGAAAACCCGTCCGTTCCAAGATCGCTCTGTTGCGATGTTCTGGACATGGCCGTCATCCCCCTCATGCCAGCCTATCAGGTTTTTTGTGAAGGTGCCATTGGGATCCCGTCGACGCAGTTCGCGGTAGATGGAATCGCGATCCATTCCTCGGGCCCTTTGGACATGATCCGGTTTCTAGGTGGTGGAAACACCGCTAGCAGACGTGAACCCGCCTTTACAGAAGGGACAGACGATGTCATTTCCGCGATGGAGACGAGAATTGCGATGCTACACGTGACGATTACCGTTTTGGTTTTCTCCAGTGGACTGATGTATGCGCACGCTTACGTACCATCCAATAGTTGTTGGCGTTCTCGAATCCGCGATCGCAGTCGTGGCACCATCGATCAGTGAGGTGATTCGTCGCTGCCATGTGCTGGTTCGCAGCTTGTTGAGTATTGAATTCACGGCTGCATATCTGGCAGTCGAGTGTGGGTGCCCAGTGATCCAAAGCGTTCATGTGCTGAGACGCTCCATGCCACGTTGTAAAGTCCCGATAACAGGTCTCACACTCATAAGACATGGCGGCTTTGGACAATCGCGCAGAGACAATCGCGCAGCGAGAGGGGGAGTAATGACTGTGGATAAAGAAAGGTCAGTCTTTCCACCAGTGTGCTGATGAGGTGGGCGGATTGATTAGACGGGGAACTCTTCAACAACGAGGACCTCGCCGTTGTGATCCATGTCAGGCATGTGTATTGAATACCGCGAAATAGGAGCAGTTGCTCATATTCTAGTCTTTTTGGCTTAGTTGGTACGGTATTCTCAATAAGTTCTTGACAATCCAGGTATATTGGGATCACGTGGATATTCAGTCACAGGATTCAAATGAGTTGACCGGAGACCGTTGTATTTCAACAAACACCACCTCTACCAATGACTCGTTTGCGAGGACAGGACTGCCGTTCTCGGGCGGCCCATCGCATGTCTTGTTTGTGTTTGGAAACTCTCTGTTTGTACGTCGCATTCGCTCATCTCACAATTTGAGCTTGTACTTTCAAATTCAATTCCGTCCCGTGCTAGAAGGAGTTGATATGGTCGATAATTTGATCGATGGCAATACGTGTCCAAGGGGATTCACGCGAGGCAGAAAAGAAGTTTATGGTATTCTCGACTACACACGAAAGCAGCCTGCTGTTATCGCATGAGAATAGGCACCCCAACCAACTCCAAGAATTCTCCAACATTTTTCCCTGAATACGCGCTTTTAGCGTCAGTTTCGCAGGCTGGTGACCATGGATTCCACGCCCGGCCATCTCAGAGAGAACTTCGTAAGCAAGGACATGGCTGTTCCAAAGGCGCGCAACAGGTCAGATCGTGGGATCTCCTTGTTGTCGAAATCCCTCTTGATGTAAGTCCCAGCAAGATGAGTCCAGTAAGGTGTGACAAACGTGGGTATGAAACGAGGGTGCTCATACGACCGCAACAAGCGGATAGCGACGAATGGTGAGGGCTCCAGTAGAAGCTGCGTTTCCAGAGTAGCAGAATGTACGTTAGGGTGAAGACTTTCTCCAGCAGTGTCAATGACAGCAAGCGCGTCATCAAGAATGGCACCGCTCTTTGTCGATACGTTATTTCGGAAGCGTGCTTGTAAGCGGTACAGGGAGCACAGGAGCTTGGATTGATCGGTGGGATTGAGCTCGATTGGGCCGGCCGGCTCCGGGAATGCGTTGATCCTATCCAGAGCCGTGGCCACCGTATTCTCCAGAGCATATACAACAGAATGCAAAGACCACAGCAGAGGGTCCTGGTCGGGACCATCTGTGTCAGCGAGCCCAATTGACAAGCGAACAGCAAACGCAATGTGTTGCCCGATGTTACCGCTAGCAGGATCAAGCAGGGAATGAAGAGCCAGCAGTGTGGCAACTTGGAGTGTTGCCAGCGTGGGTTCTACCGTTGCGTTTCCAATGTTTGCCAATGCTCGTCGATAACAAGATGCTCCTAATTTGGAGAGTTTCGCATGCTCCGGGGAGGACAGACAGGAGAGGGAATAAACCATCTGGAGAGCAAAGGCATCGTTGGGCTCGTTCATTGCTGCGTTCCGCAACAAGAACGGCGATGATGGGTCAAGAATGGGATAGACTCGATGGATTCCGAAGAAGAAATTCGCAACCAGGTATTTGTGTAGCTCCGGACTCATGTCAACATCTTCTACATCCAGTCCCAGGGTTGGAAGCTCCGGAACGTTACTACCTGATCGAGGGTGGATCAATGGCGTTGGGGTCTCTGTGATATCGCTGATGAGGGAGTTGCCACCAAGATGCCTGTACGTTCCGTTGCTGTGCGGAAACCGATGCAGCACACGAGTGGGGGAAATGGGATCTGCCGTCTGTTGAATGATTTGGGTCTGTGGCGGTTCGTCAGGAGTGAATTCCGGCGTCTCCTTGCTGCGGTCATTCTGAAGATGGCTGACGAGAGAAGCGATGTAGCTGCTGCAATCAGCGGATAATATTTACTTTTGGATAGTAGTCATGATGATCCCCGGACTGGGACATAGACAGCAGGCAGAGCGAATTGAGACGAAGACACAATGCCTTCCTATGCCACCTTGACGTACCTTCTCGGCAGGTCCTCTTGCAGAACGTGGTCGTGGTATATGCAGTCGACTTTCTTCTTGGCACAGTTTCGACAGGACGGGAGCTGCGTCGTCGCCAGTCAGCGTACGGTAGCCAGGATGGAACCACAATACCAGCCACAGCGGGACTCACTTCGGTGTCGCATCTCCTCCGGGCGTGTCGACACCTCGAACCTGCGAGCGCTCAGGTCAGCGTCGTGAGTCGTGATGGCAGAACAACTTCACCCACACGCAGGCAGGGCGGCGAGCAGCGTGCTCAGATCTAGCGCTTCGACAGCCATGAGCATGGGCAAACACGCTGAGGCATTCCAGCTGCTGCATCGCCGTATCGTGATCTATTGATCTAGGTACGGGAGCAGCTGCTGAGTCACTCGAACCACTGAATTACCTGCAGGGCTGTCCCGATCCGAAGCTGAGGTCGAGTGGAGCCGTTAATCTTGACCCCTGGAGAGCACTCTACTGTGTATGTACACAGTACTTGGTAGTATGTACTATGGTGCAGTACTATACACGGTACTGTGCTGGCCTCAAGAGTACTACTAGTAATGATATGATAAGGCCGGCAGCTTTTACTCCGCATCCGGCAGCTTTTACTCCGCATCCGGCAGCTTTTACTCCGCAGCCGGCAGCTTTTACAGTACTCTACCACAGTAGGAGGTAGGGCAATCGCGACTCGCACGTATGGTACACCCGACAGTACACAGTACACAGTACACAGTACACAATACCCACCCGCACACGACCACTCGGCAGTACTCCATTCTCACCAACATCATCCTCATCATCATCATCACCACCACCACCCACCACTCACCACCCACCACCGCTCATCATGGACACATCTCTCCTCACCGAAGATCCTCCCCAACACCGCCCCTGATCAGATCCAGCAGAGATTCAAGGTATGTTTGACACCGCCTTGCGTCCGCAGTAGCTTGCTGCAGCCCGGCTTTCTCCGCCATCTTGAGTCCTTGGTGCTCGGCCAAGCGCTGCTTCAGCCGTCAAATCTCGGTCCCGAAACTACGCTTTTTCAGAGTGGCTCAGTGGCGTCGCTCGCGAAACAGCCAGAGTCCAGACCAGCTCCCAGAAACACGCGAAGAACCACCTCGAAGCCCGCACAGCGCATTGCGCTTAGGGTTCGACGAACAAGCATCGACCAGTCTCTGATACCTGAGTCGATTCCACGGCCACAATGGTAGGCTTGCATCTGACAGCGCGTGGCTCAATTGTGGCACTGTGCTTCTCTGCCTTCACATGACTAGCATCATGGCAGGCGTCTGAGTGCAAAGCACAGATTAATATCCCAACTTGAGAAAGCCCGGAGCAAAATTGTCGAAGGAGTCATGAGAGTCTCCCATGAAGAAGCGGAATGCTGACCATATAAATTAGTTCCAGAATGTCTGCTCGCGTCCGCCGAAGAGCTATAGCATGTGCTCGTTGCAGATTACGCAAGGTCCACTGCGACGGCGCATTTCCATCATGCTCGCGATGTTTGGAAGCCTCTGTGCAGTGTGCGTCGATGGATTCCACTACGAAGACACCCACTCCTCGTTCCATCGCCCAGTTTCTGGAATCAAAGATTGCAGAGCTGGATCGCCAACGGAACCACTCACATGTGCTATCTGCGACGTCCACATCTTCGTCCCAGCCGATGGATCGAGCCTTTGCTAATGAGGGAGTTAATCGGATCATCAACGACTTCACTCCTTCATTCCTAGGTCTATCCAAGGCGATTCCCCTCGCTCGCTGCCTCATCGTAGAGACCGGTACTCGTGTTCCTTCTGCCAAACGCTTTCTTGGCCCAATCAAGACGAATGACACATCGGTATCGGACATCAATGAAAATCACCCACGATCAATTCTGAATCCGCCTCTCACCACGACCCCCTTGTCCTCGGTCCCGGTAAACGTTGCTGACTTTCTTTTCGAGCTCTATACATTCAGGGTCGTTCCTCAACATCCCATCTTCTACTTGCCAGACTTGATCGCCATGGAAACCAAGGTCTTCCATAAGCTCTCACCTGCAGACAAGAGTGTGACTCCCTACGAGATCTACACCCTCAGCCTGATTTTGGCCATAGCTTTATCGACTGCAGCAAGGACGAAGCAAGCACACGCAAACTCCATTGCTACTGGTCTATTCAAAAATGCCATGTTATATACACCAACAATTTTAACCAACGATTTGCAGGGTTTGCAGGCACTACTCCTTCTTGTGCAGTATGCATTTTTGAATCCCGGCTTCTGTAACTTATGGCTGCTCACGGGGTTCTCCTCTCAGGCATGCTTGGATCTAGGCTTACATCAGGAATTGCCCGAACATCCCTCGATCAACTTTCTGGAGAGAGACATGAGACGCCGAATTTTTTGGTGCGCTTGGGAGATGGAAGCAGCCGTATCTGGAGGACTTCTGCGACCCACGTCTATACCTCAAAGGCATATTACATGCGAATTTGCCTCTAAAATCGAGGATCGGGCGATTTCTGCCAAGGGCTTTGACCCCACCGGACGACCCACCAAATTCACCTCACATTATATATGGAACTATCGTCAGATAGAATGTTCCATAGTATCCACACTCTTCCACAACGAGCCGATACCAGCAGGTCACGCTAGTTTGGAGTCGTGGATGTCGTTTCAGGAGCAAAGCATTGTTGAGTGGAAAGCGAAAATAGATGCTGCAGCCTCCGAAAATGAAGACAAAGATATGCAATCACAGTTTCAGGAGATGGTCTTATACTCAACAATCGCCAAGGATTATATTTTTGTCACTCTTTTTCGACCCTGTCCTGTCAATAAAGAGCCTTCTGCTGGGCAGCTGCTCAAAGCATTTGCGGCAGCTCCAGCAGTCGCCAGAAACTATGCCAGACAAGCTCAATCAGCGCTGGGATGGAGCAAATACGTTTTTCATCCTTGTCATCATAGCTTCTCGGCAGCTATTGTGTTTTTACAGGCTCTACAAAGATACAAAGCCGAGATCGCTGCTCTCTACTCTTGGGACATGATCGAAACGTACATGGCTGAATTTTCCACGTTCTTCACCATGGTTCGAGAGCGCTGGCCTCAAGCATCAGGTAATCATGACACATGCACGCACTTGTGATCGAACGCTAAAGACAATAAGGATGTCTCAATGAATGGGAGAAATTGCTCGCTCCTGTGAAGAAGGACTACCTCGATTTCTTGCAGGAGAAATCACGGAAAGCTTCTCAAGCGAATCTCGAGGTTCTTGCCAGTTTCATGGAGATTGGACCGTCCGACGGCTTTTTGGAAGATGCTCTCAATTTTGACGTCTTCAACTCTACCAGTCCGGAAGCAGACGACCTTTTTGGGTATATGCCCAGTGATTGGAATGCCGAATTCGATTTTGGTATGCAAGACATGCCGTTTCTTTCGTATGACCTGGCAGCGGGAACAGATTCGATGCCAATCTGAACAACACCAGAGCCCCGGAAGTGGCTGTTGTCGACCTTGTTCATCGTACATCTGCTGCAAAATTTGTAGCAACATGTTACACACTCGATCGATTGATCAGGATCTACCCTAAATGGGGGAGATCTGATACGAAGCGGACGATTGTATTCAAGATCGGTCAAAATGAGTGGAGATTCTGGTATCGAGCCCCCATGGTGAACGATGTAAAGCGCTCCATGTGAGATTTCCCATGTAAACCCGTAAGTGACTGCCTTTCTCACCGTTGCATTGATCCACATTTCTAATTATCTTAGCTTCGCGATCAAGTCAGCCAATGTCACCAACTCAGCGTAAAGAGAAGGCAAATAGCTTCAAATTCAAAATTGCTCCAGCACGGCGAACTCGGACGTGGAACGGATCTATCAGAAGTGCGCAAACGAGCTGTCTTCTAGATCCACGGTCTCGAGAGCGCAACGGCCACAATATTCAACAAAGCAAGAGCACGAGACCGTTGTCCCAACCGTTGTTCCTATGCCTTGTGGCTGTAGACGTGCTGCAGTACATAGCCACAAGAAATCTGATGACAGACACAGATGACAGAGCAGAGCCGCCGGGTCCTCAGGTCCATGTGGTTAGCATTTGAAGAGCCACCCTGAAATCCCAAGAAGCATTTGGGCAAAGGAAATGCAGGAAGTATATTCACAGCATAGATGTCAGCAACTCACTCATCCGCTCTGTAAGATGAAGACAAGTGCAACTATAGTCCTCGAACCAGCTGTTCCACGATTGTAACACTATTTATGGATCAACATCATACCATTCTCATACCGGATTTTTTCTCGTGGCATGAGCAGAGACGCTCGGATGGCGCCACATCCATCGTGAAGATGGGGAACATGTACATAGAAGCCGAAACACCTGCCGATTTCGTCGGCTAACGGCTGATCATGAAAGAAGTAATGCCTTCCACCACAGATTCCAACGCTTGAAGATTGCTCAACTTGGTTGTATGGGAATCGTGAAGCTGATCTTCGGAGTAGGACATGACAATATAGCCCTTGCTGACCAAAATCAGCACCGACGGGATTCTGATACAGACTACCGCGAGGATTGGGAGTCCTCGTTTTCCATACTAATCAGAATCCTTTCATGGCACGAAGAATCGATTGTTTGATATTGAAAGGAGAGATGGATTCCAAGATACAACGTGACCTGGAAAAGATGGAAAATTGTTGGTTACAAAGAGAAGACCGTTGAGGCTTTATATTGCTTCCGTAGCAACCGTAACAAATAGTCTATATATACTTTGTAGTATGTGTTTTCCCAGTTCGGGCATGGGTGAACACTCTTTGGACGTGGTGAGAGCGAATGTAGTATCCTAATCAGCAATTTCCGAAGGCAACACCAGCGTGATAAATGTTCACGTGCCATGAAGCAGCAGGTGTCGTGTTTGCTTTTGCTGCGCCACGAATTATTAATGAAGTGACAATGGCAAACCATGACTTCAACAAATCAATAATAAATCCATTTACTGATCAACAGCCACCGTCCACGCAATACCAAACCTCCTTCCATGGAATCAACGGCTTCCCGTTTCTTGGCACTGGCCGACGAGCTGATCATCGACATCATCTCTCAAATCCAGGACCGACAATCCCTCAGAGCCCTCGCGCGAACATGCAGCCGCCTCCAAGATCTGACCGAAGACTTCATCTTCGATTCGCTCTTGATACGGAATGGAGACCGAGCCCGCGCTCTAGCACGCCTGTTTGCATCAGGGAGGATCCGTCCGCGCGCCGTCCACGATCTCCAGATTCGGTGGCCCCATACCGTGGAAGATGGGATAGAAGATATCGGCTCGGTTTTGAAAGATTTCTCGCAACTCAGAAGCCTCAGGATCGAATCGCCTTGTTGCAACGACAGCCCGTGGATTGAGCAGCCGGAGAAGCCGGCTCTGCCTTGGACTAGTGGGAGCAGGCTTGACATCTCGGGGCTGTTTGAGATTGCTTTGGGCCAAAGCAGGTCTTTGGAGGCTCCTTTACTTGGTCAATTACAGTCCCGTACGTCTTTTCACCAATGGAATTTATGGCGCTCAAACAGACAAAACTTTGGGCCCGTCGTAACATCAACTCTAGCAGTAGGCTTGTGGAGGAGATCGAATTTGTTGGATATCTTCAGATTGAAGTTCCGATCTGATGGATATTCTAAGCACTCGATGATCTACCACAAGCAACACATTGACTTGGGATATTCGAAACAAGCCCGCTTCCTCGCAGCTTAGACACACCAAGGTTGTGCCAGATTTGCTAACCCATCCAATAGTGACGCTCCACTCGCACGGAAGTGGAGAAGGACCAGCGCGTTACGAGCTAGGGAAGGCTGCCATAATCTTTCTCCTACCGAGTCTCCGCTACATCATGCTCTCTTGCTTCAACATAGGCATACACCAAGACCTCGGAGCAATTCTGTCTCAGAGACCCGAGTACACAAAGGCCCGCAAGACGACCGGCCTGCAAACGCTCATCTTCGAAGAATGTAACATCGACTTTGAAAATTTCAAGACCATCCTCGAAATCCCAAGGGCGCTTGAAAACCTAACCATCGGAGAACGCATGTACCACACCAGCGACGCCGTCGTTCCGATGGGCTTCCGTCGCAACTTCCTCGAAGCCATGGGCCCGCAACGAGCAACGCTCAAATACCTGAAGCACATGGGCGGAGGGCGCTACTGGAGTCAAGCATTCATGCTCCCCCATTTCAAAGAAGACATTTCCTTCCTACCGGCCCTCGAAACGCTAGAGCTCGGTCCGGGGATAGCCGAAAAATACGCCTCTCAACCTTTCCCACCGTCCCTCCTCAAAGTACGTTTCCTCATGGTTTTCCCCAGGGATCTGGGCCGCGAAAACGAGCTGCTCCAACGCCCTTTTTGGTCATCATCCGCATCTGCATGCACGTCTCCCGCATCTGCCAGCCCGAGCCGTCACATCGAGTTCGTCCTCTACACCACTCACAAGGACGACTTCTGGAGGTTGCCCGGGCGACGTGAATCCGTCGATTGGATCGCGACAAAATTGCGCAAGCAGAATATTGGGTTGGCGATTTATCAGCCCAAATATTGTAAGAGGAGTCTGATTCCGCCGTATATGTACGGAGAAGAGTTGCCGGAAGAGGAGTTGCTCTATTCTTCCAGCAACCGGAATAGATTTGGGGGCAGGTTTTATGAGCTGGCTGATGATGCGGTTGGGGATGGGGAGGCAGAGGGGACGGGCAGCGCCGAGCCTGGAGATGAGGTGGATTGAAGGGGGACAGAAGTTGAGATGAAAGGTTGGTTTGGTCGTCTGTGCTAGGGCGTCCGAAAATGGTATGTGTATTCACTCCATACTTATGTACAGCTTGGTCAAAGTAACAACAACCATATCGACAATTCTTATGCATCAACGTCTGGATTAGTCGCTTTCTTCCGCTTCCCCCCTCTCCTCTCCGATTTCACCTTATCCCTCGCCCTCCACCCCGGCTGCGCAGAAATCGGCTGCAAAAATCCATCAACGTGAACACCCCCGACAATCTCCCTCGGCCGTTTCTCAACCTCTGGATCCCAATCGTGTACATCCTTGATATGCCACCTCAACCTCCTCCTAAGATCGAATTTCCGAACATGTCTCGCGCAATCCTCGTGCGGACACAGTAGCGAATCGAGCGTCCACCCCTCCTCCTCGCCCTCCTCCCCAGAAGTAAACCGAGGGACAGAGTCAGGTCTATACTCGGAAATATCCGGGGCCGTCTTGTCAGCGTCGAACCTCGCAAACGCCATTCCCTCCCCAAACAGTCTGGAACATCTCTCAGCGGCTCGTCCGACGATTTCGGGATCCCAGCCCGTCAACGATGCCATGCCGAGGATCTCGCTCCAGTCGCGCAGTCCCAGCGCTTCTTTCTTTTCTCCCTCGGAACTGGCACTGGATCTGGGACGTGAGGGGGCGGGATTTCCTGCATCGTGGCGTACGCTGCTTCTGTGGGCTCGGTGGTTCATTCTGGAATGGTAGAGGCCTGTCATCAGGTTGTCGACTTTGGACATGATGGAGCGGACGGTGGGTTGTAGGATATTCCGGGTACGATCTTGATCCGCCGAGAAGACCAACGTTGAATCTTCAGCAGACGGGACATTTGCGTTCTTTGTGCTGGCTTCCTTTTGCTCGGACACGGCGTCACTGTTTCGTTCTTTTCCCTCTCCAAAGCCATCAGAATCAGAATCCTCATCGCTCTCCGCATCCCCCAAATCTTCCACACTCGAATCACGCCCCACCCTCCCCCGAGCCTTCGAAATCGCAAGATCACAAAGCGCCTCTTCAAACTCCCCACTCGGCTTCTCCACCTTCCTCCTCTTGAAACCCCCACAACCAACGTACCCACCCCTCACCCCGCCAAACCCCTCCTCAGAAGCAGGAACATCACGCCCCCTCAACGGCCACGCCGTCCACCCCGCCCCCGGCCACGCACCTCTCGCCCCCGGCCACGCACCTCTCGCCCCCGGCCACGCACCTCTCGCCCCCGGCCACGCACCTCTCGCCCCCGTCCACCTCTCCCTCGCCGCCCAACCCTTCACCTCCCCCACCGGCCCCTTTGAAAGAGGAAACCGCCGTTCCGTCGCGAAACCCAGTAAATTACGACCGAGATCACCCGCCCTCGTTGTCTCAAAGGCGTCGACCGTGTCTATTTCACCACGGTACCACCGTCGATACCTCCTGATTTCCCTCTCCGTCAATTTCTTTTCAGGTGCCGTTTCGACATCAGATCCATCGTCGTCACTGTACAGATCGTCCAAATCGTCCAAATCGTCGTCCCGTTCTACCAGCCTTTCGTCGCGCCGTGGGCTTTCGGCGATTTCTTGAACGTCGGTTTCTTCGGCGTCACTGGTTGATTGGAGAGAGGGCGATTCGTCGTCGGGTCGACCGAAGAGGGACATGGTGGTGGATTATTTATGTGTGATTCGCTTTGCGAATTGGTTTACAAAAGGAGAGTTGCGAGGACTTCAGGGATTGGGAAAATCACGCATGCGCCAGCTGGTGGTCCGTGTCCACATTTTTTTGTGACTCTGGAACCGAACACCTCAAAATCACCGATGGATCAGCACTCCCCAAAGGATACAGGACGAGAGACTGAAACTAAAACCACTAAGTATGCTAAAAGATGGAGTCCCGTGGTAGCAGGTTGAATCTAGTAACGGATTTAGCATCATTCGTTCGTTGTAAGGCTGCTGAGCTTCAAGCCGGATTCAGCCTCGTGGTCAGACGCATTGGTTCTTGGTCTCACATGCAAATTGTTCTCCCCTTTATCAATTCGAACATCTCTGCAAGAGTCTCACGAAGAGACTCCTATGAAACTCGAAGATTCTATTCTTGGACAGATTTAAAGGCATTGTATTTCTACTCTACTTGTCGATCTTGCTTCGTGCAACAGCGAATCACACCATTCATTTGCCAGTCTTTCCAGTGGGAATATTGAACAGGACCGCCGCCTTGCCGTGAGCAAACGCCCTATCCACTCTGTAGTATCCCTTGCGATCGAACTGAATGATATCATCCTCCTTCAGCGCAGCCACGTTCTCGTCAGCAATCGCCGTGGTCCGGAACTCCGTCTGTGGAGTCAAAAAGTCCATGTAGTTGTCAGTCTCTTCAAGCTTGTTCTTCGTGATCAAGTAGTCGAAGTCGACGAGCTCGACGTCCACCAATTTCTGGTCAGTACTGAGCCATGTGATCTTCTTCTTGGTCTTCTTCACGTCACCCTGGAGATGCAGCTCGAGCTCGATGCTGGTGACCTGCTTGAGATGAAGTGGGTTGATGGAATGAGAGATCTTCTTCACAATGGCATTGCCCCAGTTCATGAGTGTAATCTCCTCGTCCTGCTCGAAAGAGGCGGCATCGGCTTGGTCTATGATGATGTTTTTGCTAAACCAAACCTTCTTGTCACCGAGCTCAGGGTTCTTCGCGTGAAGAGCCTTCTGCTCAGAGTAAGGAGCCTCACGAGCACCGACAACCGTGACCGGAACTTTGTCCTTGGCCTCGACGGCAGTGTAGCGTGTTGCGACCGGGTCGATATACTTCTTGTTCGTCGCCCAGAAGCTGGTCCAGTCCAGGTTGACGATGTTCTTCGAAGGCCCTTGTGTCAGGATGAACTCGCGAAGTGCAGGAATCGTGCATCCACGACGACGAATCCCACGGACCGTGGGCATACGCGGATCGTCCCAGCCCCATACCAGCTTGTCGTCGACGAACTTCGTGAGCTTGCGCTTGGATAGAAGAGTGCGGATAAAGTTCATGCGGTTGAAGTCCCAGTTGTAGACACCGCGAAGCTTCAAGGTATTGATGAACCATTGGTATTGCGGATCGCGATCCTTGTACTCGGTAGTTCGAAGTGCATGGGTGACGCCCTCAAGGCTGTCCACAATTGGGCAGCAGAAATCGTAGGTGGGGTATGTCTTCCAAGTGGTACCAGTACGGTGGTGAGGCTCGGGGTTGCAGCGATAGATGACGGGATCGCGCATGGCCTTGTTTGGGTTGTCGACTGACATTTTCGCTCGGATACACCATTTTATGCCCTCCTCTGATCCCTTCTTCATCTCCTCAAATGCAGCCAGATTGTCTTCAACACTGGCATCTCGTTTCGCGCTGGCAATGCCGTCGAATCGCTCTTTCTGCATTTGCTCCTGTGATGTATTGTCTGCGTATGCAGTACCCTCCTTCAACATCTGCACGCAGTACTCGTACAGCTGGGGAAACCAATCACTGGTGTGGGAGCGCTGGTCCGGCTTGATACCCATGAGAGCCAGATCCTCGACAATCGAGTCCTGGAACTCTTCCTTCTCTTTTGAAGGGTTCGTGTCATCGAATCGTAAGATGAGCTTGCCCTTGTACTTCTCGTGGGCGAAGTAGTCGTTAATAATGGCGGCTTTCGCGTGTCCGATGTGGAGGTAACCCGATGGCTCTGGCGGGAAACGTGTGACGACGACCTCCCCCGGCTGGACATCCTGGAGGCCAATGTTGAAGTTTCCTCCCTCCTCCTTTGCCTTCTCTTGCTCCGCTGGACCTTTGGCGCCTTTGGCTGGACGTGTGGGCAGGCTGGTCGCGAGGGAGGGGTTGATTTCTTCAATGTATTTGAACCATCTCGAAACGTTGACGAGCAGACCTTGCTTAACGATGGAGTGGGCGATGTGGTTCTCGCGAATGGCTTTCCAGACGGCAGAATCGGCGTCTGTGAGATCGTAACCAACAATGTAGGATCGTAGCGTGAGGTGGGCATCGAGCTCGCCAAACGACTTCTCTAACGACTTGCGGTCTTTGGTGGAGAAGGCCTCGGCGCGGCCTTGCCATTCTTTTACGGCTGCGTGTGCCATGATCGTGGTGTATGGAATGCTTTGATGTCTGCAGGCAATTTTTCACAAAGTTTGGGGCTCTAATTATTACTCACACGGATTGCCCCTCGATGGACATTGGCCCCACATTTGACTGACTCAATCGATTAGGCGAGGAGAACAAGGCTGTAAAATGAATCATGTTTTATGACAACTGAATGTTTGGCCTTTTCTGTATTCTGAATTATTTTTGCTGGGCAGACTCTACTCTGACTGATATTGATTGGTACTCATCTCCAGGATGGAATACAATCTCGACAGCTCCTAGAGGAATACTGGAATGTGGCCCGGCAAGGCTGAGGAACAGAACTGCTCATGGCGATGCGATTCGTACTCCAGTCCTTCTCACATGAGACAAACAGCGGCGTACAATAAAAAGGGTGGCACAGTGAAGTAATAGTAGCTACTTCTCAGTGTGAACAGGAAGTCTGGTTGATGGTGGAGGCCGCAGAGCTCGTCACTGGCGCGGTCGAGAACAACCACTCAGCTCTGTTACACAAAACCACCTATAAGCTCAGAGACGCAGCCTCCAAAAGCCGAATGGATTCAGCTTCATTGCCAAGAAAGCTGGCGACAAGCAAGAGCGCCATGTGCTGAAAGGCGCAGCTAAAATTGGTAAGAGAGGGCAGAGTCTCGTGGAGTTCCAGGATGTCTCGATAGGGATCATGCCCGATCGATATCTGATAGCCACTCAGCAAACGTAAGATACTTGATACTGGCATTTCGCCTCGCAGGCCTTGCGGAGGAAAACAGATTCTATCTCAAATTCTCAATCCTACAACTTCCCCTCCTCCCTTTTCACCAAACCCCCCCTAACAACATCAAACTGCCGTCCCCTCGTCCACCCCAACCACTGCCCCAAAACCTCCTCACCACCTACTCCAGGCGCCAACCCCTTCTCATCCCATCCCTCCCCATCAACACCAACACCCTGCCCCTTGGCACTCCGAATCGCCACATCCCGCTCCTCACTTGCTCCCTCCGCCAGCGCAAAGCCGGGACTACTCCTCAATGTCACCGGGACTCTCTGATCGAACCCGGACCTCTCCAATTCGATCTGAGCGAGCACGGGCGTCACGCAGGCATCCGTACCGTCGAAGATGGACTCCCATTCCGCGCGGGTTTTGCTGAGAAAGGTGTTTGTGAAGGTCGCTTTCAGGACAGGCCAGGTTGCGGGGTCGAGGCGGTTTTCTATCTCGGGCGTTGCGGGGAGGGAGAGGCCTCTCACCAATTGGGCGAAGAATAGGGGTTCTAATGCGCCACTGTCCCGAACCGATTAGATGGGTCTGTAGCTTCAGGTCCAGGTACGGGGGAGAGAGGGGGAGACATACACAGCCATGTACTTGCCATCTTTGGTCTCGTAAGTGTCATAGTACGGACAGCCGCCATCGAGCATATTCGTTCCCCGCGGCCCACTCCAACTCGCCCTCTTCGTACTCAACCTTGGCATCGTGGCCAGATAACTCGCTCCATCTACCATGTTCGCCTCAACGACTTGCCCCCGTCCCGTCTTCCCCCTCCCAATCAACGCCAACAGTATCCCCAAGAAGCACATGGCCCCTCCCCCCGCAAAATCACCCAGTATATTCCCAGGCGCCAACGGTTTCTCGTGCGCCCTCCCCAACATGCTCAGAACGCCGGAAACGGCAATGTAGTTGATGTCGTGGCCCGCCATGTCCTTGTACTTCCCGTCCCTTCTGAACCCGGTCATCCGTGCAACTACGATGCGTGGGTTGATCTTCAGCATGACCTCCTCCGGTCCCAAGCCTAATTTCTCCAGTACGCCAGGCCGGAAAGGATCAATCACCACATCTACGTGTGGGAGAAGGGATTTTATAAGAGCGACACCAGCAGTCGACTTCAAATCTACAGCTATGGAGCTTTTGCGGCGTGAGAGAAGGTCTGACGTCGCTGGAGGGGGAGATGAGGTATGCGCGCCTGGCATTGCGCGGTCGAGGCGAAGAACCGTGGCGCCGTAGTCTGCGAGCATGACACCCGCGAAGGGACCTGATTATCAAGTTAGCCATGCTCTTGGAGATCAAATGCGCTTCTAGACGTACCTGGTGCCAATCCTGCGAGCTCCAGGACGCGGATTCCTGCTAGGGGTGGTGGGGATGTCATGGTAGATAGCTTTACGCTGGGTGATTCAAAGGAGAAAAAAGAGGTAGATGCTCTACGATAATGTAGATATGAAAGGCAACTCAAGTACAGGCCAATGTACAAATGAAAGATGTTCCACGTCGAGTAAGGTGCGGACGTGTCAAGCCATTCGGAGAAGCAGATCCGGGCATTCTGGACCGAGGGGTGCCGGCTTCCATCGAGGACTACCTCACTACGATCATGGTTCCTTCAAGAAGATTTTTCGATCCGAGAGTAGTAACCGATCCGCTGGGGAAGAGGAAGTATTGACGGGAGCGTTATTCTACGAAGGACAAAACCAAAGAGTCCGAGGCTCAAGATGTGGCACCCGCCGGACCCTAGTTTGCCGCATTGGGCATCGAGTCAGCAATCTTGCCAAAAGAACTGCAACAATTTACCTTAGAGCTAGGTTCCCAAAAGACTACAGCACAGTGAAATTCTAAGATTTTGACATTCCACATCTATCTATCACAATCGACAAAAGCTGCGTTGCACTGTCGATCCTCATTCAAAGAAAAATCACCAAACCGCGATTCCGCAGCATGTTCAACAACAACCTTCAACCTTCCACCGGAGTACACCTACTCGCTAGGAGCCGGCGCAAGGTTCTGAGAGCTTTCGGTACGTTGAACAGCTCCGAATCGCTTGTTGCCCATGTCGAAGATGGCATAGATGCCCTTCAAGAACGTGTCACCGAGAATGTCAAAAGTTTGGTCCCCCTATGTGAACGAATTAGTACGGTTTTCGAATCAGTGCCGTCAATTGATGGCCATGGCTGTGGTAGCATTCTAACACTGGGCGGATGTGTCTGTACTTACACGCGACTGGATTCCACCGTACGTGGTTCCACTCTCGGTCTCCGCATACAACAAGTCCTCTTTTTGGATGGTGAACAATTTGTTGCCGACAGCGATTTGAATGACCGGAAGATTGGCTTCAGTAGTTTTGCTCGGCAGGGTCCAGCCCTGCTGCTGTTCGTCGTACTTGGCTCCTGGAATGGCGCCATAGATCGCTTTGCAGAGAGTGTCATCGACAAGGGCAAGTGTGGTCCCTGTATCTGCGATGGCCGAGTTGCCACCACTCTGCTTATTCTCACGTTGGATCTTCTTTCCGTTAACAGTGGCAGTTGTGGACGCGAATTCCCAGAAACCTCGAGAAGACTGGTTCACGAGAGGAGTGTAGTACGGCTCAGTGACACCAGCAGCCTTGAGAGTCGGCTCGTCAATATACCCGAAGGTGTAAAAGGATTCGCCTTTATCAGCTTCATCGGCATCGCGCCAGCTGCCCAAGTATGCCGTGAAGAGTTCTGCATTTGCCGGAATGTCCTTTTGAGTGATCATGTTCTCCACTGGCGTGGCTACTGGCTTAGGTGAAACGGTATTGATACCAGGCATAGCAAGACCGAGAAGACCATCTCCGACTCCCGACGTGAAAGACTTCGAGGCTGTGTCGGCCAACTCGATGGCCTGCATTTCGACATCGATACCACCGATGTGTAGGGTATCGGTGCCAACGATACCAGATGCAGAGCTTCCGTCGCCGTAAGAAATGGACCATTTGCTACCATCCATCTTCTTGAAGGTGGAGGACTTGCTTGGGTCAAAGATGTTGTGGTTTGCGCTGCGGAGAGTTTTGAGAGTGCTGGCATCGAGCTCGGTGGAGAAGCACTGCAAACATCAGCGCTGTTCTCGAGAGGGCTGTTAGAAACATACCCAAAGATCGCTAGAGCCACTGTCAAAGTCCAGCAACAGCTTTTGAGGTGGAGTCCCAATGGTGATCTCGCTCAGGTACAACGAGTCGTTCTGCTGGTCTTCGGCAGAAACCAGTCCTGTCTCAGCGGCCGCAGCATCAGTGGTCCCAGAGGCGGCAGCAAGAGCACGTCTTTGAAGAGCAGCTACTTTGGATTTCCCACCAATCGACGAAGCATAGTGTCCATGGCGATCTGTGAGTGTCTCTTGTTCCTGGGTTGCTGCATCACGGTAATATGGACCAGGCTGTGATGGTGTGATGTTGTCTGTGTTTTGGTCAGCCAGAGGTAGCCTTGTGGATTTCAATTCTCACATTTCTGGAGAAGCCAGACGTAGGACTTGATGCCCGACCGCTTGTAGAGCTTGTTCTTCACGATAGGGATCCGCGTGTGGGCGAACTGCTGGCCATGAACATGGTGGTGGTGAGGCATGTCGATGGTAATAGAGGATAAGTGATTTGTAGTGCTCAAGAAGGTAGACGGGGTGTTTTGGAGCAGAAAAGCAGCAAGCAGAGGAAGTAGTCAGTAGAAGTTGAGTTTGTTGTAGACGGACAAAAGGTTAAGTAGACAGCAGAGGGTCGTCGTTTGCCAGAAGCCACAGGCCACAGCACCTGCAGCACTTCAACTCCAGCTGCTTCGGTGCAGCGCCATTGATGCAAATGACGATGGCAAACAAGCTACGAAGCGCGTACCTTCCGCTTCGAGACATGCACGGAAGAGCAGGCCCATGACGCACCAAGCTTGCATATCAAACTCGTGCTAGAGAGCCCAGCGGTAAGTAGTGGACGTAGTGGACGTAGTGGACGTAGTGGATGCCATCTGGAACAGCTGAAGACCTGCGGTGGGTACTGCTTTGTTGTCCGTCCTTTGGGGGGGGGGGTTTCCGCCATAATTGCTTTTGGCCTTGACGTAGCCCGGAGACACCAAGCTTTTGCCAATCGCCTTGAAACGGATCAAGCTTCGTTGATTCGTCTTCATTCTGTGAAGGTTATACTGTGGATAGATTATACTGTGGACAGATGATACTGTGGACAGGACAGATGATACTGTGGACAGGACAGATTATACTGTGGATAGAGAATACTGTGGATCGATGCCGGACAGGCACCTTATCGCCCAAGTGGGCACGTGTGGATCGGTCCTTGTCCACGGCATCAACGAGACTACACCCATCCAGATTGCTGTCGACTTTGGCATCGCGATATCCGGGACTATTGTGGTACATGTCAAGCAGCAAACATACCGAATCTGTCTGGTGGAATGACGTGAAGATAAGGAAGACTTTGTTTGGTGTTGGAACCAAAGGCCGGGCGTGCTTTGGATGATGGATCTGAACAGACGAACCGTGCAGCTTATTACCTACTCATCAATTAGGTATTACACACGCACACTGAGCAAGACGTCTGTCGAACGTCCAGCAGGCCCTCCCGACTCCTATTCCAATATCGGCGTGCTATTTAGAGAGCTCAGATGACCTGCATCTGGATTTCTCAGGGTAATATCTCACTCATAATTATATACAACGACTATCAACAACATCATCACAACCACAAAAGTAGGAATCCTTCGAAACCTAAGTAAATAGGGGTGTGTGTAAGGAGCGACGCGTAGAGTCCAAACCATCGCCAGGCACCTCACCACCCATCCTCACCCCTATCCTCTCAGAATCAAGAACCCAACCACCTGCATCTCTACCAACCAACCCCCTTCCCACCCAAAATCTTCCCCAGCTCCTCGACTTTGGGACCCCTCCTCCGAGCCGGACTTGAACCCCGAGGAGTGATCTTCTTGCTAGTACTGGCACCCGCGTCCCCATCTCCCGAGAATACACCCCCATATTCTTCCCGCCCTCTAACCGTGATATCATCAATCGACTTCTTCATCCCGACCATTTCTGCTCTCCTCGCTGACTCCGAGGGCTTCAACAATGGCTTAAGCGGAGATTTGCTGGAAACAGCGGCCCTCAAACTCGAGGAGGGAAGGGCCGTACTAGCAACGTTCGGCGTATTCGTGGCGGCCCTACTTCCATCCCGAGTAGACTCCGGAGCCCTCACTCTGCCACGTAAAGCACCCACAGGTTTCTGCAAAAACCGAGTTTGAGGAATGATTTCTGCGATCTCGCCCCGACTCTCCCACCGCGTATGTTTAACCTTATTCCTTGTATTCTCAAGCAGTGAGGGACCATGCGTCTCACCACCGCTTCTTCGTTGGCCGCCATCAAGTGCCGCACTGACGTTTCTCGGCACCCTCCCCCGTGCAAAAGTCTGGATACCTACATCTTCGTTTTCCGCAATGGCGGCGTGGCTGGTGATGTACGATCGTCCCTGATTCTCCCATTTCTCCAGTAGGGAGAGGGAAGGACCGGGTCCGAAACCTTTACGCGCAGATCGCGTTGAAGCGATGGATCCGGACTGCCTGTCCGACAACAACGATCTTGTACTCGACAAGTCGGACTTTGTGAAAGGGTTTGGACTCGACGGGAAAGAGGAAGGTGGTGGCGATGGCAATGGAAGGACGGGAAAACTTTGGAGAAGGATCTGGTTGGTTTCTCTGGCGTCGATTTCCGAGAGTGTGGTTTCTGAGCTGGCCGCAGAAGGGATGAGTGAGTTGACAGTTTTGACAGACACGTGTTCTCTTTCAGTATATGAGGGATCATGGGCGCGGCTAGCCTTTCGCGAGCGTGAATCAACTGTTTTGTCTCTCGAGATTGAGCAGGGAGAGGGGGGGCCGCGTGAGCCTGCTCGTCGGGTTTTCTTGAGTTCACTTATTCGCCGGTTCGTTAAATTATCGTCTTCCCTGACACTTTTGACAGATGGGATTTCTTTGCGAAAGCAGTCCGCGTAAGAGGGAAACCCCTCGCTCGACCCCACACGACTGTTTCTGACCGATGGGCTTTGACCGTCGTTGCTTTGATGAGAGAGGACGATACCACTTGGAGTTGTATCCTCGGCCACGGAGAACATCTCGCTTGCTCCTACCAGACTGTGCTTCTTCTTGAAGGATGACTGGCAGTCCAAAGATGAGCCAGTCAAGATTTTGTAGGTTACATCATCTTGCTCGCGAGACTTGCGACATTCGACCGAGGTTGATCCTGAAGGCACGTTCGAAGGCGAAACAGACTCAAAAGAGCGTGATGAGCTGGCTCGTGCGGAGCGCCTTGAGGTACCTTTCCAGTCAAGATGCTTGAAAACTGGTTTTGCGCTCTTCATTGATTCATCCTGTTCCAGTATAGGTTCGACCTTGCGAGCATATTGACATTTAGGCAACAACTGTATCTTGGAGTTCCCAAACATGGGGGGATAATAATGTAAAGTCGGTGTTGGTATGACGATGTTTAGGTCTGGCGAGCTGCCATTGGCAGCACTCGATTTCTTTTCACTGGTTTTGCTGGCTTCTCTCCTGGTACTGACGGTAGAGAATTTGGAAGCAGATGCTGCAACGTGGAGCACGGGATCTGTCCCTGATCTCGAGCGTGGAGTGGCACGTTCAAGGTAAGATGTCGAGGTTGTGAGGGATGACTTGGAACGGGTTGATAGTTTCCCATCATGGAATGGACTGCCCTCGCTACTTCGGGTTAAAAAGATGCTCGATGAAACCGGTGATGCGGGAGTAAAGCTTGCATGGCTACTGGGCGATTGAGGTACACTGCTGAAGGGATTCTTACCCTCACTACCATTCGTGGGCTCAGAACTCGAGTCCTTTGCTACTGGTTCTGGTTTCCCCTCTTTTTCTACCAAGATACGATAAGAGTTAGCAATATCGGCAGCGCGTGGGTCTGTTGATTTGATTCTAGCAGCGGAAGAAACATCGAGTTCAGAGGTTGTCAGATTTTGCAGTCTATTATGAGACTCTTCGGCAACTGCTTTTGGACTTCGGTGTTGCTTAAACCTCGGCAATGGAGCTGAGGCGGAACCATAGTCGATTTCAGGACTGTGAACGTCCCACGGCCAGATTGTGTTGCTCTGCGCTGAGCTTGACCTTACATGGTTGGACTGGGCCGAAATGCGACCTACCATAGAAGTGTTCATACTACTTCGGCTATCATCAGAGAAAGTCGATTGGGTTCTATTATGACTGTAGCCTTTCGTGGTCCGATTGACAATTGGCTTTCGCGTCGGTGGAGGTGGTGGGATGGGCCGCCTTGGAGCAGCCAACAGATCTTCGTTTATCATGCTGAATGGACGATGTCGAGACGATGTTGAACGCAATGTATCAGGACCCGTCGAAGTCCCTGGTGGAAACATTGAGACGGAACCGGCCAAGGCAGGAATGCGCTGGTGTGTTGGTGATTGCGGTCGTGGCGCTGGTGACGGGCATCTTTGACCAATAGCCTAAGCAATGCCATCAGTTCATTTGGCTCCAGACTGATGTGTTTTGTGACACTGGAGACTTTTCCAGACCATGTTCAACTAGAGGAGAACACGAGTTTGCAAATCCAAATTTGGCTGCCCGCCTGCCTACTTTCCACGATAGTCAAAGTAAAATCAATTACATACCTCGCTCACAGCTACTTCTTTGCCCATGGACGACGTGTCGTACTTCTGACTTGACTTCTCTAACAGCTCCGAGGAGACATCAATCTCTTTGCCATCTAATAAGCTACTAGGATGAGGTTGAACGGCAGGAGGGCCATGGTGCGATGCTTGCCTGCTGAGTGAGTCAGGACGAACCGGAACAGGACCCGGAACTGGAACTGGAGCTGGAGTTGAAGATGGAGATGAAGATTCGACAATGGTTGACAGACGTGGAGCCTTGAGCATCTCTATATCATTCTCAGACGCATCGACCGTCTGCGGCGGGTTGGCGGCCCGGGCTGGTGCGATGTCCTGGAGGGGAGTGACGTCCTGCTGATGATCTTGATTCATCTGCAAAGACCACCAACCGTGCCCGAAGCTCTTTCTGTTTTCACCACTCGTCGCCTGATTTACAGTCTGTAGTTTTTTGAAATTTCTGTTATCCTTTGATCTCCACGCGCCCCAGCTGCTACCCAAATTTGTACTCGTAACCGTCGAAAACCTCTTCATTCGCCGTGCTGGTGGTGGTCTAGTTTGGTGTTCGAGGCCATTGAGTCGGCGTTCCATATCTTCGATGCGACGATGGTGCTTGGTGCGCGTGTGCCTGAGACAAAAGAGTAGTGCGATGACAATCAGTAGGAGTGCGAAGCCTCCAGCGCTGGCGAGCTCCACTATAAGGTCGGTATTGTTGCTGCTGCCCCTAGGAGCCTCCGCAAAAGATCCTGTTGGGGTTGAGAGGGATATCGTAACCACCGTGACCAATGTGGAGGTGCTGCTAGAGACGTCTGAGGCTATCATAGCTGTCACCAGAATATTAGGTATTTATTGCCGGTATACGACATGAATTGAAAGCTAATCGGTTGAATTGTGCGCAGCACGTCGACGGATCAAACGAAGGTGAAAACAGCGAAGAGAACAACAAAAAAAGACAAAAGGAAGGGCGAAACTCGTCTGAAAACAGCTTTCAGTGCCATCAAGACAGCTGGGAAGCAAATAGCAGAGCCCGTCTGAGCACCAGGCAGTCTATGCTACGGGCTTGAGCTCTTTCCGAGAAATGCTGTGGCATGCAATTCAACCAGGAATCTTGGTTGAGAATGAGGACCTGCTTCCTGGCGTTGGAGACATCGGCTGCGCACCATCATTAGACAAGCAAGGCGTATGTGGAATGTGAGATGGAGATGCTGGATTCACCGGCCATTGTGGAACCAAAGAGCTCAGCTGACTCTGGTCAATTGCAAAGTTCGGGCCTTGGAAGTTGGAGGGCCTCGCGTGTTTTATGCTCCAGAGAGGTACCGTGAGCCGTGGTGATCTGAGGGAGCAGAAAACGAATCTGTATCCCTTCCAGACTGACATCTACAAACGTCGTGCCTGGAATGATTCGAAGTCCGTAGAGCGACGTCCTGTTGTCAGTATTAGGCTAAGGGTGTGCTCAACGCGTGAGAAACTTAGAGGTTCTCCGAGTCGTCGTCAGTCCCCTGCTGTTGTGTAGCTCGTAGAGGCTACAGCAGCGGATGAGCAAGATTCTGTTATCCTCGTGAGCACCCATGAGCGACAGACGGTACGAGCAAGCGACAATTGTGCCATGACTTCAATTGCAACCCAAACACGACACTATGACTATTCTGCCACCAGTCGACCGGTGGGAGACGTAATGATGCATACCGAAGCTTGCCCCCCTGGACTGAAGATTGGAAGCCCGTTTGAGGTGGAATGATAAGTATGATGATGGCAGGGTCGCCTCGCAGAGTTGATTCGCGGAGCAGAGGTGCAAGAGGGCGAATGGGACAACGAGCGTGTGGCAGCGTCGGAAGCATGCGGAAAGCAGCTCACGCAGGAAGTCACAGCAGGACTCGATCAAGCAATCCAACCTTAATGCTATCGGTCTGAACATGCCTAGACGGGAGGCGGAGGAAGTGGTAGTGCAGTGCTCGACTATTAATAAACACGCGCCACGCCTAGTATCGTGCGGCCTTGGCTAGCTCCATCGTAGGAAGGTTCCAGGAGAAATTCGAGCAGCAAGTGGAAGCATGAAGCCCGTCATACACGTGAGCCCTCTCTGATCCATGGTTGCAAGGCTGGAATTTGTCCACGGCGAAGCTTAAGAGGAAGGCGTCGACGCTACTCGCGCAAGGGAGAAAGAAATTGAGGTGGGCGACGAGCTTGTCTGAAGAGAAAGCAGGAACGGGTCGAGGGGAAGATGGTATCTGAATCTCAATCACAATCACGGTCAGAACTGAGCCATGCACGATGCCATGATATAATAGAGTCGGAAAAGCATCGTTACAGTGTTCGCTCGGCGGGTTGTAGCCCGTCCCCGTCCTGATGGCTTCATCTTTCCGTGTCCCTCTCACCAGCTGCGGCCAGGGTTGCAACGCTCTAGCCTGTCCCGGTTGCAGCGTCCAAGGAATCGAAATTGAAGCCGAGCGCGAAGCAGGTTTGGACACGCTGAGATAAGAGGGACTCCCACTGCCATTCGGGGCTATTGATCTTGCCGTCAGATTCGGAGGCTCTCGTCCTCTTGCCGTCAGATTCGGAGGCTCTCGTCGCTCCGCAGCCCGACGGCAGGTAGCAGCCATTGCAGGTGGTATTCACGGTGCCAGCCCAGGTAAGCATTTCTCTGTCCATCCCCCTGACGGTCGCGCCACCCTATTGGTTCTGCGCTCTTCGCAAGAGATCCTTCATGACGAATTGGGCAGTGGGTTCTTTCCAGCCGATGCTTTGGGACGCACCACTACTGTGTGTAGTGGATGTAACCTCCAGTCGATTTCCTTGGCCCTTGGTGGTCAGATCACATCGCTAACAAAATCCACATCATTAGTACCGCCATACCCCCAACAAAGGAACTCCCCCATCTCTATGCTTCTTGACATATACGGCAAAATCGCTGTGATTCCAGCCCCCAATTTGCTACAACACCACACCGCCGTCACCACGCATTGTTGTCTTTGTTCTAGCCGGTTATCATATACACACACTACTAGTAGCAGACACCGGGCGTCCGCAGCCGCGGCTTACACACACAGCTACCCTGTCCAGCTGAAGTCAAGCGAGATCCTAGGTGTAGCTCTTGGCCTGACTGCTTGACCTGAAGAAGCGTCAAAGCCTCGAAACACATCAATTTTCCACGCACAACTGAAACCGGTTCCAACTTCACCCACGCATCATGTCGGCTCCCATGGTCGCCCAATACGCTCCCGCCATGAGAGTCCCCCATCGAAAGCCCCTTCCTCAGCAATCAACGTACCCCGCCCATTCTACACATCAGCCCAACAGTAGCTCGGCGCAACAACAGCAGTACCACGATCCCCCGCAGACCTATCCTTTGCAATCACAATCCTCCTACATCAACATCAACAGCGCCTTCATGCCAAATCCCTCCACCCGCCGTACCCTTTCAAACGCCACCTCCTCCACGTCGTCAACCACACCCTCTGCTCACAATTCGATACGGCGATCCTCTTCCGGCAGATCCACTGCGTCATCTCCGACCTCATATGTGGCCCTTCTCCGCAAGCAGAAAGCCACTGTGTGGTGTGACCGCTCCCAGGCCGAAGACCCTAGGATCCGGGTTCAACAGCGCATGGCCAAAGAGCGTGCAGAACGTGAAGTTGCGGCCGGTGGGAACAATGTTGGCCGCTCAACCCCACCCACAGGTAGCAATTCAAACAGCAGCATGGGGGGCAGCTTCACCGGAGGCGTTGCTCGGAAAATCCGACATCATGGAGGAAAACCAGTTCAGTATACGGGTGGCAACATGGCGGGCGCAGGTGTTCCCATGCGCTTGTCGGCCACGGAAGTCGAAGATGAGACCGAGGACAAGAGTAGGAACAGTAGGCACGAAGAGGAATTGAACGAGTGGGAGCAGGACCCAGCCTGGGGCTATGCAGGCGCGCGACCAAGCCAAAATCAACACCACCGCAGAACTGGATCTGGGAGAAGTAGTCTCGGCAGCCAAAGAAGAGCTACGGGATCTGGTTACCAGCCTCGATTTAGCACAGCAAGTTCCACCCCTACCAGCGGTCACTCCCGGAGTCCAAGCGAAGTCCACCTCCATGATCTAGCCGAAGAGAGGACACCATATGCCTCAGCGCGACCTGGCAACGATTACTTCAATGTGGATAAGGGAAACAGCAAGGCGGCCGACAGTGATAGCTCACACAGCGAGAGAGAAAATTCTTTTGGCGGACCTGCTGCGTTACCGAAACGTGCAAACGAGCAAAAAGATTTCAAGGAGTCTACCGAAGACTTGATCAGAAGAGGCAGCGTCGACGAGCGGACGATGACGATTGGCAGAAGTGTTCGACTATTCGTTGCGAATCCCGACTTGAGCGACTGAGGTGTAAGCAGTCGAACTGATGTGAGAACGAGGGACAATGCACAAAGGGCCGGGGTTTGAGGACAGTCTAAACGAGCGACTCGAACAAATAAGCACAGCAGGAGATTTGGTCTTTGCGTTTGCTGTAGCGATGTTTTTTCCAAGCGGTTCTTCTTTGAGATACACCTGATACATTTTTTCGGCGGCATCTACACTGCACTTGCAATTTGCATAACTAGCAGCAACTGGAATTCAAATTTGCTGTGGATGAAACTTGCTGCGAATATCTGCGAATGAATTTGATGTTGAGCAAACCAGACAGCGAATACCACAAGTTATTGACTTGCCTTTTTTTCTCATCCAGCTTCCTCGAACTGTTTGTAGGCTTGGAAGCAATACGCAGTCAGGCAATATCACGACTTGTTACTAGTCCTCTTCCGCCACGAGATTTGAAATCTGATTAACATTTGAGTCTGCCTTTGAACAGCCAAGTTGCAGCTGAATAGGATAGGCCTTCCTCTGTACTAGATTAAACAAGAAATCAACGCTTTTCCCGCTTGGGGATGAGCAAAGTGTGACCTGCCCCTGATTCTCAGCCTCGCTCCACTAGAGCTAGTGCCCCTCGGCAAGGTAACGAGGCCACATCTGCTTAATGCCATCATCGCTGTAAACAAGTTGAAAGCAAACCATTGCCCATCTTAGCCTCTACAACAACATCAAAGCCCGAGAATACACCCACTATGCAGTTTTCAGTCTTCGCCGCAGCTTCGCTGCTGTTCGCCCCCCTTGCGCTCGCACTCGACAAGCCTCTGAACATCGAGGTCACCACGCCCGCCACTGTAAGTTTGAGCTTCTTACAAGCTACTTCTCGAGATCCGAACTAACTCCAACTGCACAGTGCGACCGCAAGACTCAGCGCGGCGACAAGGTTGATGTTCACTACAGAGGAACTCTCGAATCTGACGGTACAATCTCCCCCTCCTTGCACCACACCACCAGCATAGTCGCTAATCAAAAGCAAAGGAACCCAATTCGATGCTTCCTACGACCGCGGCCAACCCCTCACCTTCACAGTTGGCAAGGGCCAGGTCATCAAGGGTTGGGATGAAGGTCTTCTTGACATGTGCCCTGGCGAGAAGCGCAAGTTGACGATCCAGGCTGAGTGGGCATATGGGGCAAGAGCCATGGGACCGATTCCTGCTAACAGCGTGTTGATCTTTGAGACCGAGTTGGTTGGCATCGCCGGCGTGAAGGATGAGCTATGAACGGTTCGCATGGGTGCACTATCCACAGAAATAGGCGGTTGTCAGTCCATGGCGTTGGGGAAGAATTGGTATCACAAACACTACCTACGTGGGACCAGGGCACAATTCAAAAGTATCATCATTGAAGATTTCTTGATGGCTAACTCTGGTGCGATTTCTGAGCTTCGTATAGAGATCACTACCGGCGTCTTTTCCAAAGAAAAGCAAAGCCACGACAAAACGATAAGATGGATGCCGACCTGGGTTTGAGTAAGACCGGATCACACAAGGAATTGCTACAACAATGTGTCCCAGTTTGAATTGTCAAGAAACTTGACAAGCATGATTGATGGCAACGCCGAGTTGGCCTCATCACGGCAGTCCATCATATTCCGCGGAGGACTGACCGCTATCACCGGCTCGGCTGAATGTGTCCTCCTTGACCCGAGAATCCAACACTCTCGCAGCTTGTTCTGTTCTGTGCAGACGGCTCGAGCAAAAGTAATGACAGCCCTCACGTGTCAAGGTTTCAAAACCTGTTTCAACGCGTTGTCGACTGGATATAGTGCACAAGTATTTGTGTATCCTTGGCGCAATCAAACTAAGGTATTGACGCTCCAAATTTAAGCGAAGCTTAAGTGCGGAGCGTAAAGTGCCGTTCATCTTCCTCAATCTATAGAAGCTGTTCCTGGAACGACGCCCGCCTCACATTGGCCCGCCGTGATAGGGTCGTATGCTGTTCTGACCGTTACTGACGTCTGATTGTCGGGCCTAACAGCGTGACGGTCTGCGAGATCTGATTCATTTCAGATAGTTCCTCTCCATCTCCCTGTCAAACATCCATCTGAAGGGCAGTACCTCGATTTCTCATCACCATTTACCACACTCGCTTGTTGAAGCGACCAAACATGGTCACGCTTTGTTCCATCCACTAACGCAGCTTCTACGATGCGCAGTCTCTCGTTAACATCAGCAGTCTTCTTCTTATTTTTCCTCTTCTCCTCCCCTTCCCTGTCATTTGGGTTCGATGTGAACGACAGCGCAAAGATCAAGTGCGGAGACTTGGATTACCTGTTCTGGGAATTGATGCACAAGTATGACTGGTGCGAACTGAAGAAGTTACCGAAGAGGCCTCAGTGTGGAGAAGGGAGGAAGAAATGCGGTGTGCCGGGAAGTCATTGCGACGACGGGGTGTGTAGCACGTCGTGTGGTAATGGCAAACCTGAGTGTCCGGATGGCTTTCGCTGCGAGAAAGGCGACTGTGAGGAGCGTGAGGAGCATGAGAGCAGCACTACGAGCCGTCCTGAACCAAAAAACTCGACGAGTTCGGAAGACGATAGAAAGGAAGATGCGCGTTCTCCCAAGTTTGGAAAGGAGAAGACGAATTGCACGGGAAATACTGCCTGCGCGGACGAGACAAGCAAAGAGGAGGAATGTCAAACTCGGCCTGCAGGGGATGATTCCTGTGACGACGCGCCAGAAAGACGCCGGAACCAAACATCGACGCTCAGCGGGAAAGAAGCACAGAAACCTGATAATGGCGGCTATTTCCTAATCGCCAAAGGCACGAACAAGCAATCCAATGGAACGATAAAGGCCAGTCTCAAGAGGTCCTCTTCAGAAATGAAGCCTCAACCAGCAATCAATCAGCTACGGAGGTCAACAATCAGCTCGGGCACGAGGTCACGGACACAAAACTACGGCCGCTGCAATCTCCTTCTCCGACAAGACATGGTCTGCAAATCAGCATTCGAAACATGCATTCAAAGACCGATCGACGAATGCAAGCCCTCGAGTCCCGGATGTGTGAAATTGGCTGATGAGTCCGGGATATGTGTCGGGTGCGTCCTCCCTCTCCATCAGTCGATGATGACACTGCTTGCTAACCACCAACAGAACTTGCAGCGGCTTCCTAGGTCGAAGCTGCTCAGCAGATTTACAATGCATAGACGACCCACGCGATGATTGCGATCCCATCAACGGAGGAGCAGATTGTACGGGCATCTGCGTGGAGAAAGGATGGCCTTTGATGAGGAGGGACGGGACCTGGGCCTTCGAGACGCCCGAGGAATCGAAAAGTAGGACGGGATCAGAGTGATGAGGGAGGAAAGATTACTGTGGTTGTCATGAGGACACGTCTGGTTGCGAGGGATGGGATAATTCTTAATACGGCATATAGACTAACCAAGTCCAGGGAGAGATTCTAGTACTCATCAACCTCACCTTACCTCACCTCCCAAGTACACAGCCGAGCAGGTGAGACACATCTAGCTATCCATCCAGCCATACAGCCAGCATTGATCAACCATCAACAACACCTCCACTACAGAATACTCGCTGCTCGTATCTAAGCAGATGGTCATCGGCCAAATTGCTCTCTACCGGGTCTAATGTCAATATATATCAAGCAAAACTGCAGGACTGGTACATACGGCCACAGAAACAATAGACCACGATATCCCGTCCGCTCTATCATAGTTAAGCTTGTTATCGGCGAATCAGTAGTTGGGTGGGTGACCACCAGCGAATCCTCGCTGCTGTATGTTTTTGCTCTTTTTTTTTTTTTCAAATCTCTTTTGACACCTTTCATTGGTAAGATGGGAGCCTTGGGAAAGGGTGAGACCGTAAGCTTTGTTCGTCCCTTGCCTCTTCTTCATACCTTGTTGCAAGGCACTCTTCCCCTATCATTTTGACTTTTGCCGATTTGTAGTTATAAGACGTTGATCCTTCCAGCTCAACTACAGTATCGATGAATATCGGGGACGGTGACTTCAGTCTTCTTTAAGAGCGGGGTAAGGCTAGGTTCAAGTCTTGGGGACAAGCATATCTTTTGCCCTATAGACAAGGATCGCAAAATCTTCAGCAGTTTGATATCCAAGTAGAACAGATCGGAAAACGTCGACGACGTGTTCGAAATAAAGCTTAATAGTTACGCCGAGTATAGGTTTACCAGCCTTTACGCGTTCATAAATTACTCTTAACTGTTTTACCCGCGCCGATAAATAAGAGTTGCGTTGCCTTTTCGAGCACTTTAAGAATAATAGGATTACCCCGTAAAATCCTCCTACTTCTGCTCGTACTTCGCGCATGCCTCGATATTATCCCAGATCTTAAAATACGCCATTCCGCCTTGTAGACTAGCTTCGTTTAAAGCTACCGGAGTCTCCTAATCTAAAGTAAGTTTCAGCTCGGCTACCTCAGGCGCAGTAAGCACACGCTTATCTTAAGGGAAACGCGATACAAATTTTTCAGACATTATGAGTGATTCGCTGACCCTTGGAGCAATATGGGGTTCTAGCACTACTTCGATTGTTACTTTGAAAGTCTATTACGAAGGCCTTAAAAAGTATGGAGTCTCCTCTCCTCGTGCCTCTCCAGCATCCTCATTCTAAAGATCCTTCCAAGAAAGAGCAGGATTGCCTTCCTTGCATCTTCAATCGGACAGGTCTAGCTCGAAGTATATGATCACACCTCGCCGCCCTCTCCCGGATCTTCCTCCTCAGCGGTATCCGCTATAGCTTGTTCTGGTAGAGACAGCCAAATCAGCACAAGATGCCAGGCAGAAATGGCCTGATTAGTCACCAGTAATTATTCTTCTGAAAATTTCTCTCTTCCTCTGAATCGTTCGTGCATCGGGCCTCATTGCGCTCCCAATTCTTTCTTCGTTAATCAAAATTCATCAGCGATCAACCTTAAGAAATCATCGCTACCCATGACCGGTACCTCGTTCCTTTCTCGATCTAACCTCAGCCACGATCGCCTTGGCCTCCTCAACCTCCACTCCATCCTGACAAAGCTCGTTGGCAAGCATGTTTGCTTTTTCCCAATCTCCAGAGTTGAGAGCGAATTTCGCCAACCACATCCTCGCTTTTGAAGTGGTAGGAGTAACACCAACTCCGCCAGCGCCGTTAGATGGCACGGCTTGTGAACCATAAAGTCCCGAGGTGTCTGGCGTGATATCATCTTCGTCATCGCCAGTGGCGCCTAAACCATCTTCCTGAGCCAAGCAAAGTTCCATGTAGGCAGCGCATTCATGCCGATCTTCTAGCCTGTCATACAGAATGGCAATTTGATAGAGGTCCTCTGGATTTAGGACACCTCCACCCAGACTGGCCAATGCTGAGCTATCGCTGCCAAAAGAGGCGTGCCCGCCTTGTTCAACATAAGAACCAGCGACGAGAGCTCTCTTGTATGCTCGAATTGCATTACCCAGCCTGCCGATCTTTTTGTAACAAGCGCCGACTGCTTGCCACGTTTTCGACTCGAAGGGACGAAGAGCAGCGGCTTTTTGATAGTAGAAGAGGGCGTATTGTTGCATTTCCAAAACTTCATAGGTTTGTCCCATGCCATACCAAGCTCTGTGGTCTTTCCTGTTGGCATCCACGGCTCTACGATAGGATTCCAAAGCGCAATGGCTGTTTTTGAGCTCGATGTATTCGTGTCCCATCAAGGTCCAAGCAGAGAGATAATTGCGGTCCAGCTGTAGTGCGCGGCGGAAATACATGACTGCTTTTTCGTGCTCTGAGAGAAGTGAATAGTAGTTTCCTACTATACAACACGTTTCCGGTCTGAACTTGTCCGTACGTGAGGCAAGATGGGCCAGGAACGCCAGCTTTGGCCGATCTCCTAAAACGTAGAGGCAATTCGAGTATTGGTCAAGCGAGTCGAGCCGGTATGGATCCGCTTGTAGTAGAGTATCGAAGGCGTGGGCGGACTCCTCATAGTCTCTCGCATGGTAAAATAGTAGAGCTCGTTGCGATTGTAGGAAGAGAGAGTGCGGGAAAAAGGACTGGACTTCGGTGAGGGCGGAGTGGACAGCCTCTGTGGCTTGGGCAAGCTCCTGGCTAGCGAAAATGTGGAAGATGAAAGTCATGATATTTCTTGGGAGTCGTTCCTCGACGATTGGAGCGAGCTGCACATTCTGTTAGTACGCTGTACTGCGTATCGTAATTTGCACTGCTTACTTCGTCGACCGTTCCGATGAGATGTGCCAGCTCCTGCCATGCGCCCCAATTGTAGGGGCACAGAGTGACACTCTTTATCAGCCATTCTTTGGCAAGGTCCTCATTCTTGCCTTTGGACAGTATCATGCCATAGAGATATTCCAGCCATCCTCCACCGTCTTTGCCTTGGGCGTGTCTCTCGGCCAGCCATTGCTCCAGTATTGCAGAAATCCCGGTCAGCTCTTTGTTTTGTGTGATAGCTCCGTCTTGTGGTCCCAGTATCATTTCACTCTCCTCATCTTTTCGCTTCTCGCCTGATAGGTATTTGGCATATATTGAGAGGAACAATGCTTTCTGACTGACGTTGGCCAGAGAAAAAGCAGCACTGGGTGGCTTGCCAGATAGTGAAGGTCTGTCCGGAGCTTTGCCTTTCTTGGCGGATTTTGGCGAGGACTGTGCTAGTGGTATGTGAGGTATGGTTTTTGGTAGGAAGACAGCGGCGCATCGGTCAAACTCGCGACAATCAAAGTAAGTCTTTGCCAGCAGAAACTTGTGGTGTTCTTTCTTTTCCAACAGCTGCTGTTCGTGATCTGGAGGCGGTGGTTGAAAGTCGTCGTTGTCCTGCATAGGCATGGGCGAGTCTGGGTCGGTGTCTGAGCCATTTGTTAGGTCGGCTTCGGGTTGTGGGATGGAATTGAGCAGCTCCGCAGCCCTTTGAGTATGCGGTCAGGTGTTGTGAAGATAATTGCAAGTGAAACATGACATACCATTTCGCCGAGTGGAAAAGACAGCGGTCGATACAGCCTTGGACAGCCGTTTGGATGTGGTATTGCATCTCGGCCAGATGGCGGTCGGAGAGGTTAGCCATGATGGCGAAATCGCCAATCAACGCGTAGAGTCCAGACGGTACAGCGTGGCTACCGCGGATTCAATAGTGCTCATCTGAATTGGCGCGTCGGGTGGTGGGTGCAATGGCAGTGGTTTGCAGGAGTAATATGGAACAATTGCTGTACAACAAAGGCAGAGCCGATCTCGCCCCCACTATCAAAAGTAAATACAGGAACAGCAACACCAACAAACAAACCTCCACCACTCCAATCCAAGCCGACACTCGCTGGTATCCCACAATGTCAATCTCGCGGAACGACTTCGAGGCAGTCTTCCCCAAACTCGTCGACGACATCACTCAGCACAGCTCCAAGTATGGCCTCCCCGAGCAAGCTCTCACCTGGTTTCGCAACGTGAGACCCTTAGTTCCCCTTGCATCTGACTAGCAGACTGATCGACCGGTACAGAACCTGAACCACAACACCCGAGGCGGAAAATATAATCGCGGAATCACAGTCGTCGACACCACGAAAGCCCTCCTCGGCCGCGACCTCACCGAAGATGAGATCTTCAAATCTGCCACCCTGGGCTGGATGATCGAGCTTCTCCAAGCCTTCTTCCTCGTGAGCGATGACATTATGGACTCTTCAAAGACCCGCCGTGGATCGCCTTGCTGGTACCTTATGCCCAAAGTCGGTATGATCGCAATCAACGACGCCTTCATGCTCGAGGCATCCATTTACATTCTTCTCAAGAAATACTTCAGACACGAGAAGTGGTACGTCGATGCCATTGAGTTGTTCCACGAGGTCACTTTCCAAACAGAATTGGGCCAGACCTGCGATCTCTTGACCGCGCCAGAGGACCACGTCGACTTGGACAACTTCTCCCTCGAGAAATACACCTTCATCGTCATATACAAGACGGCATACTATTCGTTCTACCTTCCAGTAGCATTGGCTCTATATTACGCTGGGTATGCGACGGAAAAGAATTTGAAGCAGGCGGAGAAGATTCTGGTGCCTATGGGCGAGTACTTCCAAGTCCAGGATGACTACCTCGACAACTTCGCCGACCCGGAGACGCTAGGAAAGATTGGCACCGATATCCAGGACAACAAGTGCTCGTGGCTGGTCAACCAGGCTCTCAAGATTTGCACGCCGGAGCAGAGGAAGGTTCTCGAGGAGAACTACGGACAAAAGAACAGTGCCGCTGAGGCCAAGGTCAAGGCTTTGTACGAGGAGCTGAACTTGAAGCAAATTTACCTTGATTATGAAGAAAATATTGTTCGAGACATCAGGTCGTATATCCAGCAAGTGGATGAGAGCGAGGGGTTGAAGAAGGGCTTGTTTGAAGCTTTCTTAGCCAAGATCTACAAGCGAGAGAAGTAGAGAGACAATCAGGGAGGGAAGATGACTACGTTGGCACCACCTAGTCAACGTTGCTACTAAGGACTGAATATCACTTAGCACGCTTCAAAACGACGACATGATCGAAGATTATCCATCGGGCTGGGCAAGTGTCCATGAAGAGTTTGTGGGATTCATTTCAATCAGCATTACCATTACCCCGCCCCAACAGAGTATCTTTAGTGAAACCAGGACCGATATCCGTACCCTGGGTGCTAATTGTCAGTGGCCGGAGTGCAAGCACGTTCATTTAGTGTGACAGGATTCCAGAGAGTGTAGAATCTGGTGAGCTATGGCGTAATTTCATTGGATACTTGATGTAGTGTACTGCTTGTTTATTCGGCCTCGCACCAGGAAGTTATCGATTTCCGCGTTCCAATCCTCAATGGCCAACGTAATCGCTCCACCGAGGCGTTGTTTGGAAGAAAGCAATTGAAGACGGTTGTTGTCAGTCGTCGTCTGCGATGAGCCGCTTGATGGCAGTAGCAACAAACTGAATATCGCCGATTTTGGTGTTGAAGATGTGTATGACAAGTTTTCATTACTTCATTGATACACCACCCAAACGAACCCCTTTTAGGGAAATGCGGCTTGCCTGGTCTTCTGGCTTGAGAATGGTTCAACCTTGGCGTGCTTGACAGGCGATGGTAGGTGTGGATTATGTTCTGGAATAGAATGCCCCCAGTTCCTTCTTAACGTCTACCTCTGCCTGGAGAGGGTGATAATGAGGACGATTTAGTCCAGGTTGCTGTAAGATGTGGTGCTTGACCATCTGTGCGAGTATCTCGTCGGACAGACATTCGAGATGTTTGGTTTGATTGTGGTTTGTAAATATGGCTGACCCGGAACGCAAATTCTGGTCTAGCGAATCCGAGCAGTGGCAGCGTGTTGACCATCTAGCAAAACGTCTTTAATTGGTCTCTGTATTGGACGGGTTGTGAAGAAGTGTTGATCGACACACACAGTCATTGTGAAGCGTTGAGGCCAGTAGTATCGCAACCCAATATAGCACCGCTATCGTTGAGAATTAAATTCCTGTTAATGTAAGTATCCTTGTTGTGACAATTCCTCAGATGGTGCTACTTACCACGTAACACCAAGGTCTCAACCATATGCCCTACCCTTTCTCAAACGCTGAACTCCAGGTTGGACAGCTGCGAAGGCGATGTGTCCCACATCTGCATCGCCTTTGACGTCTCCGATAATGACCCTGACATCCTCTAGCGCTCGCGCTCGCTCAAGCCCATCAATGTGCGATGAGTAACTCCGATCGGTCGGAAAGTACGGGTTGTCGTGGGCGCCACTGGACGCGTAACCAAGAATATCGGGCGCCAGTGTCCTCTTCTTCAGGTACACTGATGTCAGTCCAGCACCAAGGAGAATGATCGACGTGACCAGAAGAAGCACGACATATACCCAGTCACAATGCAACCGCTGCTCTCCGTAGCGGACACCTGAAGCCGAAGTGGAATTGAAGCTGATGTTTTGGCGCGTCCCAGCCATGATTGGGGCATGATCATAATAGCTTAAATCGTTACCTGTTTGCCCGACTATGTGTTGTGCCCCGAATGTAGCGCTCCAGAATGAATTATATAAAATCTGCATGCGTTGGCCAAGATCCCGTTTCTCGATCGAAGAGAGATTGACATAAGTGTAGATCTGGGTAAAGTTGGTACCCGGATCAACGAGCCAATGTTCTGTGGGAGAGCTACCTTCAACCGTCAGATGTGACTTGCGCCAGATCGTGACGAATGGGAACTGGTTGAGCATGTTCAGGAATCCGATATACTGGATCGGACTTCGATCGGCAACTGCCACGTTTGAAGGCCTCATGGCGCTGACCTGGCATTTCAATCCTTGACAATCCACAAGTGATAGGACATCTCGTAGAGCGACCGTACAATTGACTTCGGATCCGCCTGTCGGCCCAATTGAAAGTAGTTGGAAGGACTGAAGTCCAGACGCAGTAGTATTGGTTGAGAAGCCTCTTGTCAATTTGAAACTACTTCCCCATACGGATGAGTTCCAAGCAGTGGTGTTGCCGATGAAAGTAACATTTGGGCATTCCAGTCTGTTGTAGCGAGACAGTATTTCGAAACTGGAATTTCCAGAGGAGGGAATACCAAATACTGGAAGTCCTAACAAGCTCGTATATGTGACAGGACGTGAGTGGTCAACATTGAGCCAACCTTTGCCCAGAGATTGATTGGTGATTGTGAGCGATTCGATATCAGGGATTTTGACATTGCCCCACAGATCCATCGTCGTGTTCTGCAGGCCTTTGTTGGTCCGCAACGAAGCTAGATAGAGTGGACCGTATGATGGATAGTCTTCTGACGCCATATCTGCACCACCCATCGATGTGAATTGGTCAGCTTCGATAGGCAGATATCGCAGTGTCTGGTTGAATGGGACAACCTGTGGTTCTCTGTGAAGAACGCGAAGAGCAGCCTGACCTCCAACTGGAGATAAAGCCCAGATGGATAGGATAGCAAACCCCCAAATATCCAATCTTCTGGTAGCGAACTGTCTCTCAACAGCCGCAAAAAGAGACTGGCAGCCCACCAGTCTCTCCAACTCCTGACCGATAGGTGAGCACTTGAGGAATGAAAATTCTATGAGTCGTATGTTGGCGACTTACCAGTAAAGCAACACCTCTTTCAGCTCGGTACAGAGCGAAGTGTTTGAAGAATTTCCCCATAAGTGCAGCGAAGACAATAGGGAAAATTGATGGCAGAAGAGGCAAAATCTTCTCAACATGAGCTCCCGTCGGTGTTATTGGTTTGTCGTTAACATAGGCAGCAAGAGCTGCAACGACTGTGAGAGGCATCAGTACGAATGATGACCTCGAGTTCCTGTCCGATCATACCAATGAAAAACACGGGGATCAGAGCCAGAAACAAGTCTCCTGCAAATTGAGCTGATCGAAGTTTGCCCCATCCTCCGAGTACTTTCGTTCTTTGGCGATCAATCCGTTGGACAGGATCACCATATTGCAAAGGCTCGAATTCTCTCGCTTGCAATGTAGATTGAGAGGACGCGTATGGTGCATAAGGGTCCTTGAGGCGCTCGTATCGAGACATGTCCATGCCAAGCTTTCCAAGGAGTAGTAATGGTTGATCGTGAATCGCGAAGAGAGACTTCCCGAGTGGATGACGAATGACGAAGAAACACCACCTCCCGGAGGCCGGAGGGTCAGTAAAGATCTAGCCAAGATTTCGGTGGCTTATCCCAAGAGCTCACCCAGGCTTATTTGCGGCTAGTAAAAATAGAAATGGTTAGTGGCTTTGGCGGCTTACTGTTTGCCGTCCTGTGTCGCTAGGATCAAGAATGTTCCGAGCAAGGACGCGCCGTGGCGTACAGTAAGCATCTTCGCTGCTGGTCCATAGTTGTACACATCCAAAAGAAAGAGAAGAGAAGAGAAGAGAAGAGAAGAGAAGAGAAGAGAAGAGAAGAGAAGAGAAGAAAAGATGGTGCGAATGAGGATCGTGTGGTCAAAGTTGCCAGAGATGTTGATGGGAGCGATTGATGTTGGAGGAGAAAGAGGTGGAGAAACAGATGAGGCACAGCCATTCAACCCATTTCTCACCTGCACCATCATCTTTGGCCAAACTTTCTGAGGCGCTGGTTCTGTAGGTTTTCCCTGTAGGCTTGCCCTGTAGGTTTGCCCTGCTACCTGGACAGCCTTTGGACCGACCAGACGCCTGAATCTTTTTCCACGAGCAATCGAAAGGACTCACTTTCACGTATGCAGAAGACCGTCCACGTCACGATCAATCGACTTGCTAATCGATGGACTCTGCCTTCGGCGACAGAAGAACCGAACTTTCTGAAGGCTCTCCGGGCTGACTTGCTCCATGACGGTTGGACAAGACGTGTGCTTGCATAGGACGAAAGGGCATTGACAGAAGAGATACGTCCAGCGCAAAATCCAACGTGTTCGACTCTGGTGATAACCCTTCAAAACCGACTTGGAGCCTACAGCTGCGCTACTATGTTCAAACAGAGATAATTTACAGAGATAATCTCCGCTTGAGGCCGGATGTGCGATTCGCAGCTCGCGAATATCACAGTAGCGGAGCCCGGCACTCCCGCACGACAGAAGCTTGCAAGTGCTTCGCAATGTTCGGAAATTAAGAGTATTCATTTGCAATATAGCGCGATCTACCTCGCTATCAGGAACCGAGTTACTGAATAGGATCATCAGCCCTAATCCGGCTGCCCGCTTAACACAACGAATGCCAGCTTTGATTCGTTGTCAACCTGCTTGCAGAACAAAATCACATCGCCAACCATGAGGAATTTCGACCTCCTTCTATTTGTGCCAGCCTTGGCCTCTAGTGCTGTCCTCCAATGTCAGACTACCCAAGGAGACCACGGTATTGAGCTCAATTTACTGACTGCCCATTAGCTCGCCAGTACGACAATGGTCTAGCAAAAGACACCATTGCAGGTTGCGATGTCCAGGCCTTCGCGGACGAGGGTAAGTCCAGCGAGGGCTGCAATGCCCCACGTCCTACATTGGCTGACAAGTTGATCCAGTCCAGTCTTGTGCAACAATTGCTAGGTCATACAATGCATCTCTGGCACAGTTCATTACCTACGTAAGCTGCGCTGTATACACTTCAGGTTCCGTCCAGCTTACATCGACGGTGTTGACAGAACCCGTCCGTCGGACTAGATTGTGCCAAATTAAAGGTGGGCCAAGCGTATTGTGTTCACGTTCAAGTTGAACCGACCACACTTTTGAAACCAGCACCCCAAGTCTCAAAGAAAGCCCCTGGCACGAACTACGGAGGTGTCCCGAACTGCGACTTTTGGCAGAAAATTTTCCCAGGCGACGAGAAGGATAAGAAGGACACTTGCAAATTTATTGCGAGCACTTGGGGACTTGACGCGGCCACCTTGAAGACGTACAATACCGGTCTTGCCGCGGACTGCGCCAATATTGAGGTTAACTCGTATCTATGTGTAAGAACCAGCAAGGCTGGATGACCCAACTGACTGGCATGGCTGGACATGAATAGGAGAAGAAGCCATCAATTTCGCGAAGATACAGCATGATTACAATCAAATTAATGGGGAAAGACTTGCTAGCAATGCCTAAAATCCAAGCGGTCTGTGGACGCTCTCCAAGATCATGTGTCAGTTTTCCTATCAATGTGGTGACCGTCACTATCAATATTCCCTTCTTCTAGTTCGACGCATCTCTCCCAGTATAATCTTGCATACCGAAATCTCAGTGACTCCGTGGACCGGCGTGATATGAAAATGCGCATGGAATCTCCTCGCCATCTTTAAGCGATCACCAGCATAGAGATACTCCACTGCTTGCTCATGGGCCAAAATCAGAGCCAGTATACTTGCCCGAAGTCTGACATCAAACAACGCCTCGATTGAGGTTGTGTAACTACTATTGGTTCATATCCTTACCAACAATAAGTCAATTTAATCATCATGCTGACAACGCTAAAACAGGTGGAAAAGAAGCCCTCATCTCGGATGTGAAGTATCTCTTCGAGAAGGGCTTACCACGCAATTGATCCAAGAAATCTCTTCACATGACTATTATTCTTTCACCAGTCATCAATTCATTCGACCTATTCTCAAAGATTTTCCAAAGCACAAAACATCTGAAACCCCTGTCTTGACTGTCTTTCGATAAGCGTCTGCTCAATAGTGATTCCTAAGAGCAAGGGAATGTAACAATGAAGTGACTATCGTCCAAGGAATTTCAGAAGACATTTCTTGATGGTGACCCTGATTTAGAAAAGCCATTTTGAAGATGTAGCTTCAGACTTTCGGAAAGAACCTGTAGAGATGGCATCAAAACAGGGAGAGGTAGGGAAGCACGGAAGGGAGGAGGCTGAGTATGCGAAACCTTCTCTCCTGTGGATAGTGATAGAGCCTTTGGCCTGTCAACAGCTACCTAGAACTCGAAGCCGGTCGGTGTACTCGGTATACTGTGCTGTTGTGCCCGGAAAACAAAGCAGCTCATCGGATGCTCACAGACATCCGGCCTGTTCACATCGATAATATCTCTTGAGCCAATTCTTTTTGCAAAACATTTCCGGCGTACCTCTCTTGCTCAGCTTTGAACAAGAGCAACGTTCGCCATTGAGAAGTCGTACATATGTACAGCCTCCTCATGCAATTACCTTGAATCACAACATCTCAGTCACCCACATCCACAGCACAGCTTACCCCAATTCCAAATTCTATCAAACTCACATTCCCAAACATTACCGACAGCCTAAATCATCCATCCACTCAGAGAAATGTCCCAATCACCACCCTCCTCGCCATTCAAATTTTCTTCTCAAACCCCAATGTAACTCCCCTCCTTCCACTCATATTTCGAAAGACCGCAACTAACAATCCCAGCACCCCCCTCCACAAACAACCTACCCGCCCCGAAAATCTAGCCCCAGGTTCCAAAGCCCCGCCCAGCAGCCCCTTGAACGACGCACCCATCAAAGCCCCCGATTCCCTCTCGGCAAAGGGAAAAGTGCGCCCGGCCTTGGGGTCCGGAATGCCAGCCAAAGATCAAGATGTGGACGAGACGATGATTGATGCGAGCGGAGAGGAAGAAGTGCCTGCTGCTGGAACGCCCGTCAGGACTTTGGATTTTGATGGGGCTGGTGGTGAGAAGACGGATGAAGGCAAGGATGGGGCGGAGAGTGGGAAGGCGTGATTTGATAGGAGGTTGAATTGATGGTGTGGTTGAGTGTGGGCGGGAGTAGTGCAGAAGCTTCTGGTTTCATGCATGCCTGGGGTTTCGCAGTGGGAAGTAATTAGTATTTCGACGCTAATTGGTTAGTGGTTTACTGACACAAGGACTCCATTTGTATACAATATTTGGTTCATAAGATGCTCAGTTCAGCTTTGATTTCGTTTCCATTCTTTGTTGTAGCCGCTACTTACAAATGATCGGTCCAGGCGGAGTCTTGCCATCAAAATCCTTGGTAGCTACGCTCTGACTGACCTTGATTGTGGGAATAAGCCAAGTCTTGCCTCCGTCCGGCGAAGATATTTTGTCGGCACAGGCCAGCATATGGTTCGAAGGGTTGGGTCCCCATGTAGGATCGGCTTGGGAAAGGACGATTTTGGTGTCGTAGTATTCTACGCAAGTCTGATTAGTGAAGGATTAGGGGGAGTAAGAGAAGAACAAAGTAAAGCGGTAAAAAAGAGAAAGGTGCACTAACCATGGGCATTAACAATACCAGTATGAGCACCTTGACATTCCACATCCGTATAAAAGCCTTTAGCTTTGCCAGTTTCTGATGCCATCAGTATTTCTTATCCTGGCCATGATGACGCTGAAGCATAAACGTACTCGCACCAATGTATGATACCATCTCGTCCTTCAGATATAACCACTGCTCGTATCCGCCGATTGTCGTATTGTACTCGACTGCCCGTTCTATTAGCCAATTCGTGTGATCCATCAATCAATTGCATATAGTCAGTCCTCACATTTCATCTTCAATTTATCATCACCATCCATCGCGACTTGTTTGCCCATCTTTTGATCAGCCGGGTATCGTAGGTACGATGCGAAAACGCACCACTGCGTCGGTCCAGCTTTGCAAGTTCTATCGGTTCAAATATTAGCATCTTTCTCTAAACCGGCGCTAGTGAAAAGACCCAGCATCCGTTTTTGCTGAGACAGAGCAAATCGCGCGGGACGTACGGATATTCTTTCTGCGAGGTCGAAACGATAATTGGTTGAATGAGACCACCATTCGTGTCCATGCCAGGCCACACTGCTAATCTGGGTACTTGAGGATTCGGAGGTTTTCCTGGCCTCAACGTCGTTTCTGCAGATACTACGTAGGCGGCTTTTCCCCGTCTCCAGCCGAAGGTAGGTCCATGTTTGTAGTGATTTTGACAAACGACAGTTGTCGCAAAGGCCACGAACGAGAGTAAAATAAAAGAACGCATTTCGGCAACCGCTTGCCAATCAAAAGAAGGTGGTGTAACGTAATGAGGATGATTGGAAAATGGAGGGAATATATAATCGAAGCCATTTCCCGCATGTCGCGAGATAGAACTCCAGCTCGGCCTGATTGGGGACGGAGGAAGTATCTCCATTTACGCGTGTTCATTTACAAACCTATTGTCGCGTCAATTGTTCCCCTGCTTGTGTGGGCGATCCGAGATCCAGGGCTTAGCAAATATACAATATAAATGATGATCCCAGTCATCCGACCAGCACGAGCAAATAAAAATGCTTGTCCAAAGAAGGTATTTGGCATCAATATGTTTGATGCACCTAAGATGGTTAGCGATGTGGAGACTTATGTCCCTTTGTGGAGGCAGGCCATGTGGAGGATTAAAGGTTTTGTGCAGCATAATGCGCGATGCTATGGGGCCGGTAGAATTATTCAGCATGTATGAGCTTTGGAGAGTGGTCAAAAAATTTGTCCTCTAGAAACAACAAAAGACAGCCCCAGGAGTGGATTGTATCCAGCGAGAGCTACGTTGTCAACGTTGTCAAACCCAGTCTGATGTGGTTGTCGTTGTCGGAATCTTGGTTCCATCGTGGCCAGCCAACTACGAGGCATTTGGAATTGCTATAGGGCGTGGTGAAAGCATATTGAGGGTGGCTGATTGTAGAGATTGCCCCAAAGGAGAGCATCAAGACATTGGTGGTCATATTGACTGTGGATTGTCTGCATCTTTCACAGTTGCCTAGATGCGTCAGTTTACTCAAGAAAGCTCAAGTCTGCTGGACAGGAACATTATCAGAGATACGTACCTAAGCCATAATACTTCCTAAATCATTTCATTCGTATAGCGTGTCCAAGCCCATTCAAGGAAGCTTCACTGTGTCCAAATGCTTGCTATGAAAAGGCCATGACCCTGGACAGCATGCTGTCAATGCCGTCCATACTATCATAAACCCAATCCCTTCCTGACATTCTGTCTCACGATCTTCTCATACTCTGCTCTCTTCTCTCGCCACATCCGCGCAGCATCCACATTGGCGGGACTCTCATCATTCGGCTCTGCTAACATGCTCATCACACTGATCAAGATCTTTTCAACGGATTGTATGGGACTCCATCGTTCTTCCGCTTTCTCGTATCCGAATTGATCGTCGCCTGGCGTGTGGAGGATCGATATGCAAACCATACCGTTAGGGTACACTGTCATTGTATTAGCCGCATATCTAACATGAATGGTGCAACCCTTTTCCAGCTTTGAATCCACGAACAACCTCTGACACCCAAGTTTATAGCGTCCGCGCCGACAGACAATCTCCGTCTCTTGACCACCTTCGCTGCTGTGTAGTTACCTTGCCTCTTCTCTAAATCTTCCTTGTTCCCATCCACAAGCTAAAACCCCTGATCTCACATTGCTCTCGCGCTGTCCCAAGAACAGAACTCGCACTCACCATTAGGATGCCAAAGCTCACACGTAAACCTCATGGTCGGCGGACTCAGTGGGTAATCCCTCGGAAACTTCAGCTCCGCCGGGAAAATGCCCCCCTCAAACGGCGTTCCCTCGGGTCCCTGGATAAGCGCTTCCCAAACAAACATGTCATCTTCGTTGGAAGGGCCCGCGGTGATGCCTTCAGGAGGATCATTGGTGATGTTGCGGTATTCGACCAAGAGACGTTTTTGGGCTGCTGCTTGGGACATTTCTGCGTCTTCTTGGAGGGAGAGGTTGCTGTTGGAGAATATTCTAATTAATAAGTGGTCGTGGTTTTGGTAGAGCGCAAGGTGTTGAAGCAAGGGAGGGATGAGTTGGAGGGCAGCTGTGATTGATACGTGCACATTGCCGCTTTGGGAAGACAGGGTCCTGTGGGAAGTCCACTTCTCTCCCACGGCGTCTGCAATGTCTATGTAGATGTACAACATTATTCGTAGTGGAGATAATGGTACATAATCCGTAGTCACTATGGCCATTCTAATTCCAACCTGCTAAATTTGCAAATCCGTTGACAGTTTCGAGCACCGCCAGCCTCCTGAGGTCGTCTTCCACGTCGCTCTGAAAGACTACCCTTTCAGAGTAAACCAGCATATCTCATTTCAGACTTCCCAATCCCAACATCGATATTGATGTGATTTCCCATCTGCTCTGTCCATTGCCAGACGTTCATCAGAGTCGATCCCGCACAGTGTACGGAGGACTGCTCTGCGTACTTCTGTAGATCAATCGTCCCCGCCAAACAAATCCCAAAAGCTGAATCCTCCACCATCGCCGCCACCATCCCCTCCTCCTGAACCACCAGGAGGTGCTTGTGGAGGCATACCGCTGTCACTCCACCCTCCACTTCCAGAGTTGCCACTGGCCCAGGGATCATTTCCTGTTCCCCACGCATCTTGACCGCCTTGAGGGGCGTTATCGTCCGCCCAGTCTGAGTTTGTAGGACTTGCATCGTCTCCACTGACGGGCGAGGCATTATCACCTCGCCCTCCTCGAGCATGCTGCATAGCTTCATAGCCAGCCATTGTTCCAGCTCCTGTGATTGCTCCTTCCGCGCCAGCAGCAGTTCCCACGCCACGAGCTGCCCCCGCAACTTCACCAGCGACACCTGTTTCTCCGGCAGCACCGACTGCTCCAGCTTCTGCGCCAGCTTCGGCTGCGCCGCCCCCCATCCCTGGGAACCAAAGGGGCATGAACCCACCTCCTGTTACTCCTCCACTATGTCGACTGAAGTAATCGAAATCGATACTGACAGCTGTCGCTAACATGATAGCACGCTGATCAAGAGTCATGCCCAAATTTCGGTGCTCAGTCTGACCAGTCTGGGATATAATATGCCTTGGCTCTTCCTCCAACCCTGCAGAGTCCATTCGAAGGGCGTAGACACCTGTATCCGTAAAGATTTCACGGCCGAAACCAGCAAAATTTCGGTTGACAGATCCAATTATTTTGCCATCCTCAGATTTGAAGGAAAAATCCCAGGAGAGCATTGGCTCATCACAGTGTGCCCACTGGACCATGACTCCGTCTGGATGTTGCTCGTCGACAATCTGTAGAGCAGTAGAGCGGGAAAGTGGAAGGTCTCCAGAGGTTAAGCGAGGCGCGTCTTCCTGCTGAGACAAAACTTCCGATTGACGGTGTAGGAACATATTGTACTTACGCCTCAGCGGCGCCCATTGTTGATGCGTCTCTCCAATAATGCGCATTTCTTCGATAGGCAGCGGCGAGATTTGGGCCTGTGACTCTCCCAGCGCCGCAGAGATACTAACCCTTTCCGAATCCGCAGGAGCACACGGTGCCACGCTATCGTCGGCGTTCACAGCATCATAAACGCGTATCCTCGAGTTGATCCATGCAAACGGCCGGTGTATTCGTAGAACTTCCTTCTCATTCTTGTCAAAGACATGCGTAGTGAAACTGCGATGAGTCTTGAAAGCCTGTCTCTTCATTGTGCTTCCTATTCCGTGATCTTGTTCTGCCAAATAACCTATGTGATTGCCTTGCGGGTCCATAATAACATATCGATTTGCCTGTTCAAACCCCAGTAAAACATTCATCATCTCTAATTGTCGCTGTACGACTATCGACGAGCTATTAAGTATGGCCATGGCCGGGTGGCTTTTCTTCAGGACCCCATGTCTATCCTCCGGCATATGTACGGGAGAGTCAAGAGGGTTTTGGCCCTGCTCTGATGCCTCGTGTAGAGCACTGCTGACGGCCTCTACCTTTGATTGTCCCGCAGTCCTCTCCTCTTGTAACTTCTCAGCCTCTCCATGTTGAGTTCTCAGCTGTTGTCCTTGGAACTTGGACAGCTCGTCTGGGTGCTTCCGTGGTACACGTCTTGCAATCTCGTGCCTCTCAGGTAATGGCGGTCGCGGAAGGGCATTGCGAGGTCCTCTAGTACGTCCGTCTCGACTGGAAACTGATCTGACCTGTGTTCTGGCTTTCCTCGACAGCCTCAATGGCCGAAGCATCTTTTAGATCGGACCAACCTCTCTCAACTTCTGGCAATTTGGTCTCCAATTCTGGCCAGCGGTTTACCAATGTCGTGCTTGGATGAGTTGACTTTGTGATGAGATGTGGATTTGACTGTCAAGAGACGTTACCCAGACATGACCAGACAAGCGGGTAGCCTTGATGAACAATGGGCGAGTCATTTTTTCTAAAACTGCGGCGAAGCTCTCTCCTCCGAAAATCCTCTGCAAGACTCCATCACCACGACGCTTTTTTCACACAATTATTCTCTGCCCGGCAGAAAGATAGTGGAGGGAATTGGAGCGCGAAGGCAGATACACGGTTTTGCCAGCAACTGAAAACTCTGCGCGGTCAGCAATCCTACCTCTTGCCATAGGCATGTGAAGCTGCAGCAGTGCGAGGACATCGACAACATTACTTCGAACCCTCTGGATCTGAAAGCGAGATAGAAAGAGCTAGGAAGCCATAGCAGACGATTCTTGGAGTCGAGTTTTAATTCGGTGCAACCTGGACCTGTCTTATTTCCTTCGTCGAGCTCAAAGCCTCTTGCAACAACTGGAATTATCGGCCTCCGAGACTCAAAATCCTCTCTTTCAATCAAGGTCCAGCTGGGAAGGAATTGAAGTTATCGAGTCGTCCCTCATACCTGAAAGCAGACATTGGGTGGTTCAAAGTTCATTAAGATCTGATTCATCTGAAAGCAGACGCTGGGTGGTTCAAATTTCATTAAGGTCTGATTCACCAACAGCCTTCCACTGCAGTCTCAAACAGGCCTGTTCAGCAATTCTCTTACTGCACTTCTTCCCTAATCGAACCTCAAAATCTTGGGGCAAAAATTTGATACTTGACAATCGAAATTCCAAGGAAAATGACAGCGACGGAAGAACCAGAAATTGCACAATCTTCAATGACTTCAGAAATCGCAGCAGAAGATCTACAAAAAACCATGACAGCAGAAGCAAAAGACGATATGAACGGAACAACCGAAACGACCTTGGAAGCCGTTGCCACCAGGGCAATACAGCCGAAACGACCAAATTATCACAAGCTACATGCACGACCAATGCCATTGAGCGTCTATCCAATTCCCAACTTCTTTCCTCACCAACCATTATCACTCTTGCGCATTGCTTATCTTATCCTGCGCGACTGGGTTTTTCCTCCATCTCTTCATACGACAATCTACAGTGGCTACTTGTCTGCAGCCACGCAGTCTGTTCATGTGACGGAGCCGGCCACCGTACGAGCATTATGGGAGATGGGTTTTTTTGGAACGGGTACTTTGAGTCGAAGTGAACCCAATTGGCTGCACCTAGAGAGGCGTAGGCTTGGTCTTGTGGCATTCATGACTGCCGAGGAGGTGACTGCGGCGCGACGGAATGTTCGGATGGAGTTTAAACGAGAGAGGGCGAGATTGGAGCGTGAGGTGCTTGAGGAGCAGAAACGGAAAGAGGCTGCAGGGGCCCTAGGATTGCTATCCCCACCCGTGTCTGATGCCGGAGATATTTCTGTGGAGGTTTCAGCAGATGCTGTCGATATATCGGCAGTTGCAGTGCCGCAATCGAACTTGCTACCATCGGAACAACCACTTGTGAGAGACTCTGAGGCGGACAGGCCTCAAGTGAAAGAGACTGCATTAGGGACGATAGAAGCCGAGGCGCTTCAAGGGCCCGAAGCGCACTTGGCGGAGCCTCAAGCCGGCAAGCCGCAACCTCAAGACGCGATGCAGAGAGAGGACTCAAGCCTTCAACATGTTTATCCGCACATTGTGTTCCAGATGCAGACCCTATGCGAACAGCTGACCTGGGTAGAGGAACAGTACAGTGAGACCCAGGAATCAAATATCCGACATGTGTACTCGCACATAGACTTCACCCCGCAAACTCAACGCGAGCTGTCCATCAAGGTTAAAGAAAAGCACGACAGTGCTCATGAGACCTCTGAGGATGAAGATACGCAGCACTTCTCGATCCCCAAAGAGCCGATCAAGGCTGTTGAGATTTGCGACAACGTTCAAGAGCCCTCGAAGGAGGGTGAAGCGCAAGTGTCTTCACGGCCCGAAAGCTCGATCAAAGCCTTCGAGAAGCATGGCAACTCTCAGGGCTCAGTAGAGTCAAACGAAGCGCAAAACGCTCAGTCCGAGGAGTCATCCAAAGAACGTAATTCTCAACCTTCCTCGGCGAAAGCTGTTCTCATAGAAGACGAAGACGTGGAAGAAGCCCTTGAACCCGAAGAGCCAACCAACCAAGAACATCTTCAATTGTCTCTGGCTGAAGCTTTCTATCTCTCTTATGCGCTCGGCGCTCTCAAGATTGTAGACCCGGAATCCCAAAACGTTATCGACAACAATTGGACTCTGCTTCAATGTTTCCGCCAGAAGTCGTACTTTCCTCCGGCATCTCCAGACCAACTCAAGCCTGATGATCCATTTATGCTGAGTTACGCGGTGTATCATCACTTTCGTTCCTTGGGTTGGGTCGTCCGAGAGGGCGTCAAATTCGCTGTGGATTTTCTTCTTTACGAGCGTGGCCCTGTTTTTACGCATGCCACGTTCGCTGTCATGATTGTGCCTTCATACACCGATGCTTACTGGAGTGCCACTCCCGAGCGTGCTAAGGAGGTCGAGAAGAAGAGGGCCAGGAAAAGCTGGCACTGGCTACACTGCGCCAACCGTGTTCAAGGCCAGGTGATAAAGACGCTCGTCTTGGTGTATATTGACGTTCCGGCACCCATCGAGGGTGGTGAGGCAGAAAAGGACGTCGCCAAGATGCTGCAGAGGTACAGAATTCGGGAATTCGCGTTGCGGAGATGGAGCCCAAACAGGAATCGAGACTGAGTATAAAACCTTTGCAAATGAAATATAAAAAGGCTTTACGGTGCTCGGCCTCGGACTGAGGCCATATGAAATAGCTACCTGGAGAGAAGGGGGAAGGTACAAAACAATGCGTAGCTCCAAAAAGCTATCTAATTTGAAGTTTAGGCATCCGGAAGGTGAATCTTTTCAACAGACCCTTACAACACTGTTCTGGTCACTGACACCAATAACGCACACAAATTCTTACTTATTCAACTCTCAACAAGCATCTCTCACAAGTGCCTCCATTGTCTACGATACACCATCATTGCCCCAAGGCTTTTCCCGCACCAAGTAGTACTTGCTCAGCATCGATTATACGTTGGAGTCTTCCAAAATATTTTCTGCCCCTACGCCTTCCCCGGTAAAAACCACTTACAGACTTCTGATACAGCTCTGTGTATCGTACTAGAATCCATCGAATACTCCACCTCACCATCGCCTCTCTATAGGCCATTTCACACTCGCCGCTTCTCTCAGTATGGCTTCACAGACATCTGATGTGCGTGGACAACTGAGCGCTCTATCCACTGTGTCCGAATACTTGCGCAATCATGTATTTGACGGATCCTTCGACAATTCTGGGATTGGGTGTGAGGCTGTCATGCATGAGAGACTGAAGAACATTGCCGTGCTCCTCGCACTTGCACCCAAGGAAACTGTCTTTGTCACCCTGCAAAACAGATTGAAACGAGATGCCGGAGGTTTGCAGTATGGGTTACTTGCGGTAATGGAGAAGTCAGACGAGGACGACGACAAGTAAGTGGACTGCTCTGATGATTTACTGCACACTCAAGGAGGCCTTTACGCTTCAAAAGCGCCTCGACCACTCAGTCGTGCTGCCCCATCACTGTTCAAGTTTCATTCTAACATTTTGGAGTGCGTCTGCTAATCAATGCACGACAGTATGATCGAATTATCCAAACCTTACATCGCGCCAATCCTCTATGCAAGACATATGACCACAATGTCCAGCAGCAGCAGAGGACGCCTACAGCACGTAGAAATTATCGAGCACCTTCTTCTGGCAATCCACGACTCTTGGAACACAATGAAAAACCGGCAGATGAACCAAGATTTTAGTGACTTGTGCGAAGTCTTCTTTGGGTACACCTTAGGACGGACATTCGCAGAGTTTCGCCATCGGTTGGAGTTTGGAAGAGAAGAGAGTGCTTTCATTGAATTTTTTGACGGCCCTCCTCCCACCGTTGTAACCATGAAGTTGGCAGGGCTGGGTATTGACAAGTTCGATCGGCATGGTAAGAGAATTGGAGTTGTGGACCGTTGGATCAGAATTTCTCAGAACCTCAAACGTGAGGTCGACGCGTTCGAAGGGGACCTGGAGTTGACCCAAGATGAACTCGACGTCGACTTCCAAGAACTGGCCCGCATTCGATCGATACCAGGGAATGCGTACACCACCGTCGCTAATGGCCTAGTTTCGACCAAAGTCATTGCACTAGTCCATATCATCATTCGCTTCCGGCTGGGCAGAATGCTGCGAGTCTTTGAGATACTGGAGGAGTACCATCTCAAAGATGGAACAATGCAACTCCCGTGGCAAACCGGGGCACCCGCGACTCCTCCTCCACATACACTTCAGGCGGAGCTTTCCAATGCGGTGACAAATCTTACCGATCTCCTTGCTGCATACCAACACTACTTGTTCGTTAGTGATCCCGGTTGCAAGGTTCACGACTTGCCAGATGTGTTTCCGACTCGACGAAGCTCCACGCTTTCGCTGGACGACGAGGTTGGACAGAACCAATACGAGAGAAATCGGAATGACGACGATAATTACGATGACTTGCGGCACTTGGCGTGGGGATCCAGCATCACGACATGGCTGCATGGCCTTTGCTATCATTACTGTTCCGCCAACAGTTTGATCAGATACGCGAAGAGGGTCTCCAAAAGTGAACTAGAGAAGTCGAGAATCGTTCTCAAGCTGTTGCCCAAGATGCCGGAGGTCGCCACATATGACATCGACTTCCTACTCGTCCTCACTTCGTCATTGCATGGCCCAAGGATACCTGAGCCGGCGCAAACAAAGTACGATCGAATCACCGAGGCGCTCTCCGAAATCTCACACGACGACGAAGATTTCGCAAGCTGTGTTGACAATGGCTTCCTCAGCTCCAGGTCCTTCGGTGCTCGCTTCTTCTTCGAAATGGTCAATTCCACAGTCCTCCCACCAGAGCGAAGGGATATGAAGGCTCCATCGAAAGATGAAAAATATAAGCGAAAGCTCAACTCACACATTCGTCATACATACCCCAAAATCGCTTGTAACAGAGCCATCCCGATGGTCACAGCCATCCTCCTCGACGAACTTCTCCTCGAGTATTACGGCTCCATCGTTCTCCAGAAAGGGACCCCGCATGAGCACGGCATACTCAGCGGCTTGGAATGCTGGAAAAAAATCTTCGCCACCGCCCTTCCCGAAGAGGTGAACGACGATGTCGCAGAGCGAGTCCTGGCCAAACTACGGCGGGATTTCCGGAGACGTCTATCCCAAATGGGAGTGAAGAACCTGAAGCTCTGGATCGCGTTTGCGACTGGGAAGATCGATCGAATGCCGGGGGAGCAGGAGGAGGATGGATGTACGGGCGGATCGGACGTGGAAGAAATGCATGGTTTGGAAGAGGGCGAAGGTTACAGTTCTAGCGGTGTGGAGGGAGAGGACGAGGTGGACATCGATCTCGGTGACGATATACCCGATGGGACGCCTCAGACTATCGCCGCGCCAGTCAGATCCACAGAAGAAGATGATTTGTGGGCTGCTGGAGTGGAGGATCGTATCCAAAGGCAAAAGACCGTCGATGCCGCAGAGATGGAAATGGATGTTGAGGAGGGAGTTTTCAACTTCGAAGCGGATGATAAGGAATTGGAGCAAGATGATGTTTGTATGGAGTGAGCTGTCTCGAGTATCTGGCTTGTGTCTGGTCATAGGAGTACAAGGTGCGAGATTCAAGAATTTACTCGATCAGATCCCGAGTATCATATCGAATATCACAGATGATATCACTCTGGGATGAACCATTCATGTAATACCAACATGCTGACAACTTGCAGCTCGGCTTGGTAAATCGTGTCTCTCCAACCCGCGTGAATGGTATTGTATTCTGGACCTCACTAGAACAGGGAGCAACAAAAACCCTTGGGTCATCACACGAGGCAAATCATTATATCACACCACCCCAACATGAGTCTTGAAATCTCCAAATCAATTTTACTCTCGACTACTGCGAAGTACTAGAGTCCCGAAACATACCCGCCAATCAAGCAAATCAAGTCGCAATCGAAAATCCTCAAAGCTCTTCAATCTGCAACAACGTTTTATTCAATTGTCGCGATGAAACGAAATCTATACCACAACGAAGACTTCTAATCCCTCATTCTCTTACGCCCACAAGTCCAAAAAATCTGCTCCTTGCCCTGACGGATCTGGTTTACGAGAAATCTAAGAGCAGTTGGAGTACCAACCACCCTGGTAGTTTTCATACTTAAACCAGCATCCGTTTCCTGTTTTTTTGCATGGGTTTGCCTAGATGAAGCATCAGCTTGGAATCGGTACGTGTGGTGCCTTTTCTTTTTCCTTTGAAAGGGCCGGAAGTAAATGCCTACCTTGCGGCAAGTGTTCTGTTGATATTTGTATTTTCCATCGTCGCTGAAGACTCTGCAGACGCCTGTTTCGACCCCCGAGTCTTCATCTGTGCTGCAGACAGTCTTTTGAAGTGTTAGTGAAGAGGGATGGACTTGGAGAGGATGAGACTCACGTAGTCGGCGACAGCGCCAGCTGCGAGGCAAAGAGCGGCAACGAGTGTGAACTGCATGGTGATGATGGTGTGATTTGTTGGTGATGAATGACAAAGGAGTGGATTGAGTTGAGATGATGATGAGGATAGTACTGTCAAGAAAAGTCGGAGTATATCTACATCTTGCCAAGTCTGCGTCTCCTAAGAGCGTCTGCTTTTTGTGCGTATCTATCTTCTATCTAATTTCCTGGCCACATCGCGCCCGGCAACCTTGCCGAAAGAATGATTATGGTCTTGGTTCCAACAGGATACATGAGCCTCATCTTAGCTTGCAACGAAAATCCCCCGAATGGGCTGAAAGACCCAGGAGGAGGCCAAGTTTTTTGATCTGGCTTGGTGGCAATATTCTTGAGCACATCTTCCGCTGGCGACGAAATCCAGTCGAAGGTTTCGAGGCTGGGGTTGTCTTTCGCTTAGTGTACGAGTGGCCTGATATTTCGGTGAAGCTGATAGCGTCTTGGTACTGCTGCACCAGCTGCGGACGAATTGCATCGTACCTAGCAGCGTTTGTCAGAAGCACATCCACCCAAGATTGTAAGGATGATGCACTCTGTCGTTGATGTGTACCACAGTAGCTCTGGAGGACGACGCAATTGGCATCTCATCTTCGAGGACATTGAACCAGAAGCTCCGATGCATAGGTTCAACTGCGCTGTGGTTGAAAGCCAGGCTAGCCAAGTCTTGCAGACAGGCGGATGTTCGAGAACAAAGCCAGATTTGTGGACCGTCGCTGAGGCCGAAGCAAGTGAATGATGGTATGTAGTGACGAAGCCGCGGGCGATGGAGAGGTGCTTGGTCAGCATTCTGAGACAGTCGGGTGGGTGCCAGTGCGTCCGGAGGCCACTGCTTTCATACCCCCTGAAACCCGGAAAACAGCAGTGGGTCTGTGGGCGATCTGCCGCTGGGCAGCGGAAATTGTGGCGGCGTGCCAGCAGCCTTGGCTGCTCCAACTCATCGTGCTTTTTTAGAACTTTCGATACAGCCTTTTCTGTTGAATGACTTGTGGACCTTGAATACAGGAATTGGGCCCCCACCCCCGCAACACATTGGCAATTCCGTTTCCGACTTTGCTAGAGGATTGGATACCTTGTCTGATGTATGAGAGGTATATCGTGTTGAAAAGGCCGAGACTAAGAGGATGTCTAGTAATCTTGTTAGATACAAGACATTGATGGCATTCTAGCCGGTACCTGAAAGCACTTGATTTATGAGTGTCTGATCATCTTCGTTTCCGAAATTACCCAGAAACTGTTCTAGCCTTAATGTAGGTCAGCGATTGCAGGATCGTGAGGTCATACTCCAAATCTGAATTCTTGTTCAATTCCAATGCTGCGGCAACCCAGGTCCTCGGTCAAAAGCAACTCCAATCACCCCGTCACCTCAATTTCTGTAGCCCGAGAGCCTCCTTCGGCTAAGCACAATACATGTCTCTGCTGTATGCCCATCCACAAAGTCATTCATCACTACGACCGGCTTCCCAAACCCTTTCAATCTCTCCAATGCATACCTCTCGATCCAAGGCAGCGTTTTCGAGTCACAAATCCCTTTTGTAGACATCAAACAGCTATTCGAGACGTTGGCCGTAACAACACTGTATATGACCACCTCTTTGATATTACTAGCCGTAGCCTGACACTGCAAATTGACCAGGCTTGCGCCTTCTTGCGCTGCTCTACTCAATGTTTTGTCGAACGCAGCAATGATCGAGTCTCCATTGGGCGTAGCATTAGAAGCATCATCGTACGTGCTCAACATGCTGGCTTCTTTGAACAGAATCAATCGTTTCTGCTGGTTTCTGAGCTCCTGGATGCTCAATCTTGTCATATCGTCCAGAGAACCAGCGATTATCGCGCCGTTACTGCTCTGGAGAGCTGTTCTTATGTACTCGGCTAGCTCTGCGTCCTTTGGACGGGCACATTCTGCCGGCACGCCGTCCCAGCGTAGCTGTACAGCGATAATCTCCAGGGGGTGGGCCACCAAGAAAGCTATGCAGTCGTATAGGAAGTGATCAAAAACCATTCCGGGGATGGGACTGTGCATGAAGTACAGTATATCAGGTATTTGAGCGTACGGGAGGATTTCTTTGTGCAAATGAGCAGGCCTGAACTCAAAATAACGTGCTCCGATGGATAGAATGGCTGGGAGTGAGTCCTTTTGAGTAACTCTGAGTTTCGTTAGCAAACATGTAGGCAAGGCCATATACGAGGCTGAGTAGACTTACGCAAGGCTTCGTATGATGCTTGGGGCTATTCCGATCAATATAGCGTCAGACATCGAATTTGCAATTTTGTTTATAATACTCACGCTCTTCAGGACTCCTAGAAAGGGCGTAGCAGCATTCTGAAGAAGTAGATCGACCGTTTCCATCGAGTTCATCCCAACATCATGTGCAGAAGGTAGTACAAGCAGTGAGAACGGGCTTTTTGCTTCAGCAGAATCTACTGGAGCCAGGAAACCTTGCCAATTCGATCGATTGGGCGTGGCCGTGATGTAGCATTGGTCTGACTTGGGCAGTCCAGCTTGCCCTTGACCGGCATCGTACAGTCCGAAGGTGACAACAAGCTCGTTTGTAACAATTGATTGCTGATCTACATTTGATCCCATGGTTCCAGACTCCATGTTGCCAGTCAAGGAGTTGATATCGACGTATCGAGACGTGGCTGCTTTGCCATTGACCTTGACATCGAACTGGAAACGACCTACAAAGTTGAAGGGGCCTGGTATCTGAGCTTTGTCCACTTCCAGATGATCGTTGTAGGTGCCCTGTCGCTCTCGAAGGACAGAGAATCCAGGGACCGTGTAGAATATCTGACATTGTCTATGCCAATGTATGTGTAGAGCTGAATTCCTTTGCTGGGCATTTGTGAAAAAGGTACTTCCTCTTGTTGCGGAACTTGTAATATGATGGGGGAAATGGCGCGTGTTGTAAAAGGTTCTGCTTAGGAAAGTCGATCTGACGACGATGATGTTCTCTGCAAGAAGAGATAAAGACCCGGTATTGACCATTAGCCAGTCCTGCAGGAGCGACCGACCTGCAGACGAAAGCAACGTCGTCATACACGAAGCCCCAGAATCAAAGGCCGTAGGTGAGAATCAAAATCTGCATTGTCTAGCGACCAGAAATGGAAGCTGCCTGGAAGGCCTCAATACCTTTCATATCGCCTACGAGCTAGTGCTATCGCAGTTTCCCTTAATTTTGACACCGCCAGAAAACTGGTCGTCGATGCCGACTTGATAAATGATCAAGGATGCGGAAATTCAAGCATGCAGAAGCGATGCAAAGGCGGATCACACGGTGGTAGTGATGACGAGAAGTGTGGCGAGGAGCATCGTAGTTGGCAAGATCAGACTTTCCCGATTGGTTTTGAAGATCACCTATGAGGGTGATGATTTGAGAGGCGGAGTTTGCGTTTCTGTGATTGACCAGCTCTGTCGACCACGGAGCCTTTCTCGTCCTACACCCTTGTCCTGGAGAGACAGATTTGAGCCCGCATTTGGATTGATTTGACATCTTGCAATTTGATTTTCAAAATCGTCAGAAAGTTTGCGATATTGATCTCGAATTGAAGGACACCAAATACGATGAAAAGCTCGGATTCGGGAAGATGTGTGCACAACCCAATGAGGTCCCCAATCAACACCTGTACTCTCACTGCTAGCAGCACTCCTCACCAGGAACAATTGTGATAGATCCCGCGCCTGTATACTGTGCTGCAACCTTGTATCGAAAACTCGGCAGTCAACACGATGATATCTCAGTCGACAACGCAACACCGTCGTGCTTGTGGTGGGATTATGAACTTCAGGGTACTTGAGGTGCGCTACAGACATCAAGTTGCTGGTCCGAGCATGCAACGAGAGCAACCTTGGAATAGAAATTCTAAACTGCGGTGTTATAGTTCTTAAAACTCTCGTGTACCTTGCCGTATAGAACTGTGGTAGACGCCTGTTAAGATTTGCTTGGATTTGCTGTTCTCTTTAGGAAGACTACTCCTGGCAATCTGGTCAGCAAGGTCCACCAGTTGAAGAAAAACTCTGAGATTTCTTACAAGATTCAAAGTGTGTCCTCTCGTACTCATTGCTAAATTTGTGCAAGATCGCAGTATATTGTTGAAGGCTTCTCACTATCAAAATTCAAAGGGCCAATTGCCAGGCAGCTCCCAAGCAGATGCTGACTCGGCTCCAATACTGTCGACAAACGGTCCTGAGGCCATCCACCCGTCGTTGAAAAGTTCTTCAACCCACATGATCGGATCCGTTGGCGCTGTCTGAGTAGGTGGTGCAGCTTCCTCAGGACGAGCGTCCAGTATCGCATCCAGTATTTTCTCCAGCATCTGTCGAGCGCCTTGACAAAGCAGATAATTCCCATCGTCTTCTCTAGCAACCCAATCTAGGGAGCTGATGAAGACACTGATGTTGCGGATGATTTCAGACCGGGGGAGATTAATATTGACTGATCGATGCTGTTGCTGACGCAGTAGTTCAATGGCCAATAGACTGGCGCTAGGTAGGCCGTAGAATATACTGACCCACGAAAAGTCCCTGGAGAGGTCGTTGAAGCGATCACGGTGCTTGGATATATTCAACACACCATTGAGTAGCTTTATCGCGGACTGATACACAGCATCCCAGGTCGCTCCACCATGTCTGGCTAGTATTCTGAAGAGAAGAAACTCTGAATAAGTAATATGGAGGTAATAGTAGAGAAGTGTGAAGCAGTGGTTGGCAGGAAGATCTGTGGACCAACAACTTTCATCATACCGTACAAAGTCAGGCATCGAGTTCCAGACTTTTGCTCCTTTATCGAGGGTGTCCCTATAACAATCAGCCGTCATAATAACCATATAAGCCAGGAAACTCACTGTGCCTTTCTTTTGGGGTCCTCGTATGATCCAGGTGGGGCGAGAGATAATTCGAGTGTGTCTTCTCTGATGCTGTTGACAAGCAGTTTTACGCGAGCCCAAGTTTGACGACCCAGTTTGCCATCCGTGTTCCACCCGTCTTTATCAAGCCTTGCTATGGCGAGGTCTCTGAGCTCAACAGGGGCAATAAGTTCTTCGTCAGTCAAGTCGTAGGGCGCCTTCACGGAACAATATCGCATAGAGATTCGAGGTGGTCTGCCGAAAAATGTTGACAAGGCCTTGTCGCTCGAATACGAATTCGCAAAGCTTCTTCTCCGCAACTCTACTAGGAAGAAGGGCAACGTTGATTGACTACCAGGATCTTGATGTAGGCCTATCGCGAATATTGTCGATGCTAAATCGCCCATCCTGCGCCACGCAAGATGTGAAGCATCTCCATATTGAAAGGTGAGGAGGATCGCGTTGCCATGTAACAGCCAAGTCAGAACATCATTCAAAGACTCAGCGCGATCACAGAATCCAACACATAGATTGCTGGCATGTGTCAATTCCCTTGTATACAGCTGCCTTTCACGACTGTTGGGATCGGACGAATCCATCAAGGTTCCCATGGATAGATATGTGAAGATCACTCCCAAGATTTCCCAGCGTAGCTTTGAACCTGTGAATGATTCATGGAGACTTTCCGCGGTCGTGTTTTCGTCCAGAACGAGTGGCGCAAACGTTTGAGAGAATATTCGCTCAGAGAGTACGAGTCGTTGTGCATCGCTCGGGTATTCATCTCTCAAGGTCCTTGTGATAGATTCGATTGACTTTTTCAATGTTATGAACGGAGCGCTTACAATCTGCGAGACCGCATAGAAATCTTTGATAGTCCGTAATACGTAAGCAGGATCTGAGAGTAGGCCCAGAATTTTGGCACCGTCCTCAATCCTCTCTCTGGACAGAGTGTAGAAGGAGGGCGTGGATAGGGTCTGCTTCATGTTCGCCAATGGGCCGAGCCAGACATTGTCCGAGCTATGTCCTGAAGCCTTGAAGACTTCTGAAAAGGAGACAGAGCCCAAGAACCCCGGAGGTTGCGCTTGTGGAGCGACAGCCTTGGTATCCAGCACCGAACTCGTTGGCGATATTGGCGACCTTTGTAGACATTAGTTTCTGCGCAACCTGATTGTGTATCGTTTTCACACCAAATTCCAAAGCTTACCAACTTGCCAGAGTTCCCGCTGCGGTGGCTACTGACGCGTTGCGCCAATTGGTAGCTGGCGTGGATGCCGTAGGAGAACGACCAGACAGTGGCGCAGGATGATAGACGCATTGCAGTTCTACGTTGCGTTTCCTGCATCTCCCGCAGACAGGCAGCTCATGATCGCACCGAATCTTCTGTTTCCGACACGGTTCACAGGCAAAGAGTTTGCCATTCCTACGGAATCGAGGTCCCCGGGAAGACATGATGAACAAGGCATGAGAGCACCCGGCGAGTTGGTGATTGATTGGGGAGGAAAATTGGCACCGGGATCGACAGCCTTAGTGCTGATCTTCAGTCGCACGTGACCTCGGCTTAGAGTCGATCATGTATACAAACGTGGACAAATGCCTGGAGCAAGACTTAGCCGTTACCGAATAGAGATGGCAATCCTCAATTAGGATTTCACTTGGGAGATACAATCATACTTAGTTGTCCACATCAGGAAAAGCATGGATTTGAGAAAAGAACGGAACAGGTCGAAACTTGCATTCAATAACTCCTACGTATGCTATGGTATACTCCCTTCCTTCCAACCTTGGGTACATGTCCATCGTGCAACCGATCCTTTCAAGACAACAAAACGCCCACAGCTGAAACGCCCGAACATACACAAAGAGCACTACTTATGCACAACGTCAGCAACGACATCGAATCACAATCACATAATCTCATCTAAGATCAATTCCGTGATAACGCCATCGTCTTTCATCAATCATGCAATGCCTAAACCAACCCGAGTCGGTTCTCCTACTCCGCCCTCGCGATACTGCTCCCTTATTCTCCTCCCCTCCATCAAACCTCTCAAGCCCCTCTTCTGTAACCCAACAACAGAACTCAGCTCCCCGGACCATATCTCACCTCCGCCTCCATTCATTCCGTTCGCACTAGCAGCTCGATCGCTCGGTGGTCCTGTACCAGCACTGCTGATCTCGTCCTCAGAGGCGGAAGCACCACCAGTACTCATCGCCGTCCCAGGTCTCCGATTTGTAATTTCGGTATCGATACGCAGGTTCCGTAGAGCCTGTACAGTGCGCGAGGTTGCGTCATCCGCTGAAGTGTCTGCACCTGAAGTGTTGTCGCTATTCTGTTCCAGGCGGTCTGCAGTGATGAGATCATACAGGCCATCACTTGCAAGACCGCGGTTGAAGAAGAGGACGCCTTCGCCGCCTCCGGCTGCCATGGCTGCAGCATTGAATATGGCCGCTGTATTCCTGTTGTCCAGCACGTGATGTAGACGCTCTACGACAGCTTCCAGTAGCCCGTCGACTTTGTAGGGACGAGCTAGCTGGAGAAGAGAGCATAATATCTGCGGGGTGCACAACACGCTTGACGGCGGCGGCACAGACGATGTATAAAGGTAATGTAGTAGAGCTTGGATCGTCAATACTGTATGCGGTAAATACAATGATCTCGGTCGAGTTGCGGGGTTGACGTTGCCGAAGTCGAAAGAAGCTCTTCCATTGGACGGGCCATCAGGATTCGATCCGTTGAGAGTGTTAGAGTTCGAATATCCCGAGGTGGCCGAGGGCGTAATGGTGAGACTTGATTGACGAGATGATAGCGATGAAAAGGTCGGACGCAGAGTCGCAGTATCATTGGTATCCGTAGAAACCATGCCCTCGATTAAGAGCTGTTTGAAGTATGGGCCCCATCGTCGGGCTACGATATGGGAATTCGCTGGTATTTTCTCCCCATCCATCGCAACGAAATCCATGTCAGAGAGCTCGGCCAGCCTCAATGCCATTTGCCCCAGATCCTCTGCCGCTTTGGATAGCTGGCGCCCGCCAGAATCAGGTTCAGACAACGGTTGGCGGATCGAGTGGCTGGCAGACACAAAGTCGGAAGTCGGCGATCTTTTCCGAGGATTCTCATACAGACCAAAAGCCTCCAGCTCAACCATGCAGAGGTTGGAGAAATTGATTCGCCTATGATTATAATCCTCGACAAGACTACGCCGACGATTGCCCAGAATGACGAAGGTGTTACGCCTGCTCCATAATACGCCGCGGTTCCAACTGCCTTGACTGAAAGTGCTCGCACCAGCGTCAATTCGACTCCATGTGAGCTTGCGTAGATCCAACGCCCAGAGCGCATATTCTTGCTTTGAGGATGTCAAAAATGTACCGCTGACGACAAAATGGTTATCGATGACGCCCCCGTTGGGAAACCGAAGACCTGGGGGTGTATATGTGCTTTCCATCGCCTTCTCGATCAACGTACCGTCCGGTAACCGCAACTGCAATTCCAGCTTCACGTCGAGAAAATTATAGTTTGAATATATCAATAGAGCGGAACCACCGTCCGGAGAAAGGTCGTTTTGCTCGTTCATCGATCCACTGTTGTCACTTGCGGCAGTGCCAATTTTCGATGCGACTGCAGCACTGAGAGGCGCAGTAACACTTCTGTAAGCACCACAGCTTCGCCCTAGGACACTCGTTGCCGTCCATTTGAGGCTGCGAAGATTAAAAACACTGATCTGCTCGATATAGTGGTTCGCACTATCCTGACCCCCAACGACGACCATTTCCGCCCCTCCGCTGCCATCAAGTTCAACACCGAGTTGTCCAGTGTTAGGTGCTTGGGCAGAAGAAGGGTTGTGGTGTATGGCAGAAAAGACGGCATCGGCGGAAGAGAAAATAGAGGAAGACGGTAGTATCGATGCGCAGTGAGCGTAACGACCTTGTGGCGATTCAGGACTGGGTACTTTTTGCCAGCTTTTGGTTGGTACGTCGTAAATATGAATATCCGACATGACCACAACCTCTGGTTGTGGATCTTGAGGATTGACTGGTTGATTGGGGATCGTCGGTTCTCCATTTGGCAATGTGGCCGGAGACATACCACCGTAGCAGACAAGTTTCGTATCTCCTAAAGCGCACACGCTGTGGAAGTATCGAGCTGGAGGTTTATCTCCTGTGCTTTCAATCTTCGTCCAGTGGCGACGAATCAGATCCAGCTCATACAGATCATTCGTAAGTTGCGGCCTGCTACGTGACAACTTTCTGCCGCCAAATACGTAGAGCTTGTCTCCCAGGATAGTAGTAGTAGCGCCGACAAGTGGCCGCGGTTCCCGACCTGTTGTGCGGTGAACGTTACAAACGAGTCCAGACAATCCACTGTTGGATGACGAAGGTGTAGCCAGACTGGCTGTCTGCTGTACGGCGGGTGAAGGTGCAGGCCCATATCCCGAGGCAGGAGTCCGTGATTGTGCCTCGCGGTCAGCAGGGTCTCCACGGTACAGGCTAGAATGGCTTCCATTCGTTTCTGATATGGAAAGATTTGAGCCACCTGGAGTGCGGTCAGGGTACAATTGCGACGCCGTCGGTATCGAGGTTGTCGAATCCATTGTGCTTGTGCGGCTTGTGCCTGGTGTCCCACGCATGTTGATCAACGATTGAGGTAACTTCCGGGAGCGAAGTGGTGAGCTGATGAAAATTGGTTGTCTGATACTTGGGCGGTCAGGAGGTTCTGCCGAGGTGAGAGGTTGCGCCCAATCCGGAATTTTTATCTCGACATGCCTTGGCTTGGAGCCGCCGTAATCAAACGAGCCAAAAGATTGTTGCCGACCTGAAGATGAGAACTCTGGAGCAGTCGGTGAATGATCCACGAACGGTAAGTCGACTGGAATCTGTGGGCTCAACTTTATCGATGTACAGGGGTTATCAGGTGCCAGGGGCACATATCTTGGAACGACAATTGGAACGTGCTTCAGGCGAGGATTGGTTGGAGACGGCAAGTCCTCGAAAGAAAATGTGGGTAACAATCGGAAGCTTGATGAGAATGCCTGGTCCGAAGGGTCTCGGGTTGCAGCAGAAGAGTGGCGGGCAGTAGCACCAAAATGTTCCCTCCCGTCACGTGGTACAGCAGGTTGACGATTCTGTTCGTCCAGGCTGATTGCGCTTTTTGACTTGACGAACTGGGGTAGTTTGTCTTGGAAAGAGAATTTCGGGAACAAGTCGGCGGATGACCTGGAAGAGGGATATCCAACAACGCCTATGATTACACCGGTTAGCATTGTGCCAGTACTGTACGTGTCTATTATTGTGAATTGCAGAAAGATATAAGGAAAGAAATGGTTCCGCGAGCAAACGAGCGCACAGGACAAACAGACTCGTTGAATTCCTGTTAGGACATTCCGTCGCGAAATCGTCGTCCACTGGCATATTGGGCCAACCGCGTGCACATGTCAGATGGCGCTGTTTGGGATCGATGCGGCTGAAGTTTGCGGGAAAGCTGTCGCTCGAGGGAGAACGAACGGCGCTTGCTTTAACAATTGGTGTTAGGGACAGCAGGAAGACTCGCCGTCCAGGGTTGGTTGCAGGTGAAGAGGTCGGATGCGAAGAGTGGTCCTGAGAAGGGGAGGGCCAGACCAGAAGGGTGAATTTGCAGCTGAGATGTCATACCTCTGTGGCCCACCCGTGGACTGCTCGATGCGACCTTGTGCAGATGGATGCAGTGTTCAGGAACGGCACGTGTGTGTGTGTGTGTGGAGGGAGGTGTTGTGTCGACCTCAGGCTTGGGATGGACACCTGGAGACTGGAGCTGGAGTTCTGCAGAGTCCTCGCCGCTGTGCAAGATCGGTTCCGAGTCGTTGGTTGCCCCGTCTCGGCTTAGCGGATTACGAGGGTATGTATTAAAGTATTTCACGAGGAGAAGACTACTGTATCGTGCATGCAGGGAACGCCTTTATCATTGGACGCTACAAGCTTCGTTTTGACAACTCCAAGCCTTTTCGTTCGCCCGACTCCTTCCACTCCAGCCCACTCCCGTGTTCTGCCAGATGTTTGATCTCTCGACTACCATGGCACGCAGATCTGGGGGCGATGCCGAGCCGCAAATATATTGCATTTCCTTCGACCAGAAGAGAGACCCTGGTGTGCGGTTTGTGGGCTTCATTTTCGCAAAACCCGATCACGTTCTATTGGGCACAGTTCACTACTAGGGATCCAGGCATGTGTCACCGACAGCGCATGGCCCTTTTTAAGTTTTTGGATTACTTCCTAGCAAGTACTTATATCTCCGAATACAAACATCTGCTTGTCAGTCTTTCTCAACTCTTGATGCTCTGTCCATCGCAAATTTGTTTGTCTCCAAGTGTTCGTACGTTCTGCTCATACAGCAGCACTGGTCTTGTCTTTTGGCAGCGGCGTGAAGCGAAGGTAGGGCTTCACAATGCGGAAGTTCGGGAACAGCTCCTTGGCCAGATCGTCTGTTCATCCGTTAGTCATGTCCAATCTGATGGAAAAAGGGCCGACGAACTGTTCACGCTTGGGTGGACAATCACATCATCACCTGGAACCCAATTGATTGGTGTTGTGATTCTGTTCTTATCTCCGGTCTGTAGCGAATCGAGAACGCGGAGGACTTCAGCTGTGTTGCGGCCGGTAGAGGCTGGGTAGGATAGGATCAGACGGATGGTCTTCTTTGGGTCGATGATGAAGACGGAGCGGATGGTAAAGGCAATGCCCTTTGAGTCGACATTGGTGGCGTCCTGGTGGTCGATCCTGCCGCTTGTTAGTGCGCAGTTGGAAGACTGGAAGATGCAGATACACGCTTACATGTCATATGCCAAAGCGACCTTGCGCTCCTTGTCTCCAATGATGGGGAAGGCGAGCTTGCTGCCGGAAATCTCGTCGATGTCCTTGATCCATCCTCCATGGCTCTCAATGGTGTTCGCGGACAAGCCAATCAATTTGGTGCCGCGCTTTGTGAACTCTGGCTCGAGCTTGGCGAATGCGCCAAGCTCGGTGGTGCAGACCGGAGTGTAGTCCTCTGGGTGGGAGAAGAGAATGACCCAGCTGTCTCCGATGAAGTCGTGGAAGTTGATTGGGCCATTGGTTGTCTCGGCATCAAAGTTTGGGGCAATGGACCCGAGTCGCAAAGGAGCAGCAGCTTTCTCCGACATCTGGGCGGTGTTGGTAAGGTGGATTTGGTGGCGTTTGTGTAGGGCTGGAGGATGAACGTGTGGAGGCAGGATTTTATCAGGACAGTTGAACGGCGTTGTTGACGAGAGGCAGTTCGGCGACTCTAATATATACTAGGTAGAAGGTACCTTACGTACTGATCAAGGTTTGGCCAGGTATGACCGGTGGCGCGATGCTCAGTCCAGTTCCAAACCAGATTGCGTGCTTCAAAGGCGTGCACTATAATATCATATCGATAAGTGTGTGGAGAATTTTCAACGAACTCGATGACACCATCCGAGCTTCATGCAAATGGTGGCTTATGGAGGGGTAAATATTGGCCAACGAAGCATGTCGCCGGAGTCAGTGGAGCTAGTTCGACTGTGATGGTGCAGGCCGAACTTTGGATTACTCTATCAGTGCGCAATAGATGCACGATACTCTACAGTCTGTCGTTCTCATCTGCTGTTCCAGAGTTCGTTGTGGGATAGCCTCGTTACTCCCATGGTTTTACACCACAAGACTCGTGGCAAGCTCGATTGAGACGCCGCAACTTATAGTTGACATGGACATGGACAAGTCTCTATCCACTGTGTTTCTTGACCTCTTGGGATTCAGATCGACATCGACTGGGAGATGGCGATTCGGAGATGAAAGTTTGTCGTTGTCCTGTCCAGAGTGGCAGTGACCTAGGAAACCAAAGGTTGATATATCGGTCCCCCAGCTGAAGTTCTTGCAATGCTCTCTCACAACACATCTCGTATCCATGCTCTGCTTCGAGAACAACGCGTCTTCACGGACCTGCTCGCACGAGAGACGTCTTCAGCTTTGAATCCGTACCAGCAACCACCTGCATCCCATACGATTGCGCGCTAGTCGCCGAGGAGAAGCGCAATCCATTGCCCGCGAAATGCTTTGAGTGGCTGTCGGGTGGCCTCTGGAACCCTGTCGAGATCTAAACACCGCGCCTGTTCCTCCAGTCGCTTTCGTCGGCGAACCTCACAGAATGCATTTCTCTGTTTCTCCTTTCTTCATCCATGATGTTGCAGCCTGTTCAGCTCCTCGAGAATCGCAGGACGTGGACCATCGTGGTACCGATGAACGCTCTTCGACGTGCGATCAACGGCCGGTTTCGACGCTGCAGGTGTAGCCACCAGTCTCCCATCTTATTCCCGCTTCACGAACCCGCTTCCACTTGCCCGCTTCCACTTGCCCGCCGTGTCACTGGATTGCAATAATTGCCCTTTCGCATTCTAGGGACAGCTTCATCTAGCATCTTCAGGATCCCGCATCTGCATAAAGCGCGTGGCCGCTCGCGTTCTCACCGCGCAACACGGCTTGATCAGCAGATAGCGCGCCGTTCACAAGCTTTTCAATGGCCCTCAACGACTCCGCCATTCGTTCTGGGAATAGTCCCCTACCCATGATGTCTATCGCAGGTATCCGTTGCTATGGTCTTGTAAAGCCGAGTTCCCCTCAGAAGGCCCACCACATTGATTATCGCAACTACTGCTAGTCGATTTATACCCGCAAGTTTGCTGTATTCTTACCTGCCGCTCTGTTCTCTCTTCTCTTTCTTAACTCCTCTTCATTTTTTCCCATGCGATAATGGCCGATCCTGAAGTTGGTCTCGCGCCGACTTCATCGCTCAACCTGAATCCTACATCTCACGGATATAATCTCGGAAATAACTCTTCACCTCAATCTTCACCCACATCATCAGACAGTCTAAAGAGTTCATCGCAATGGGACGCTGAGAAGTTTCGTGGAGCTGGAGTAGATGGCGACGAGGAGCTGGAGGAATCGGACGGTGCTTGGTCAATCACATATCATTACCTCACCTTTGAGACCGTATTACCGAGTCCCACTTCGATAACTCCAAAATCGCCGAGCACTTCTCCGGCGCCGGAGCCTCCGAATCTGGTCCCATATACGTCCCCCTTCCTCTGGTCGGAGTCACGGAAAAACGTGATTGTATGGTTGTCATGCATTGCAACGTTGTTCACTGCCTTTACGGCCGGCGCATACAGCCCTGGTGCTGAACAAATGACAAAAGAGTGGCACGTTAGCAATGTTGCAGTTCTTGTAGGCATCACGACATTTACCTCTGGATTCGGCATCGCTCCCATGGTGCTTGCACCGCTCTCTGAGATCAACGGACGTCGACCTGTTTTCATCGCCTCCGGACTCCTCTTCGCCATTTGCCAACTCTGCTGTGCGGTGACACAATCATATGGTGGCATGCTCGCTGCGCGGTTCTTCGTCGGTGTTGGCGGATCCACGTTTTCCACCATGGTGGGCGGAGTCGTTTCGGACATCTATCACACGGCAGACAGGAATACGCCAATGGCACTATTCAGTGGGGCGGCGCTCTGTGGTACTGGACTTGGACCCCTTGTCACTGGGTTCATTGCGCACAACACTTCTTGGAGATGGATGTTTTGGTTGCAGCTCATAATGGACGGGGTCCTCATAGCTTTAGTCGTCGTATGCTTCAAGGAGACACGCGGGAGCGTGCTGCTCAGTAGGAAATCAAAAGTTCTTAACAAGTGGTATGAAGAGAGGGAAAAGACTGGCTATTTCGGCTTCCAAATGCCTGTTGAGAGCAACCCAGGACAGTTCAAATCAGAAAGAATCCGCTGGAAAGTCAAATCTGATGAAGAACGAACCAGTATAGGCAAAATGATCGGCATATCCTGCTACCGCCCCTTTCATCTTCTCTTCACAGAACCAGTCGTGTTCTTCTTCTCCCTCTGGGTGTCCTTCTCCTGGGGAATCCTCTATCTTACGCTTGCTGCAGTCCCTCTCGTCTTCCGTACAAAGCACGGCTTCAACATTCAACAATCCGGCGCCGTCTTTGCCGCTGTTTTCATTTCTGCTGCCATCTTCACGGTGATCTGCATTTACCAAGAAAAGATCGCAAAGAAACATGATCGATTGCCGAGTACTCCCGAAGCACGCCTCTACTTCTCCTGCTACCAGTCCGCTCTCATGCCAATCGGTCTCTTCATGTTCGGCTGGACTGCCTCGTCCTCTATCCACTGGATCGTTCCGACTATTGCCCTTGGTCTCGCCACAATGGGCATTTTTTCGATCTACTTGGCCGTGTTTAACTACCTGGCCGACACTTACCACCGGTATGCGAGTTCTGCGCTGGCAGCGCAGAGTTTCTGTCGAAACATCACGGGTGGAATCTTCCCATTGGTGACAACACAACTCTACACAAACCTGGGCTATGGACCAGCGAGTAGTCTTCTCGGCGGAGTCGGCGCGATGTTGACATTGGTGCCGTGGATATTGATGATCTATGGACCGAAGATTCGGGCAAGGAGTAGATTTGCCAGCGAGATCATGGAATAAAAATAGGACTGGGTCATCTCTTTCGACGTATTGAGATTTTTCAATATGAAGTCGTGAAGTACGAATCGAAATACCTCGCGCCGCATGGATTTATATTCAGTCATCCCTTCGTACGAAGTTCGTTAAAGCAAGCCTTGATTCCAGATTCAGCGCGAAGGGATCTTGAAGTTGAGAGAATATGGACATCAGTGTAAGCATGAGAAATACCAAGGAGTCGTCTTTGCCCAGCTGGCAGGAGAAATACTATTCAATCTGGAAATTGTTGAGCAAAGCCAGACTTGGCAATTCGCTGGTCTGTGCTATAGCCAATGAGATCGGGTCTGATTAGCACCAGCTGACAGGCAGCCAATCAGCGCTATTCTATATAGCATTTGTAATCTTGACGCGGCATCCCTTCCGCCGCTAACCACATTCCCGCTCTTCTCCCGCATAAACATTCAGCCTGTCCCAACCTGTAGACACTCCATAACGGAACCAAAGGAGAAGATCAACGACTTATCGGCAGGAGTGGGAATCATAGTGAATTCCCCGAGCCCATTGTGACGCGGCAGCCGCGTTACTCTGGCGTGATCTTTTCCTCAGGCTCCGCTTTTTTGAGGAATTCGGGAGTAAAGGCTGTACGACTGGGCGTGGAAGCTCAAAGTATTTCCCTTTATTTAGAATTACCTCGCTCCGTCTCCTCGCTTTGATTCATTTCCTGCCTACTGACTGCAAAATCCCTCCTCCCAATACGAGCGCGCTCCATTAGAATACTTCGACTCGAATCGAAGCCTCGACAAGGAGCACTGCCTTCTAAAGTTAGCAAGTTTCTTATCAAGGATCCTCGGGTTTCTCAGCCACAGCCTTTAGCGGTCTCCCTCATCGCGTAAGTTTAGACCATGATTGCCAATCCCAAATCACGAAGCAACTTAGCACAGCTCGCAACCGACTTATAAACACAACCACTCCGCTTTGTGTAACAATGCTTCCTTCTCTCCGCTCTTCTGCCTCCTTCTTTCACTTACAGTCAAACAACAAACTTCTTTCATCATCACTACAACAACCAGACTGATCCACGCCCACAGTCCACCAAGGTTGTCTCAGCACTCAATATAGCATTACAAAGCCCACCACAGTACCTTTTCTACCTCACACGCGGCCACCTGTTATAACCAGTACATCCACACCTTCCTCACGTCCTCCAAAAAACCTCAGACAGCATCGATCGAAAATGTCCGCCATATCCCTCACCTCCAAAGGCCTCCCCCTCCTCCGTCAATACTCCACTCAGGGACCGACCATAACACCGACGCTTCTTGAAAAGGCAGCAGTAGCTGCTTACCTAGCCGCCGCCTTCGCGTTACCTGCTATACCGACGTACGTGGCTACGAGGCAGAGCAAGAGAGATGGCACGTATGAAACTAGGTAAGCATACTCAACCAACCTCTTTGTCTTCCTTCTTTTGCTGGCCTCTGTCGCTCCAACAAACTGGTTATTTGTTACTCTGTCGAGCGGACTCACTGGCTCTGGCCCTCATGGAAGAGACACATCCTTCTCCTGAACTGAGCGAAGGCTGACCTCTAGATACAGACCAAGGGATACATTTCCAGTTCTGCGACCACACTTCTAGATTGACGGACGCGACAGGAGAGAGCTCGACATGGATGGAAGGGAAGGGATCCGTGCATATTTGATTTGGAACAACCGTACGGCGCAAAGAATACAGACTGCTTACCTGCTGGTTGGCATTGGCATGGAAGAGCAGCATGGAAGGGAATGATACACCACTATTGGCGCATTATCGAGATTGACATCGAGAAGGCGTTACTTGCATTACTTGTACTGACAAAGAGCATGTCGCACATGAGCGCACTGCGAAGGTTGGAGTTGCATTAGAAGTACTGGATTTTGAAACTCAATACCCTTTCCTTCAGAATCTCCCCCGATCATGTACAAGTCGTTCGTTCGAACGCCGGAACTCCTCGCCGTAAGCATGTTTTCTGCACAAGAGTAACCTAATCCAAAGAGTCGAAATGAACTTCCTGCATGCTGCCGGGGGGACTCGGGAACTGCTTGAGATAGCTCGCTTTCATGGACCATGTCGCGCCCGCAGGACTCCCTCGATAGATCAAAGATACGGACGTGGATCGCTGTTCCAGGTTTCGCTGCATCAAACAGATCGGTCCTTGAAGACTGTTAACGCCTGGCGTCAAAACATCAATCACTCTTGCAATCCTTCAGTGGCTATATGAAGCTAGGCCGTCCACTTGGCGTGCCCACTCCCTTCTGATACCGCCACTTACTGTTCAGATGTACCCCCGATGCTCTAGTCGCGGCTGCAACGTTTGGTGATGGCGATCCAGCTATGCTTGATGTGCTCTCGTCCGGGCTTAACAAGTCATTTCGAGACATGCTTCCCCGTAATCCACTGCCACCGAAACTGCTCCTCCTTCCCTCCACTGCTTTGCGCACCAAAGGACTCCCACCGATGGGCGATCCGAATCCACTCATGCCGTATGGAGACGCAGACCCCCTTCCTCCTAACGGAGACCCCGATACTGGTGAGCCATTCCCGCTTCGATCGAATGGCGATGAGCCGTAAACGCCTGCTTGGGTACTGCTTGCGCTGCGAGGCGTACTACGTGCAAAGCGTGGAGGAGTGATGTAGGAACCTGACCCTGGGGTCGCTGGAGCTGAAGAGGGGCCGAGACCAAGCAATTGGCGTTGCGTAGGTGTGAGCGGAATGTCTGCCATGTCGTCGCCGCGAGTCCATAGTGGTGCTAGGGCGACAGCGAGTTTGAGGAGGAGGTAGCCACGAGCTGGCCATATTGTGAGAGGGAGGATGTAATATTCGGTCAATGGAGATCTACCGAGTGATTAATGCTGGATCAAGATTGGTCTTATTGTTCACCTACATTATCCACCCTGGAAGCACTGAGTATAGTACCACGGTTGCAATCAGCAGAACGGTACTGAAGAAGACCTGGCGCAACTTTTTGGCGTCGAAGCTGGCAGCCTGCTTTCGCTGAGAGATCTCTTCCAGTCGAGGGTGCCTCCACTTCCCCGTGGGAGGTGTTGGGGCGGAGGGAGGTGCTATGGACTGGCTCGGCGTGGAGGGCGAAGCCGTCACGGTGTTGGTTGTCATGCTGATGCGAGGTATTGTCGATGTTGATGCTGGCAATTGCAGGTGATGAAGACTGGACGCCGGATTGGGATTGATCTCGCCGTTTTCGAGCAATTGTTAGTATTCGTTCACTTACCTGACCTTATTGGATGTTTGTAGCTGCTATGCTCGCTGTCGCATAGTTTTAGTCTCTTTGCCCAAACAAAGAGTCGAAAGGGCAAACAAACACAGGTTGGAAGTTAGTCAGGTGACCACGCGTTACTCCCCTCCAGTCCACTTGCCTTGTCTACTAAAAACATCAAGTGATACGTTTCATTCTGTTCGCCAGCCCCGAAAAGCTCGCGACAAAAAATCTATTCTTATTATTATTATATATGACGCGTCCAAGTCATTGGTCACCATTTCGGCTCCTGTGATTCTCCGCCTCCGAACAACAACATTGCTGCCATACTCTCAGTATTTGCCTGGATTATTTCCCTCAGCAATCGCGTTCCGATCAAGCTTTATGTTGAAGTGAGTCTTCGCTCCTACAATGAAGCAGGCACCTGGACCTTGTCGTACAGATTCTCGCTCTGATCTTTCGTCACTCTCGTCAGAGTTTTCAACTGCTTCTCTTCCATAAAATTTGCATCTTCGACAAGATCTTTGTCCAGATCCTCTTCGTTGATATTCTTGGGATTGAAGCTGATCGCACCCTTGGCAATGAGGGTCGATGCGAGGATTACCACACAGAGCACTGTGAATTGCACGCCTGCGACGTTCTGGATGGCTGGACGGATATCTCCCCCGTTGGCACCACCGGGAAAAGTCAAACGCAACACCCACTTACGTCGAGTATAGGAAAGCCATGATGGCTCCTAATGCCGAGACATTCTTTGTTTGTGTCTCAATCCGCGCGATAGAGGCTTGGATGTATGCCGCCAAAGACACGTCTCCAGCAGCCCAGCCAAAAGAGATTGGAACAAATGCTCCAGCCACGATCCACGCCTGACTTACCTGACCCTAAGGTGGGTACCAGTATGGAAAGAAGCAAACGATGAGCAACATCAAGGCATCGAACCTCAGCCAAGGTATTAGAGTACTGACGAGATTTTTTAACAAGAAGACGGATAATGCACCGAGAAGTTCGCCAAGATTTGATCCTCCAACCTGTCTCGGTCAGCCTGGAAGTGCCCATTTCAAAGACAGCAGCCTACTATGATTTGCGACCAAGCCGAGTTGCCAAGATAACGTCGAGCAATCTGAGGTGCGAGGCCATTCTCAAGGTATCGATGACCGTAAAGCGCGATTGAGTAGCCTGGTAGCAGCCAGACGAATTTTCGACTTGAGAACAGTATTTTGGCCCCCGTCCAGATGGACTCGAAAAATAAGATGAATCCGCCAAAAACTGCTTTAATATAAGAAGCCTTATCACTGCCATCATGATCAGCCTTCTGGCGCCTCTCTTCGCCAATGAAGAACCAGGCAATGCAGGCAAGAGAAAAACAGACGGGCGTGATGAGGAAGCTGTAATTGTTCCCAAACCGAGGTATCAAGGCTGACGCCGTGCAGAAAGCCCCTAATGTACCTGCGATTTCGTAGAAGATGTGGAAAAGTGCGTCCATTCTACGTCTTCGCTGATTAGCATCGCACTGCAGATACTGTTGATAGGATGACCCACAGTTTCTGAACATTTCCTCCCACCAGATTTCTAGGAATGACCCGTCGAATAAGCTCGACCATGCCGTAGGCTACACCTGCGAAGGTGTATATCACAATGATAGCATCGGTATGATAATCCCCACTGGTCAATGTCAGCAACAACATTCCAATACGGGCCAGTCTCTGCTCGCGCAGTGGTCTTGCAGTGTATGCATACTAGTAAGAGAAGTCGTTCTTTGGATGTCTGCCGCGAAACGCAGCAGGAACAAATGTTCCCCCTGTGGCAGCGTCGACGATGAGCAAAATAGCTGTCATGAGTCCGAAGAAGAAAACTGCTCCCACCAGCACATTCTTTGTCCTGGTCCTTTTTACCAGAGGTGCGATAAGGATTGAGCCAACATGTTGAGTCGCTTGGTTCAGTGCTGTCAGCAGACCGACTTTCTCAAAGGTTCGAGTGGGCGTTCTGTTGACGAAGGCTTCATAATCATAGCCTGTGGTGCTGGTAAGTACTAATGACAATTGAGAAGTGCGCAATCTCACGATTCGTAGCCAAAGCCACAATTGATCCATTGAATGCTTCAAGCCCAAACTTGTGGAGCATAATTCCACCGATGTATATGGCAATATTGCGCTTCTAGTTCGGGGTAAAGGCTCTCCAAGATTCTCGGATGACACCGAAAATCCCGGCTTTTTCGGTTGGCATCTCGAGAGATTATCTCGATTGTTCACGATGGTGTCTTTGGTAAAGATGCCTTCGTCTTCTATCTTGATATTGTGCTACAGACGATTTACTTATACGATTACAACCGTACATGTGCCCAGTACTGTTATCGACGTCGATAATTCTTGGCGGGCAAGCAAAACGCCCACCTCTTCCAGCCTATCAATGGAGAGACTGAAATAAACAACGTGCTTTGATCCCCTTGGGACGAGCATCAACCTGGAGTGGTTGGTTATTTCGGCCACGGCCAGCGACGGGAGTCGATACTCTTCTTCTCTACCTTGTCTGGTGAAGTGACGTTTCCAAGAATTGCTGCTTCCCCCTCGAGAGGTTAGCTAAGACACCAATTTTCTCCTTGCCGAGTCGCCAATGTCAAAGCCACAATACCTACGAAATCAACATGTCTTCGACTCAACGGCGAAAAAGTGTCACTGGAGCTGCCGTTGAAGTAGTTTCAACCCTTGATCCAAGTTTGCAGAATGCCATCATTTCGATAGAGCTCGTCCAAAAGCTTGATCGAAACTCCGCCACCTTGCAGCACAGCGCCGTCACTGTAGGTCTTGGCGTTTTGTATCTCTGGTACCCGCTGGATCTTGGCGGGCGGAACTTTCTTGGGACTTTGCTCGGGTAATAATCCATGCACGCACTACCAATTGATCCAAGCAGAGTTGAAACGTGTGCAAACAGGGCAGGACACGACATTGCATCGCTGTCACTAACTCGCCATGCGCGATTCGTTCCTCACCCCGTATGACTTGCCGAACATCAAGCTCGTTGAAATGGGTACGACGTGAACCGGAGCGGGCGATATGCGTAGGCCCAGCCTTTAAAAGAATGTGATTGGTCGAGGAAATTAGGCTGAGCCATCCCAGCCTTGGCTCAGCGGATTCTGCCTCGATCGTGGCTGAGTACCTGACCAACGAGTCCTGTCCGGTCAGGGCGCGTGGCTTTTCGGCAATTCGATAAAATGGATGCTGTCCCGATGCGATTGTGCTGCTTTCCTGTTTTGGTTGTTATGATTCACATTTACTTTCCGGCTGCTTGTTAAGAGGAGGGACAACAAACTTTAGTATTTGCTCGATATGGCTTCACCATGGAATGAAGTATCGCGTACTCGATCGGAGCGAGAGGGAGACTCGGCAATCAAGAAGGTATGCCTTTGTTTCAGCTCTCGATGGGTTTCGGATGTTTTGCGCACCCTGCTTCAGGCACGATTAGGGAACTATGATGATCGAGCGAACTTTCAACATCCTTCAGCGGAAGGAATCAGCAAAAGATTCAGATAACTGACGCTCTAGCTAGGAGCACATGCAAGAACCCTTGAAAAGATCAGATATCATCGAAGACATCGAGGCATTAAGTCCTGACCCTGGCCAGGAGGCATTGTTCGAAGTCGAAAACAACAAATTCGCTTTCAGCCCTGGACAGCTGGGAAGATTACTGAACCCCAAGAATTTGGGCGCCCTCTGGCAATTGGGTGGGCTAGCAGGTCTGGAGAAAGGTCTACAAACAAATCGATTCTCTGGCCTCAGCATCGACGAGACAACAGTCACCAAATCTGTGTCTTTCGAGGAAGCCACAGGTGGAAGTGTATACGGAACCGCACCTCCAAAGTACGACTCCAAAGACGAAACAACTTCAAATGGTGCCTCCGAACATGCAGGCACACCGTCTTCAGGCGAGGCGTTTTTTGACAGGAAACGAATCTTCAAAGACAACCGATTGCCAGTGAAAAAAGCCAAAACGATATGGGAACTCGCCTGGATCGCTTACAACGACAAAGTCCTGATCCTTCTTACCGTCGCCGCCGCAGTCTCCCTCGCTCTAGGCCTTTATCAAACTTTCGGTCAAAAACACGAACCTGGTGAAGCAAAGGTAGAATGGGTTGAAGGCGTTGCTATTGTCGCAGCTATCGTAATCGTTGTTGTCGTTGGTACCCTCAACGATTGGCAGAAAGAGAAGCAATTCATCAAACTGAACAAGAAGAAGGATGATCGTGTTTGCAAGGTCATCCGGTCCGGCAAAACGATGCAAATCTCCGTCTACGATATCCTAGCAGGGGATGTCATGCATTTGGAACCCGGTGATATGGTGCCTGTTGACGGTATTTTTATTGACGGATCTGGTGTCAAGCTTGACGAATCTTCTGCTACTGGGGAGTCAGATCTCATGAAGAAATCACCTGCTGATAAGTGCATGGCTATCATCGCTGGAGACGAACCGGGTGAGCTTCGCAAGTTGGATCCATTCATTCTGTCAGGCGGTAAGGTTGCAGAGGGTACTGGGACCTTCCTTGTTACCGCTGTCGGCGTAAACTCTGAGTATGGCCGTATCATGATGTCTCTACGGACCGAGTCTGAGGCGACTCCTCTCCAGGCGAAGTTGAACGTTCTGGCCGAGTACATTGCGAAATTGGGTGGTGCTGCAGCTCTTATGTTATTCATCGTATTGTTCATTAAGTTTCTGGTTCAGTTGAGGGGTAACACGAAGAGTCCTGCTGAGAAGGGCCAGGACTTCCTTCGCATTTTCATTGTTGCAGTCACGGCAAGTCCTCCCACGCCCCTATCAGAGATCTGTCTAACATGTCAAAGGTCGTCGTTGTAGCTGTTCCCGAAGGCCTGCCGCTTGCCGTAACTTTGGCCCTCGCATTCGCAACCACTCGAATGTTAAAAGAGAACAACCTTGTCCGTGTTCTCCGATCCTGCGAAACCATGGGTAATGCCACGACTGTATGCTCCGACAAGACCGGTACATTGACCGAGAATAAGATGACCATGGTCGCTGCCACCATTGGGAGCTCGACACAGCTTGGTGCCACGTCTGCTAGCCTCGAGGAGTTGCATGCCCCTAAACGGGTCGGAAGCAAGATTGGAACTCAGTTGAAAGACGAGAACTTTGAGAAACCCGAGGAAGTCAAGGGAGACAGCGATTCCATCATCTCACCAGGCTCGTTTGTGTCTTCTCTCGCGCCGGAGGTCAAGGACCTGGTACTCAACTCGATTGCTGTAAACTCCTCCGCCTTTGAATCAGATCCCGGTGTCTTCGTCGGTTCCAAGACTGAGACCGCTTTGCTTCAGTTTGCAAACCTTCACCTCGGCCTCACGTCCACAACCGAGTTCCGCGCAAACGTCAACACGATCCAAATGGTTCCGTTCGACTCGGCCAATAAATACATGGCGGCTGTCGTTCGCCTTCCTGACGGTAAGATCCGGGTGTACGCCAAAGGAGCCTCGGAAGTCCTGCTTCGCAAATGCACCGGCATCCTTCAGGACCCAAGGACCAGTAGTGCCACGATACCCTTGACGGGGGAGCTCTACGAGATCATGGACAACATTATCACACTCTACGCGCAGCAATCCCTTCGTACCATCGCACTCTTGACCAAGGACTTTGAATCATGGCCACCCATCGGCGCAGCATCGCCCGATGACCCAAGCCAAGCCGACTTCCTTTCCATCTTCACCGAAATGACACTAGTCGGTATCGTGGGCATCAAGGACCCATTGCGCGCCGGTGTCCCCGACGCCGTCCTCGACTGCCAACGCGCCGGCGTGGCGGTCAGAATGGTGACAGGCGACAACATCCTGACGGCCAAAGCCATAGCGCAAGAATGCGGCATCTACACGCCCGCGACCGGCGGAATTGTCATGGAGGGCCCCGTCTTCCGTAGGATGGATGAGGAGGAGATGAAGGCTCAGATACCGCATTTGCAGGTTCTGGCACGGTCGAGTCCGGAGGATAAGAGGATGTTGGTTAAGATGTTGAAGGAGCTTGGGGAGACAGTTGCTGTTACAGGAGATGGGACGAACGATGCCCCCGCGCTGAAGTTGAGTGATGTTGGGTTTAGTATGGGGATCGCGGGCACGGAAGTGGCCAAGGAGGCGAGTTCCATTATCCTCATGGATGATAACTTTGCGTCAATAGTCAAGGCGTTGATGTGGGGGAGGACTGTTAACGACGCTGTCTCCAAGTTTTTACAGGTAAGTTCCCCCTTTTTCCCCCAGCCCATCGCCTATCCATTCTCGAGAGAATTGGTCGGAAAGAATCGGTAGGATATGTGCTGACAAGATAACAGTTCCAACTCACAGTCAACATCACCGCGGTTCTCTTGACCTTCATCTCGGCTGTTGCCTCCAACGAAGAAGAATCGGTCCTAACAGCTGTCCAACTTCTGTGGGTGAACCTGATTATGGATACGTTTGCCGCCCTGGCCCTCGCCACGGACCCACCGACTCGTAAGATTCTCAACCGCAAGCCAACAAGGAAATCGGCGCCCCTCATCACTCTGAACATGTGGAAGATGATCATCGGACAAGCTATTTTCCAACTCGTGGCCACACTCATCCTTCATTTCGCCGGTGCGCATATACTGGATTATACGACCGAAGACGAGATGGCGCAGTTGAAGACGTTGGTATTCAACACGTTTGTCTGGATGCAAATTTTCAACGAGTTCAAGTAAGCTATCCCTTCCCATTCGAATGCTAAGCACTCCCAAAGTTCAATACTAACATTTCTCGCAACAGCAACCGGCGGCTAGACAACAAATTCAACATCTTCGAAGGCATCCACCGCAACATCTTCTTCATAATCATAAACTGCATCATGGTTGGCGGGCAAGTGATGATCATCTTCGTCGGCGGCCGGGCCTTCAACGTCGTGCGGCTCGACCCGAACCAATGGGCCATCAGCATCATCCTCGGTTTCCTTTCGATCCCCGTCGGCATGATCATCAGAATGGTGCCCGACGAAATGTTGGCGCAGTGCCTGCCGCGGAAACTGAGGAAGAGGATGGCGCCGGTCAAGGGCGAGGAAGATGACGGACCGGAGAATCTGGAGTTTATCAATAAGATTAAAGGGGGACGGATTAGACATATCAGGAGGAAGGTCAAGGAGAGTGTGAAGAGAGGGATTCATTCTAGGGGTGGGCAGGGGGAGCCGGTGAGGAGGAGTAGTTCGATGCCTGGTAGTGTTGCTGTTTCTGGGTCGAGGTCGAGGGCTTGATTGAGCGGGAGTCTCCTTTTGCTTTGGCGGCATGGTGTTTTGGTGTATTTGGTAGATGGGTGCAAGCGCACAGCTCGGTGTAATTCTTTGGTGTATAACTGTAAATCATTGGCAGCTCCTAGGTCATGCTGCACATATAGATTCCATACAGTCACTCAATCGGGCTGCTGTGAGTCCCAATCCGCACTTTGACGGTATCGAGATGCCTTCGTTGACGGAGACGGGAGACGGGCAGTTTCCAATGTCTGTCATGGTCATGATATCCGAGCCCCCGACTACGCACCAGAGCTACGCACCGACCCGGAGGCGAACAGTTCTCTAACCATCTACTGGTCACCTCTTGCCCATCCCCATCCCCATCCCCATCCCCCATCAAACCAACCCCGATTCTCAGCGCGAAGAATACAAAGACAGTGACAGCCATCAAGCACATGCTTGTCATCTTACACTAAGCCTTATCCTCAGAATCATAAACTGACCGGATGCAGAAGGTGCGGATCCGAGACGCGCCACCGCCATCGGCCGACAGACTCAGACTCAGACTCAAAATCAACAGCTGCTCCACCACCATCACCACCACCACCACCACCACAACACCAAACCCCTTAGGCATTATCTGGCCTCGCGAATACGGACACGTCCAGCCTGGCCCCTAGCATTCTCACTTCATTCCACTCTTGTCATTTTGTCCCTTTGCTCCTTGGACTCTCCTTGGACCCTCCCATTTCTGCCATCACCTCTCCTTTCGTCGGACCTTGCTGTTGCGCTTGAGGTCCTTCCGCTTCCCCCTCGTCTCCATTGCAGCCTGTCTCCCTGTCTCCCTGGTCCCAATCGAACCGAGTATGTCAACTTTCTTGAATCTGCCCGCTGAGATCATCTATAACATTCTCTCCTTCCTGCCACCCATCTCCTTGGGTGCAATAGCACAGACTTGCCGCCTTCTCAACGAGCACGCCTACGATGACAAGCTTTGGCAGGCTATCGTCCAGGAAAACCTTCCAGCAACCACTCTCAAGACAGCAGCTCCCTCGCCATCGTTCCGGGACTTGTACTTATCCCAATTGCCCTGTTGGCACCTTCCAAAGTACAAAATATGGTTCTCCGACGCGCAAGCGACCGGAAAGCTTCTGGTAGCCCGGTACTCGCCATCTCGTCAGACCATTGAAGCGTACACGGTCGTCGCCAGACGAGGCTCGTCGACCTTCAAGTTCTGGAAATGGAATCCCGAGGTCATTATCCATACCTTCGAGCCAACTGTTGGACTCGACCTCAATCAGCCTCTCCTCCGCCTGAGGCCAAGAGACACCAATAGCACTTCCGGCGCACTGGCTAGCGAAATCCGCATGCAGGTCGAGAGGCCTATGCAAACATTCACTCACCCGGATGGACACACTTCTGGTGTCTTCTCTGCATTTGTGCTTGCCAAACCCCTTGCTCCCGAATCTATCTTCCGAACAACCTCGGTGTGGCCACCATTCACGCTGCCCGCCACTGTCCGATCTCGCAATACCAGTCAAGATTCTTTTAGGAGCTCGGGTCATCGTCCCACGTCACTGTCAGAGGTATCGGAGCACACATTCCGCATCCGAAGATGGGCAGAATTCACCCATAGCCTCGCCCATCGCCCTACACAGGTAACAACCGGCGTGCCCGCTGGTGAAGATGTTGCCACATACGCAACGCTCCCACCAGAAGCATATACGCCCACCAAATCAAAGCCCTGGAAAGGGATATGGTGCGGGGACTATTCAGGACATGGATGCGAATTCCTGGCCATCCTACAACCCGATCAAGACAGGGAATTACCCGAGGGCGTCGGTGAAGCCTTGTACGCTCGGCGAGACCGCAGTGGAAGTGCAGAGAGCTGGGCAACTGCGCCTACAACCATGAGCCAAGAAGGCGTCACAGAAGTCGAAGAAAACCCTGCTGCCGAGTCCCAACTTCCCGGACAGATCAACACTTGGCCTGACTCAGAGATGGCAGAGGAACCTGTCACCACGAAAGAAGATATCGAGGTCCTCAAAGCCGATGATTATGACGAGGATAACATTTATCGTGGACAGATCCTTGGGGTCAAGCTCACGGGAGATCCCAACATACCACGCGGAGAATACACATTCATTGCGCCCGATATCGGGAAAGATGGAACTGTCAGGATTGCCAACGAGGACATGTTTAAAGGCGCGCGGATTGTAAGGAGCGCGGGACACATCGCCGCTCGAGGTTATCGCGAAGGTAAAATCCCACTCCTATATATCCCGCATGTGTGTTAAATCCTACAGATCAATACATACCCTCGCAACTCATCCTCATCTCCCACGATACGATAGCACAATACTGGGAGACATTTGGTCACATTTCTTTCTACAAGAGGGTCGATATCGATTCACTCATCAGCGCAGATTGAATCGGCCGACTGGGTGAGAATGAGGATGATCCCCTTTTGATTGGTTCTACCATTGCCCTCTGCGCCTTCCAATGGCCGGCAGATAGATATGTAGCTATCCCTACCAGGTACATCATCCATCGATGATCAGCGAATCCATCGAAAGATTTTCATGTTGTCGCCGTTGAAAGTCAGCTTCCACCCGTGAAACGAATCATCATCCTCCATGTGCCCTCATACGAGGCCGATATTCTGTTTTGGTTGTAATGCGAGGAGTATGTTTAGCATGTCAACCAGAATTCTGTGAATCGGTCTCCTCGTTCGTCTATTGGGGGCGACCGTCTATAGTCTATCGTCTATTATATATACATCCAGAATACATATGCCCAACCTCACGCCCTCGCTATGGAAATTGAAATGCCGAGTTCGCCGTTTGTGCAATCATGTCTCTTTCAGATTGATGCGTGACGTGTTTGCCATCGCACATGTGTGTGGTGCTCCGTGCCTTGTTCATCGTGTGCCGCCCCGGTATCTTACCTCCCACATTGCAGAAATTCGTATCGTGTATGGTAACGTGCGCCATGCCAGGCTATGCCACACCACCCTTTTTCATTGCTCTGTTCTCACTACGAACGCAAAGGACCCAGCTAATCCAAATCATCTTCCCAATCTTCGCGTCGCTTCGGCTCTTCCCTTTTTGCGCCATCTACCTTATCGTCTACCTTCTTCTTCTTCTTCTGCTCCTCTGCATTCTTTTCCTTGGTTGTCGTGGTGTCACCTTCCTCGTCCACCTGTTCAACGGGCACGAGGTTGAAGCTCACGACGAAGAGAAGGACGTCTGTTTTTCGATCGCGGAGAACATATCTGAGGGTGTGAGATGTCCTGTTAGTTTGGGAGAGAGACGGTGGTTGGTCACTAAGGAAGTGGAGGTTGTCTTTGTGTGTAAAGATGAAAAATGATGTGGGAAGGCGGGAGCTCACCTTAACGCCTGACCATCCCAATTACCCAAAATATTAAGGGAGAGACCGAGGGGAAGTCTAAGTGCGAATTCTAGATATCCTTAGCTATTTTCCCTTTTTCAAAATTGGACTAGTTAGGAAGGGAAAGGAAGCGAAGCGAAGCAAACTTACGATTAAAATCCAAATACGGATTGAAGAAATCACAACTGTACGTCCTCCCCTCCTCGAAAACCCATCCCGCCCTCTTCTCCTCGTGCAGAAAATACTTCATCCTCTTACTCCCTACACCCGGCACCCCCAACCCCTCCCTCACCCCCTCCCCCTCCCCATCCTCAGCGCCCTCGTCCAAAACAACCGGCTCATCATACCCCTCCTCCTTCTCCTCCTTCAACCCCTTCTTATCCCCAACCCGAAACACATTCACACTACTCAACATCGGCCCATATAGATACGGTTGATCGGCATACGGATCCCCATATAGTCCCGGATCAATGAAAGACGTCACGTAGGAGAACGCCTTGCCGAATAGCGGGGGGAGTTTATCGCGTATCGGGTGATCGAAGTCGTTGCCGAAGACGAGATCGTTGCCGTTGATGTTTCGCTTGGGGACGAAGGAGAAGGCGATGGAGTAGAGGTCGCGCGTGTGTGTCGGGTGGGAGAAGTAGGGGCTGTCTGGGGGAGAGGTTTTGGGCAGGCCTATAGATGGTTAAGTAAGTGACTTTTAGGCGGCTTGTATTGATGGCATTGGCGAGATCTGTGTATGGATGGTATCGTCGAGGTGAGAGTGGGGACATACCTCGAAAGTCCTTTACGCGTACGTGAATATGCGCGTCGATGTGCTCTGAACTTAGTTTCGCTGGCGTGGTGGTGTTGACATGGACATCTTCCTGGTTCTCGTACGAAGGACCGGCTGTGACCTTGAGTAGGTATTTCTTGGGATCTGTCCCCGTCATGGCGGATAGTTGGTTTTGTTGTATTGAGAATGTTTTGTGTGTAGGAAGGAATCTGGGGATCTGGCAATGCTAATCGACAGCAAAATTGCATGCAAAGTTGATGGGACTTGTCGTGCGGCGAGGATTTCGAGATGGCATTATCAAATCACATGCAAGAGTGGCAGAGAAAGATGGCCTCCTCCCATGGCATCGCAATGACGGCATTAATGTCTAGGGGCGGAAGATCCCGCACGCGACACATGCAGACGCGCTTGCAAACCCGCCCTATCCAGCACGTGGACATGTGTAGCCTGCTCCAGCAGTATCATACAAACTTTTGAATCCAATATCCCGATGCGCCTCTACAATCGCTTGATGATATCCGTAACAACCTCCTCCGTCTTAGCAGATCCTCCAAGATCAGGGCTCAACAGACGTCCCTCCTCCAAGTTAGCGTCCACAGCAGCGTAGATCTTAGCCGCAGCCTGTTCCTCGCCCTGGAACTCCAGCATCAACGCGACACTTCGAATCGTAGCAATCGGGTTGGCAATGCCCTTTCCTTGGATATCAGGAGCAGAACCGTGGCATGGCTCTCCGATAGCGAAGCCCTCTCCAACATTCGCGCTTGGTACCAATCCTAGACTGCCAACCAATGCCGCGGCACCGTCTGAAAGGATGTCTCCGTACAAGTTTGGGGCAACGATGACATCGTATGAGGCTGGCTCGCGGAAGAGTTTGTAAACCATGCTGTCCACAATCTGCTCATCAATCTTGACCATCTGGAATTTGGTTTGTCCAAGAGCCCTTCTAGCAGTCTCGCGGAACAGCCCATCCGTCTGCGATAGAACATTGCTTTTGTGCGTGATTGTAACCATTGGTCTTGTATGTATACTCTCAGTACCCGCATCGCGGATTCTCTGCCTTCTCAATGCAATGTCTCCAGCCATGGAGGCAATATTGAAACTAGCCTTTTCTGATATCCTCTTGATCGCTTCTGCGACTTTGCCTTCAGGTGTATCGTATGTCTTCTCCTCCTTTACGTATAAATCCTCGGTGTTTTCGCGCACAATGACAAGGTCCACAGGTGATTGACCGCGGATTGATTTAACGGGACGGACATTGGCGTAAAGCTGAAGGCGTTTGCGGAGGGCAACGATGGGCGACGAGTACCCTTTGGTCTGGACGGTTGGCGAGCTGCGCAGCGATTAGCTTCTTCAACATAGCTTTCAGATACGCGTCCTAGCTGCCTTTCAGCTGCTTTTCTTCCCCTAGGTGGCCGAAGCTACCTCTTGAAGCATTGACGGAGTGACTCAAGCATTTTCTCTCATATCTCTCTGCCTATCCTGTGCTCACACCTGCCAAGCTGTCACCGTCTCAAAGGACAGTGTACCTACCTCACAGCACCAAAAAGCGCCCCATCACACTCCGTCTTCAAAGTCTCCACCGTCCTCTCCGGCAATGCAGCCCCCGTCTTCTGAAACGTCTCAAATCCAGCCTCCAGATCTACAAACGAAAAGTTCAACCCCAACGACGAGGGGAGCGCTTCGAGAACGCGACGCCCAGCCGGGATGACTTCGCGGCCGATGCCGTCGCCCGGGATAAGTCCTTGCGGTTTTGGTTAGGTTTGTGGCATTGTGGTAGGGTTTGGGGAATCCTGACGTACCTATGCGGAGAGTTCGTGCTGCGGAGGCCATTGTGGAGGACAATTGGGAATTATTGGGGTCAAATGCGGAGGAGAAATTTTGAGAGTATTCATCTCGCGATGCCGATGTCGGAGGGATTGGCTCTGGGCATATCTAAGTCTGAAGCGTGTTCAATTTGATACTTCCAAGGAATTTGACGAGAAAGCGGTTCGGATGGACGTGGGACTTCTTGATTCTAATTATTACGACCTTATGAATCACTCCCCTATTTGTCAAGGTGGGGTTCTTCTGCTTGGTTGTTTCCAGAGTGAGAGGGACTGGCAAGACTGAGAGATGGCAATTAGGTTATGATGCGTCAGGCAATGTTATCTCCAGCAGCAGCTCGCTCTTAAGTTCATTTTGTAATTCTCTTGCGTACAAGTGAGGTCCAGTGGCCATTTCCTCTCCAGCTCGACTACAGCGGGTTTTCCGTCACCAATGTGAAGATGACTTTTGTTGTGACATGCTCTATGTATGAATCGAGAACCGAACTGCCAGAAAGCTCATTGGCTACAATGCGATCACTTACCGAAAATAAACGAGAGCTGAACGTATATCTGTGAACTTCGGACCCCCAGCTTTCCATAACTTCGTCCGTCTGACACATTTCTTCTACGCTAGAACGCCTATTTAATAAAAGGAGAAAGCCAACAGAGCGCATTCTTCGTCAACACACTCAGCCTTTGACATGGTCTTCCATTTCGTCCCCTCCCAAATTTCCAACGCTGAAGGCTCGAAATTGGTTGTGGTCAGTCTGTTCATACGAGATTCTATCGTCCCGTTCTTCACGATACTTTCTCAGGTCTGAAAAAAGTTTTGATCTGCTAAGTTTCAGGCACTGCGGCAATATTCAGGATTGGGAGGATTGTATGGGAAAGTGATGTTTGTGGTGGGATGTCTTTCTTTGAGCTTCAGCGCGGGCAGTAGAAAGAATTCGTGGGCTGAATTGCTCTGGCTGTAGAAAGGTGTGGCGGAGATGTATTGCTGATCCATTGACATTCGAATCCGCCGTTTCGTAAGTCAAATCTGGACTCATTCAAATCTATATCGCAGAGGTGTCAGGAGTAGCATTTGCAGAAGCCAGATAAGAATTGCTTTGAAGAATTCCAAAAGTTAAGTCTGTCGCCGCGGTCGTCAATATGAGGAAAGCAGAGCGAACGAGCGCCTGGATAAGTAAAAGAGTCAAGGAAATCGGGATATCGGATGTTGCTTGCAATTTGGATGGGTGAGCAGTGGCTATGGTTCTGTAAGAGATCGAAGATTGAGAATTACAGCCCACAGCCCTCAGGGCGAGTACGAAGTTTGAACGCGTTTTCCAGGCCTACTCCTTGTGGTAATTGAAAGATGAAGTGTCTTGAGACAGGGCCACAAAAGATAGCCAACAAAAAAGAGATTGATACCTCAAGAGAACAATCCTTCTCATCGAAAGGAACATGGTAAAAAGAAATGAACCTTATTGGACAATCTGGGAATTGAACCCTGCGAAAACTATTAGAGTCATGTACGTCGTAGGAAAATGGACCATCACTTACCAGGACCTTCCCCACGCTGGTTTCGACGGCCTCGAGGTTGCTAAGGGGAAATCATACCACTAGACCAATTGCCCTTGATGCTATGGATGGGAGGATGCAAAGCCCCATTGGAAGATGAGTCGGTGTGTTGTGGGTCAAGGCGCATGGGTGGTATCGATTAGATAGATGTGAATAGCGTCTTTCGAAGTATCTCTATCGATCTCCCGCATCATTCTGTGTCAAATCATTGTCGAGTGAATGCGGATTTAATTGGGGGCCAAAAGTGAGAGATAGAAATAAGGAAATGACGTGAGGCGAGTTTGAAAATGTGAATCGATGTGAAGACTTTCAGTGCAAAGATTACAAACCTTAGGAACGTGAACAACTTGCTGAAAAGTAAATCATCATAGATGGAGTTACATGACGTCAATCGCATCGCTAAAGGTCAAATTTGCTAAGAACGCAAACATATTCCCAAAGACACATTCCTACACAATCGAATCATATTTCAAGCTCCTTTACGCTGGGTTAGCAGGCGTCTGCCGCGCGGGTGCTTCAGGAACCGGAACGGGCACGCCGTTGGGTAAGGGAACGCCTGTTGGTACCGGCGAATTGGTGGGCTCGTTCGGCAAATTCTGGGGCGAAGTCTGACCCTGCGGCCGTGGGCTCTGAGGTTCGTTCAATGGCACTGGTTGACCTTGAGGAGCTTGACCTTGAGGAGCTTGACCTTGAGGAGCTTGACCTTGGGGAGCTTGACCTTGGGGTTGGGTCTGTGCCTGGCCTTGTATACCTGCAGCCTGTGGTTGTTGTTGGCCTTGCGCGCCGTTGGCCATTGTACCCAGTGTTGGTGGCAGATTCGCGAGATTAGGACCACCAGCTACGATTTGTCCGATGCCTCCGCTCTGCATTATCTGTCCATTGGCTCCACCTAGCGAAGTCGCTCCGAGAAGGGCACCAAGGTTGCCCACCACGCCCGCTCCACCCTGTTGGGCCTGGCCTTGATTTGGGATCTGTCCTGATGCTTGCTGTCCTTGTCCATCCTGAGCAGAGCCCGAAAGTGCCGTCAAGTCATTGCCTTGCTGTCCTGAGCCAAGACTCGACAGCATGATTCCTCCGACGCCTCCATTGGCAGCTGACGAACTCGAGACAGTAGAGCCACCGCTGGTAGACCCTTCTCCTGTCAAAAGGCCGCTTATGCCTTGCGATTGGGTGATTTGGCCGCTCGCCTGTCCGCTGGATTGAGGGGCCGTGAGAAGAGTCGAAAGATCTTGTGCAGCATTAGCTAGACGATCAAATAAAGTGGAAAGCTCTAGTACCTTGTCTTTTAGTAAACACGTCTCTGCTAGGCCTTTTCCCAAAGTTATCCACGATTGGCGCTGCGTGAGAAAGGGTAGCAAAGCCAACCAAGACTGTAGCGCACCAATGCCTCATTGTTGCGACAGATTGTTGTGAGAACTCGATTCAGAGGTCGAGCAGATATTATGAGAGGTACAGGAAAGATAAGGTGACCTACTTTGCCAGAAGCTGGATACAATCGAGAGTAACCACGTTCATGGAACCTGAGCAGTTATTGACAGGTTTCAACGCAAAGATCCTCGTGAAGCATTGTTGATACCAAAAGTCGATGTCAGAGAATGAACTTCTGTTTTGTTTACACGCCCACCGACAACTGCTGCGAGAGGTCGGAGTTTGATGCTGAAACTGTTTAGAATCCAGGAAGTCTGATATCCGCCCAACACATGCACAATGCCTTGGCAAGACAACTTGATGGCTGCAAGGTAGCCAAGAGGTTGTCTAGAAGAGTGCACCAATACGAAAATGCGGGCTCTTTGGTCAAAGAAAGTTGACTTCACCGAAGCGAATTCGGGCATGAGCGCACCCGAGTACAGGATCTTAGCATGCTCGCAAATAGAAACCAGTTCATGTTGATACTCTCCCTCAGACGCGGCGTTTAAGGCGGACGGCTGTAAGAAACACACGTTTCCCAGCAGCTATCTGAGTCCAACGCGAAGGGCGCTTCGTCGCAAGGGGTCTTCCTTTGTCGAGGGCACTGTCTGGCCGAAGCTGAGAACAAGATGTCATAAGTAGATCTGTGGCTTCTGTTGCAGTTTGTCCATGGGAAATGAATCCGTAAACGGGATGGACTTTTGAAAGACATGAATGATTGCCACAGTGTGAGAGACGAGTCTCGCGATTGAAGTTCTGCCAAGATAGAACACGTGACCCTGACCGATATGGTGTGTCAAGAACTTATTGAGAATACCGTACCAACTAAGCCAAAAAGACTAGAATATGAGCAACTGCTCATATTTCGCGGTATTCAATACACATGCCTGACATGGTGCGTCGTTTATTAATCTCCCGATACTGAGGTGGGGCGCCAGCTAGGAGGTACCTCCTATTGAACAGACGCAACTGTCATTACTCGTTAACACTATGTACCTGATCGTTTCTCTTGCTTCACGCACAATCCAAAACCCGAAACCAAATGGGAAAGGCGTATTTGGACAGCACGACCTAGGTATTCGATTAAACCGTACATCAAAATTCCTTTCGCCAGTCTGAAGAGACACACGACCCGTCCAACGACTTCGGTAGAAGCGTCCACAATTGGCAATAAATTGCTCCTGACGGCTGTCGTGCTCTAGCCGTTCCAACCTGTTCACCAACGCCCTCACGCCCGCATCAGGCACCTTCTTCAGCGGGCCAGTTCAATTGGACATTTCCCAAGAAGTCCTGCGAGCAATCCAGGCATATCTTGAGTTGGCACGTTGGACAATCGGCATGGATATCTTCCTCTGAGCGCAGTGTACATACGGCGCAATGTACTGTTCCAGGACGGTATCCGAAAACATGCTGGCAGGAGCGCTGAACTGGTGATGGACCGCTGAAGGGCACATGTTCCTCATCAGAATCCGAGTCAACACTCTCTGCTGGCGGTGCTGGCAATGGATGTTGATGTAAAGCAGCTTCATCATCTTCGATATCCCCGCCAGTTAACAATCGTACATTTTCCGGTCCTAGCCAGCCAAGTTGGACCACCCACGCTCGGAATCGTGCGCCGCCTTCAGGATCGTCATCGAACCTTGCAAAGGCCTACGGATTGGTCAGTCATCTCTGTTCTTCAAGTCCTCTGTTGCGAGATCGATGTTGATATATTCCTGGCAGTGAAATTCCCCAAGTTTGCCAGAATCTTCTTTTACCAACACCGAATCAAGCAAACAATTTGTCAAGGAGCAAGTTTGATCATACCTGTGTGACGAAGATGTCGAAATCCTCCCCGAATAATTCGTTTTCTGCATTTAGCCACTCTCGTTCCCATCTATTCTCCTCACTCTCTTCATGGCCCAAAGTTCGGTTCGCGAAGCCTTCCATTCGCTCACCCCCTCGATTGAGCCCACGAATATTGTAGCCAGTACGGGTATAGCCTTCACGATGAGGTGTCGAGTCTGAAAGAACTGATTAGTTTTTTGTCAGAAGCCGCCAAGGACAAGTCAGGCTTGACGCAAAATGGAGCTGACCGAAGATTGTTTACAGATAGGGTTATTGATGTGGACGGAAGGTTAGAAGATAGAACGATCAAGTGAGTCATTTCTCAAAGAATTTATTCAGGCAAACATTTTATGACAGTGGCAGACAGATGGTGGATCAACACCATGGAGCTTGGTGACATATCCAGATACGCATCTTATCTGACCGCCGTCCGAAGAATTTACCCTGACCACAACTACTCGATATAGATTGCGCTAGGTCTCTGGCAGCACGATTACGAAAGCTGCAAGATGCCTCTAAAATTTGATATGAAATGGTGAGCTCTGAGGAAGTATTGGGCTTTGGAATTATTTAGAGAGATTGGCACGGATTATCGATAACTTGAGCCACGGCTGCTCATCGAGCTTAAAGTTGGGTGGAGAGCACAATGGACAAAGTCTCATGATTCTTTTCCGTCTCTCTCGTGTGAGTCTGACCCAGATTCTATATGGCCAACGCCCGCCGGAACAAGATGCGCTTTATTACAAAACATTTGGAGAGAAGGTATCTACGGAACAAAAATAAGCGCTTGCTAATCGTTCGCAGTATCAACTCGGAAACAGAAATTCTTTTAAGACAAGCCCTTCCAAAACATTTATTGCAATGCTCAACCAAAGATTTCATCACCCGCCAGGATTCTCGAGAGCTGCATCGCGATCTCCATTCTCTCCACCTTGATCTTCACCGACAATTTCCACAACCACCCAGTTCAACAGGGCATTTCCCGCGAAGTTGTGAGCACATTCTCCGCAAGCCTCGACGGAACAGGATGAGCAGACCTGTGCGAAGTCTTCACAGGTCAACGTGCAGGCCTTGCAAAGATTCCCTGGCATGGACAGATCCCAAACGTGCTGGCAATGGATTTGAGCAGCTGTTGGTGCTTGCGGTTGGTCGTAGTCGTCGTCTGCATCTACTCTAGCATTATCGGCCGGTTCGGCATTGCCTTCGTCATCTTGAAGCAAGGCGTGATCATCGGGAGTAGCTCCCATGTCTTGATCTAGATCAGCTTCGGGGCCTGCGTCAGCCCCACCTGGATTAAGACCCCTGACCTCATCATCAGCTCGTGCGTCGACAACGGGCGGAAGAGCATCGAAATCCTCATGGTTCGCGCCATGTGCTTGTGCTGCGTGGCCACCTCCGATCCCACCTTGACCGCCATGATCCCCGCGAGCACCACGAAACCCGGGAAAGCGTATATTCAGCAAGTCTTCGAAATTGTCGGTCTCGTGCACTATGCCCGCTTCTCGCTCTGAGATGAACGTAATCATGGCAGTCTCTTCGAAGAATTCATCGTTGAGATCCATGAAGCCAGCAGGGCGCGGTGCGGGTGCATGAAGACGGTCGCGCTCGAGGCGGGCAAAGTCGGTGACTTTGTTGCCTCCGCGGTCAAAGCCGGGCGCATTGAAGCCATCCCGATTGAAACCTTCACGGTTGACACCAGTATCGCGGTGATAGCCGTTCTCGTCGTAACCTTCATCGTCGTACGCAGGGTCCTGATTTGAGATTAGGCAAGATGTAAATGGCCGGGAAACGAAATCACTCACATTATACTGTCCACACTCGTGGTTAGTCGCGCCGTTCCACTTCCGAAGACAGACGAAGCACCATTCTTCTCCACATTCGCAAGTCACATGGTTGCAACCCTCATCGAGCAGTCCAGGGCGGTTGCAAAACGGACAGTATTTGAATCGAGCATCCTTGGAATAATCTTTGTTTAAGGTTACGAGTCTAGATGCGCACTCATGGGGTATCGCCTTGAAGACGATTTTGATGTAAAATACACATGTGGTTCGGTTGCAAGTTGGACAATCGGCTGTCGTCAGATTGTGCTCTTCACTTTGCTCGTACGACTCAGGATTGAGAAATGTCGTACAGTCATTGGCACCACAGTACCGACGAAAGCGCTTGTCCATATGGTACTCGTCAAGCTTGGCGTTATAGCGAGCGGCTAACTCAGGGTGGGATTTGGCAAGCAAGTGCTCGAAGTCCTCGACTTGTAAAGGACCGGTCATGTTGCAACATCGAGGCGGATAACAAGACTCCTGCTGAATTGCTTGTTCGAATGGGTCCGCGATGCAATCGTGGCATAGCCAATGTTCTCGGCAGCTGAGCTGAAGAATCCTGGAGTAGCAGACATCATCGGCACAGATGTAGCATTGTTCAGTACCGGATTGAAGACTGTTCATGTCGGCCACAGCTTGGGCGTCAAACACGTCGGCCGCTCGGACAGAGCCCTCGGAAGTGTAGCCCCAATTTTCAGATTTGTAGGCCGCATCTTCGTCTTCCACGGCTCCCTCCATCAAGTCATCAGATTGCATTGATGCTTGTTCGGCCTCTTCAGAGCCGAGCTCAACTTGCTGCTCTTCGTTATGGAGTTCGTCGTCCTGCTGCTGATCGACAACCACGTCCGGAGCCGGTGTATTCTCAATTTGCGCCTGTGTCGCATCCTGGACTGTCTGATCGGCCGCGATGATGTTGGTGTTTTCCATGTCGATCTGAGCCTCGTTTTGTTGGTGATCCATTATTTAGGAGGGCGTTGAAAACTATATTAGGCACGTCAGTTGAAAGGTCTCCCACTTTTTCGCCCTTGGTAAGCGTACCTCTCAAGCTTGTCTTGTCGGTCAGTTCAAAAATGGACGTTCGTGTGAACCAAAGAAGGTCAAGAATGCTTCGAGCAATGTCGTGGCGCAATAAAGATCGACGAGCCCAATAAATGCTTTTGTGGTAAGGAATATCTGGAGGCAAGAATGTTTAGCAGAGAAAGACTAAACTTTAAAACTTTTCGCGGTTCAAATGGAGAACAAAAAGGTGTTGTTGTTGTTGTTGTCTCCTATGTTACCCGCTGCAGGTGTTATGAAAATATGACCAAGTCCTAGGTACCAAAACATCTTATCCTGTTATAAGGTTGTGACTGAGTTTTCGATACCACAGTACGACGGAGTCAGGGGTCATTTATATTTTTATTCTTGTACAACACTGGTACCGGTGAAGTAGTTTTTTCGACCGTTCACACCGCGTCAGCAGTGCTTCTATCGTTCATCAAATTGAATGGTACGGCGCCGCTTTGAAGTATACAAAGATCGGGCTCTTCCAAGACCACCTACAAAGGAGATGTGGCTTGCCGCGTTTAAGACCACGGCTGAGACTGTGAGTAAGGCAAGTCTTTCCCAAAGATGATGAACAATTAAATTCAGCTGGCTTTGGGGGTGAGAATATCACTATTGCATTATTGGAACGCAGAGAGAAATTGAGGGTACTATCAAAAATACTCCAGCGTGCCTGTAATTTTGAAAATTCAGTCGCGACTGCGATGTGAACCACTCGGAAAGTTTCATGGTAGACGTGAAAATTATCTACCCCCAAATTATTTACAAGACAGAATTCCTCTGATACCATTAAGGATCTCCATCAAAACGGCGGGACCACATAACATGACTCCCTGCTCCCAATATTTATGAAAGGTAACAGAGTCTTATTTCCAACTCCCATAAAGCGTTTGACGCAGGATTTTCTACCTTATTTTCCTTCGTAGAATGGTTTGTCGTAATCAGTAAGACTATTCATTTCAGTTTACTAAATGACGAGTTCTAATACCAGAGATGCAGATTATCTTTCTACTCTAGCCCAGTAGTAGCGCACTGCCGGAGCAGTAGACTTCTAGCAAGCCCTGGTCGAGGACTTGATAGCCAACAAAACGAATCTCTAGCCATCCACCTACCAGATTCCCAGGCTCTCACGAAATTTCCTTAGAGACTGCGGATCACGTCACTACCCCGTATTCGAGACCTGCACTAAATTTCTCTACTCCCCGACAATTCCCCTACTCCCCATACTCAGACTCCTTGTACCCCCTCGTCCCCACCTCCCCACTAAATCTCACGCTCCTCCTCCTTCGCACACCATTCCGTTCCTCATACCTGCCACCCCCATAATGTGGCCGGTGCGCCGGCGCCACCTCCCTCCCCCTCCTCCTAGGATGGTGTTTACATTCTCCCAAGCCGGGACATGGGGGGTAGGGACACGGCGGTCCGCCATCCCAATTCGGTTTCTCGCCCCTTTGGTCTTCTATCGTTGTGCGCGCTCGGGAGGGTGGTCGAGCGTATTCCCTCATTACTGGGCGTGGGGAAGGGGCGTCGTATTCGTACCTTTCTCGACAACTGCGAGTGCGATTGTGGTAGGAGGTGGGGCTGGAGAAACAAAGTCCCATTTTTAAGCTCCGCTAGGTTTGAAGCAAGGCTTGAAGGGGCAGGGTATCTCGCGATGCCTGGAGGGGGTTTGTGGTTCGTGGTAAATGTGATGTTATTGTGAGTAATGCTCTTCTGAATACACTTCTTTTTCGACAGATAAAGGACCGTTGGAATCGTGATGTCCGTATAGAATGGTATTGTAATCCTCGTTGTGGCGGGATTGCAATATACCCATTGTCGACCTCGTGACGTTGCGTGAAGAAGCTAGGCAACTGCTCGCAATCTTGACTCGGCGGTTCGTCGCGTGGATATAGAAGCTGTCACACTCTGATGATGATACTGAAAATTGTGATTGAGATACAGTGGCGATGGGGGGTCGTTGCGATCTTATAGCTTCCATGATCAAGCCCGGTCCCTGATGACTAAAATGGTGGTGAATTGTTACTGTGAGTTGGTACTGTCGCGCTGTGCCTGCTGCGATAAACTTCATAGCACATGATCTATGGTTCGCCTGTGAGCAAGCAACAGCGTTTGTGAGTGATGAAACTTAGTGGTCAAGGACTGCAAATGCTTTAGTATGTCACATCGGCAGAGGCGCCATGCTCAATCGACTGCGCATATTCGTGCGAGAAGAAGAACATGCGTAGCTTTGCGACCTTCGTCAAGTTGATCGACATTGTCGCTGAGGGAAAAGATATCTGAGGATTGACCTGTCAAGAACACGTGAGTACTTTCCGAAAACGAACGAGTATCAAGTCTTGGCGAAAAGATCTCGCTGCCAGAGCAAAGATCCAAATCGAACAAAATAAAGCATCCCACCTTGCTCCTCTTAACTCTTCCACCTCTTCCAAGAGATGAAATCTCGTCTCACCGACCCTGGTCGCAATATGCTCCACCTGATCCAAGGTTGCGGTATCTCCCCATCATTTCCGCAGATCATAGCCCTGCGATGAGGATCTGAACATGTTACTTGTGCAGATCACGTACACCGTAGAGACAAATGCATGCCATATTCGTACCCAAAGCGATGCCGTGGTTGAATTGTTTATAGAGTGATCGGAGTAACCTCCGGTATCATACTTTGATAGCCATCGAGGGTATATATGGGGTTCATTCGGACGAGAGGAGGAATGCGATAAGCTGACAATGTGTATTTAACACGCGCGTATTTAATCGAAAACGGTTGAATGTCGACTATCCTTGGAAGCCGCAAGCGAAGGAGATTTGGTGGAGATGGTTGAGGTCCCGATCGTCGATGAGCATGCGTGCTGTTGAAAAATTAGCGAAAACTGTGGGAAGAATGCGTATCAGGTTTTACTACATGTGAGTGGGGTCATCGGCGAGCAATGAAAGAGCTCAGGCGAACGGGAGGAATCGCGTTGTGAGCTGATTAAACGACAGATCGTTAGTCCGAGCGATATAGTTCCAGGCGCTGCGCTCAATCACTTATCATTTCATGTCCTGGGATGGGCAAATTGTCAACAGCTGTCAGGTTGGAAAAGATTTATATTCGAAGGCGTGACATTGCACACACAAATTCAGACTGTACATATTCGATACTCTCAACATCGGGCATGAGGCATGAGCAAACCCGAGGCTCCACAATACCAAGCTTCCAACGCCATGCACGTCCCACAATACTCCATTTCGCGATCATTGATCACACCCAAAACGCCCAAGTATGTGACCAGCAAAGCCACTTAAAACAACCGACATGTCCAAGTTACAACAATTGCGAATCGGTCGAACTGACTGAACCACGACTGGTATTTGACGACTCGTGGTTCAGGGTCGATGCGGAGCCTTGTGACCGCCTTCGTGCTGAGCTGGATGCAGTTTCGAGTTGTTGTTTGGTGTGTTTGTGCATCAGTCTATGAATTGTTAGACTCAACCCGGAATATCGAAACATTGGAAAACTCACTTGGCATACTCCGACATGGCATTGTCGGCACTATCGAACTCGTAATGCCTGAATTCTTGGGAAGTTGACATGGTTGGGTCGGAAAACTCTTGGGTATAGGTTTGTGGAAGAGAGACAGAGCCCATGGTTTGAGTATTTATACGTAGTGGAGGTGGGAGGTAATAGCCTGCAGTGGATCACAGGGGTGGAAGAGGGATGTTTGGATCCGCTGTAGTGGTTGAAGAGATTGGTGGACTGTTCGACTGCTTGGATATGGTTATCGCAAAGGTAGGGGATTGCCAGCTTTTAAGATGATGGTGATGCTGGACGGCTCAGCTTCGCTATACCCTGAGCCAGGCTGCTCTGGGGCAGGATCCGCCGGAAAGGAGGTCAGTGCATGATTTTGCCGGCTGATTCGAAGGGAGTCCTCTCCATCCAAAACAGGGATTCAGAAATCGTCGAGACGTCACTGGTCGAGGGCAGTGTCCTGGTGGCGGCACTATACCCGACTCGCATGTGTGTCGATCGTCTTTGACCCTGCATATGTGGAGGATCTTTTGCCAGGGTCCAAGATGGCATCAAGAGAAGCTTGGTAGATGCTTCACCACGACAGTATTAATGACAATCTAGGCAAATGTCTTTCGAGGTCTTGACGTGGACGGATGTTCGAGAGAGACGAGCTGCCTGCTCGAAGACGGAAGACTGCAGCTGGCTCTGGATCCCTTCCTCTCAACGGCCCTCTCGACGAGGCCGAGGAAGTCCGGGAGCTTCGTCAGGGCTTGAATGTAAACAGACACAGGAATGTTGAATTTCCCTTTTCCTTCCCTTTCCCACGCAGTGACGCAGGGTTCTGCACTGCGGGATGCAATGGCCTTGCAGCTGCTCAAACATGGAGCGGATGACAGCACGTTGGAACGGCCGAGCACACGGACATCATGTTCGCCACGCGATGATGAATGGCTACTATTGTACACAGTACTGCGATGGTGTTGTGGACTGGCATTTGAGTTGCCATTGCCGGACCCTGGATGACGGAACCTAGCCCCTGAGTGCCCGAACTCAGGTTCCCACCTGATTAACACCAATGCTTCGACCACTCCAATTCTGCCAATTTATCTGCTCCACACGCCATCACGCCGCTGTCATGCTCTGTGGCCACCGAGTCCGTCTGGCTCTCACCGGAATAGTGCTCGGAGGGCTGGGTCCAGTGCCGAACTTCATCATCATTGTCGACGAAGTGGCGTTCATGGCACGCTGCTGATCTTGACCCGAGCGTTGTCTCCTATATCCCGCGTTGGCTTGGCTACCATCATCAGCATTAACCAGTTTCCAGCCCTGTGTTTGCCATCGTCATTGCACGGGGACGCAAAGATACAGGCAAGTGATACAGCGTTACAGGGCGTCGTGCTTCTAGCTTGACGCGTGCGGGTGGTCAGTGTTAGGAGAATGCCAGCTTACACATCTCTGGGTAGACGTTCATCCTCGTATTGCCCACAGCATTAAGCCTTCAACTGCATCTCTTTGGGCAGCGGACAAAATGCTGGGCCATGTCCATACGGGTCGGCACACAAACCTGCAGGACACAGGACACGCTTTCTACAGGGCAAGTGCGTGCCTCTAGCATTAGATCGTGTATCGTACCGCCAGCCTCTGCTTGTGTGGAACGCAGACCGAGTACGATACCACCACCATCCACCATGCGTCATCTTGCTTTCTCTTTCTCTTCAACAGCTCGCTCGTCCCCTCGTCCTGCGCAGACTCGACACCCGCCACGTCATCTTGCTCCCGCCGTGTTCAGCCTTACCGAAGTAGTTAACTACGCCTGTCAGGCTGGCTGGCTATCGAGCAGCTTGTATTCCTCCTCACCCTACAATCTATGTGATAAGGTGGACACAACCCTCCTAAGAAATCACACCGATCTTTCGAAGCTCGTCATCACCGCTGTCGCAGATTCCATCCCGCAGTGGAGACACGGCAGAAGTTACAGGAACGAATCGAATTTGTGATTGACGAACTTTTGCAGCGCTGATCAACAACTCTATCAAGCGAGCGTGACATGACAGCATGATGCGCAAGTCGATCCTGAGCGCGGCTCCGAAGGGAAGGAGAAACAAAAGAGAACTGTTTTTCCGCGATTGATTCCTGAGTCAGAACGTCATGAATTCTCCGCCTGTTGTCCCTTGTCAGCGGCAGGGACTTGATGCGATCCGCCTCCGAAAAAACTGGATGTCCATACGTCAGATTTCTGTCCCCAAGATTTGATGACGCTGGGAAGGCTGATGTTTCTCGTCGCGCTCATGCTTCTGCATTCAGCGACGATCAATTTTTGAACTTTCATCAGCGAATGCGAACAGACGCTGTTCTCCAGCGGCCAATATCCTCCGGGCTAGGCTTGTCAAGAAGGAGGAAACCCAGTCCTGTTCATATTGCTCCGCGCTGCCCAATATCGAGAGTGTGGAAAACGTAATATGGCCCATGACCGTACTGTCGCTGACCAAATACAAGGCAAAAGGTATTTCCACTCACTCTCGGTTCGAGTATATGTCAAGTGCCCCTCTCAAGAACATTATCCAAATTAAACAACGTGCCCTCCTCGTCGAAAACAAATACACTGACGATACGTAGTTCTATATCTTTCGTTCCCATTACACTAATAAGCGGCTTGTCCCAACCACCGTCTCCACCCTCAAATCTCCCCTTCGCGCAGAAACTATACCACAGCTCGTATCACCCACACGATTGACGCCTAGGTAAGATTACTTACCTCCACAACTCGACTAAGAATTGTTCAAGAGCTAGCTTGGTGGATGAAGGAATCACCAAGGTTAGTATAGCGCGGTCTGGCTGGGCTAGGAGATACGAAGACACTTTTTAGGAAGAACGGTCGTCGAATTCACTCAACTTGAACTTCTCATCAAGGAGCTTGAAATATGCAGCGGTGTGTTGTGCGCGGGTCGGATGCCGACACCAACATCTTGGACTCGGTATTCATTGTGGTCATTGACTCGGATGACTTCGCATGAGATGACAGTTGGGACCTATGATGCTGTTCTGTTATCAGCGTACGGGATATTGTCGGTGGATCGTACATCACTGATCTTGCAGTAGGTCGAATCCATCCGCGTAACAGCATTTGACATTTAGACCAGCGAATGTGAGTGCGAGAGTGTGCAAGCGATCGAATTGACGACACACACAAATCAAGATAGGCATGACGAACAGAGCTAGCGATGTTCTGAGCCATAAGATGCCGTAAATCTTCATTCTTGAGCTGTAAACTGCAAAGTTCAACTGATTGGATGATGCCAAATTGACACATACCAGTGAATTTTGTCCCGAAGTCAATCCCAGTGTGGTACCTGGGGCAAGCTCTTCTGAATGTTGGTCGTGGCACTGAGGATACCGAAATGGAACGTGACCTCAACGACGTGGAACGGCAAACTCGAAAGTTCAGTCGTGTTCACGCAGTCAAAGCAATCGAAAAGCGGACATCACGAAAAACTCTTCAGAGAAAGTGAGGTCGAAAAATCGCATAGAGTTGGCAAAGTTGACGAGATGCTGAGGTAGGAGATCTGGGCGAAGACTTGAGTTGCAAATCAGAAAAACACGCTCCTGGTCTATTGCTTCCATCCTAGCTTAATGGGTTCATATGCAACGAGATGATCATCGAGCAATTCTGGTTCGTGGACGATCATGTTTCTAGAGAGTATCAACGTGCCGACCTGGTTCTTCACCGTGTATATCTGGACTTACAAGTGGTAAGGAAGGCACATTCGCGTTAGCTCAGTGGATTGGCACTAACAGTGATAGCCTATGGAAGGAATTCCAAAGAGGCCCATCTGATGCGCTCAGGCCTGTTACGTCTAATCGAGGCGGAGATACAAGAGATCTGCTAGCAGAGTCGACATTTTGAGGACTACAATCTCGGAAAGCAAACTGAAGGCGCGCATGAGATTGGCGACAAGACTTTTGTCGTCCGCCGTAAGTCTCGTGCCAGGATATATGCCAGGGGTTGATACAGCAGAAGTCCATGAAGAATGGATGGCCGTTCTGCATATAGCTGCATCCTTCTGCTTTAAGATCCATACACAGAGAAATGACTATGACTGTCAAAGCATCAGCGACTTGCCCACCATTTTCAGTCACGACTCCCCGATCATGGAGGCCCATAGTCTGCATTATGGAGTTTTGTCCGACGTTCTATGAGCCATGGATGGACGGCCCATTCTTCTTGTGACACAACCAATGGTTGTGATTATGGGGAAAACCGACGGTGCTGACTATGATGGTGAGCCTAGAGTACTGTGAAGAAGGCCATTGCATCGATGGGCTGGATTGAGAGCTTGAAGTCATGGAGAATCTGTTCAGGGGTGGACTTTGGGGCTGGAGCGAAGGGTGAGGCTAGACCAAAGTGTCAGCGATCTCAAGAGCTTCTATTACGAGGATAGAGGGCCATGATACGAGAGTAGAAGGCCATGATATGACAATAGTCGGCCACGAAATGATAAACTCGAATACCGATGGTTGTTGCCGGTGACATCTAAATCGTCAAGAGGCGAACCTATCCGTGGACCCCTGTCGTGCCTGAGGTCCTCACCATCGATGTCATCACCCCATGCCGAATTGGGACTGTGCAGTTACAATAACCCCTCTGAGCTGCTCGCCATCATTGCGGCCACGCGACCGTCTCTATACCCGCCTAGAACATAGCCACCGACTCATAATATCTGTCTCGCGAATACTCTTACGCATTGAAGCCGAAGACACCGGAACCAGCCCGACCCCGAGCGCGAGCTTTCACAATCATTCTCGACTTGATACTGGATACCAAACACCATGTCAGGGACACCAGTTCCCTCCTCCTTCGACGACGATGAGTACGTCTGCCCCCCTTGCGCAAGTCCACATCAACCATCTTCCCTCCCTTCCCAGTTAAACGAAATAATCTAATACCACCCACCAGAGACTTCCACTCCGAATCTCGCCTTCAAATAATAGGGCGCCGTCTGCGAGAAGAACCCCTCGTCCCCCTCGGCTGTATCCTTACCGTCTTCGCCCTCCTAGGCGCCACAAAAGCCATGCGCAAAAACGACCACCACACCGCAAACAAAATGTTCCGCCGCCGTATCTACGCCCAAGGTTTCACCATCGCCGCCTTGGTGGCCGGTTCGAGCTACTGGAAAGGCGATCGCGAGAAGCGGAAAGAGTTTGATAAAGTGGAGGGCGAGAGGCGGAGGGTGGAGAAGAGGGAAAAGTGGTTGAGAGAGTTGGAGGTAAGAGATGAGGAGGATAAGATGTTGAGGAGGGAGGCGGAACGGAGGGGAGCGAGGAAAGCGGAGAGGAAGGAGGAGATGGAACGGAAAGAGTTGGAAAGGGAGGGGAGTGAGAGTCCTGTCAAGCCTGTGACCGAGGCGGCAAAGGATTTGTCTTGGGGAAAAGGAAAGTAGGAATTGTAAAGTCTTGGAATTTTGTAGGAGTATCGCATCGGCCGACTCGATCCAAGGCCTGCATACACGGTATATATCGTGACCGAAAATGGAAGTCACATCAAGCATCTCTAAGAATCATTGGGCTCATTTCTATTGGAGCAGTCTTGTATTCTGTTGATATTGTTCAAAACACAATTAAAGAACGCAAAATGAGACCAACAGCTCTCTCGACTGAATCACATGGCTACGGGTCGAGGAATTCCAGTTTTGAACTTGGAAGAAATCTTAAAATTCTGTTTGCAGGACGCGATGACCGCCAACGCCATCACAGCTCATCAAAGCCATTCGATGGCCCCCGGAAGTCGAGAAAGGTCTTGAGGCGAAAATTAGTAGTGTTGTCGTTGTGTCAAAAAAAGTCCCAACACCACCCGCCGGCACCACACCCTAAGCTCCCAAGGAGACGTAATGAAACAGCTGACGAAGAAAACAGCAATCAGCTACGAGGAGCTAAGACGTCCCCCTCTAAGCTTTCCTTGTCCGCTCAGTTCGCTCGTGGCTGGTATACAAATACGTAAATGCAAGATCCAATTGTTATCGTATCCCATTCACTTCCCGTCCCCTGAGCTCCATTCTCTGAGACACGACAGTTGCCTAACAATTGCATCCTCCTGCCTGCGTGCTGTTCGTCTCCGGTCTCAGATCCACGCCCGATCGTTGAGCGGCGGAGCGCATGCTTCGAGGTCCCGCCTGATCCAGGGGCAGTTTTCTCGCTATCGCGGTGAATAATTCCTTGACATTCTCGGCGGTCTTTGCGGATGTTTCGAAGAACAGGAGACCGGCTTCTTGGGCGTATTGTTGAGCATCAGCGGTCGTGATGGCACGCTTATCGGGGCTCTCAGTGACAAGATCGAGTTTGTTCCCTGCAAGCGCGATAATGATGTTCTCATTTGCCTGTCTTTGTAGTTCTTTCACCCAAGCCTTTGCTTTGTCTAGAGAGGCCTGTTGCAAATGTTAGAGTGTTTGGTCAACGGATGCCGTGATGTCAACATACAGCTTGTGTGATATCGTAGACAACTACGGCGCAGTTCGCGTTTCGGTAATACATTGGGGCTAGTGATTTGTACCGCTCTTGTCCAGCGGTGTCCCATATCTCGAACTTGACGGTTGTGGATTCGTCTAGGGCGATAGTCTGGGTGAGGAAAGCGGCGCCGATGGTGGATTCTCTGTAGTCGTCGAATTGGTCCTATTTAGTTGTTAGAGTGGAAATTCAGAGGGCTTGATACTCCCGGGACTCACTTTGACAAATCGCAACACTAGAGAACTCTCGGGTAACTGTTAGTACACACGCAGGTAACCGCAAGATAAAGAGCACCAACCTTGCCGACCGCCGATTCACCTGCATGAGACCATCAGTAAGGATTGTATTTGAGCTCCACCTAAGTAGCAACATACCTAGTAGCACCAGCTTGAACTGAGCAAAGCGCGAGTTTCCTCCTGGTCGGCCGCCTGGCTGAATGCGAGTTGCCATGATGGCGGTGGATGCGGGCGAGAGCTGGAGTTGTGGTTGTCGATGCGGCGATGGGCAATGTGAGCGATGGAGGAGCAGAACTAGCGGGAAGATGTCCTGTCAGCGGTGGTAGTCGTTGCTGTGGTGGTGTGGTTGTTGAGATAGTGCTATGTAGTAAAGGGCAAGGCAAGACAGGACATGGAGACGATCACGCCTCGCTGCAAGCCACATTTTATGACGCGAATACGGCAGCATATTAGTGGGTGGTCGGTCAAAAAACTTTTTGCGCAAAATTTTTCACAACTCAATAACCACCACCACTTAAATTCAGCTTAATATTCTGGTATATATACGTATTCTTTTAAGAACTATATAATAAGAAACATGCTAACTATCTTAATAGTTATAGGACCCCCTCTTCATAATAGCCTTATCCTCCTCTAACGAACTTACTACGCTTGCAAAACCGAATCTAGACAAGGAAACCAAAAATGTGTCGTACGACATATCCAGCCAAGCTGGAAGGGACCTATTAGACAAGTACTATAAGAACGTAAGTATATATTGCTCTAATTTATCTTCTCTACTAATATTAGTAGGATATCTAGAAGAGAGTTGCGGCTTTGCCTTCGTACGACATAACAGCTGTTAATTCTAGTGTTCCACGCATTGAATAGTTAGACTAGTACCGTCAATCGTACACTAATAGTCTTCTAATTTAGTCTCGTGGTTTCGTTAACTAACTAGCCTGTTCACGCTGTCGTACGAGCCCAAACCCGTTTACACAGTGTATTAGTTTAGTAGATAAATGGAATAGCTGCTATAGAAATTATAAATAGTATAAGAAGGTACCAAAATGCAAAGGTTATAGGCTAGTTCTAATAAGTCGTACGACTGCTCTATAGATTGAATTTAAGAGAGTTATAGAGGTTTAGAAATAGGCTGGTATTACTTGAAATTANTGGCGGTGGTTTGCTTTACCATTGTGAGGATTGGTGGGTTAGTTGAACCTGAGGGGTGTAGATGGAAGGGAGTGCTCCGATTGTAGGAAGGGTGTAGATATGGTGTTTTAAATGAAAGAGTATGCTTCATTTAGCAGATACCAGTACTCCACAGGCTTTTACTATTCCTCAGTGTTGATATGGAAGCCCGTGTAGGCTGTCGGTCTGTATAAGTGGTATTGGGAACAGTTGATAGGTTCTGATGTTCTGCAGTATCATGTCCAACCATAACATTGAGCTATTAGAAACAACATTGAACACACTTCAACCAACACACGGATTAGACCTCAAGCCGTTATCGAATCTACTGTTAGCTCTCTGATAATTTATCAAACCAAGAAAGAGCTTGTCGGTCCTCTGACAACCAACCTCTCCTGTTAGAGTCTACGAGATCCGATCACCAGACTAACATCCCAAGCTCTTCTCATTTCAACTCGAACCTCACTACACAACAATAGAACACCTTTCCAACCATATTGCAAACGCCACCAAGAAGGCAAGCTCCGCAACGCAATGCAAACGGCCAAATGCGACAAGGAAGCCAAGCGACAGGGGCGAAACCTCCTCTGCTCGAAGGCACGAAGATGGCAAAAGTAATCGTTGTTTATCGAAATAGCAACTCGTGGTCCTAGAGAGGCATTGGAACGGGAAGATTATGCCCACTTCGTGTCGAATCAAGCTGGAGAAGTTCATTGCTGATTAAGCGGCTCGCTTAACGAATCACATGATACTCGCCCACTTCTACTTGATCGGATAAGATAAGTTTCTAGAAGTCTACAGGCATTTATATCAATTCCGTCAAGTCCAACTAGGAAGCTAGAATGGTAATCCTCGCACACATACCATTTCATTGTTCCTTCCAGGAGATTGCTATGATTGAAATTTCACAAATCCGAGGGCAGGAACAGGTGAGATGCCTACTTTAATGGAGGGTTAAACCTGATAATGATCGCTGGCCGTGTTGAGAACATGGATGCGGGGCGAGGCATGAACCTGTTGGCTTCTCGATCAGCTCGAAAGTCAGAGTTTGTCCCCAAAGCAAGAAAGCATTTTCGAGCCAAGATGAATTGAAACAAGACTCGATTTGAGACCTCGAGGGAGCGGTGGGTTGGAGCGAGATCAAGAAAAGTTGTGGGCTCGCGTTGGGGCACGCAAAACATTGGACGGCAAGAAAGATAGCAAAGACATTCGCTTTTTAGATTTCATTTCGGTCCATGTATCTCATATGCAATAGACTCCACCACCCCAATGGCAATAAGCCCGTAGACCGTTCCCAGACAGGAGCAATGAGAAGAGCACAAGACTATGGTGGTAATTCAAGACCCCATCCCACGAAGTCCCTCTAACTTTATGGTACAAGCCACTAAATGCCAAAGAAAAACGAGACGCTAGAACAAAGACACGACGCTTATAACTCGTCGTGGCCGGAAGGCTCATCATCGCCATAGTCTGGCATGCCTCCGGCACCACCACTTTCACCGTACAATTTGCTGGTGATTGGGTACGCAATGCCACTGAGCTTCTCCTTCTGCTCCTCGAAGTCTTCGGTGGTAGCAGTGGCGGCGTTCTCCTCAATCCAGTCCTGAGTTTCCTTGATGGCTTCGAGAAGCTGCGAAACTGTTAGCGTAATCTCTCGTGGTGGGGGTAATGAAAATCAACTTACAGATTCCTTGTCTTCTTCCTCAATCTTGCCACCAAGTCCCTTCTCATCGGCGACCTGGTTTTTCAAGTTGTATGCATAATTCTCAAGACCGTTGCGAGCTTCAATGCGCTCCTTGACGGCCTTGTCCTCATCGGCATACTTTTCGGCCTCTTCAACCATGCGCTCGATTTCTTCCGCGCTCAGACGACCCTTGTCGTTGGTGATTGTAATCGATTCAACCTTTCCAGTGCCCTTGTCGCTGGCGCTGACCTTGAGAATACCGTTTGCGTCAAGCTCGAATGTCACCTCAATTTGAGGAACACCACGAGGAGCAGCAGGAATGTTGGTGAGCTCGAATTTACCAAGTTGATTGTTGTCCTTGGTCAAGGAGCGTTCTCCTTCGAAAACCTGGATCAAGACAACAGGCTGGTTATCGGCAGCAGTGGAAAAGATCTGGCTCTTCTTCGTCGGGATAGTTGTACCGCGCTTGATCAAAGTAGTCATGACACCGCCAGTGGTTTCAATACCGAGGGTCAACGGGTTCACGTCCATGAGAACGACACCAGAGGCGGAGTCTTCACCAGCGAGGATACCACCCTGAACAGCAGCACCATAGGCAACAGCTTCATCGGGGTTGACGTCCTTACGGGCCTTCTTTCCAAAAAACTCCTCCAACATCTGCTGGACCTTGGGAATACGAGTGGAACCACCGACAAGGACAATATCGTCGATGTCAGATTTCTTGAGCTTGGCGTCCTTAAGGACTTGCTCGACTGGCTTGAGGGTCTTCTTAAACAAATCATTGTTGAGCTCTTCAAACTTGGCGCGGGAAAGAGTCTCGGACATGTCAATGCCGTCGATAATACCTTCGATCTCAATGCGGGTGGACATTTGGGAAGAGAGAGTTCGCTTGGCCTTCTCAGCCTCACGCTTCAATTTACCCATAGACTTGCTGTTGGTCGTGATGTCGACATTGTGTTGCTTGTTGAACTTCTTGGCCAAGTAGTTGATGACCCGTTGGTCGAAATCCTCACCACCCAAGTGGGTGTCACCGGCGGTGGAGAGAACCTCGAAAACACCAGAGTCGACGGTCAGAGCGGAAACATCGAAGGTTCCACCACCCAAGTCGTACACAATGATCTGGCGCTCCTCCTCGCTCTGCTTGTCGAGACCATAAGCCAAAGCGGCTGCGGTTGGCTCGTTGACGACACGGAGAACGTTAAGACCGGCGATGGTTCCAGCGTCCTTTGTGGCGGCACGCTGGTTATCGTTGAAGTAGGCGGGGACGGTCACAACGGCGTTGACGACCTTTTGTCCCAAGTAAGACTCTGCGACTTCCTTCATTTTCTGGAGGACCATAGCGGAGATTTCTTCAGGAGAGAAAGTCTTCTCCTCACTGTGAATGCGATTAGCCTATGCCGCTCATCGTTTTCCCTGTGGAATCGTGCTTACCCGTGTACATCGACTTTGACGCGAGGTTGCCCTTCACGGCCAATGACCTTGAAGGGGAAGTGCTTCATGTCCTTCTTTACATCTCCGTCGCTGAACTTGCGTCCAATCAGTCGCTTAATGTCGAAAACTGTTCTCTCTGGGTTGCTGGCGAATTGATTTTTGGCGGCGTCTCCGACGAGGCGTTCCTCGTCGGTGAAAGCGACCCAGGAAGGTGTGATACGATTACCCTGATCGTTGGTGAGGATTTCAACTGCAAAAAGGATAAGTCAGTATTTGTGATGCAGGACAGGCTGTGGACAGATGTTACCTTTGCCGTTTTTCATAACACCGACACAAGAGTAAGTGGTTCCCAAATCAATACCGATAACTGGTCCAGTCACGGCATTGTCCTTTAACGGCACTTGATCGTCGGCGTTTGCCAGTGTCGAAAAGAGTAATGGAGCGCAAAGAACGAGGAACAGATAGAACAAGGTGCTCAAGCCGAAGCTCGAGCTACCTCCCCGCGAGCGAGCCATTGGGAGTGCGTGAGTCTAATCCAGGAGAGCGTGGTGAAGCTCTGTGCGATGTGCTGGAGAGGACGTATGGTTAGGAAAGAGAGGAAAGGAGGAACCGGCCTTTGGTAGTCGAGGTGGAGGGTGATGGTTGGAGGAAGAGAGTGTAGAAGGGAGGGATTGGGTGAGAGCGATATATATTCTCTAGAAGCCAGGTGGAACTTTGGTTGTTAACACAGTTGCTCACTCCCGTGCCAGGCTGAGCGCGCCACTAAACATCCCTGTCAGCGTAAGGACACTTTGCACTTCGGTTCTTCGAGAAGGGTCGGTGGAGACACGTGACCGAAACACACAAACACACCTTACCCGGCCGTTTCAAAACCACTCAACGGTCCCTTTGAGAATGAATGCTTTGACTCGTAAGGGAATCCGTTTTGGGAGTAGTGGATGCGCACCTACCACAATACCTGTCCCTGTCATCCTCGGCGAGGCCATGTCATCAAGTTACTACTCTCCTTCACGACGCTAGTATGAAGACTTGTGTCCGGTACAACCTCCTTTGTCTGCTTGTCACTGATCGGGAGCACTCTTTGTGGCTTGAGTAATGAGGCCACCTGGCGGGTAACCATTTTTAGGCCGTGGCCTTTCGCCTAAAATCTTTGTAGGATGCTTAAGTGGGCAAATAATATCATTTCACTTCACTGTGACGAGACCTTCCAACGCCTTGTAAGACAAATCAGGACAATGAATCATCGGCAACAGTCATACTTGCAGAGTTGTCTTGACCATTGTGGACATGCAGGCGGATGAGATTGTCTAATGCGGATTGAAGAAAGGAGGACGATTGCGCGACATCATCAAATTGCAAACAGCTAAGCTTCACACCATGTGCCTTAATTCCAGCACCCAAAGCGTTTTCAAGGTGGCGGCGGCTTGTTTGGAACACAGCATCTAACATCATCAGGGCCAGGGCAAAGCCCCCTACAGTCTCCTCAGTACGCATTCAGAGATACAAACACGAACAGGATAGGACTTACGATACAAAGTGACCACCAACACAATTCCCTCCGGATCCAACATTCCTGCAACTCCCCACAGCTCCTGTCGATTTCACAGTGCAGGAACGGAACATGCAGCACTTCACGTCGGTAGGGTCTGAAGGTTGTCGTGTGAGCGAACATTTTCCTTGTTTAGATAGCCTCTAGCAGATGGAGCAGACTCACCGTCAGGACAATCGCCAACAGTCTGAAAACCGCCCTGGCATGATTTTTCGCAGGTGCCTTTGATGCCCTGACAGTTGTTAGCAATGTAGGACTCGAAGGACGATGACCACTCACATTGTGGTCGCATTTCCCGCCAACGGAACGCCCACTCAACGCGAACGGTTTGGCCAGCGGCTCAGCGTTTGGGAACGCGAGAGAAAGTGCTGCGAACAAGACGATGATTGAGAAGCGCATACCTTTGACTACTTTCTTCGTGTGGTAAAGTAAATGTGCGCTGCAAGGCGAATAAACTCGAGCAAAACATCGCGGCATTATCCCACCTCTTAAATATCCGACTCTTCCCCATCACCATCTCACGAACAACACTCACTTCCTCAATGATCTAATTCTGGACAACCAAGCCCAAAGCCAAGGCATCAAAGAAAGGCCCTCCACGAATCAAAAACGCAGCTTAGTGTTTACTCCGTAAAGATGCCGTATCTTTGTTGCACACATCTCGTATTCACCCTGTGCAACCATCATGCGGGAGCGAATCATGGCTGTAGCCTCGTCTTTTTGTTTGACCGTGATGCACAGCACCTCCCTCGCTTGATTGCAAGAATAGAACGCGATGTGTAATAGTATGCTGCGCAACAAGATTTTCCAGCCAGAAAAACGAAGGGTAGTGGTCAAGTCCATGATTGGTAGTACTTACGCGTCGCAATAAAATTAGCATAATGGCGAGAGCTTGCAGCAAAATCGAACGGCAAGGTGGGACTTGCGAAACCAGATGGTGCTTTTGTGAAGAAGAAGGCTTGCTGTTTAATGTGCTGATTAACGGGTTAAAGCGGTCGTAGCTTTGTGACTATGTCGTTAACCCCCGACACGAGCTCTTGCTTGAAGCGCCACTCCTAAGCACCCTGCCCCTCTCCTGTTAAAGATCCGGCCTACGCATTGAATTCTCATCGGTTGTTCATCGGTTAGCATTGAAGCACAAGACTTGCGTGCAGCCGTCAGCACCTTCCGTGGCTCCAGAATCGTGATCGGGTCACTATGCATTAAGACAAATCGATTGGGGACATCTATCTGCCTCTGAGTTTGACCACAAAACCACCCCTCTCGATGGAGTTCACAAAAATGTACCCACTCTTGAAGCCTGCATAGCTACTCCAACTCCCCGTAAACTGCGCGGCCCCTCCATCTTTCATGTGGTCGTCCTCAGGATAGATATCGAAATACCCCACCTCAGTCACTCCCTTCCCCGTCGGATCCTGGGGTATAGAACTGATGTTCAAAATCCTCAATCCGCTGCCATAATTGCTCTGGAACGTCAGTCCATTTTGGATATATTGGTTGTGATCGATGGAGCGAACGGGCGATTTGTAGTGGCCTGTTAAAAAGGGCTTTTCCAAGGACATGATGTTCCATATGTAGGTCACAGGATGACCGTCATTGGCGAGACCGGAACGGACGTACTCGTCGTACTCGTCGTCCATGAGGAGGTATTCTTGGTTGTTGGGATCGAGAACCTGCTTTCATTCAGTTGATGGTGCTTGCTGCCTTCGAAATATAACAAACCCAGCCTTGGTGACAGTAGATGCTGCCGGCATACTTGGACCTTGAGATAATGGTGGGTGCCTTCTTATCGGTGACATCGTAGCTGATCCCTTGTTAGCGGCGTATTTCTCTGCCAAAAGAGTTGAGCGACATACATCACCATCATGTTTTCGTTGTATCCATAACAGATCTCGCGACCTACATACTTCGTGTCCGGGCCTTTGTACATTATACACCTATCACAGCGTTAGCTTCTGGCATCATTCCTCCCTTTTTGCCACCGGCACTCACTGGGCATCGTGCACATAGCCTCCCTCAGAAGCACAACCAGGACTCGTTGGTTTGCTCGGATCGGCCATGTCAATTGCAATCAGCCCGCTCTTACAGGCGCCCGTTCTGGGCAAGGCGCCCACGGCATAGACAAAACCGCTTCCCTCATTGACGACCACATTATGCGTCTTCCCTTCGGGCAGTCCCTGAAATAGTCCCGTCAAATCCTTCTCATTGCTAAACGTGACCGGATTCCTCTCGTCGAGATCAAGCAGCTTCTTCATGTCAAATATCTGGATGTTGTGGTTTGCCGATTCGGACCCAATAACCATGTAGTCCTTATATCCTCTAATCTCTCTCCATATTCCAGGTGTTGAGTATTGAGGAAGGCGTCCGAGGTATAGCATTTTCCCTTCCTTATTTATCTCGATGAAGGCCGCGCCATCTGCTTGTCCAAGTGCGACAAACTCACGACCGTCAGGCGACGTCCAGCCCCATGAGGAAGAGCCCTCCCCTATCTTGCTGCCAAGGGATTGGTGGGATCTGAAATGGTATAGGTCGACCTGAATGGTTGATTCTCAGCCTGGTCGTTGTTTTCATCCTAGATCAAGTGTATCCATACATTATTGCATCGGAATGTGCTATTCGCGTCGCCAGGTACGGCTGCTGCATAGCCATCCTCACACGGGACAAATTGGTCTATCCGCGGATACATCGACGAGTTGAATCGGCCGGCTTCTTTGAGTTCCGTCCAAAATTTCTAGCAAGCAACTCATTAGTAAAGAAATTGTACATATAATGCAGCGTAGGTCGAGGGAGAATAATTACCATCTTGGTCGACATGATCTTGTCCATGACTGCACCTGACTGATACATCTGAGCAGAGAACGCAGCATAGTTCCCAGCTAGAACAGAGCCAGGCCCATAGACCAATGCGCTAAGCGCCACGAGAAATATGGACAGCATTGTGAAAATGAGGTTGGTCGACTATCAAAGCCGATCGTCAAGCAGCTCCAGAGCCTTTCGAAGAGCATTATAGCAGCGTTTTCAATCAAGGTACCCGGCAATTGGCCGACCATACTGTGACAATCGCCGCTCGCCGGGTGCACTACTTAGAGTGCAGACCCAGAATGATTAGGGTGTACTGTGTACGTTTTTCGGGTTTGGTCGATCAGATAGATTAACGTGAGCTAGATGTTGAATGGAGATGAGCTCACTGTTGTTACAAATTTAAGCGAAACCTGGGGTGCCCTACTATTTAGATGGGAAGCGGCGTCAGGAAGAGCTTCGCGTTCATATGCTTCCGCTGATATTATCCTTGGACAGATATTCGACTCGACTGGTTTTGCTTGTTTGCAACAGTTTTAACAATTGCACGAGATGGAGTGCCGACACGCGTAACAATGTAGATATACAAGGAACGATGAAACTCAAGGTAGGTTTTAAATCGAAAGTCGTGATATGGACGGGCCGTGCGGAGGGTTCCCAATCTGATCAATGATGTTTCGAATCATGGCCCCTGTTGCAACTAAGATCTGCCGCCACTTGCGGCTCTAGCTGTGCACTGTGTTGTCTTCATGGTCTCTCGCTGTACACTGTGGATCGGTGTGCATCAGACCTCAAGCTTTCACAAAGGTTGAATTTAAACGATCAACTGGCAATGGTTGTTCTGATGCGATTCGACAAGCTAAGGTTGTGTTCCAGCCTCGACTCAAAAGCCAGCTACTTTACTGTGTGGCATGTAGCGATTCGATGCGGGCGACCGGGTCTTCGACGTACCACAGTACATCATGGAATGTACACAAAACTACCATCCAAACTTCTTCGATGGCAACCCGATACCTCGCTCAATCAGAATACACAACTGGTTCATCTCATAGTCTTGTCGGTTGATCTACCGTTTAGAGTGGCCGACCGGTATTGTGAGAGTATCTAGGATTTGCCCAGGTATTACAGCAAAGAGTCCTGATGGGGTAGATTCGTACATGCACTGTGCAGTATAGCTTCGAGACACGAGTATCGAGTCGTCTGGCAGTGGCTCATGATATCGGTGAAGCGTAAGAAGTAAGAGGTCCAGGCGATCGACCTTGCGCTCTGCTCTGCTCTTTTAATACCTTTACAGCAATCTCACGTCGCTGGTCTTTGAGGGTGACGAAAACCTAGTCTTAAGTCAGCCAAACTCTCGACACTATAGGCAGATATGCCTACCCAAAACCACATCATCAATTCCAGGAAGGCAAAGGTAAACGTGAAGCTATTCATCAAAAGATCCACAGACGTTGTCTTGTAGTATTTTCCACTCTCATTGGCATAACCGCCAGCCTTGAACAGATAGATGTAGGCCGTGAACGGGAAGAGGAAGGCGAGACGGAGGGGAGTGATGGAACTCCAGTATTCCACTGCGAGAGGCTCTGTAATAGATACAGCCGTGAAGTCTGAAAGGGCGAGGAAAGCGAGAATCACAGCAATGAAGGCTGTTACGGGAGTAGCTTTATCGAAGTCTGTAACGTGAGGCTATTACGAATGGTTAGACAGAGACGAAGGGCGAGGGAAGGGCGAGGAATATATCCTTACCATTTGCATGCTGTCGCCAAGCACAAGCACGGCATTCTGGCCCACGATCTTGTGGGGTGCGGTCAAGAAGAAGTAGGCCAAAGTGAGATGGAACACCACCGAGGCTCTGATGATAGTAAAGGCAGATATCAATGCCATTGTGATGTGGCAGACGAAGGCAAAGGCAAATCGTCGGAGCCAACCAACGGAACGCGGACGCGACTTGACGTGCAGCATCATTACCCGATTAGTCACGGCGATAGGCGAATGGGTCATGTCAGTTATCCCACCCGATTGCTTCTTCACTATTACTACTACAACAACAACAACAACAGCATCATGGCAGCATCTCCTCTTATTGAGGAAAAGACTCGGGGGACCGGCGGATGGTCTGTTTTGGAGAACCAGGCTTCGAGGAAATCACGTCGGGCACTCATACCCTTGCTCCTCACCACTCTTCTGTTGCTGGGTTATTATCTTGCCACCCCGGTCCTGTCGGCATGCTCTCACCGACATAGGAAGCTCACTGTAGAAGAGCGAGCCATCAAGATTCTGTCCGAAAATCCCTTGATTGGTACTTGATGATTAAGCCTATACATATTTCTCGTCGATTCATGCTTATCAATCACAACAGACGGCCACAATGATCTTTTGATATTGCTACGGGGGCGGTACCGCAACAGCATTTACAGCAATGACTTCGCCGAAAAGTTTGAGAAAGGCGGATTGGCTGGTCACGTCGATGTTCCTCGCATGAGCAAGGGACACTATGGCGGAGCCTTCTGGAGCGCGTTTCTGCCTTGTCAACAGAATCTTTCTGATTACTCTGACGCAAGCTATGCCCCGAGTAGGTGTTGTCCTTCCTCTTTCGATATTCGAACCTCAACAATCATAGTATGAAAAGGCTTGCTAATTTTCCCCGAGTTGTACGGGCAACTTTAGAGCAATTGGATCTATACAACCGACTTTCCGTAGACTACCCAAAATACTTCAGCCTTCCGAGAAATAGTGCCTCTGCAATCAAGGCTTTCAATTCTGGAAAGCTTATTTCACCATTGGCCATTGAAGGACTACACCAGATTGGCAACTCAATCAGCACACTCCGTCTCTACCACTCTCTCGGCGTCCGCTACGCAACCTTAACTTGGAACTGCCATAACATCTACGCGGATGCGGCTCTCATCTCAGAGGCAGGAGATATCCATGCTTCGATCCCCAAATGGAATGGTATTAGCGTCGCAGGCGACCTGTTAATCAAGGAAATGAATAGATTAGGCATGCTCGTTGATCTCTCCCACGTTAGTAAGAACACTATGCTCGACGTTTTGGGTGGCAACCCAGATAAAACGAATGGCAGCCTTGCACCTCCCATCTTCAGTCACTCTTCGGCTTACTCGGTTTGTCCGCACCCTCGAAATGTCCAGGATGACGTTCTGCAACTTGTCAAGAAGAAGAATTCCCTGGTCATGGTCAACTTCGCACCTGAATTCGTCTCCTGCACAGCTTCCGACTCACCATCTGGCGTCCCCGACTTCTACCCAGACAATTCGACCCTTGCGCAGGTCGTTCGTCACATCACTCACATTGGGGACTTGATTGGCTATGATCACGTCGGTATCGGCACTGATTATGACGGTATCGAATCTACCCCGAAAGGATTGGAAGATGTCAGTAAATTCCCCAATTTGGTCGCTGCACTACTCGAGGCTGGGGTGAGCGACAAGGATGCTGCAAAAGTCGTGGGACGAAATCTGCTGAGGGTATGGAAGGAAGCAGATGCGGTCTCGGAGAAGATGAAGAAACAGGGGGTGCTTCCTCTTGAAGATGATATTCTCAGCCTCCATGACTCAGATCATCCTTAATAGATGATGGAGCACACCGATTATTGGGAACCACGAATTCGATGTACCACATGGCTTCGGGTTGGCAAATCACGATGTATATACACAACCTAATCTAGACCCTACCAGCCTCAGGGCTTCCTCCAGAATTCGCTGATAAAGCCAGCAACCTCCGGCACTTTCTCTCTGACCACATTGTGTCCAGTCCCCGGTACAGCATGCACATCCGCAAAGCCTATTCCTCTTAATTCCTCTTTACTACAGATATCATCCTCCTCGCCCAGAACAACCAGCGAAGGAATTTTCGTCCCTACCGCCTTTAAGAACATCTCCTGATTATCAAACACCCCTCCGTCTCTAACGATTGCAACAACTGAAGCGAGGTGTCCAGCGTGCTCACGCATCTGCCAATCCTTCACAGCCGGCGCGACAACTTCGCCACGTGCCACTCTGTCTTTCCAGTCCAAGGGTACGATGGGATGGGGTGAGCCTTCAAGGAAATTGATGACCCATTTTCTGGCACCGGCCACATCGCTTGTCCTCCCCAAAAACATCTTCTCCCTCTCTGTTAGATTTGCAGACTTGATGAGACCAGCAGGCGCAACGAGTGTAAAACTTTGAACGCGTTCAGGCCGAGAAGCAACATATCCGACAGTCAAGACGCCGCCAAATGAAAATCCTATGAGATGCACAGTAGGCCATGCGAGTTTTTCCAATAAGTCGTCTATGAGTTGGTGGAATAGACTTGCTTCGTGGGGAACAACAGGTGTGTCTGTCAACCCGTGGCCCCACAGATCAACCAGGACGAAGTGAGAAGCAGGAAACGATGCTTTCAACGAGGATGCCAGTGGCAGCATCCCCAGCGCTGGTGTCTGGACACCGTGAATGAAGAGGACGCGATTTGGTGTGTTTGGGTTGGACGTAGTAGTCGGTGGGAGCTCGTAATACGCCGCCGTTCCATTGCTCGTATTTAGATATTTGGGCGATGGGAGGAGTGCGCCGAATTGTCGAGTAAAGGCTTCTTCGGTTGGTCCTTGGATTGGCGGCCAGGAGATGGGTTCGTCGCCTGGGCGTGGTAGGACGAGTTCGCCCATGATGGATGATGCCTTTCAATGATTTATATCGGTGAAATGAATATTCAAGACCTCATCTTGAACGTAGCTTGATGTGCTGCAAGTCTGTACTCCTAGTTTTATCTTGTTGGCTGCTTACAAATCCATTATGAGCATGCAGGTGATGCTAAAATGGATTCATCTCCGTGAAGGTGGGCTCGTTGTCTCAAATATTTGGCATTTGCTTTTTGATGAAATTGATGAAATCGATAATTTGGCCATGGGTTTGCTCGTTCGAGGATGATTATCACGATCCTCGTGAGATGAATTTTACAAGGCCTCGAGACGAGACTCTTGGCTCCTGGCCATCTTCAATCCGGCGCTGTCACGGCCAAACCTAGCATCAACCTCCATCGCCTTTTTTCCATTTCATCCGCAGCTTGGATATTTCCTGGTTCACGGTGAAATTCGAAACCCCGCTTCACCGTGGTGCTATTGACCTTCATCTTGGGCTGAGTTCAAGACCTATAGCTTTCCATAAATCCTCAAATCATCCACGCTGAGCTCAGCCAGACTCGTCTTGCCCAGATTGGCAAGCATGTTATCCATGTCTGCTAGTAAACATCTCAGGACATGCTTTACTCCTTCCTCGCCTCCCATCGCAAGACCGTACGCGTAAGGTCTCCCAACAAGAACGGCATTCGCTCCTAGCGCAAGGGCCTTCAAAATATCGCTTCCACTTCGAATGCCTGAGTCAAATAATAAGGTCATCCCCGAACTCTTAACCGTCGCGTCTGCGGCGATCTCAGCTAGAGCATCCAAAGACGCAATGGCACCGTCAAGCTGTCTGCCTATGGCTCTGTTAGCGGCGTTCATGATTTAATAGAGTGCTAAAATACCTCCGTGATTAGAAACCACGATACCGTCCATTCCATAACGCGCTGCCTTTTGCGCGTCCTCTACGGTCTGGATACCTTTCAAGACTATGGGCCCCTTCCAATGTTTCTTCAATATTTCCAGATGCTTCCATTCTCTGTACGTTCCAGAGTTCATTACGTCAAGCCATGCCTGGCTCTTCTTGATCTGTGCGACATTCGCCGCGATTTTTAGTGCAGTTGGTATTGAGCCGGGACGCGATAAAATCTCCCGCGCCTCTGACAGTTTTTGGCCCAGCGTCCTTGTGTCGTTGGCTTGTTGTTCGCCGTAGATGCGATTGAAGACTGGATCAGAGAGACCAATTTCACAACCTTGTCCCCATACGAACGGTAGGTATGCATTATCAAGATCTTGCGGTCTCCAAGCGAGTGTGAAGGTGTCTAGAGTTACAACCAAGACCTCAAATCCATTGCTCTGTGCTCTGTTCAGAAGACTGATCGTGATTTCTTCAAACTGAGGTTTCGGCCAGTAGAGCTGATACCACCTCGGGCCCGATCCATTTGCTGCAGCAACTTGTTCAATGGTTCTCGTTGCCGCGGTCGAGAGAATCATGGGCACAATTAGATCTCGACAAGCGCGAGCTGTAGCTTCTTCTCCATCGTCGTGTAAGATGGATTGCACGCCAATCGGTGCAACGAGAACTGGACTATCGTATCTTCGCCCAAATAAAGTGGTACTGACATCTCTTCTCGTGGCGTTCACAAGCATGCGTGGTCGTAATCGATACCGATTGAACGCTTCGAGATTGGATTTGTAGGTTCTCCCTGTGCTGGCGGACCCGAAAACATATAGAAAGTTTGGCTCTGGGATCCGAGATCTTGCCGCTTTCTCCCATTCTTCTGATTTTGTTGAGAACTTCGGCGCGCGGAAACTGCTGTAGATTTCGCGTTGATAGTTTGTGTATGCGTTCACATCTGGGGTTATGTATGGCTGGGCCAGCATTTTCGAGCCTTTGGGTTCACTCATTTTGAAGAATCAAATTCGACTTTTCAATGAAAGCCTACGGTTGTCTGCTCTGACTGTTTGACCCTGAAGTCGTCCTCGTTGCCCTCTCGTGATCAATAGCCGAGGGCTTGGCTCGTTACATTGGGCGTATCTGCAGACATCTCGAAAACTCCGCTTCTCATCATCAATCTCATCGAAATCCAAGATATCACATCTAACGAGACGGCCAAGAACTTTAAGGCCTCTAATAAGTATTTGAGCATGCCGTGGGACACAAGAACAAGTCGTCGCCTCGAGAATGTTTTAGTAGACTTCTCCTTACACCGATACGACGATCTTAGTGGTCGCAATGATATAATAACTCCAGCTAGTACTTCCCTAGGTAAATGACATGCTCTTCAGACTTGGAAGTCATGATCTTAGGCTAGCAATCTCACCATCAGATGTTGTTGGCCGCAGCGTTGTAAGATACATTTCATTTCCTTCTCATATTGATTTCATTTACGTCCAAACGCCTTTTCAAAGTTGTGTCAGCATAGGATCATATATCGACATTTCTGAGTTTAAACTCGATATCGAGTGTGCCCGTCCACATCAAACCATCATCTCATGGCGCAATTCCCATCACCTACACTTTTGTTTTCAATGCTCAAGAATCATTGAACGAAGTTTGCCTCCAGTCTTGGCCGTAATAAAAGATTGCCACCCACCTCTGTTCAATCGTCTTCACACAAAGGAAATTCCAGCCGGGATAGAATGCAGTTGAAACGGCCTGGTGTACATGATTACCGATGCCTAAAGTCATCACCAGCATCTACCAGTTCGTCCGCACCATTACTTCGTGGTAACACGTAGTTTACGAAACTGCTCGAAAGTGGCATGGTTTCTCCAATGATAGAGAAAATTGATGAAAACTTCTAATCCCTTCGCTGTTCGAGGGCAACACAAGAGATTTGGAGCTTCCAGACCCCAACTTAAGAGGACGTTGACTTCGCTTGATTGTCTGATCAGGTACATCAATCAATAAAATCAACCACCGAGCACATACGGCCATAGAATTGAGAGAACACGAAACCCCGTTTGTTCTTTCATAGTTAAGCTTGATATCGGCGAATTAGTAGTTGGGCGGGTGACCACCAGCGAATCCTCGCTGCTGTATGTTTTTGTTTTTGCCGAATTTTTTTAGTGTTCAGCTATCTAAGGTAGTGGGGCACCAGCACCTTTTTTTGCCAGGCCAAGCACGGGCTAATGTAACACAAGCTTAAGCAAACAGATTTTTCTTGTAGCGAAAGCGCATAGACAGGTTTACTAATCATGGGTCTCATACATGAGAGCTGATGCTTGGAAGACGTAGTTTGGGGAAAGTTGTCATCAAGCTTTGCCATCATGAGCTTGTGCAGAAATAACTCATGAGTGTAAGAAAGAACAAATAAATCGCAGCACAGTACAAGAGTCACATACATGAACGTGCTGAAAATTGCAGCAATACCTTTACAATCTACTGGGAATAGCCACAGCAGGCTGAGCGCTAGCTGGACCCTGAATCTTGATCACGTGTGCAAAGTGGAGCCGCCGAACTCGAACGAAACTTTTTTACGAGCGCTAGCAAATTCGATCGACAATTAACAAGGTCTGCAATTGCTGTCTGACCATGGCCCCAAGAAGAAAACGACAGAGGCTTTCCGAAGATGGCGCTGAACAGGTCACCGCCCTTGCTGAAGAAGCAGACCTACTCGACTCCAAGAACGACGCAGCAGCCTCCAAGGACGGGAAACATCACAAGAGACAGCTCTTCGTACGCCAACTACCTCGTCAAACGACCACCGAAGACCTCACACAACATTTTTCTCAAGCTCTACCTGTAAAACATGCCGTTGTCGTCACCGATGCTGCCACCAAAGAATGTAAAGGATACGGCTTCATCAGTTTCGCTGATGCCGAGGATGCTCAACGAGCTCTGGAGGAGTTCCATGGTTCCTTGCTACATGGGAGCAGAATAAGAGTCGAACTGGCGGAGGCGCGACAGCGAACGGACGACGGAACTCCAGGCCAAAAACCAGTAAGCGCGGCGAAACAGCGACGAGAGGCGGCTGCAGGCGACCAGCAGACACCCAAACTTATTGTTCGAAACCTACCGTGGACGATGGATACACCGGAAAAGTTGATGTTGCTCTTCAGAAGTTACGGCAAAATCAAGCATTGCGTTGTGCCGAAAAACGCAAAGGGCACAATGATGGGATTCGCAATCGTGGTGATGCGAGGGAAGAAGAATGCTGAGAAGGCCATGGAAGGTATAAATGGCAGAAGTGTTGAAGGGCGGACATTGGCTGTGGATTGGGCTGTGGACAAGGATACATGGCAAAGCGGTCAAAAGGATGAGGTCGTCAAGGAGGAGGCCAGTAGGCTAGAGAAAGAGGCTACGCGCGAAGACAATGGCACTCAAGCAGATGATGAAGATGGTCATGTCTATCCATCAGGTGACAACACTAGAGCATCTGAGGACGAAGATGATGATGAGCAGGACGAGGAAGATATCTCTGAGGACGAAAATGACGAAGGAGATGAACCGACTACGAAGCCGCATACCACAACGAATGAGTCGACCTTGTTCATCCGAAATCTACCATTCACTTGCACCGATGAAGAACTCAAAGAACACTTCGAAGACTTTGGACCGGTGCGCTACGCTAGGATCGTTTTGGACCGTGGCACAGAGCGGCCGCGAGGCACTGGCTTTGTGTGCTTTTACAAAGTCGAAGACGCTGATAGCTGTCTAAAGGAAGCTCCCCGAGCGGCGATACGAGCACCTCCCGGAAAAGGCAAGAAAGACGTGGCCGATAGCTTTGGTCACACCGTGCTGCAGAACGAACTTGGGGATCCGTCTGGAAGATTCACTTTGAATGGGCGCGTTTTGATCGTCACACGTGCCGTCGAGAAAGGAGAGGCATCTCGTCTGACAGCGGAGGGCGTCGCCCATCGAAACGTCCGAGACAAGGATAAACGGAGACTCTATTTGCTTAACGAGGGTACTATCGCGTCGAACACTCCACTCTACGAGAAATTGTCACCCTCAGAGGTTGCCATGAGAGAAGCTAGCGCGAAGCAGAGGAAAGCGTTGATCGAAAGCAACCCGTCTCTCCACCTCAGTCTCGTGAGACTTTCAGTCCGGAACATTCCCCGAACAATTACGTCCAAAGACCTCAAGGCTCTTGCCCGTGAAGCTGTTGTTGGGTTTGCCACGGATGTCAAAGAGGGCAAGAGAGAACGTCTATCAAAGGAGGAACTTGCTCGCGGTGGAGAGGAGATGAAGGAGGCTGAACGGCTGAGAAAAGCCAAGGGCAAAGGAATTGTTACACAAGCGACGATTGTTTTTGAAGGTCGAGAGGGCACTAAAGTGCAGGAAGGTGCTGGTCGGAGTCGGGGATACGGTTTCATCGAATACGCCACTCACAGATCTGCCCTTATGGGCTTGCGATGGCTTAACGGCCATTCTGTTGGTTATCAAGCTACCGAGACCGACAAAAAAGGCAGGAAGCCTAGCAAAGAAGACTTGCAAGAACGAAAAAAGCGTCTCATTGTAGAGTTCGCTATCGAGAACGCTCAGGTGGTCAGTCGAAGGAACGAGCTACAAGTCAAATCACGAGAACGGCCCAAGGCTCCTGCAGATGGTGAGAAGGATACAGCGAAGACGACCAAGGCTGGAGGTTCAATAGTCAAGGGACCTGACTCGAAGAAGCGAAAAGCTGGCGAAAAAGACGCAACTTCAGACGAGCCTGAGAACCCCGCGGCGGCCGAGAAACTTGCAAATCGGACAAGAATTATTGCCAGGAAACGTAATGCTCGGAGGGAGAGCAGGAAGAAGTAAAGTGACTGAACATGATCTGGTGCTCACAGGTAAGCAAATGAAATTGGTCGCTTCACACGTTGTACTACTGCTGTCGATGGAATGCAACCCGGGCGAATCGACTGCCCCGACTGAGGATACTCATCGCGATGTCTCGTCCAAATCGTGGTAGACTAGTCACCGATCTTTGCTTCACATGTAGATCGTCGAACCGGATCGGATCAACGATTTTTCATGTAACAACGAGGATGGAGTTCAGACCAGGTCATTGTTATACGTGGCGTGGTACCCCGGACCATGGATCAAGCTCATCTTAACATATCGCACGTCGCAATGCTCCGATGATGAGGAGGGAAGGAGGTGTTTCCTGAACGCCACTCAAGCCACTATATATCTTACCGCTTCCATCCCGCGCGCATCAAGGAAAGGTGCATGTTGTGTATTGAGGGGGAAAGAAACCGCGGGCCGGTCACCCTGGTCTCTGTACCACTCTCGCCTGACCGTCGTCGTTACAATTATCGGCGCGCAATGGCTTGTGTGTTCAAAGCATGCGATAGATCTGTTCTACAATCTCAATCCGGTCTTGCTATTGTCTCCTTTAACACACGTCGTCTTGTACATCCTCAAAGATGAACTCCCCGCCAACATTGAATTGACAACATGATGCAACGATCCGCGCTTCTAGTCGAAGGCTGAAGAACTTATCACGAAGCTATGACGATGTCGTTAGTAGACATGATATCTTCTTTTCAACAGCGGGCCGTTGCTGCTGAACCTGTTGTAAGGATGAGCTCCTTTGGGCGGTTATGGCTCAATTGGCTGCCTATGTTGTATCCCGATGATGGTGGAAGGCCTTCTTGCTCTGAAGTAAGAAACCATGTTCGTGCCCAGTTGGTCAAATAGCGCTTTCCAACATTTCCAGCTCGACCAACCCAGAAATAGCGGAGATCCCGAGAAGCCAATGAACAGGGGCAAGAATCCGAGAATGAGAGGTGGGAAGACAGTTAGTGAGGGAGTAAGTCGGAACGTCTACTGCGACAGTACTCCACGGATTATGGTCACGGACTTGTCCATGCCGTGCCTGTCTTTTGGTATTCGCCATGAAGAAAAGCTGGGACTGGGGAGGTGAGGGGAGTATAAGTATGCCGGTGATGGAGTCTGCTGTGCTCTATTCATCTCCTCAAACCTTCACCATTTTGTCATCATCCAAAAGCAAAACTTTGAGGCAAACAAAGCTACCAACCCGATCATTCCATCATTCTTGCTCCCTGCCTCAAATCACACCATCTCTCTTCTGTACCATCAGCCTTTGAGCTCCGACATCGCCAGCCTTGCCGCCAGCTCACCACCACCAGAACATTGGAGCAACTATCACCTCAACAAACATCGCCATCCTGCTAACTTCGACCCCTCCCGTCTCATAGAGCGGAAATGTGCCAGTACGAAGGAATCACCTACGCCTGCACCCACTCCAAACTCCGCATCTGGAAACATTGCCACTTCGCCCGCAACGACCCAAACCACCAATGCTTCGGTGCCTGGACCATCGAACGCGAAGTCGAGTTGCCCAAGGAGAATTGTCCGGATTGTGTCGGGGCGGGAAATCCGCGGTTGGTGAATGTGGGGGATAATCAGGGTGAATGGGGTGAAAATGGGATCAGAGTCTAAGCATAAGGTGCTTTCGCGACGAGCTGAGCAGCATTCGGTGGTTTGTTGGGGAGGTACAGGTTGCTTCTAGGCGATTTTTGCGGTCTTGTGGTTGTTTGGTTTGGCGAGGGATTTTGACTCGCTCGCATGTTCTTGTTGGTTCCCTCTTTTCTTTTCGTTCGTCGACGGTCATTGTTAGTTTGGTCGGGCATGGATTTTGTATCACATCTTCTTCGTGTCTCTTGCTTAGTTGGAAAATTTGGTTGTATCACATCCTTATCTGTCTCTCATCACCTCTGGCGGTATGACGTGCCTTTGGCTCGGGATGGCGATGGGGGTAAAAGTTGTTGGATCATGGGTATTTCGGATTTGGGCATCGTTAGTGCAGCATATTATACGTAGATACCCGGCTCCGGCTACGGCCTTGTCTCAAAAGTTAGATAGTTGTCTGGTAGTTGACTAGACCTGGATACGGAAAATTAGCCTCGGAGACTCAGTCGTTCTGGGAACGCTACCTCCGTAGCTCTCAATGGAATGTAACAAGACTTTGATCTCGCTTCTCTAACGCCGTGAGATGTCCACGAGTTCGAGGCACTAGGAGTAGGTTTTTGTACGACATTCTGGACGGTTGAAGTGTGGGGAATATTTCAGGCTAGTAACAATGATCTTGATCAAGATCCATGTCTGAGTATGGCTCGATCAACCGCCCATGTTTCCTATTTTGCTCTACACATCGGCGGGTTTTCAGGTTTCACTTCATAAGCTCGGTTCAGCAGGAGCAATCTTTCCAACAACATTATATCGCTTGCTGAAGAAGGTATACCAGTCATTCAAAGTCTTGGTCGCCGTCTCGTCTAGGTCATCCCATCTTGGTATACAGTCCTCTAGCTTGAGAGAGGATAAGCCCAATGCTCGATTAGGCTCCTTGCCTGTAAAGACTAATTGCAACAGTCATCAGCACACATACACAATGGTAGACGGAGCGATGGCAGCCTTCGCGAATCCCGATAGCGTTTTCTCCGATAGAAGTCAGACCTACCATGATAGCTCTTTCCTGGAGCATAAGCTGCGTTTCCGGTTACGTCGAAAACAGTGCCCTATCGAAGACCCTTGTCAGTTTTCATTGGGGAGAACCTTGGAGTGACAGACTCAGACGGTTCCGCCCGCTCCGGCGTGTGTGACAAGAGGTTGGGCTTCGTGAGTATACATACCTTGATTGCCACCAATGTCGGATAGCCCTCATGCTCGCCTGTTGAGCAGCAGACGTTAGAATCACTCTTCATCGAGATCGGGGATTACACGTGCACGTTCTACGACTTCATAGACTTACCGGTGCACTTTTGGAGATAGTCTTGAGTGATGGGGTCATCCTTTGGTGGGGCAAGTTGGACGGGCTGCTTGGGGGCAAAGGAACCCTTCTTGTGCTCGTCGGATCCGGAGTCAGTCATGTTGGAAAGAAAACTGGACAGAATGTGGTGATGTAGGATGGGAGTCGGACTTCTTAGGTTGTTGAAGTTGATGTGATGATGAGACAATATCCAGGTCTGATTGGATTGGCTGGCTAGCACTTCGGCTTGCGCAATTGTACCGCCACCGGCTTTCAACGCCAGTGCCAGCACCAGCACCAGCACCAGCACCAACACCAGCACCAACACCAATATCAACATGAGCATTGGCCCAATCAACTTGGTCATCCTCTCTTCACATTCAAGTTGCCCAATATACTAAGGTAACCCACAGTCGGAACATCACCGCATCTCCATCTCATTCAAGTGCCAGCGTCGCGGCGACGTAACAGGCTCGAGTATCACATTTCTTCTATATATCGAATCGCATCGTCAGTGCAACTCATTGGGCCTGCTGTGCTATAGCTACTTTCCAGCACTCGTAACACCCCCTCTGAACCCCGGTGGTACCCGTTTATGCTCCCCACCTCGAGGTACCTGTCACTGCACATGTAGAACTGGTATCGCGACCAGGGTGCTACGTGCTGTGCTTGCTCTTCACGGGCGTCTTGACCATGAGTGTCAACAACGAGTACGCCACCTCCGCCGCGGCTAACACAGTCGTCTCCCCAGGATTGTCGTAAATGGGGGCAACCTCCACTGTCATGCATTAGTCGAGCCCTGATCAATCTCAACAAGAATCATTGTCGTACCAATATCTGCACCCACAACCTCGATCCCTTCCAGGCCGTCGAGAATCGAGAGCAATTCCCGTGTTGTCCATCCTCCTACTTCGGAGGTGCCCGTGGCTGGGACATGCATATGTTAGCAAGATTCAAGGGTACCTCTTCCGCATACCACCGATTTGGGCATGATAATGCCAGCAGAGCCTCTGGAGAAGTAGCTGTCCACTTTGTACAACATGACACATCCGGTCTTAAGCACCAGCCACCCGTCTCTTTCCTTTGGGATGAAACACGCGGCGGGATACGTACCTGGTGCAAAAGCTGGATCTAGAACATCGATATCTACAGAGATATAGACCTTGGTACCAGCAACTCTTTCTTTTAGCTTCAGAATAACACCATCTATTCCGAGCCGGTCGATGTCTCGAGCCCGCACGATATCAAAACCACATCGAACGTCATTACGGAGATCGCCTTTCTTTCGGATCAGTGGAGCTCGAATCCCGGCATGCATTGATGTGTTCCGGATCAGTCCTTCTTCATGGGCAATATGCAGGAACGTTCCGTGGTTTACGCCTCTGCTTTGTTTAGCTCAAGAGTCTGAAAGTCGACCACGACGGGATCGTCAGCTCACGCGTAATGAGATATTCCGCCACCTTGGATTTGGTCAGCAAGGATCTGCCATTTTCAATGCATGCAAACGACTCACCTATCACTGCAGGATCCCAAGTATCTTTCCACGACACCGTCAACAGAGTTGTTCAATTCTCCCCCAGGTCTGCACGTACCGAGATGAGAATCAAAATGAATTACACTGACCGCGCCCCAATGCGTGAAAGTCGATCGCAAAGCCGATAGTGTTGTTGTATGATCACCGCCAAGTGTGATGATTCTAGGCGTGCGGTACTCCGACGAATTTGCCACGCGATGTGATATGATCTGAATGTACCCATGTTACCACATTTTTCTCGAAGACAAGCTAACAGACCATTCCAACCTTGCGTCACACAACGCTGCTAGGATTCACTGCCTTGACCGTTTTATCTCGGGTGAAGACTCCAATTGTGCGACATACCTTGTGGGCTTCATCCAGCTGTTTTAAAGCCGCCGTATTATCCTTAACCTCATTAACAATTTTTGTGCTCGACTTGTTTTTCATGGTCTCACAAACCAGCAAGGTCAAAGGTACGTCTCCGCAGTCCACCACTTTTGCCCATTCGGCGAATGAATTTCTTCCTGTTGATGATCATTAGCGAGGACGCAGAGTCATTCAGAAACATTCCTTGGTTCAAAAGCAACGTGGCTCAGCCTGCATGCCGAAATAACGGGTCGACGCCTCGATGGTTAGGCACGACCAGCTTTGGGTAACACCAGTGTAGTCAGCAGTAGATTGGAACAGCCCTACGGCTGAAATTGGCGCTTTGTTGGTCGCACGGCAGGAAGCTCATCCATGGGTTACCTATTTCGAAAATTCTCCTTCTGCGTTGCTGCAAGGAGCGACAACCCGCATCCCCGATGACAATATCTGCTCAGTGCCGACGGAATTGGATCCGTCGACCTTTCTTCCATTCAAAATGAAGAAAATTATCGTTCCAGTTCTTCGGAGTCTCACAAGGTTGAGGTGGGACAATGGTCGCTTAGAGAGAATTGCTTCAACTTACCGGTGTATACGCTGTAGCCACCAGGATGTATTCTTCGCGAGCCAAGCCTGATGCCTCCTGGCCCAAATCTGGCTCCCGGTCTCCCTGTTGTGGCCTGTATATAGCCGTCAGAATAATTCATGCCACGTAATAGACAGGCCCTGTTCCATGCATATGTGAAAGACCAGAAATCCATGCCATCTCACGCTTTTGCTCATGACAAGCATGAGCTTCCGAAACAAAATATCTTGGACCGGAGTGAATTCGGAGACGAGTCAGTTGCTGTCCTCTTCCCAGGCTCCAAGATAATTCGCAGTCGAGCATCGGTTTTCTGAGATCGGACAATCTGGCAAAATGAGAGAAGGAGAGTTCTCTCAGATCGATATCTCCAAACCTCTTCGGGCCCCATCATCTCCTCACACTCGCGTGACCTTTCCACCTCCCAAACCCATCCATCTATCCATCCATCCAATCCAAAAAGCAAAGAGAAGAAGAAGAAAAAGAACTCACAGTATCAAACCCAGCCCCCAAAAACGCAACATCAAACCTCTCCACATCCTCATTCTCCCCCTCGCTCAAACAGAAAACATACGGTAAATTCGCGTACGTAGTTAACCCATAGCCTTTCATCCCCAATGGCCCATCACCCACAATATCCCCAGCAGCGCCAATGGGATATTGCTGCGCGCCATACTGCGGTGAAACGGGTGGGAAAGTGATTTCCCGTGCAATCGCGGTTGCCAGGAGGAGAGATACGGTGGCGAGGGTTGTGAGGGGGAGTTTGAAGGAATACGAGCCCACGGCCATCTTGATAACGATCAAGGATATAGCAACGTCTTCTCAACACTCGCGAATATTCTCTTTCTAGATTTCTCAATTTCTTTTGGGGACAGGATTTCGATCGGGATGGGAGAAGAGGATGAACCGGGTTTCGGCACTGCGGTGGTGTTGGCGTGGGCCTTGATAACCCTTAGCTTCTGGGTGATATGGTCTTTTTGGGCCAGCATGTTATCCAATCACAGGTTAGTGGCGTCTCGGATAGGCAAGTCGATGCCGTACCGAACATGTCCTCAAGACTGTGATTACTGGGGCCGCCTGTCTTCTAGTGGACAACGATGATGTGTGAAAATTTGGTAGCGCGGTAATTTCTCTTGGACTTGAGACGAATCATAGACTTTTGCATATTGCCATTCGACTTTCCGCATCTGATGCAACCGGCCATGTCATACTGCGAAAGTAAGAAGTTCGCCCAACGACACAATTCCGTTCCTGACGCATTCTAAGTGGAAGGGAAACGCCGCTGGCTCCTCAAATCCCAAGAAATGAACATCTAGATGTACATGGATAAAAGACCGCCTTTTTTTAGCCACAAACTCCCTCGGCAATTTCACATCATCATAGCAATCGCAGTATCTGGCATATATAAATTGCCAAATCGGTGTATCCATCAAAACAGAAACGCTAGAAAGTCCATCATGTGAGGTTCCCACACAGCCATCTTATCAATAGACGCATATGAGCCATACATTCCAGAACACCAGACAACGCCTTGGGCAGTCGACAGCGTCTCTTCGCCTGAGACCCCCGAGACCTTCAATGTCCACATGAGCATCTCGTCAAGGGCGCTGACATTTCATCGCGCAGTGTACGAATCTCCTGAAACCACACTAGCGTTGTGTAGTCACTTCTTTCGCTTCTTGTCGATGGCCTTGTTAACGGCCTTCTCTTGTTCAGGGTCAACGTAGCGAGAACCGCCATCTTCGCCAAACAACGGAGGATCACCCTTCCCACCCATCATCATGAACTCATCCGGTGCACGATTATGAGATGGAGTAGGTTCCTTTTTGTTCTTCGATCTGGCGCCTTTCTTGCCCTTGGCACTTTTGGTGGTAGCAGCACTCTTGACACTATCAGCAACTGTCTCGTTCCCAGACGATGGAGGCGTTGCTCTCTCATCCTCAGGCGTGGCCATGCCGTCATTGCCTTGTCGAATTGGTATAGTACCTTGCGTCCCCTTCTTGCCTTTGTTCTTTTGGTAGACTTTCAGAGTTTGCGACTGGCCTCTTGCGTCGTCCCGGTTCAAATCGATGACTTTCTGAACCACGATATCATTCAACGAACTCAGTAGCGTCCGTTCCCGCACTGGCTTTCTCCGGCTGAAGTCAAGTTGAGACTGGAACTGTCCTACCAGTCCGTCGGTCGAGTCCATTGACGCCATGCTTGCTGCAAGCTGAGTGGGAGGTATCTCATTTCCAGTCGTCCATGGGTGCACCAAGCATTCTTCGATGGTGATGCGCTTATCTGGATCGACGGTCAACATGCGATCAATCAGATCTAGTGCTGGGTCTCCAACGCTATCCCAGTACGGACTGGGATAGTCGAATCTGCCGCCCAAGATCTGCTGCGCCAATGTGTATGGATTGTTCTGCGGGTCAAAGAGCTCGTCTGAGAAGGGTGGGAAGCCACACAGACAGATGTAGAGCACTACGCCAAGAGACCACACATCGACAGCACGTGTGTACCGCCGATGATTGGAGGATTGTAGAATTTCAGGGGCGACGTAGGAAGGTGTTCCGCAAAGAGTCGTTGTGAACGATTCCTCTCCGATAATCTTGGCCAGACCGAAGTCAGCCAATTTGATGGTTAGGTTCTTGTCTTCAAGAAGGATGTTCTCTGGCTTGATGTCGCGATGGACAATGTTCCGCTCATGCTGCAAAGACTTGGTTAGACATTACTTCGACAATAATTCGACGGAGAACACACCAAATACTTGACTGCCTGGAATAATTGCACGAACACCTTCCGCGACTCGGTTTCAGTCAGTTTCTGCTTCATGACGATCCAATTGAACAGCTCTCCCTCTGGTGCCAGCTCCAGCACCAGGTAGACCCCGTCATCCTCATCAAAAGTGTCCTTCAGGCACAGCAAGTTCGGATGGCTCACGCCCATGAGGACTGCGATCTCCTGTTGCAGCCCTTCCACTTTACTACGCTCGCCAGGGCCTGAGCGCTTTTCGAATTTCTTGACAGCAAACCTTGTGCCCGAAGACTTTTCAAGGCACAAGTAGACACTTGCAAAATGACCCTTGCCTAGCTGTTCTTGTATTGTGTATTGCTGCTTGAAGCCGTTCGACTCCCGGTTCTTGGGATATCGGAAAACGAAGCGTGCTTCATCCAGTATGGCTATCTCATCTCCATCCTGAAGTTCCCTTCTCTTGTTTCGTCCGACCATGGCGTCGTTGACGAATGTGCCATTGCCTGAAATATCTTCAAGCACCGCGATCGTTTTTCCACCACTATTTTCGGGGAAAAGGAGACAGTGTCGATTACTGACTGTGGGCGCTTCGAGGATCCGATCTATGCGCCACGTTAGCCTGACTTGCCTCAGCAGAACAACGGCTTGATCTATGCCTACCGCATTCGGGATGACGTCCTATCAGGTAGCCACCCGATGCTTTGCCCTTGACCTTCGTCTTCTCATAAGCCTCCTCTTCTTCTTCGTAACGATTTCGCTGAACCTTTTTCTTGAAATCCCCATTGTTGGGTTTGTCTGGCATGGGACAAGCACTTCGCTGCTTCAGCACCAGAGGCTCTCCATCGCCTCGTGTATCAGATGGAATCAGATATCCCCAGACGCCTTCGCCCTCTTCGTCTTCCACCTCGTATGCCCATGCAAGTGGTGGTAAAAATTGGGAAAAGGGTTGGGTCTGAGTTTGAGTGTCTTGCTGAGGCGAAGACTGAGAGAAGGCCTTTCTATGACTTCGACCCGGCGTGAGAAACTGGGAATTTTGGGTTCGGTCTCCCTTGTCTGGAGGAGTGACGGTTCCGTCCTTGTGGCCGTACATATGCTCAGTTGCTGTCGAATCGAGATGGGTGAGAGGTGATGGTAGGGCTCCTCCCTTCATAGGCGTCGTAGCATCATTCCCTTTATTGCGATCGGATCGTCTGGGCTTCTTCAATTCACTCGCCTCTTCTCCAATAGAGGCTGGCTATTGGAAAAGCGTCAGTGGACGCGCCATAGATCGTACATGACTGCGGACAATCTCCGGAACGACTTACCGGGCCTCTTTTGAGGTTGCTTGCACTGGGCGCCATTGTGATAGATTAGATGTGTCTACAGCAATTGGCGACCTTTCACATCTCTCGGAATTCCTAACGAGTCACGGCAGCGATGATGAGGAGCGTCTGGCTCGCTGATTGCAGAGCCGTTGACCGGTCCCCAGATCAGGTAGCCTGTGCACGTGATTTACTACCTGTCCGCAACGACTTTGACTTTGATCATCTTCAAGATCTCGACAATCATCGACCAACAATGTCGCGTCACTTATTCTATGACCACGCTCGGTCAGTATGGAGGAACGCGGAAAGTTCTTTGGATTACGACGAAGGCCACTCGTACAGCTTTTCTGAGCACGAAATTGGAAAGTATTCCTTACGAATAGTCTCTGGCAAACGAACACAGATTACAGGAACGTTTGCAGCTCTTTCAATTTCAGCGTGGTTTCCAAGGGTAGGTCGTGGTAGCCATCTTGCTTCAGCATATTCCTTCAGATGGTGACGTGAGGAGCTCATCATTACTTGCTGCAGCGCTTACTTGTATGATGAGGACCTGCCCTGCTGTCACACGGAACAGTATCTGCCACATCAATATGTTTTCTCAAGCTTCCACCAAGAATTTCGAACTCAACTCGTCCATCTCCAAGCCACCTACTCGCGACCAAGCCCACTTCCCGGATACTCTACCTCCCGCAAAGGAGACCAAGCTTCATCCCACAGCTGCAGGGAATGAAAATGCGAGCCTCTTCTTTGTTGGAACAGCCACGACCATCCTAGAGTGGGCGGGCGTACGCCTCATGACGGATCCTAACTTCCTCCACGCTGGAGATCATGTTCACCTTGGACCAGGAGTGACTTCGACACGTCGTACTAACCCAGCGATCGACCTGCATGATTTACCCAGGATAGACATGGTATTGTTGTCGCATTATCATGCTGATCATTTCGACGAAAAGGTTGAGGAGAGTCTTCGCAGAGATCTTCCCATTGTCACCACTCCGCATGCAAGAGAGTGCCTCGTGGATCAAAAGGAGGAAGGGGAAAAATTTAGTGCGGTGACAGACTTGGATTTTTGGGAGAGTTGTGTTATTGGTATTGAAGGTAGCAACTTGAATCAGGGGAAACGAGCAGCGGTCAAAGTCACAGGCATGCCGGGGAAGCATGTTCCTCCAGGTCCTCTCAACGTTGTCAACGAGTTTCTTCATGCGGTCCCGCCAACTAATGGATGGATGTTGGAACTTGGCCATACCCAGTCCGGCGGAGGAGACGAGACTTTCATAAACGGATATCGGATCTACATCTCTGGCGATACGCTTCTGGTCGACGAACTTAAGGAAATTCCCGAGCGCTACAAGGGACAAAACATTGACCTCATGTTAATCCACCTGGGTGGAACCACTATCCCTTCCCCTTCGATTCCACTTCTGATGGTAACCATGGACGCTGAACAAGGAATCAAGCTTGTACAACTGATCCAACCAGATGTCACGATACCCATTCATTTCGAGCAAGTTGCCAATACTATTGAAAAGTGAACATTTCTGATATGTCGAACAGTGATTACGAGGCGTTTCTGTCACCATTGTCGGACTTCAAGAAGGCTGTGGACGATGCAGGACTGGCTGAAAAGGTAGTTTATCTTGATCGGAAGGATATGTACAAGTTCGCCGTTAAAGAATGAGGTCAGCTATCGTGGAGGAGGCGCACAAAATTCACATGATTTCCCAAAACATTCGCAGGCTGCGATAATCACAGGCGTTGAATCAAGCGTTGAAAGTGCACTGTACCCCTATATAACCCGATTGAAAAACTGGTATGGATCAATCTCCACCTGTCTTGTCCTCCAAGATTACGCCCGTAGATCAGCCAAGAGAACGTGGAGCAAGTTTCTCGAAGACGTCATTGGGAAGAATCCTTGCCCAATCGCAAATACCGATACTCACCATCTTCTGAGGTCCAATGTGTCCTTCTACGCTTCTACTAACAATAAAACTGCTCAACCAAAAACAGGTCCATGCGCGAGAGCTGGTGAGCTGTATGAAAGATGCCACCATCGGCCTGGTGGCCCTGGATGTTGCAATCTAGAGGGAAAAGAAGGAAGAAATTGATCAACGAAGGTGATGTATGTCCCTGCTATTGATAGTGCTGTGATCTGCTCTATCGCCAACTCATGCATTGTAATGACCTCACAACACGATTTTTACGATGAACGTACAGCTGACCTTTCGAATCGTCGTGAATTGTGAGCGGACTTCACGAGTATCTCGAGATGATGGGTGGTTGGTGTTGTGAGACTGTTGATGAGAAACATGAAGTGCTAGTAGTGTGCTGTGATGGACAGCAGCACGTGCCCGTCCGCGAATTCAGTCTCACTGTGCTTCAGCCGCAACCCCTTGCTCAGTTCGCCGCAAACTGGAAGTGCATCCACCCGCCGATGACTCAGCCCTTCGAAAGAAAAGAGGACACGTAAAAAGGGGCGAAAGTGACGCGAGAAAAAATGTCCAGCAGCCCGCCCTCAGCGGCTGATAGACGCGCCCAGCAGTCAGGCCCTGTTACCCTGACTGCAGGTGCCTTTGACGGTGCGTGACTTTCTCAATACCGAGACATCATCTTCATCATCATTCCTCTCCTTTCTTTCCCCACCGAACATGTCCTTGAAGAAGACTGTTTTCTGATCCGCTTGCACACTCTACAGATCCAGAGGTGCTGTCGAAGATGTCCATGATCGGACAGCCGATGTATACCCGCAACCGTATCTATGAGCGATATAAAATCATTGGCTTCATCAGCAGCGGGACCTATGGACGAGTTTACAAGGCCCGGAGTAACAAAGGGGAGGTCGGAGAGTTTGCCATCAAGAAGTGTGTCTCTGCTCGCTATGGGATCTTGCCTGCTGATCGAAGATGCCAGATTCAAGCCGGACAAAGAGGGCGAGATAGGCTACACAGGCATATCGCAGTCTGCCATTCGTGAGATGGCACTATGTACCGAGCTGGCTCATCCGAATGTTGTCCACACCGTGGAGATCATCCTGGAAGAAAAATGCATCTACATTGTCTTCGAGTATGCGGAACACGATTTGCTCCAAATCATTCATCATCACACGCAGCCACAACGACAAGCCATCCCAGCTCGAACCATCAAATCCATCATGTATCAATTGCTCCAAGGTCTTTTGTATCTTCATCGAAGTTGGGTCATGCACCGAGATCTTAAACCAGCCAATATCATGGTCACCAGTCGGGGCGAGGTCAAAATTGGAGATCTTGGTCTCGCTCGACTCTTCCAGAAGCCGCTCAATTCGCTCTTCACTGGCGACAAGGTGGTCGTGACCATCTGGTATCGAGCTCCGGAGCTACTCCTGGGAAGCAGACATTATACCCCTGCTATCGATCTGTGGGCGGTCGGCTGCATTTTCGCTGAACTCCTTTCGCTCCGGCCGATTTTCAAGGGTGAAGAAGCGAAGATGGATAATAAAAAGTCGGTCCCCTTCCAACGGAATCAGATGCAGAAGATTGTCGAGATTATGGGCATGCCACAGAAGGATCAGTGGCCGCTGCTGGCTAGCATGCCCGAGTATTCGCAATTGCCTGGCTTACTCAACTCGAATCATCGCGTAGCGAATCCGACCGGTCTCGACAATTGGTATTGGTCTATCCTGAACCAATACAAGTATCCAAAGAATGGCCCACCCAACATGACGCCAGGGACAGAAGGCCTCAACTTGCTGAGGGGACTCCTGGAGTATGATCCCGCCAAGAGACTGACAGCAGAAGACGCCTTGCAGCACGCTTACTTCCTGGGCGATCCGAACGACAAGCCGGAGGAGAACTGCTTTGAGGGAAGTGATATGACGTATCCTCTCCGACGGGTAAGTCAAGAAGACAACGATATTCGAACATCGAGTCTTCCCGGAACTAAGCGATCTGGCCTACCTGACGACTCATACATGGGACGGCCTGCAAAAAGGTTGAAGGAATGATGACATGCATACCGGCGTAATTGCAGTCGTCGAAGACATGTGCTGGCAGCTTTTGATATGCGTTGACGTTGACGGTGATAGATCCGCCTAGTACCGAGCACGCGTAATCGCCCCGTCTTGAATCCTTTGAGGAATGGACTCGGAGGACTTTACGATCCTGCCCATCTCATTCAACCATACTTCTCCTCTCGGAGTAAACATTGAAATGTCAGATGGGTAGGGATTTCCGACAGTGGAGCAAGCCTTTGGCCGATATGGCCTCGTCTTTCTGTTGGTTTCTAGCAATGGTACCTCCTAGTGTGAGCCTTGAGCTTGACATGCTCGGTAGTGGATTTGGTGACGCGTCTTGTGAATACGAGATGACTACGTCCTAGATTGCTGGTGAGGCTTGCTTTATTAAATAGATGTAGTACTACACGGCTTCACGAGAAGTGCACTTCAAAATAAAATAAAAAGGACGAGAGCGAGCAGGGAAATGGTGGGGCTTGAAGCTCGCTTTCGACACTGTCCGCTTTCACGCTATTTTCTACCAAGCATCCCTTCCATCACTCCTCTAGATGCATCTCCCACCGGCGTTTTTGCCTTTCCAAATTGGATACGGGTCCTCAACATTGTTATCGTGGTATGATTGACCTGCGTAGTCGTAGCTCGCCTTGTGAATGACGACGGTGAGGAGTCGTATATCAATAGTGTGCAAGAGCAGACGACGACTGTAAAATTGACCGTATCTGTTGCTTTCGTGTTCAGGAAGGTGGGGAACAGGGAATGGTGCTGTACTGTATGAATTTAGCGATTGGCGTAAGGCTAGGAGGATGAGACTTCGAATTTTGTGTCTATACAATCCTCTTCATCCTCTCTTCATGAAGCGCAGATTATTACGGGTGCCTGGGGACGATGAGTACGGCAGTTTGTGTTGCTGGGTGCGGTCATGACTTCGCTTTGCGCTTGTAGATCATGATTGTTAGTCGATTAAGATCGACATTCTTGGTGGGTGGGAGCAGAGAGAGGGGATCCAGGTTGAACAGGAAGTTCTTAGTCGGTACAGTAGCCTCTGTCAAAAACGTCAACGCAGTTGGCGGTATTGTCCTCGTAGGAATATTTGGTTTTTCCTCCGCCCAACTGCTCGGCTTGTGCAGCTTGTGGCTTGCCGATGGCGACGCAAGCGACCAATCACTCGTGGTGCAAGCGGCTACAGCCAAACCAGATGTGCACCCTGATGGGCCTGATGGGGGACTCATGGCATTCTAAAGGACCGATTGCATTCCCGGTTCGATGGGCAGAATGCGATGTCGAGGAGACGAACAGACGCGCTTGAAACGATGCGTGGTGTTGCGACTTTGGACCTCGTTGTTGTCATGTTGGATCTGGACTGGGCTGGGCTGAGTGTAACGCTGGCCGGTCAGGGTAGGACGGATCAATGACTCGCTCAGCTTGCGCTGTCGTGTCCTGCTCTCCTGATCTCTGGGAGTATGAGGATCTACCGACGAAATGCCGCCATCGCAGGACTGCAGGAGCATCAGCTGACGAGTACGAGTATGTTTATAGCAGTACGAAGGCCAACGTGCCGATGGTGGTTTGAGTGACTGATAAAGAAAGGTCTAGACCGGACAGGCTCGATGAAGATGAAACAACTACGGAGTACAGTATCTCGAATGTCGAATGCAACGTCATTGGGTCAGACTCGAGCGTTTGAGCCGTTTTCTGCCATGGGAAAGTGGCCGAGACAAGAATCCGCAGCGTTCTTCTGGCGTCGGGGCTAGACTGTTCCATTTCGTCCAATTGCGTAAGCCAAGGCAGATTGGTGCCAGACACCCGAGTTCCGTCGACCAAGACAATGGCTGACATCGGCCCGGGTCATGGACAGTTATCCATCTATCGGTCCGATCATGGCCGGCGCGACGGGGGGGCTGGCTGGCAGAACTAACTGCAACAATACTGCGATGGACACTGGACGCTGGAAATGGCTGCAAAGCCGACAGAAGTGCCAGGCAGAGGAAAGCAGCACTGGTACTGGTCCTACTCGTCCTCTGCGGCGTGGTTGATGATGATGATGACAGACATGCACGCCAGACCCTTGGTGGAAGCTTGGCCGCACCTGCAAGGACAGAGACTGGGACTGGGACAAGGCTCAGAGGGTCTAGAACGCTGGACTCTGAGGCTGCGTGGATCCTCTTGCTCTGGTATCCGGCATCCTCTGGACTCTGGTCTCGTTGATGATCATGGTGCTGACTTGCCATGATAGTAGCATCCTCCACTCTGCCTCTGCCTCTGCCTCTGTCTGTGCCTCTGTCTGTGCCTCTGCCTCTGCCTCTATCTCTGCCTTCTACCTTCTACCTTCTACCTTCTACTCCCACACCAAGCAGCACAATCCCATCGCCTTGGCAGCAGACTCCTCGCCAGTCCTGTTGTGTGTGATTGTGACTGGATAACCCGTTCGTCCATCGCCCGCGCCCGCGCCGGCCCCGGACCCCTCGCCAAGTTAGTTCGGAACGGTACAAGTCAGTATGTATGACTAGGGCTGATCGCGCAGATAGTACTGACCGGACATTTCAATCTACCACTTCACAATCCTACCCTGTCCGCGGTCTCTACTCCGGAGCCGACATCCAGAGGAGCTTACTCATGTCCGCGAACCCAACTTCCTCATGAGTCTTTGCTGCTCTTTGTCCAGATAGCCCGAGCCATTGCAGGGAACGTCACAGTGGCTACTTGGACCTTTGGCTCTCGAAACGATCGACAAAATTGCAACGCTCGCTACTGATCCGAGTAAAGATCTCCGCTTTAACCCTTCGCCCCTAGATCTTGCACCAGAACGTTATCCTCTTCTCCCCGTGCACCTCGCACCTTGCGCTGACCTTCCACATCCCCCTCCACGAACCCACTATCAAACTGGATCTCGCAATACGATACCATGACCGCGAAGACGGGCGACGGTCCTGATCCACCAGATCTACTGCCAACGAGAGACTCGATTTGCTTGTCTCTGCCGGCGCCAAATTCCGTCATCCACAATGGCGACCACGGATTTCAGGAAGAGCTGGGAAGGCATTATAGAGCTGCCGAGAGCATAGCATTGGAACGCATGTTCAAACTAAAAGCCCAACTCAAGGCTACACGGACCGAAGAGGAGTTTTGGCCAATGGCGGCTGAAGGGTTGGCAGAAATCACTGGTGCTCAGTATTCCTTCATCAACAAGCGAGCCATGGCCGAGGACGAAGATGCAAACGTCGAAATGCCACCGTACGGTGCCCCAGGATCATGCATCATGAGCCAGGCCATGTACTACAACGATGGACACGGCCAGAAGGGAGGCGGAACCAACCTCACGTACTCGGCGTTTGGAGCGCCTTGCGGACTAATGAAGCATGACAAGGTCTTTCTGCTTCCGGAGCGGCTGAATGAAGCCATTACAGACAACCCGAATGCCGCGCTTTTTGTTGTGCCTGCAGAAGCATACCTCGCAGTTCCTCTTTTCGACAACGACGGAAAATGCTTTGGCCACTTTGGTGGCATGTGGTCACTAGAGGGATTACAAAAACGGCAATTGAGCTGGGCATTCACTGAGCTCCTCTTTCACTCTATAGAAGATGCCCTGCTGGCTGGATTCAAAGACCGAGGTCGCTTTGCGTCGGCTCTGAAGGCGACAGCCAACCCCAATGCGATCATACCTCACGAAGTGATCGCCGCCACGCAGTCACTAAAACCATACGCGAGGAATCTCTCCCATGAATTACGGACGCCGATGCAGGGTGTGGTGGGCATGCTGGACGTCATGTATGCGACCGTGCAAGAAGCGTCGGAAGGAGTGCGGGACAATGTTCTGCGCGCTGTGTTCGATGGATTGAAGGAGAACATTGAGGTCGTGCAAGACAGCTCACGACGTGCTGTGGAAGCGGCAGACAATGTCGTTCATGCTTATGATATGAATATGGGTGTGCCAGACACTCCCATGTCACCTCATGATGGCCATACCTCACAGGCTTCAAATCTCCCTCGTGGGACCAAGGAGAAGCGACCAAAAATTATCGTCACTGGCGAAAACGTGCCAATCAATTTGAAGAGTAACAAAAGAAGAAGAGGAAGTGACTCTGCCGCACACGGAAAAGTTTATAAACTTCGAAAACTGCAGCAGACGACGACATGGCCAGATCGTTCCGCTGCCGCCGTTCCTAAGCATGAGCCTGAAGAGAGTATCCACCATCAAGATGGTGCCCAACTCGCTCTCATGTCTCCAACCGCTGCACATCTGGAAAACTGTGAACAGATTGCAGTGCCTCCAGGTCTGCGGCATACGAATCTCCGAGATGTTTTGCAATTTCTCATCAACGATCTGCTCAAGGTTGGGGGAAGACCTGAGTCAGCAATTGCGGAAGAGACCAATGGAGGCGAAATTATCGAGGTACGCTCTCGGAGTCCCAACGGCGAGACGAGGTTGAAAACTATCAAATGGGACGTGCACTCCGACGTGCCTGCCACGATTTTGATCGAAGAGCAGAGTTTGATCAAGGTCATCTCGAGCGTCTACTCCAACGCCGTGAAATTCACCGATGCGGGCGAGGTGTCGGTGCAGGCACGTCTCAGTCCCCGGTCAAGGCACATTGTCATCAGTGTCAGCGACACAGGTTCTGGTATCCATGAACAATTCGTTCCCAAATTATTCCAGCCATTCTCGAAGGAAGATGATTCGTTAACGCGACAGAGCGAAGGCCTAGGTCTAGGCCTCATGGTTGCGAAGGGTCTGGCCCGAAAACTGGGTGGTGACTTATCCCTCGTGCGTACCAGGACTGCTGGAGAAGAAAGAGGCAGCGAGTTTGAAATTCGGGTACCTATCACACCGAGCGACAGCATAAGTCGACCATCGACCCCATCTTCGTCACCTGGACCCAACGCCGCTCTCAAGCACTCCGTCCTCGACGGTGTAGAACAACTGGAGGAGTCGCTACGATTGCGGGCTGATAGTCTAAAGTCCTCTGCCATGGCATCCTTGCAGCGCAATCGGAAATTAACTCAATTGAGGGATTCCTCGTCACCGCCTACACCGACACCAAGAATCACCCAGGGGGTCACCGTTCCCACGCCGCGGCGTCCATCTCCTGCGAAGCGTGGCTTTGCTTTCGACCGTGAGCTGAACAAGAAATACCCTCTGACGTTCCTCGTAGTCGAAGACAACAAAATCAACCGTACGCTACTGGTAAACATGCTCAAGAAGCTGGGTTACAAGCACATCTATGAAGCCTACGACGGCGCGCAGGCAGTTCGACAAATGGAGACGCTCGGTGCCGAAGTTGACGTCGTTCTGATGGATCTATGGATGCCCTTCATGGACGGCTATGAAGCCTCGGAGCGTATTCTGGCGATGGATTGGGACAGCAGCGAGGACGAGGACAGCCCGGCCGTTGCACAACATGTCTGCCGTTCTCGGAGAGGAAAGAAACCGGCGATCTTGGCTGTGACAGCCGATGTGACGGAGGGCGCATTGGAAAGAGCGGACAAAGCGGGCATGAAAGGGTTTTTGACCAAGCCGTTCAAGGTCATGGATCTGGAGAGGTTGATTGTGGAGCATTGCGCTACGACGCGGCGCGGTAATCAAGTCAATGTTGCGGTGGCATAGACGGCGAGGGCAGTCAGTTTACACCGACATGAACAGCAAGATTGAGCATGGAGTTTTTGGAACATGCGACGGGATCATCTAGCAGATGAAAATCGAGTGGGTGGCGGACCACGAGGGGAGAAGATATTCTTCCCCCATGCATAGCGATGGAGTTGTTTTGGAAGACGGTCACTGCTTTAGACAGGCAGTTTTTGGACCCTGTTCCTCATATCTAGTCGACGTGAAGGGGATAAAGGGCTTCCCTATGGTGTGGAAGTCCAAGGTGATGTACTGGTGGTCAGGGCGATAAGATCTCCCATCTATATAATTCCATGTATACCTATGTAGGTGACACAACAAGTGACTGGAGATATAAAATATTTCCACCTCCAAAAGACACCCTCGCTCAACGTTCAACAAGGCTTAGATGGGTGTGAAGCGGGTAAGGGGTCCCTCCTACACCCGACAGGGAAAAAATTCCAACGTTTTCACCCTCCTCCTACTACATACCTCTCACCTCAACCACTCACAACAAAAACTAGTACTTCTCCCCCCCTCTCAAAGCTTCCTCACATATCCCTTTCCAACGCTACGAACCAAACCGCANCCCTCCCCCTCCCCCTCCCACAACAATCCAACCCAACAGCTCACTTCCAGTGAGAACGGGGCGGGGGAGTGGGAGTGGGAGAGGGAGAATCACGAACCCCCAGCTCAGGTCAGATCAGCCAAGATCAGATCAGATCAGGGCAGGGGGGCAGATGATCCCGCAGCAGCAGCGACGACTCACGGCGGCCACGGCGGCGAAGAAGAACAAAAAGAAAGAAAGAAAGAAAGAGAAGAAACAGGACAAGAAACGAGTGAGTATATATATATAGTTAATCTCCGGTATATCGAGGTTATTTCTAGTAGGAATACAGCGACTTGTGTCGTCGTTCATGGGTTTGTATACCTACCTACCTACCTACCTACCTACCTACCTACCTACCTACCTACCTACCTACCTACCTGGCTAGTTGGTTTGGTTTAGTTTGGTTTGGTTGGTTTGTAGTTTAGTTGGTAGGTTGGTTGGACTCTCACAAGTCCGCAGTAATGCATGGTATCTATCTCGCTCGCTCGCTCCCTCCCTCCCCAGCCATCATCTCTCTCTTCAACCTTTCTGATGATGATGAGGGTGATGGAGCTCACAAAAGACTGATTTGGCGAGAGCGTGAATGTAACCAGCGCAGAAGTATTGTCTCCAAAATTTCCAAAACACATGAAGTTTATCCACGGTGACTCCCACAGTCTGGCACGATACGGGAAAACCATGGATTGAAAAGATCAAAATTGCTTGAAGAAGAAGAAGAGCACCATCCCTGATGCCGCCTGCTAAATCCACTGCCCCAAAAAGAATCCCCCGAATCCAAACCGTCAACACCACGCTCTCAAAGCTATGACCGAAAACCCCCGCATTACCCTCATCATCGCCCGTACTCGACACTGGGAATGATAACGGGTCCGTATTTGACCGCTCCTCCATACGTCCCATCGCCCTGCACCATGAAATCTACGGCAAGACTCAACTTGCCGCCGCCATTTCCAGGAGTGACCGTCTGTCCAAAAGCGCCCTGCACAACCTCTGGGTCAAAAGCAACGCAGGCTACGTAATTCCTCCTAGCCATGAGCCTCTTCAACTCCCTGGGTTGCCCGTTCACATCTTGGGCAAAAATCTCCATCATGTCTTCTTTCGTATCGGTGGGCTGGTTTGTGCTTCTGTGGCCGTTGGCGGGCACGAAAAGCTGTTTGTTGGAGTGGAGCAGGCGAAGGACATAGCCTGAAGGAGGTGCGTTTACCACGGGGGAAGCGATGATTTGGTACATCGTTTTGTGATCTTGAGGGTGGGCTGGGTCGTGGACGAGACCGGCACCGCAGCAGCCGACATCACCACCGAAGAAAGTCATCCGGAGGGATTTATTATGGGCAATGCCTTGTAGAGTACGGATGAGGTAGGTGCGTTCAAGGTCCTGTTTCGATATTAATTGAAGTTCTGGTCAGACTGAGCAATCAAGAATACGCACCTTTGATTCATGCGTCCATTGGTCGCGCAGTTCGTCTACAAGACTGACTTCGCCAAACGGACTCAAGACGCTGGACATGAGGCCTGATTTGCCGACTGCTTTCTTTGCTTGATCGAATCCGGAGCCAACCATTCCTTTGGCACCAACTACGCCCGCAACACCAGCAGTGACTTTGCCGAGCATATTGAACGTGCCTGTGACTGCTTTCTTGCCTGTTTGGACAGTGCTGACCAGGCTCTCCATCGATTCCATCCTGGGGTAGACCAACGGCACAGGTATCATCCAGATACAGTGCTGTACGCTTGGTGGCAGCATTGCAACCTTCGGGAACAACCCTTGATAGGTAGGACCGGCCATGACTTGATGCGGATTTCGCTCTGATCTGCAATCAGGTCCAACGACCACAACTGCCGGCCCAAGGTACTTGATGAAGTGCCATCCAGTACCTGTGATTGTAAAGAGGTCTAGATCGTTGTTGACGTTGCGGAGAATGTCCAGGGTCGTATGGTGTTGGAATAGCAGGTACATTTCAACGCCAATACGTCCAATGTTTTTGAACATGTTGGAGAATTGCATGTACTCCGGATATGAGCCATAACCATCGAAGCTATGCATTTGTTAGCATCAATTAGTTTCGAGGATGCAAAGTAAAACCCACATATCATGGTCATCCAAACTCAAGACATGGGGAATCTGGGCAAAAGCCTCTCTCAGATGCGGTTGATCAAAATGACTCGTGTAATAATGGAAATAAGCATGGGAGACCTCCTCCTCATGGCGCGGCGTCCAAGCAGCATTCTTCCTAGTTTCTTTACCACTGGTCGCCGTCCACTGCTTCAGCAAAGGGATCTCTTTCCACATGCGATCGGCATATATCTGATCACCAAGACCAAGCTGAGCATGGAAACCGTTACACTCAATATGCTTTTGCAGAATATCCTTCCACATGAAACCAACACCACCAAGTTTCGAGCGCTCGTTGGCATTGACGTTAAGAGCAAAATCGTTTCCGGAATGAGCGATGAATCGCCAGCTCGTTTCGTAGCGTCCCGCAACCAAGAATTCATACCTCGTGCAGCCAAGATGAGAGGTGATGGCGTACGTCCACTTGACACCTTGCTCCTCCATTTTGAGGTCAACATCATAACGGTAGAACATCCACCTTTGATGACTGTAGATTGGGTTGGCTTTCAATTGCCTTGGGTTTGGTGATAGATCGACGCTTTGATGAATGTGAATCGTAGGTGGTTGTGCCGCGTCTGTGACGAGCAGGATAGATCCAAGCCACACACCTCGCTCGATATCCATGTTAGTGTATCTCAAGTACGGACCAAAATATACACCATTCGTCGGAGCAACTTTGTAGACATCGACACCAGCTGTTGGTGGTGGTCCAGTAAATCCAGCCGCCGTCGGTGTCGCTACTGAGGCCATACTCATGTAGGCATCGGGCCTGAACGTTGCAGATTGTGGCACTGGAAAGCCAGGGGAAGCGAGAGGTTGCTTGCTGAATGTCGAAGCAGTGGGTGACGCAAATGGATTCACAATCGTACCTGTTGGCGAAAGGGGCTCGTTCAAGTTCAATGGTGTGGGACCCTTCGGAAACTCCCATTGCGTAGATTGTGAAGGAAGATGAATGTAGTAGTACTGACCAGAATTCGGATCAAGGTGTGCGATCCATCCTTCTGGCAATGGTGGCGGAGACGCTGGCCCGACAGACGGAGCTGGCGATCCCGTATTTTGTGGTTGCACAGCCCCACCTTGATTAGGAGATGGTGTTGCAGCAGGTTGATGCCGAGGATCATTTGCAAAAGCTGGATGGCCTTGACTGCTCGAAGCTGCGCTCATTCCTGCACCTGCTGCTGCCGCTCCCGCCGCCATGGCTGTCGGTTGTGCTATGCCACCTGAAGAGGAGCCCTTCTCGTTGGGATACGCTGACCCGGACCGATTTCGGTTCGGCTGTACTGAAGAATAAGCGGGCGGAGGCTCATCCACATGTAAGCGATTGAAATCGTGCTCCAAGGCTTCTGCGCCCGGACGGTCAGAGGTAGGTCCAGAAGGTTGTTGAGGTTGGCCTTGAATCTGTCCAAAACTGCCTGCAACTGGTACTGTGTTTGGCACCGTGACCTCGTTCATGCCTTGGAATGACACTGGCGGTCCATGCGGCTGAGTTCCTGCAGGTTCAGTTGGTGTCCATGGCCGTCGCGGAGGCTGCTGTCCTTGTTCTTGTTGCACCGCTATTGGAGGAGTTGAGCTCATGCCCTGCCTCGGTGCTGGGTATTGTGCTTGTCGCTGGGTTGCTGCCGCACTTGGTGCAGCACCGATGCCAGCCGCTGCATAGCGCGCTTCAATGCTTCCTCCTGGTGGCTCGAGTACTGGAGTTTCTGGTGGAGGTGGCGATCCTCGCGTGGCGCGAGTAGTCATAACCGATGCCGTAGAGTCCATTCTGCCAATTCCACCGCCAGTCTCAGGAATAGTCAGACCATCCTGCTTGGGAGCTTGTGAAGGCCCATCAGCACTTGGTGGAGGCCAGTATTGCTGGTGGAATTCGGGAAACGGATTTGCAACCGTTGAGCCTTTACGCTTGCCTTGCTCAGGCTGGCCATCTGTACGCTGAGGCGGCCTCTGGAACAGATCTTGTGTCCCAGAGTCCGGCCCTGGCGTAGGCGCACCTGGTTGTGATATTGGAGTAGGTAAATTGCCCCTCCTTTCTCCTAGAGACGACTGTGGAGAGGTCGTCGCTTTTGCAGGATTGTGAGCATATCCTGACAAGGTTGGTCGATTTGGGTCGTCTGCGCTAAATTTCGCCCGCTGACCTGACGGCTGCGGAACTGTATTGCTGTCACCCCTTCTCCGCCCCGAACTTGTGTTTGCCTCAGGCGTGGTGTTGCTGGGCGGCCCATCGAAGGCAGGGTAGGGGAGGTTGGTCTGAGGCCGGGTGCCTGTTCGCGACGGATCGTTTGGATAGGGGTATGGAGCATTTGGGTTCGGGAGTTTCGTAGTGGGCGCAGGATATGGCGGTTGAGAAAAGCCTGACGAAGAGCTTCCAGCTGAAGGAACTCGGGGCGGAGGAGTAGACGAGTTGCCCTGTTTCTGAATCCTCAAGGGAGCCACAGTCGACTGCTCGCCTCCAGGAGCTGGTGAAGGTTTGTTCAGAAACAGCTCCTCCTCAGGCCTTCCATGCCTTTGCGACGACATGGCGCCCGATGTTGTGACCGAGAGGATCCCACAAGCGGTAGGAAAAGTGAAGGGACTGGCGTGGAATCGTGGTTCTGATCAGTGGGAAAAGGCCAAGTCTGGTGATGACTTGGGCGTCGCAGCTGATATAGACAGGGCTGGTGGGGCGAAGTAGTGAGTTGGGCGTCCTTGTCGTCTTTGGGTGATGGCGAAGGGTGAAGCATGCGATGTTCATGAAAGAAGAAGATATTCGAGCATCTCTTCGTACCTTACGTGGCCTCCCCGAATGCGACGGCAGCTTCAGATATCTAATGCTCCAATCTCAGTCCTAAGCGCTCTCGTTGGAATATGCCTATGACATCGCCTCACAGGCACCGCGCCTATGGCCTGCTTCTCCAATCAGATCCCAAGGTCAAGCACAGCACAGGGAACGGATGCATTGGGCAGAGAGTGGCTACAGGTTGCCGCAGCTCGCGCAGATACCTCGTCTTGTACTTCTCATTTGATCAGACTGATGGACCATGGCTTTTCCCTGGAGTTGCCATTCTGTACATATGTATTGCTTATCACTCAACCACGCCTTCTCTCAACTGCAAGATCCCCCATTCCTTTTACTTCACCTGCCTCTACGCCCAGCAGCATGCGAAATTTCTTGCTCGGCAGGTGTCTGTTCCACACGCCTTGGGAGTTGCCCCGGAGAGCTCCCGGTCCACTTCCTCCTCAGATCACTCAACGGTCCGGTACGGAGTACTTAGGGCCATGCAGATTGCACAGCCGAACGTACGTGAAGAGAGGATCAACGTGAAGAATTGCCTTGCAGCGGAGCTAAACTCAAGACCTACACAGGCAAACATTGAAAGAAAATCACCAGACTTTGCCGATGCAACAACGAATGGATTGACAATATATACAAAAGTGCTACTGCCATTACAGCGCTACCAGTGAAAGAAGGTGGAAAATTACAACGTGAATACATACAGGGCTGAGATCCGATTAAGATCATTCCTGTCCACAGCCAGCCTCCATGAACAAAAGGAAGAGGAGGAATCGTCAAGCTTGCCAGCCACAAAATCATAATCCCACATGCATCTCGTGACCCAAATGACGAGTGCCAAGTGTGCATCGGGACTCCAGCCTCAAAAGTAATTACCCTTTGGCAAAGCAACGAAAACGATCGTTATCAGTATCGTCCCGATTGTCGCCCATATTCTGGCTCCCACTATGATCTTATCCTGTAACAGCCTTAACGTATCATCCTGCACCCAAACACTCTTTATAAAGACTTTCTTCATAAGAGGTATCTTCTCGTACCGGTCCACCCAGGCTTCATCGTGGTAAGTATTCGCGGTCCCAAAAGTTTCAAAAGAGAGCGGTCGTTTCTTGTCGTTAGCATAACCATGAGCGCCACTTCTTCTACTGAACGATTGCGCGTCGCTCAGGGCGACGGTGGATTCTTCGTCGTCGACACGCTTTATCGTGTGCGCACCGTCTGATAGCGAATCGAGGTCTTCCCAGGGTCGAAGATTTCGAGTTTTGCCTTCGGCGTGAAGGATCACGCAGAGACCTTTGTGGGCCGCGATCCAGGTGGCGAGCCCAATCCATGTCAACGGAGCGTTGAGAATGCGGTACCACCGTGAATACCTTGACAAGGTGAGAATGATGGCAAGCAAGAGCCCGAAAAAGGTGTGGGAAATTCCCATCACGCGGACGAAGAAGACTTTGGGCTTGTTGCCGTTGCAGATACTCCAACGGACAAAGTTTGGGTGCAACTGGGTGCGAAGCGTGGTTTCGACGACGGTTTCGACAAATTGAAAGGCAGATGGGTGGGTTGTGTGCTGCAGGGCATGAAGAAGTACAGTACGTTCACGGTCTGATAAATTGAGCTCTCGTGGTGCGCCAGGTGCAATATAGTGGGCAATGATTTTGGCAATCTCATCCCGGAAAGGCTGGCATGTGACTGTTCTAGTCAGCATAGTTGAAAGCAAGCTCGGGTAGTGTACCTACAAGGTTGCCATTTCAAACCAGCTTCCTTCGTGGCATCCTCTGCCACTTCTTGCATGGTCTTATGAGAGTTCACCGACTTGGTGATGAAAGAATCGTAGTCGGTGACGGTTGCGGTTGGTGACATCGGAGGCTCGTCGAACACTTCCTTCACCACCCTCGACAATTCTGTTATGCGGATCGCAGACTCCTTGTCCGCTGCATGAGCAGCCCCTAGATTCCCACGCGAGCCTTGCTTGTGAGTTAGTCTGCGCTCCTCCGCAGGGTTGGTGGCCTGCCATTCTGGAGAGAGTGCCTGTTCTTCCTTTCGTAGAGCAGCGTATCGTTTCCTGTAATCCTTGAGCCATAAATAAAATTGCAGTGTCTCGGCATCGTGGGCCACGTAAATGAGATAGTCCATAAAGTCGTCAAGGGTTGCTGGCTAGAGAACGATCAGTTGTTGGAGCAGTTGTCAGAGCGAGAACACTCACGGGCAAAGTCTTGCCATTCAAGATATTATCAAAGGATAGATTGTCGGGGATGGCATTCTTGTTGTTCTTCGTTCTCTCCGCATATTTTTGACAGTCTTCATAATTTATGGGACATGCTGGTCGATCGACGTAATTGGGTCTCCGGTAGAGTAGAATAGACATGATAGCGAGAAGCGTGGTACGTGAAGCTTCAATATAGACTGTGAACTGGGAAGGCGGCAGGGTGCGAATGCTGCGATCCAATCAGTTTGACGAAACAAATCGAAGCGTATTCTGAGAATTTGAATGAGTGTCAGTCAGTCCTTTAGGAGGCGATATATGGTGTAGGGCGAGACTCAGACCTTTATGCATCCCGCTGTGGTCATATCGGACAACCCTGGTTCACTGACAGGAGAGAATATAGCGACGGGTACGGCTCCAGCTCCAGCCCTAATGATACTATTTGCCGGGATCTGAATCGTCAATCTACAAGCCGGTCCCAGGTGGAGAAATGGCGGCAGTGCTGTCTATTCAACATGTGGTTAGACTGGGGTGACCTCCCGTTGCGCGCAAGCTTCAGCGCGAGGGCACGAGGAGGCTTGAGAAAAGGGAGGCAAGTTATTGGACTCCTGATAGTGTCGAGCCGTCGACGTTGTGAACGACTCATGCTGTTGTGCCCTTGCGATCCACGGTTGCGCCGGCTGGCTTTCTGGCAAGTTGGTTTCTTCTGTTAGGAGGTAGTAGACTAGTGCTTCCTTGGTATTCTTGACGCTCTAATAACGTGGCATGTGGGAGAGCAACGGCAATAGATGACAGTGGGACTGTGGTGTTGCTGGCTGACTCAAAATCAGAATTCTCATCTTAGAGCCTGATTTGTTTTTCTTTGTTGATCACTGGTCCATTTCCAGTTCGCCGTCCCGATGGTATGAGGTATTGATATGGTTTGCAGCCAGTCAAGACGACAACCTCGAGGCAGTCTGGATGCACACCTGAGAGTTGCAAGGCTGTCGAGCCCAGCCAGAAGGTGGACGTTCGAGCCTCCAGGCCATCGTCAGGGCTTCTAGGAGGTACCTTCTAGCCTGAAGGCGGAGGTTTTGACGCAGGCCCCCAACGGTAGGAGGTAGGAGGCACGGTGGTAGGCGCTATTAGGGACCGGAGCTGTGACCATCAGGGACCAGACGGAGTCCTCAGGCTGCAAGGATTAGAGGAATACCTTACCAGCCAAGCTAATTGGACTCAGTGCCCTCCTTCTACCTCCTACTCCTACCTCCTACTACCTCCTACCTCCGTACCAGACTTTCAAGGTCACTTGTGAGCAGAAGGATGCCAAGCTCGATGGGTGCACCAGAACCCGCGACGACCTGTTCATTGGTCGATGGCGGCATCTCAGTTGTTCTAGACTTTCAGGCTTCCATCAGGCTTCCTCTCTCTCATACCTCCTACCTTCTAAGCCTTCCACAATCCATATGCCCTGGCGAGCCTGGCTCCTCGACTCGCTGTGTGGCGTGTGTGGCGCGCATGCATCACTCGACTCCCTAGGAGGTACCAACCAGCCGTGATGACACCTGCAGACTCCTCAGCGCCCTTCCATTTCCAGTCCCGAGCTTCCTTGCAGCAGACAAACAGACCGAAGCCACACAACGTGGCCCAACCGTCTGTCTTCGTCTGCTGTACCGCTTGACGGCCATGTACGATCCCAAACGTGCCTTCATGCAAGCCCATCGAGGACCTACCGTCTCAATCAAAGGCAACATCACCCCAGACTTGCAGGAAATACTGCGCTGTGCGCAAACAAAGAGGAAGGAAAGTCATGTCCCTACGACCATCTATGCTAATGATGTTCGAGATCATGGTCACAGACTCACGGCATCTCTTTCGGGACCGTCTATTCTTGTTGGGGCCGCGACTCGTTACTATGGTACTGCCCCGACACACCCTCATATTCCCGACTGTCTGTTTTTCCACGCTCGAAGCTCACAGACCACGAATCGAGGCCATCTTTCGAAGAAGGAATCGCCACTTCCTTTTCAAATTCTCGCAAATAGTTGTGAACATCCTGATTGGCTACGAGGGATGAGGAATTTCGTGCAACCACTCCAGCGTGATCGAGCCAAACTTGCTGACCTAGTGGCGGAAGATGCAATTCGAGAGCACCCATCGTCTCATATGTATACTGGCTCTAGACGGCGCGTTGAAGGATCGTCCCGTACGCCCGGGATGGGACCATTCACATGCGCCTTGTGGAGTTTTGACCCCTCAACGACTCCAAAGGGCTCGACGTTGCGGCAGTTCTTACTGGCTGGCAGATCGACCACCACGCCCAAGCTTACCAGATTTTGGTACTCGATATGACGAGGGCACCCTTGGACAGAGTGCCACATGAGATCCCATCGAGTCCATCACTGAACGTCCATCTTGCACACGAGATGCCGATACGGTTCGTGCCTTTGCTACAACATTTCCCAAGCCTCGAGAAAGGGTTACTTGGGACTAGAAACGGAGACGCCATGGTCATCATCCAAAGGAAAAATGGGCGACAGCAAGAGCGAAGACATACCCAGGACAAACCCATGCAGCCTTGAGGCGATCACTCGCAACGGCTCAACGCACAGGAGCCGCAAAGTTGATGCTTTTCACATATACAGCTTAGTAGCGACTCGACTATGAAGGAATCTGAGTCAATTATCGTTTGTCCAGGGAGACGGGATTCCCGACACGATCCAGAAACTATCTTAACATACTCAAATACTCTTCACTTGTCCACGCCATTGTAACTGCTATGAACAATCGTCTGCAGCACCCAGGCACATTGCTGGCGCGGCTAGTCATCTTTCAGCAGCTGCCCCTCAGCTTTCTATCGTATGCGATGAGGCCAGGCTCTGCACGATGCAGCGAATAAGCTTGCGCTCTTCTGTCTTACAATCCTCTCCCATGTGCCTTGATTTGATGTATTCATTGTACCTCTCGCAGCCACCAGGAAATAGTCACTCAATTATTGCAAATCACTCACAAGACCTATCAGCCAAATCCGCAGATACATGAAGAAACGTGAAATCACCAGCTGCGTAGGGTCACCCAAAACGTCGCACACTTGAAAACTCGACAACAATGGATACGTTGTTAAACAGTCACAAGAGAACCTCCCTTGTCTATGAGCAAAAGATGTTGCATACACCGAATTCGCAGACCTTCTAACTGCCCATCAAGGAGCGCCATTTGCGTTCCATCTCCTCATCAAAGGAACTAGTCTTTTTGGGTCCATCAGAAGAACCAGTCTTCTTGGTGGCACCAGAGGGACTAGTCTTTTTCATTTGAGCTCCCCGTCGAACTGGCTTGGCTCGCTGTTGAGTTTTCCTCGTTGGCCGTGATTTGTTTGCGTTCTTGTCTCGCGACCGTCGGATAGGGATGACGACAATTGCTGGACTCGTACGCGATGCATGCATGGCCTTTCTTTGCTTAGTAGTCTGAGAGGTGGCCATGGGCGCGCGTTGTACTTGGTGCTCTTTGTCCTCGCCCACGTCCTTCCCCTCGTCCTCTTCTTCTTCGCTCTCTTCTTCTTTTCCGGGATCTTGAGACTCGTCACTGCCACTACTAGTATCACTGTAGCTACTACCCGAGGTCTCTGCTGCTTTTCCTTGTCCACTTTTAATCGTGCTCGCAACTCGTATGGATAAAGGACTGTTTGCAGAGACATCATCATGGCTTTTTTGGCTTTGTTCAGCAGCCAACCGGAGTTGCTGTTCCGCAAGATCGTCTGCCTCGCTCCCAGTGATATCGCGTTCGACGTGAAATTCGTCTTCCTCGTCATCTGAGCTCTCAGAACTCGTAGAATCGGCATCACTATCGTGACTTGATACCGAGGAGACGTCGCTGCCGCTGTCGGCCTCGATGCGGATCAGGGCGCTGAGGGCTTTACTGACATTTCTCCTGATGCCGGCTTCGGTGTCGTCATTCTCAGAGTCAGTAGAATCACTGCTGTCGCTATCCGAGGGATCAGTGGAATCCATTTCAGCGTCGGAATCACTGTCAGCATCGAGATTCGAATCCACTGCATCTTTAAAAAGTTTCGTGTCGACCCTGGGATTTGCCTTGACGTCCATCTCCGCATCGCTTTGGTCGTCGGAGTCGCTGTCGCTGCTGCTATCGGAGGAGTCGGAATCAGTGAGAGTGTCCACATTCATATCTGATTCCACCTTTACAGGATCCTCAGGCTTCGCCTCTGCTTTGGGCCTTCCATCATCCTGCACCATTGCATCTACATCGAAAGCTGCCATTTCGACGTCAATCTCCGCTTCCTCATCAGCAGAAAAATTAGATTCGCTAACGACGTCAACATTCACACCCATCTCAAATTCACCATCAATCTGGGTTTTCGCAGCGATCATCATGTTCTCATCAACGTTGGTATCCACGTGACTCTGCATTGCAGAAGATTCGCTGTGAACTTCATCAGAAGAGTCTGAGTCGCTCTTCGAAGACGCGTAAGGCTTCTCGAAAGGCAATCTACGGCTAGCAATCGGTCTAGTATCACGAATTAGCAAAGTCTATTTCATTCTCGACTGGCAAAGTCCTTTCTGTGCGATCAGCTCGGAGTTGAGAGAAGCGCTTCAACTTACCTGGAAAAACTTCGAGGCGTTCTAGCTCTGAAGTTGAGGGTTCGTGGCGTTTGTCCCGACTTCCGAGTATCGAATTCTTCAGCTTCATCTTCAACAGTCTGGCGCCGATCCAGAGGTTGGTCTTTCTGGTTCTTGATTGGGCTTGTCTGGACCGCGATAGACCTGGTCCTGGCAGTGAGCACCCCTTCCCTAGTCTCTGCGTTTGCGATTGCAGACTTGGCAATTGGTGTATCCTCAGGCCAGCCGGGAGAGTGTCGAGAAACTTTTGACGAGGATCTCTCCACCTCGATCCAGGCTGCTGCAGTATCTGGTGATGGCGAGCGTATCTTTTCCGGACTAGATGAGATGGGATCATCTGAGACACCGACCGCTGATTGCACACCCGTCTTCGACTCGTCATATCTTGATAAACGTCCACGTTTGACAGAAGTAGTCGTAGCAAGGTTCGGTGACGGCGAGCTTGGAATTATAGGGGCAGATGAAACAAGCTCATCGGGCTGCAGAGTCTGAATTGGCAGATTCTGATGAAGTTGACTCTCAGCCACAAACTCATCGGATGCAGCAGCAGCTCGTGCATCACGAAGAAATTTAATGTATGATCTTGGTGGTTTTACCTTGGCTAGGGTTTGTGGCATCCATTCGATCGAGTCCTGCCTTTTTTCTTCTTCCGCAACCAACTCGTCAAACCCACTGTCGTGCGATGGGGTTGTTTCGGAAGGCAAAGGTACAGGCACCGCAGGAGCAGTGGATCCCTTCTTTGCAAACTCTGTAGAGGTAGTGAAGGCATGCTCTAAACGGTTGGGCTGCGAAGAATTCGGAGTTTTCACTCGCACCGCACCACCAGGGCGAATCTCCAACTGAGTCTGTGATGGGTCGTTCGCGACCTCGATGAGTACGACCGGTGATGTGTCCCGCCGTCTGTGTGGAACTGATCGTGGTTTTGCAAACTTCATGCGCGCAGGCGTCTTTGGAGGCATTTTCAAGATCGCAGGGGCCTCAGAAACCGCATGGGCTTGCCGCTTTGAAGGCAATCTAGAGCTGACAGCAGGTTTTGGAACGGGAGCTTTTGCCTTTGCAGGAGTCTTCGAGTTCGCAGGACTTCTAGTTTTAGGCAAACCCAATTTCCTTCGTCCTTGGACAATCTCGTGCGCTCGATCATTCTGCATCTTCTTCCTCCTCTTCCGGATGCCTTCTGTTGTTCGTCCTGGGAACAAGGTATCTCTCAGAAAAGCTGTTGGTGTCTCAGTACCGTTTTGAATGATCTCTGCCAGCATAAGCTCATTTTCCCGATCTGTCCACAAACCGCGTGCAAGGCCTGTTTCTTCCACGTTGACTGGCTTGATCGCTCTCCTTGAAGATGCTGTCACTGGTGTGCTTTGGATGGTTGGAGGTCGAGGCTGCGCGCTGGTTGGCGTCGCACTTGGTATCTGCTGTTCGGGTGTTTGTGCTTCGTGACTAGGACCTGCGTCCGTTCGGGCTCGTTTTGGTCTCGGACCACTATGAGCGAAACCATCTTCGTAGCTAGTCTTAATCTCACTGTCATCTCCAACTTCATAAAGATCTCTGCGTAGCGCGCCCTTGCGCTCCCTCAAGGCTCCTCCTCGTGGCGTGCTCTTTGTCGGCCTCCTCAATGTGCTTGAAGACGGTAGACCAGCATGTTCTTTCTGCGTCGAAGATTTCTCTGGCAGATTCTCGACTGCCGAATCATTCAAAGTGCGTTCTCTGGAAACATCACTCGCCTCAGCTTCGGGGGCAGGGGACTTTGAAGCCGTTGTTGGAGTCTGTATCAACACGACCTCTTTGACTGTCGCAAGTATGTGGATATGAGGTCCTACAAGACCTTCCGGCTTCTCGAGTATATCGCTGACATGGTCTATCTCGTCCCATGGGGCTTTCGGAGGAAAAGCGTGATACTCCGCGATAGTGTATGTTCTATGGATCATTTAGTAGCATTCGAGTACACTTTATCCCAGGATCTACGTACTTCACAAATTCTGGGAAAGCCTTGGACAGATGTCGTTCGTATTCCCTGATCAGCACCCATTGTAGTCTGCCTACCCGCCAACTTGGTTTCGCGCGTATAGTGAGTGTGACTGGCGGCGGGCCTCCTTCCACCTCGTCGACGTAAGCAATCAGCTTTACAAGCTCATTCGGTTCGCCACCAGAGCCTGTTAAGTCAATCAGTGTAGTGAAGGCGGTACTGATCGAGCGCTGAAGCTGCCTACTGGCCATAGCTGCGGGCAGTTGCGCCTGAGGCAATTGCGCTCCCAACGAAGATTGATGTCGGCGGATTGCGAGGTGAGATGTCTGATAGCGTCTAGCTCATGCTCTGAAGAATAAAAGTAAGATAACGGAGAGGTGTGACGACGGCGTGACGGGGCGAGGTTCACGATGGCGGAGAATTGATAGCAAAGTTTATTGACGAGTCCATGCTTCGGGCCCCTGGTAAGCCACTGAAAGCTTCACGCATTGCGAAATGAAACAAATTTCTTATAAAAGTCTGCCTCAATTCAGATCCGGGCAAGTGTGCGTTGAGTTCTTTTGCATATTTCTGCAATTGACACCGCATAGAGCCTCGACCAGGAATTGTGGTAGTTCTACTCCGTAACTTCCAACGCGAATCGACGCGCTATTTCAACTCCCCGCCATAGTACCTTAGTGGAGCGCGAGCGCGAGATCCCAGCCTCCACCCCAGCCTGGCAATAATAACCGCCTATCAGAAGCCTCGTTTGCGTGCAGACCCTCTCTGTCACTTAGCCTTGACCGATAAAAGTGACAGGAAAGACGGGACTCTCGATACCCAGATCCCTCAATTCTTCGTCTCCTCCTTGATTGGGTCCTCACCATCTTCCTCCAGCTTCAAGCCATCTCCATCCCTCAGCGCGTCGGGATCAACTCCGCCAATAACGTGCCTACAGAAATATCCCATTCTTGTGTCTCTTCAATACTCATTAGCATATCTGTGCTGCCACACTAATCAATTCGGGGTTAAAGCGCTCACATTCCCGAAATCTGGTTCTTCGCCTTCGTGTTAATGCTATGCAAACTCTGCAAATTCTTCCTCATCTTGCCCTCCTCACTCGCCGGCAAGCGCTCATACTTCTCCCGGCGAGCCTCCTCCTCCATTTTGCTCTTCCAATAAGCGCGCTTGGTGCAATTGTCATCTCTCCACCACCACGCGAGGCGTTGCGCGTTCGTCTTGTCGAGTAAGTGGAGGACCGATTTGACGATGGCGAGAATGTCGACTGTATTGACGTTGGCATTTCGACCTTGGTTTGAACGGATTTGGTTGAGAAGGACGTGCCCACGGGCGCTGGATACTTGCATCGCAGTCACACTTTCGCGACACGGTACAGGCTGTGAATAGAGTCAACTTGTGCCGGCCATAGTGACAGCGCCTGTAAGATCAAATTGGCATGTTGGTGCACTTGAAGACTTACCCAGATATTGTCTGTGCACATTCTGCATACGATGCAGAAATGGCACTTGCAGCTGGTTCCACTTGGGGAGTTCATAACGATGGACGTCGAGATGATGATAGAGGCTCAAGCTTTTTTGTATTTTGACAAATGAAGCAAAAGTGCTGATGGTGTTGTTGATGTGCTTCGCTTTCCACGAGAACAAGGAGCTGCAGAAAAGCTCGGTCTCAGTATAAAACTACCCGTCGCTTTGAAAACACGCATCGCGTTGACTTACCGAAAGGACAACTCATGAAGACATAGTTGTGTGCCTCTTGACAACTGAAGAGCCGCATGATCAACATCGAAGAGACGAAGAGGCACATACCAAGTGCAAACAGTGAGACAAGACGAGGATCGTGGCCTTCACTGTTTAGCCTATGATCATTGATTCCGCAGCGGTATCTCAAGATTTCTGGCCATTTGAGAAGAAAAGTTGACAGAAACGATTTAGGCTCCAGTCCAACCTGAGGATTTGAACTTCGTCACCACCTAACGCCACACTCCGCTTCTAGTTCTTGCCCATGACCGATCCCAGCTACAGTGAAAAGTGAATAGTACTATGTGGCAATTGCAGACTTCTTGACCTTCTTCGGCTTCTTCACCTCTTGGCCTGTTTCCAGCTTCTCGGCCTCCTTCCGAGCTGCTGCCTTCTCCTCCTTGAGCTTCTTCTTACGTTCTGCGGCCTCTTTCGCCTCCTCAAGATCCTTCTCACTCCTCTCCTTCTTGGCCTTGTGCTTCTTGGTTGGAGGTTGACCATCTTCGATAGCCTTAACTGTCCCCACAGTCTCTTCCGTGACTACCACCGCCTTTCTCTTCTTCTTCTTCTTGTTAAAGTCGTCCTCCGCTCGAGCATTCTGGTCAAGCACTTGATCCTCATCCACCCACAACTCATCTGCTAGCCATATCGGAAGCGCAATCGTGTCCGGTCCTTTGATATGGATTGACTTGATACCTCTCCAGCCTTTGGGAATGTACTTGGTCGCCATGCCGTCCACGACGGCTGCTGTATTTGCTGCGATCTTCTCAGGAGCCCACGTGCCCCAAGCGACTCTGACTGCCGTAGTGACGGATGGCGCAAGATGTACGAGCGTGGTTTGCAGAGCTTTCTCGATGTCTTCGCCTACGTGCTCTGGACGGCCGATAGTGGTGGGCCCCCCCGTGTCCCTCTCTCGCTTCCTCTTGAGCTTGCCAGCTTCTCCCTCTCTTCCTTGGCCGTGCCATTTTTCATGTCCTGTTAGAGAGACCGGGATCGGGCGCTTTGTGGTGTTCTTGTAGAAAACCTTTCCAAGGAGACCTGGTAGCAAGTTCATCACTCTGTCATCAGCAAGGAAGATATCATATTCAGCGAGCAGTTTTCGGCGAGCCTCAAATGGCTTGTATTTTGTCTTCAGTTTCGAGACGGCCACAACTTTGGCAATGCGGGGCTTAAGAGCGTCAGGGAAGGCGACATTCTTAACGAGATCTTTGTATGCCTTATTCTTCTCGGTGGGAGGATCGGCTGTTATGAGGCAGATTCGAAGTTCGTCGGAGGTCCACAGCGGATGCGGGAGATGTCTGTAGTGGTCAGCAAAGCGAACTTCATTAGACCAGTAGTCCTGGATTCAACACGTGTCTTCCAGCTCAAAGCCAATCGCGACGAATTCCTAGCAGTCATTGTTTGCCACAGTGCCAGATATTTATCGCCAGTGATCTTGAATCCGAAGATAGTCCTGGGAACGGTGCTCTGACCGTTTCTCAGGACCGGATTGACATATATCGAGGACTCAGATCCGTTTCAGGCTCGCACATACATCTTTCCTGGCTTTCTGCGAAAAATCAGTTAAACGTTTGCAATTCGGCCTGTGTTTTCCAACCAACGTACAATCTAGCTTTGTCGATAATGTGCTTCTTTGCGGTCATGACCAGCCATACAGGTAACTCAGTGGAATCCACATCTGCTTCGTCGTCGGCAAGGAGCTTTGGTTTCTTTGTATCGATTTCCTTTTGCGATTTCTCAATGGCCTTGAGCAAAGCGGTGGCCGCTCGAAGGGTCTGAAATTGTTAGCATGCGCCTGGTGGTGTGAAATCGAGTGCACGCACTTGGTCGGGGTTCAGAGCATAGGGAGTGCCAGACTCGGGCCTCGCGGTGACGGCGACCTCTCCTTTGGACATGATTGCGGTATTGGGTAGTTATGGTTATTGTGCTGGAGCAAACCTCTCTATCGTCGGGGCCCTCAAAAAAATCTGGACATGTTTAAGCTCGCGCTAGGCCAAAACAGGAGGATAACTCTCGCCGCAAATGCGCGGTAATCCCAGCAATTTCCCTCTCCCTACCCCGTTGCTATCAGAGTACAGACTCGATAGCGGCGCATCATAAGCTTAATCTATGACATCCGCAGCGAATCCCTTGAAGACCACAATGTATCCATCCATCATGGATAGTTCTTTAGGCTGGCAGAGTCGCCGGCGACTCAATTTGCTCCGAGATCGCTTTTGCACTATAGATATTTTCGTAGGATTTCGGTCCTGGACCACTTCTCCAATCGACACATTCTACAAAAGACATCCTTCCTATAACTGATCAAAAACATAGCCACGATGTCGACATCTTCTCATTTCATAGCGACGCTTTTCAGCAGGACGCGGACACCATTCCCGCCCGAATGCCAATCTACCTTCGTCAACAGCCTACTTCCCGCTCTCTTCCAGGAACCAAGAGTCACTCTACGATTCCTGGATTCCGACCAGGCGCCAAGCATACTCGAAGCCAGAATATTCACAAGCGCTCCTCAGTTCCTCCCCTCATCTCGCGATCCCGCCTCAGCAATTACCATAACACAATTCGAAAAGTCAAATGACGTCGAGCTAGTCTTTCAACATGACACCGTCTTCCGCCAGAACAAGCGCCTCGCTGTCTTCGACATGGATAGCACTCTCATACAGCAAGAGGTGATTGACGAGATCGCGCGGAAAATTGGTGTGGAGGACCAGGTCTCTGCCATCACCAAGCGCGCCATGAACGGCGAGCTCGATTTCACTGCCTCCCTGCGAGAGCGATGCGCGCTATTGAAGGGTGTGCCCGCCACTGTCTTTGACGAGGTCAAGCAGTTGATCACGCTCACCAACGGTGCCGCCGATCTTATAAAGGCTCTCAAGAGATTAGGCTACAAAACGGCAGTGCTCAGTGGTGGTTTCACGCCTGTTACTGCGTGGCAAGCGGCGCAACTAGGTTTGGACTACAACTTCGCAAATCACTTGGTCGTCAGCGATGACGGCACAGTGCTCACTGGCGAGGTCACAGGCGAGATTGTGCATGCAGATAAGAAAAGGGACCATGTTAGGGCAATCGCCGCGAAGGAGGGCTTTCTACTTGAACAGGTATTGTGTGTAGGAGATGGAGCCAACGACTTGCCCATGATGGGTGTCGCTGGCCTCGGAGTGGCCTTCAACGCAAAACCGAAAGTACAACTCGAAGCTCCAGCCAAACTCAATTCCTCAAGTCTCTTGGACGTTCTTTATCTGCTTGGATTCTCACAACGAGAGCAGTTGGAGCTGCTATCGACCCCTTCCTGAGCACTCGCATTCTCCGCCACGACTGAAAAACATCAAAAGCTTCAGCGCTGATATTCAATGTTGGCGTTTAGACATGAAATAGAAATGGCCGATCACTCTGACGCAGGCGATCAGAACCTGAAGAAAAATACCGAACCTCTATCGATCCTAACTCCTTTGATCTTGCATCAACTTCGAGAAAACGAACGGGTGTAGACTGAATTCGCCGTTTCAATCGCTCGCTTAGCCCTCGCGTGTGGACCTGCTAAGACATGAGCCTTCAGTCTCAACTCCTTGCCGAGAGGCAAAACTTTGACGTGGCTGCACAGCAGAAGTGGTCACCAATCCATCAGCAGCGAATGCATGTGGCAAATTGTTTCTTTGGCAATCGCTATGCACTGCCGTATTGCACACGCAGTTCGCTCCACCCGGGCATGCTTCTGGGTAGGAAGCAAAATGACGAAGATAACAAGCGCTCGCGAAATGGTGGTCTAGCCCTTGCTCTGCCTGACAAGTGACCACTTTGATCTACCTCTTGGCTATGGCAAGGGCCTGTATCATGGGCATAAAAGGGTCTTTAAAATTGAACATGAGTGAATACATGATCCCAGTCGGCTCGATAAAGCGATCGGGACCTTTCTTTCGGTCGTCAGATCTGAACTTACTTGCACGCATAATGAAGAATTTTGCAATTTCCCATTGTTATCCTTCCTCTTCAATTCATTCTTGCTTCCGCCGCTTTATTCAAGAATCCACACAGTACTAATAGTCCGAGTCCCTCTTTGCCCTTTGGAGAATTCGGATATGTTCTCTGAGACTTTCTAGGAGGAGATCCTGAGCCTTCATCTATTGTTCCAGCTTTTCAACGAGGGGTGTTGGTGGTCTGCATTTCCCAGAGAAAGAGCACGCGACATTGTTTCGCAGACAGCGGAGATGCTACAGTGAGAATTTACTTGGATGGTTATTTTCCTGGGTGAGCTTAGTGGGTGCTTTGGTTTAAAGTCAAAGAATACTATGGATGAGTGAGGGATGGTAATGTTTCAATTTGATGGCAGGCAAACGATGTTGTAGTGCTGGTCGCAATTTGAGCAACGAGCGTTTGCTGTCTTATTCTGTGAGAATCTCGCGACGAAAGTGAGCTATCGTTGATTGTCCAACTTCTCATACTGAGTTGGTATCCATAATGGTTATATGCCCTCTTCCTCCCAAGATACCACGCAGCGCCTTGGGTTGATTCTCATGAGGTTGTACTGGGCCGACAGACCCGTATGATACCGTCACTCAAGCTCAACTGATTAAGAGCACGGCATCATCGACAGCGCCTCTTCCAAGTTCCTGTTCTTCACAGCCAACCTCTCAACCTCGTCAGCCAAACTCTCCACCTCGTCAGCCAAACTCTCCACCTCGTCAGCCAAACTCTCCACCTCGTCAGCCAAACTCTCCACCTCGTCAGCCAAACTCTCCTTCTTTTCAATGAGCCCATGTTCTCTTTCAGCCAGCTTATAGTATTCTCCATTCAACGTCTCGTACTCTCTCTTCAACGTCTTAATCTCAGCATGCAGCCTCTCATTTATGTTCACCACCTTCGCCCTCTCTTCCACCACCATTTGATTATGTTGCCTCTCTCTTTCATGCTGAACATTTAACCTCTCGTTCTCCGCTTGAAGCACGACTATATTATCGAGTGCCTTCATAAGTTCCACCGTCTCCTCTTGTAACTTGGGACCGTCTCGACGGAATACATTCCTCTCAATTGTCAATTGTTCGGCTCTTTCTTCCTGATATTGTACGAGAGGGAATTGTTGGTCGCGGATCTGCTGTTCTAAACTTCTTACGTATGGCCATTGTTGGGGGAGCTTGACGGCGAAGACCTTGATAAGAGTCGATTTAGATTCTTGAACCATATTGTAGAGAGGCATTAGCGAGAAAAGTGGGAGGACTGTGGGATTGGGAACAAGTGGGAGTGGCTTGGATAAAGCTAGCTATATATCAAAATTGGTAGGCAAAGAGCATTCGTTTGTCATTGCGATGAGCCTAGTGATCAGATGTTTAAAGGATGCGTTGGTCCAAAAATGACTGAAAGAAAGGAGATGGGGGGTGTGATCAGGTTGTTGGTCATCTGGATCTCAGATTCTCAGATGGAAGGAACCAACCTAGCCGAAGATTGGCACTCTTCGCTTATTTGGTCTTTCCAATTCGTTTTCGACTGCCTTTTGACGGCTCACGCGTCCCTGACAGGCTTTTGACGGCCACTTCTATGACTTGGAAAGGGGTACAGAAATCACAAGTGGACGCTACCCGCGAGCGACAAGTTCTAGGACCCTTTCGCGTCCCCAATTGGTCATCTTGAATTGAGAGATGAAATCGTCGCGGTTGACTATGGCCGATTAGCGTCGCTCCGAGACGGGGGAGAATGTGTTTACTGTATCCACCACACATGCGACGTTTGCCCGTGAACGCGGAGCGACCATGCAAAACCCGCCAATTATCGAAGACTGGTAATGTCAGCTTGGAACGACAAGGAGAGAAAAGAGGGCAGTCAAGCTCACTAAGAGGCTTTCCAGGCTGAAGCTGTTCCCAATATTCGAACCGTTTCAGAATACTCGTCCATTTCCTGCAGCGAAGTGAGCATTCGGGCGTAAAAAAGGATATCATTTCACCCACCTCGCGGCAGTATACCACTGTTGCATTGTTTCGATCGGCAAATCGATGGCAGCGCGATCAGTCGTGTTCCAGCGCACTTGCACCAACTGACCTCCGAATGGATCATGCACCAGTGTCGGGAAAGTGGTCCAGGGCTGTATACTACTGTCTTGATTGCCACTAGCGTGGGCTTCGATCTGGACTTGGGATAAGGTCTGATACGCTTTGGGGTCTTCCTTGTGAAGCTGGCGAGCAGCAGCAAAGCCGTCCACGAGCTGCGATGCGCCTCCTTCTCCATCGGGATGGGATAACAGGTGGAAAAGTTGTAGCCCTGCCGGATCGGAAAAGTAGGTGTTATCAGTGTGGGCGCCAATGCCGAGCTGCGTATATGCCGTATCTCCTTTTGCAAGATCGGCTGTAAAATCATAGAAGCCCCCGTAGTGTGTATGTCTGATGTAGGCTATTCTCTCCAACAATTTCTTCGTCGCTTCTGGAGTCACAGGAGTGTTCTCAACGTAGCAGAATCCGTATCTGCGAATCGTGTAGAGCCACACTTTCAAGCCTTTCTCGGTTGTCATGACGTTATTGTAGTCGACCGTGGGCGCAGCATTTTTCACCTCCTTTCCAGTCCACAGTTTCATTTCCACCGTGCCCTGTAGCTCACTCGTTCTGGGCTTGGCCTTTCCACCGCTGGCTGAGAGCCATGACTTGGAGTATTGACTTTCATGTCCATCATTCCATTTCACAATAAATGTTTGTGCCTCTTCTTTGACAGAATCGGGGGCGATCAATGGCGAGATCTCATCGAAAGTTTCTATCAGACGTTGCTTGGTCGATGGATGAACACAGGCTTCGCAATGGCAATGGTCCCTTAGCCACTCGTGCGGAACAGGTACGTGTGTTCCTTTGGTGTCAGAAAAGACCATGATATTGTCGCCATCGAGCTTGGGAGAAATGTTCGGGAAGCTCGCTTCTGTTGGCTTGATGATCACTCTCCGTGATTGCTGTGCATTCAGCATCCAAGCATGTCGAGGCTCAAATCGATTGACTTACTGTTCCTTTGAGATGGGCGCGTGCGTTGGTCGTCGTACTGGAGAAGAAGCGAGGCAAAGCTCGATTAGAAGTGCAAACCACTGATCTTAGAATTGGTCGAGCAATCTGGTGCATGGCTCTGATGCTTTGACTGTTATTACTGAGGCTAAAAGCCATATCTTGCTGCTCGTACCTGGAAGACAAGGAAGTTTGAGATGGTGTTTAGGATGTATGAGACAGAATTCAATTCTCCGAAAAGCAGATGATATCCTATCTTCATAAGGTGGCAAAAATGGTTGCAATTGTCCAGAGCATTAAGCAAATGAATTGACCATCATGCAAAATAAGAAGCGAACCTTGAGGTTTGAGGTGGAGTTATTGGTCTCCCGAGGTCGCTCGGGTATAGTAGGAGTTACGGTCGAACACCCGATCTGATCACAGTGTTTACACGGAATGAAGAAGGAAGACAGTCTGAGGTAGGTGACACGCCCTGCTTGACAAGAACGGAACGCTGCGATGTGGTCGGACGTGGAACTACTGCAAGCCTCTCGGCCGAGGTTGCAATGACATGTCCTGAGCAAGGAGACCGGAAGGAGAGCTGTGAGAAGCAAAGACTGTTTGCTCAAGAGAGCTGTGAGAAGCAAAGACTGTTTGCTCAAGAGAGCTGTGAGAAGAAAAGACTGTTTGCTCAAGAGAGGACAGAGGGAGCAAACAATAGATACGCCACGAATGATTCTGTCTTGTAGTATGAGGTAGGTGGTCAAGGGGAGAGGTCTTGCCTTGCTGGCTGCGAACGAACTTGCCCAAGACTGCCGCGAAAAGGAGAACAATGTCGGATGGTACGTATAGAGCATCGTCCTACTATGAATGAGCCAATAGTGAATCAAGTTCATCGACATATACAACGAGAGCGACAATTGCACCGCAAAGCTGGCCGCATATCACGTGGCTGCTCCAGACAAGATACCTTTGCGCTTATTGCGATTAGTACTTCTACAGACACGTACTCGATACGACCCGGCCTTGATTTCCGTGGAATTTCCTCTTTTCCGGGTTTCTTGGAGGAAGTTGGTCACAAATCTCATGTTGCTCCACCTCTGATTCTGGCATGCTTCTGCTCCGCATACAAGTCGGACAGGCCAGCTGCGTAACCATCCGGCCATGGCTCGTCGTTCTCGCCGCCCTCCATCTCACGACAGTTGCCGTGTGTATGACGGATGACCATTTGAGTTCGCTAAGGTGAGTCCACACAGACGTTCAACTTCCGACTCTGTTCTAGGTACACAAACGCTGACGAGCCGCAGACAGGAGACCCGCGACATCTTCTACCATGGTTTCGAGAACTACATGAAATATGCCTTTCCCGAGGACGAACTTAAACCGCTCAGCTGCGCTCCTTTGACCAGAGATCGCGCGAATCCCGCCCATATTGAACTGAATGATGTCCTGGGCAATTACTCCCTGACCCTGATCGACAGCCTGTCAACTCTCGCCATCATCGCATCCACGCCGCCTCGGAAAGCTCAGGACAAAGCTTTAGGTCTTTTCCAGGATGGGATATCACATCTGGTTGACCAATACGGAGATGGGACAGACGGTACAAGTGGTCAAGGGCTGAGAGCAAGAGGCTTCGATGTGGACAGCAAAGTCCAGGTCTTTGAAACTGTCATTCGTGGTGTTGGTGGACTTTTGAGCGCGCACCAGTTCGCGGTTGGGGACCTGCCAATAAGGAATTACGATGCTTCCACGAAGACGAGGCAAGGCGAGACTGGCATACACTGGACAAATGGGTTGGTATACAATGGCCAATTGCTTCGCCTAGCCCACGACCTGGCAAAGCGGCTGCTCCCAGCTTTTCATACGGCGACTGGATTGCCTTATCCTCGCGTCAATTTGCGTCACGGCGTACCTTTTTACTTAAATTCTCCTTTGAATGCTGATGCCGAAGAGGGCCAATGCCCACGCACGCCTACTGCTAATGCAGAGATTACCGAAACATGTACCGCAGGAGCTGGCAGTCTGGTTTTGGAATTCAGCACTCTTAGTCGCTTGACAGGCGACATGCGGTTTGAAGACGCTGCCAAAACCGCATTCTGGGCTGTATGGCAAAGACGAAGCAGTATTGGCTTGCTAGGGTCTGGCATTGACGCTGAGACTGGCGACTGGATCTCGCCATATACTGGTGTAAGTCCAAGGCCGTAACAGTTTTTTAATTCACGAGGCTAATTGAACTCTAGATCGGCGCTGGTATAGACAGCTTTTTCGAGTACGCCCTGAAAACACACGTACTCCTCTCTGGTCTGCCCTTCAACCAGTCACTTGCCTCTAAACATTCGCCAGACGCCTTCTTGGGGGTCTGGGAGCAGTCTCACGCTGCGATCAAACACCATATATACCGCGGTGAACAATTTCAGCATCCGCATTACCTACAAGTGGATCTCTACACTGGTGCCCTACGAGCATTCTGGATAGACAGCCTGAGCGCATACTACCCAGGTCTGTTGACCTTGGCTGGAGAAATGGAGGAAGCCATCGCAACTCACATGATGTACACTGCGCTCTGGTCACGATATTCTGCATTACCCGAGCGATGGTCAGCTGCCACAGGCAACATCGAAAGTGGCCTACGTTGGTGGGGAGGCCGACCCGAGTTCATCGAGAGCACATGGTATCTCTATCGTGCTACCAAAGATCCGTGGTATCTCCACGTTGGTGAGATGGCGCTGCGAGACATCAAGCGTCGATGCTGGACAAAGTGTGGCTGGGCAGGGCTTCAAGATGTCCGAACTGGCGAATTAAGTGATCGAATGGAGAGCTTCTTCCTGGGAGAAACAGCCAAATATCTATTCCTCCTCTTTGACGACCGGCATCCACTGAACGCCTTGGATGCCGCGTTTGTATTCACGACCGAAGGTCACCCACTCACGATTCCAAAGCGGCTAAGGAGAAACATAAGGATGACTACAAGGCCTGATCATGAGCCTAGAGAAAAGCTAGAGACCTCGCCTGTACCCGGGTCTGCTCCAATCTGTCCAAGGCCGCCTCCCTATCTGCCCCTTACCGTATCGTCGACTGCTGCGAGAGGCGATGTTTTCCATGCTGCAAGCCTTGCCCGATTGCATCTGATGCCAGACTTCGAGAACCTCGACTCTCCACTGGTCGAATTTACCGCTGACCATCCAAGCATTTCGTTATCAGATTTGCAATCGCCTTCGAACTACACGTTCTATCCATGGACCTTGCCTATGGATCTTGTGCCCCCCCAAGGCACATCTTCACCAATGGCCAGCCGCGCGACTTTCGATCTATCATTTCCGAATCTGCCTGAAAGCGCGACCACCTTGGGTACTTTGCAAAGGGTTTACGAAGGCGTCTTAGTCAATTCGATGAGCGGCTTGCGGCTTGGTATGGTCAAAGAACCATTGCCTGTGGCAAGCGTACCGTCTGGCACTGACCTCGACCTGTTTCGAATATATGCCGTTTCTAATGTCGCTCTCGGTCGTGACGAGAAGGTATTTCTGACGCGTAATCTGGTCACAACCTTCAACCCCGTCGACCCTTTCTTCACTCGCATTCGCGACATGCAGATGATCGACCTGCTTGTAGACGTAGGAGAGGAGACCGAGACTTCCCACGAGTCCATTGCTGAGCCTCAAGCATCGAGTCTTAATTTCTCGGTGCCAATTATCACCGTGGATTCAGTGAATGCACTGACTGAGAACGCCCAGCCATCTTTGCTTTCTTCCCTACTTCAGAACATTCAATCGATGCTCCGAGAGCCAATGGGATCGAACGTCCAGCCTTTAGTGGCGCAGCCTCCGGCTCTAGAACGCCACTTGTTACCTGCTGCAATTCCCACCGGACCTGGCGCTGCATCAATTCCTGATATTGCAGAACCTGTCGACCTCGACCCCGCAGCTACCACCTCATCACTTCCTTGGAACAGAGTTCACATTGCGGGTGATCTTTGTGAAACGGTTCTTGACGCTCAAATAGCCAAAGAGAACCAAGTTCTGGTGATTAGACGAGGCGGATGCAGTTTCTCCGCAAAGATGAAAAACATTCCTTCGTTTGCTCCGAGCAGTAGAGCACTGCAGTTGGTCGTCATTGTATCTTTTCCCGAGCAGGACGATGTTGACGCGCAACCTCAGCGAGGACGACTGAATCGCGCTGAATATGTGCCTTCGAGTTCTGCAGAGCCGCTGATACAGCCAATGCTGGATCAGGACCAAACCACACCTGGTGGCATACCAAGGCCACATCCCATTCCCGCTGTTATGCTTAGTGGTGGATATGACACCATCCAGTACTTTGAGAAGGCCAAAGGTGTAGGATTACGGCGGAGATTTTGGTTCGAGAGTCAAGGCGTGAAGATTGGGAATCTCATCGTCGTTTGACACTTTTGTATAACCTTTTAGGAAAGATAGATACCCATGACATGATAAATCTGTACAGATATTGCTACGAAGATAGATGAAAACGAATCGTTATCAATCACTTAAGGTCGTTCTGAAGTGCTTGCCTGGAGGTCGGTCTGCTCTGCTACCAATCCACAACTATGCGCGCATCAGAAACGAGACTGTCTTATACCGCGATGCTTGCAGTTCTGATGAGGCGTTTGCCATGGATGAGAGAGTTACATCAGTCTTGTAGGTCTTTCCGATATTATCTACCAGATTGGGACTTGCGATACCGGACCTTGTGCTCCACCTCCAAGATTGTCTATTTAGATCTACTCGACACCCTTCGCATTCACTAAGATCATGCCTCCTACCCAAACCTCACCATCTAGAATTTCCCGATCTGTTTCTGCCGGTCTTCTCAAGCCCGAACCTTTACGTGTGCAAAGAAAACCCCACTCGCAACTCCTTTCTACAATCCCCGTCCATCAAAAAGCCCTGTCAATGAACGCCACGAAAGCAGAGCAAATGGCCTCGCACATTGCCCCGTCAACTCCCCAAAACGCCTGGTCGTCTCCCGGTCCCGCAGCCTTTGACTTCAGATCTGATACCATCACGTCTCCGACCACAAATATGTTGAATGCGATTGCGGCGACGACATTGTTGGACGACGTGTTTGTCGAGGATCCGACGACGAACGGCCTCGAGGCTTCTGTCGCGGAAATGACGGGGAAGGAAGCGGGCTTGCTTGTCACGAGCGGGACTATGGGAAATCAGGTTGCGTTGAGGAGCCATCTGGGGGGACCGCCGCATAGTGTGCTTTGTGATGAGAGAGCGCATATCTTGGTGTGGGAGGCTGGTGGTGCGGCGAGTTTGTGTGGGGCACTTGTGAGAGGAGTCATGCCGAAGAACGGGACGTACTTGACGCTGGAGGAAATCAAGAAGAATGCGGTACTGAGTGATGATGTTCACGCTTGTCCTACTAAGGTTATCAGTTTGGAGAATACGCTTGGGGGCACTATTATGCCGCTTGAGGAGGTGGAGAGGATTGGCAAGTTTGCGAAGGAGAATGGGATCTTGATGCATTTGGATGGGGCGAGGATATGGGTTCGTTTCATCGACTTGCTCCTTGCTAATGGAAGTTGCGCTAATATTGGTCCAGGAAGCTGTTGTTGCTGGTGCTGGAGATTTGAAGGAGTACTGTAAACATTTCGACAGCATCAGTCTCTGCTTCAGCAAAGGTCTTGGAGCGCCGATCGGAAGTATCATCGTCGGGACAAAGCCTTTCATCAAGAGATCACGATGGATAAGGAAAATGATAGGAGGCGGTCTCCGACAAGCAGGTGTGATATCAGCAGCGGCTCGTATTGCAGTCGAAGAAACGTTTCTAGGCGGCAAACTCAAACAGAGTCACGTTAACGCAAAGGAAATTGCGAAGATATGGACGGATGCCGGTGGTAAGCTTCAACTTCCCGTGGAAACTAACATGGTATGGCTCGATATTGAAGCTGCGGGCTTGGAAGTCAATGATTTTATTGCTATGGCTGCTGATAGGGGATTGAGGACCCTTGGAGGAAGACTGGTGGTTCATTATCAAATTTCGAAGGAGGCTATCGACAAATTTTCATTATTAGCGAAGGATGTTTTGGTGGAGAAGAAGCGTGGCGTTGATCGAGGGCAGGCTGAAAAGCTGAAGATTGATGTAGAATAAGTACGCGTCTTCAAAGAATCAAATTGTCTTACTGAGTGGCGTACCATCCACTATCAGTACTGGAAGCAAGTACTGGGCTGCCCTCAAGCATTCTTCGATAGATGTTTCTTCCAAGGATATCGAATATGTGCGGCTGGGAGCTTCGCGATAGCGTGTGCCCAATCGAGACCGTTGTCGATCGTTTTTTGACTAGATTTTCAAACCAGATTGCCAAAATTGTATCGATACCGATCCGAGGACAGACATTCTGCTAAGCTAATCGCCAGGCATTTGCCTGCATGCGATCGATTCGACAGCCATTGAAAATATCTGAATTGCGGCTCACGTGCCTTGGCGTTGGAAAAGTGCGGACCAACCTCCAGTATGCTCCATTGCCTTGCGAAACGCGTCAAAAACATCAACAACCACCATACAGAGTGACCCTGCTGTTTCGATGCTTCCTCAACCCTACCGAATCCATCAGAGATAATGGCCGCACGGCGCAGGTTTGATCACGAGGACAGCGGCTCCGATGACAGCGACTGCAGTGTTTCATCTAAGTGGACTGCACAGAGCGAACCTAGGGACAATTATCCCGTGGATGGTATTCTAGCGGAGAAGCAAGATGAAGACGCCCAGGACACGCTCTTCCTGGTGAAATGGACTGGCTACAGCAAAGGGAGGTGCACTTGGGAACCTGCGGGGAACTTTAGTTCCACCACGATGGACCAATGGGTACAGCAAAAGAACGCCATCAAACTCGGTTACAAAGCTCCTTTCCAGGTGGAGGCTTGGAAGCGCGACCAAAGAAAGAAGGCCGGAATTGATAGATGTCGGTGGCGACGGAGGAAGGCAATGCTGAAGAGCCGACAAGACTATGATTGGGCCGAGCCTCCAGAAAACCATCCTGCATTCCAGGAGGATTTCGATAGTGATGGAGACCCGCCCGAAGCGCTGCTGCTGTCACCTCCAAGACACATGTTACCAGGAGCGGGACGAAAGACTTCCGCTGCTCGGTCACGTTCACGAATGCAAGCTTCGGCTAAGCGTAATACGCAAAACAATCAGGGTCAGCATAAAAAGATTCCTCCAGATCTCAAATTCAACCAACTCACAGTTTAACAACACATAGAAAAGAGAAGGGGCGCGGATATCATGGCCAATTACGCCTCAGAGCCAACAACAAAGCGTGTACGCAAGCCAGCCGACGAAGATCAACAATACAAGACAGCATCTCACAGATGGTATATCAACTCGATGTCCCGTAGGCTTAAGAAACCTCTAATTACTTTAGGAATGTTGAAAAGAAGAGCAGAGATGGTGCGGTTCCAAGAGCGGAGGATATTGAAGCTCTGCTAGCTAGACCGGGAGAAATACAAAGTTTGCAGCACAGCAATCTTACTGGAATTGTGAACCAGACTGCGACCTTTTCAACTGACACGCATAGAGATGCTGCAAACGAAGGTACCCTTGCACCTTACGCCGATACGATCCCGCTGACATGCTTCTACTGGCACAATGCCTTGACTTGTTCGTCTGGAAGAGAACAGTGTCGCTTTACTCACGGTGGGTGCGACAGGATTGCCGACCAATATATCCATCAGCAGACCTTAGAGGAAGGCACTGCCGGCTGGAAGCCAAAATTTTGGAGTCCGACTAGAGTGTGCTTTTACTGGAACAAAGGCGGGTGTGATAAGGGCGATACGGGCTGCTGGTTCGCCCACTGGCGTCCTAAGAAGGGTCCCTGGATTGTATATCATCGCAACAACGACAAAAAATGGCCCGATCCAATCATGGGAGACATCGATATTGTGCCCCAGCCTGAACGTGTGCCACCGTCGGGGCCCCGGGCCCAGCCATCTGTGTACCAGAGGACTCGGGGTACTATCAAGCAGCAATGTCACTTCTGGAAGACTGGTCATTGCCGGGATAGAGAAAACTGTGAATGGATGCATGGGTATGTTCAAGAACCTGCCATGCAGACTGCTCAGCAGCAAGTTCCAACCCCTTCTCCAGCGGTGCCATCTAGAAAGCCTCTCAAAACCTGCCCATACTGGTACTATAACAAAAATTGCAACAAGACCGCCGAAACATGCGAGTTTGCGCATGAATTGCTACCAGAGGTGCAAAGTTTCAAGAGTACGAGACTAAAAATTTGTCCTTACTGGCTCAACGGGAACGGATGCTCAAAGTCAGCCGACGTCTGCAGGTTTCTGCATGAATTTGTGGAGGGTCTTCCAATAGCAGGTACGGTGTTTACTCTCTCAACATTTGTTTTAGCTGATGTCAAGTCAGAAGCCCCAAGAAGGCGAATATATCAGCCTGCCAACTCAACCTCGAATTGCGACAACTACACAACCTCCGCCATGGAACAACACTTTCTTGGTGACCCGCTAGAGCCATTGCTGACCCCAAAATGTAGTATGCTCCCCCAGGCGCACCCAAATCAGACGGCGCCCGCTGGCAGCTCGATATTAGACAATAGACTTGCCGCCCCCTGCGAACATTCTGGTTATCCTCAACATCTAGCGCAAGAATCTGCCGAACGCGGAGATTGGAAAATTCAGGTCACGCAGACACACACACCGCAAATTTCGCCACCCACAGATGTTCCGGATGAGACAAGTGGCAACACCGTCGTGGATGATTCTTTCCCTTCCCTAGAGGATCCGAATACAGACAGAAGCTCTGAAGCGATGGACCTCGACTCGGGCATTATGGAGTCACCGGACACTCTTGATACCGTGTATGCGCCAAGTACTCTTAAAGTGTCTCTCCAACTATCAGATGCCCCCATGTGTATTCCAGTTGAGATCGTCGATCTTGAATACGACGCGATAGACGCCTTGAGAAGAGACCATTTACAGGAACCACAAATCGCTGTATCGCAAATGGTCATGCGTGATCTCCTAGAGACGTTTGTTCTCCCGCTCGCCCCTAACGTCTTGTCATCGGGCAAGATTTTCCAAATGAACGGACAAGATATGTCGTTGCAGCTCTCCCGCACTTTGGCGAACCACAGTAGTGTAGCAATCTCGCAGGGCCCGTCATCGCTTCTCATCCTATATCCTTCGCATCTCATACTCGAAGAACGTGTTTTTGTAGAACGAGACAAAACTCCGATCGAGCCAAATTGTCACATTTGTGTCCAGGTTCGAGCTCTTGGCAGCAACTTTCCCAAAGCAGCTTCAAGTGCAACGTCAGCTGGTCTTCCGAAGACTCTGGACCGATACTTTCAGAAATATCACGGCCTGGAACCAGGAAAGCTCTTCAAGTGGGGTTCGGAGACCGTCAAAAAGAACGTCTTCATAATGAGTCATGCTCAATCCCACAAGGCAGAAACGGAGATACTGGCCAGGTATTTTCGCGAACTAGGGGCCAGGGTATGGACCACGCGGACAAAGGGATCCTGGGACGATTTTTTGAGACTCTCAGACTCGAAGTCGAAAGGAAGTGGTGTCATTATCGTGAGTCTGTTGAGCACTATTGCCAGTGACATTCAGCTAATGAACATAGTTGCATCCTGATTTTGTGCATTATGCAGGTATTCCCAACCTTCGGCAGATTCTTCTAGAGAGGTTCAATATCTTTCAACTCAGACTCTCCATGAAAGAAGGTCTGCCTGAAAGGCTGATTATGAAGAGGTTGTTGCCAAACGGAACATGCACGCTGCTGGTAGACGAGATGTATATCAAGCATCCTCAAAAGTCTCTCGAGCTCCTTGAACTCATCGTCAAGAAAAATGATGGCAGGGAAAAGAAGGTCCGGTCATGGAGTGTCTACGGCCCGCCTCAGCTTCCTACCTGGTTGCTGAACATTTACTTCGCCAAGGAAAAAGAAGAAGAGGACTTGGCCAAGTTACAAGTGTAAGACCAGAATGATTCGACTTAAGGTTACCTGCGCTGATGATTTGCTAGAAGGATGGCTCTTTACGATAAGGCCCAGCTGCTTGAGGACGACTTTGACGATGCTAGCTCAGGAGCCCCGCTTCTGGTCTCTGCCATCGATCTAGACGCAGCCGAGGTTCCCACGAACATTCCTGTTGATCAAACAGCCTATGAGGCCTATAGAAACGAGGATCCAGTTGGCGCAGCACGAAAGCTCGTCGAGACGTTCGTAACCACATCTCTAAGGTGGGCAGAACAATATAGGCGTCTGGTAAGCTCCAACCATTCTTTCCTATCTGCAAATCACACAAACTGAACTAATATTTCCTAGGTTGTCATTGTTCCGCCCAGAGAGACTCTTGATGCGGATCTGAAAAAGGTGTACGACGAATGGGAGGCTAGCTCCAGAGCTCAGCACATTAGCTTCTGGACGCCGGACACATTCATCAAAACTTTCCGAGGGAAGTGAGGAATACGGTGTGGCAGGTTTGAGTCGAGAGAATTTTGATACCCCTAGTGCGACCGTGAGAGAATGCATGGTTAGCTAATAAGCATGGCATTACATCTGCGGCTGAGAAGGAGATATATCAAGGATGATAGGTCATATAGGTTACAATTGAAAGAACAATGTGACTATACTTTCCAAAGCTGCAAACATGGCTCCAAGTCTTAGGTAAAGAGGAATATCCGTTGAATTTCATCAATCGAGAAGCCTAGGAAAATTCATACCTTTTGCCACCGCAGCAAGCGATTCACAATTGAGGACTTGGGCTTCGAACCTGAGATTTCCACAGACGAGGTACTCGCAGCATCGATTTCATCCATTGGCTTTCGCTCCACGACCGCGATACGTTCCATCTGTCCCAATTTCCACACTTTCAAGAACCACAAGCACAGCGCTGCAGCAATGTACATGAATCCAGTGAACAGTTGGGCTCCCAGGTAGTTACCGGTATGCTGGGTAATTTCGAGAGCAATCGGCTCGGAGACTGACATCATCAGTCAGTACTGATATGAGCGAGAACAGAGGAGACTTACACGTTGTGGGCAAGGCGATTACGACCCAAGTTATGGACAGCGCTGCAGGCAAATTTCTCAGACCTACTACTTCCGCAGTAACTGGAGCTATGGTTGGCCAGAATGTGCCAGCGACAGTGCCTCCGATGAGAGCGTAGAATATCAGAACCTACAGCTGATTAGCTTTGGCAACCTGCACAGTGGTTTGTACGACTCACACCATAGCTCTTTGCAAATGTCCAGATCACCAAGGCAAAGAGACCAGACAGGAAGGTGGCAATTCCAGCAATATTGATGCGACCAACGGAATCGCTGAAGTATCCTATCGGCGGCCGCCCAAGTCCTTGTCCAAGGTTCAGCAATGCGCCGATCAACGCTCCCTGTCGCGAAGTGAGACCGACGCTTTGCGCATAGTTTGGAAGAGAGAACAAGAGCACGATATAGCCCAACATGCTGAAGATACCATATCCAAGAAGAAGCAAGAATTCTGGTCTCTTGAACAGACGCCAATCGAACGCCAACAGGGACGCGCCAACCTGTTTGTTCCTGTCGCGCACAATGATAGCACAAGCAAAGTTCACGGCGAATGACACAATGCCTAAAATACGGAATGCCCAGGCCAGTCCCAAACTCTGTATCATGGCCTCGGTCGCAAGAGAATAGACCATGCCAAACATTCCAGATCCGGCGGTTCCAATCCCACTGGCCAAACTCCTCCTCCTCGTGAACCATTGTGGTATTATGCCTACAGAGCCTACGAATAGGAAACCCATGCCCCAACCAAAGCATATTCCCTGGCTCAGGAAGAGTTGCCATATCTCGCTCGCAAATGATGCGCCTATCAAGGATAGCGTTTCGAAGAAAACACCTATAAAGAGGGTGGTTCTTGTTCCGAGTTCGCGAGTCGCTATCATCGCCACCGGAGATACAAGCATGGCCGTGGATATGGAGAGGCCACCGACGAAGGCGAAGTCGAGGCGCGTGGCTCCTGGAAACTTGTTCGAGGAGAGGTAGTGTGCCAAAAAGACTCCATACTATGATTGACCATTAGTTTAATGCGACCTCAGTGGATCTGAACGATACCTTACACTGCTGTTCAGGCCCCAAGTATGCCCGTTTATGAGGAAAACGCAGATGACGCAGATCCACCCATAATTCGATACTGGATCGCGTTCTGGCTCCACAGCTTGTCCATGCTCTGATTCCGACTCCTGTTCGACGCCTTCCTTATGCAAATGGTGCAGCGAGGGAGTCTCCTTGTCCGTTAGCTCTGCATCAGTCGTCATAGCTCGCGATACCGTCAACCTCACACGGGATAAGACGCCCTGGAATGATTCTCAAGGGAGCACAAGATTAGCAGAGCCAGCGAACACAGAAGACATGGCTCGACAGAAGAGCGCGATGGGATGCATCGCCGGGCGAGATGGCATCTCTGGACTGTGGGGAAGATTGAATTTTCTGCTGTCATGGCAGCTCTTCTCTCCACTAGAGCCGCAATCGCATGCGCCAGAGCGGAAATGCGAGCCGTTAGCTCCTCTACGTCGTCGGACGTTATTCCCGACCGGCTCACACATGGTCAGAGATGCTTTCTGCCAAGACTCGAGGAACAATTGGGGCATGTTGGGTGAGATGTGGTGCGTTTGGTAGTTGAAACTTTAGAACTGAAGTTGATGGTCGAACTGGCATGCGCGGCTGCGGTAAAAATATATTGATCTGAACAGGGATGAAGAAGATGACCTATTCTAAGGTTCGACATTCGGCAAGGATTCCTGGTGATGGACGGAAATCAACGACAATTGCCGAAGCTCAACACCTCTGAAACACCTACCAATGCTCGACTTGAGTTGAATTGGAGAAAACGAGGATTTGGAAGTACTTCGTGGCACGCACCAAGAAACGGAATGATTCCGCTTCGAAGTCACCGCTTACGACTTCACACGTAAATACCTTTCTAAAATTCTCAATTGCTCTATACTGCTGCGAAAGTCTCCTATTTCCAAGCAATGGCCCCAAGTCGACTCGGAGCAGCAAAATGCAAGGTGGCCCTGGCAGCCTATCTGGCAACAATGTGCAGGCTTGGCTCGAGTATTCAAAAATAAAAAACTTCAACGAAACTCTATGATGAGATTCCTGAGATGAGAGAGACAGACCGAGACTTCACATAGAACTGGGAGGTTCGTCCTCGATATGCCGTCGAACATGTAAAATCGGGCACTAGCATCCAGCTTCCAAGTTGAATAGGAGACGAGTAAGCGGTACATATACTACCATATCGTTGACATCGATTCATTTTAGTCACATCCAAGTTCTGGGTGCTTTTGTTTCAGAGTAACGTTCAGAAGGAAGAAAGGAATACTGAAGCCTTGTTTTGTGCCGTGGAGGGATAAAAGCTGTGAATTGTAGACTAGATTCGTACCTGGACTATAGTTTCATTCATGAAAGCCCACTATTATTTAGCAAGTCTCATCCAAACTTGACTTTAGGATAACGTTCTGGTAATTATTTACGGTGGCAAAGAAGTCCCATATCTGAATTTCCGAAGACTTGATTCGAGTGGGAACTTTTAGTGTACCCATCCCAAAGCATCAGCTGTAGTGACATCGACCGAGCTCGAGCCTTCCAAGCTTGATAGCTGTTGATAGCATGCAGTCTGGCATCTTTCCAAGCTCCTCGGTGCCTTCCAATGCAAACATTGATACAGTTTACCGTCTATGCCGAGCATCTGGACATGTTCGAATGCGGGTCCATCAAGATTGATCTTATCTTTCGCCCGTTAACAGATCATTCATAAACTCGGGACCAATCAATGGAGTCTATGTATGCTCCACGTGGTGACTTGATGGGCGCGGAGCCCTGATGATGGTTCCACTTCTACTTATGGTTCAAGATATCTCTCGATCCTCTGAGGAACTTGGTAGGTGGTTCTCGGAGCAGACGTACCATCAAGGCCCTCGGCCCCGCCCAACGAGCAAGTTAAGGTTTACCAGCAAACCCAGAGTTCAAAGTTGCAGCACGTGTCCCTCACACTGAGGCCTGAGATCCGTAAATAAGTCTCATCTACTGCACGTTCCCTCCATATCTTCTTTTCCCCCAGTATCGCTCTCAGATTTGACCAGGTAACCCCTTCCAGTCAACAAAGCACCCATTAACAAATTCGCAGAATTCATCATGCTCAAGAACATGATCCCCCGATTGAGCGCGAAGCTCGGAGAAGTGGTCAGGAAGGTGGTCAGAGGGTGAGTGGTCCTTTCCTCTCGTCGTCGTGACTCCTTTCCTGTACTGCACAGCACAAGCCATCGAGGCTGCCATCTTGCCTGTTTGTCACAGACTCCCTGATTCGAATATTTGACTGGCCTTCTTTCTGGATCTTTGGACAGCATTTCGCCTGCTCGCCGTCGTGCCTGCTTCTTGGCTTCTCTTGATCACTTTGCGACCATTCTGCGTGCCACGTGGTTTCAGCGGATTCCAAGGACTCCTCAGGCTCAACAATCATCCTGCCTGATGAATTATTTCTTGGATCGCCCTAACTCAATTGGTCAATCGAACCGCGAGATTTACTCTTCTTACCCGCCACACCATCAAGGCACGCAGCATGCCTGACTCTATCTTGCAATCGAACACTCCATCACGACTATCCGGTGTCCAGGTTGCATAAAGTCGGCAAAAATCTTTTTACTCCCAACTTGCTTTTGTTTGTGTTTGTCTTTGAACTCGCGCTACATTCATCACGTCATCGCCATCTGTTTTCGTTGAACATCCACTAATACATCAATTACAGACGTGAGATGAAGAAGGAGAGAAAGAGACGAGAGAAGCTGACGGATAGGTTGGCGCTGTGGGCTCGCGAAAGCTCGCGGACTGGTGGTGAGGAAGAGAGGGACGAAGTGGAGCTGCTGGCTCCAGGTGTAATGAATGGTGGTGAGGACGAGAGGGGTGAGAGAGGGGAGCAGGTGGCCGCTCCAGATGTGATAGTTGAAGACGTTGTCCTGGTGAAGGATGAGGACAGCGAATTCTTCGATGCTGAGGTCAGTTTTGCTTCCCTTTCCCTCTCCCTCCGACGCAGCTCTTGTTTTTTGTCCTTCATTTTCCTTACCTCCGGGATTGAGTGTCGGTAATCAACAGCAGCTTCGTCACTCGGAGCAAACTCGTTCTCATGAGCCGTACTAACTGTCCCAAGACTGGGGTTTTTGAGGGACCGGGCGCGAGGCCCGGTACCCCTCTTTGGATAGGCCTTGTGGATGAGTGGGCTGTGGAGGATGTTGAGGAGTATAGGGACGTGGTCCTTATGAGGAGAGGGAAGAGGGGGGTGGTTCGCCGCTACAGTGATGAGCGGCATGAGTGTGTGGAGGAACTGGGGTTTGGGGAAGGGATGCAGGTGAAGGGTGTTGGCTGGTGGGAGGAGTTTGTGTGTGGGAGGGTGAGTGGGGGCGTGGCGGCCATGTTGGCATACCTCTGGTGGGAGGGCGCATGCGGGGTGAAAGGTGAGTTTGTGTGGCGGTGGTTGAAGGGTGTTGGGTGGTCGTCAGAGGTGGAGTGGTCGTTGCAGGCGAGGTTGGACGAGGTGGAGTGGAGGCGAGAGAAGTGGGTGGATGACTTGAAGGAGGTTGGGTTTACGGAGTATGTATACTGAGGTGGAGCGGCGTATCGGCGTATTGGGGTTGTTCCTGGCGTTTGGATTTTTTGCTTTCTTGTTTTGTAGGTAGGTTTTCTAGGTAGTTGTCTTGCTGATTTCTCCTGGCCTTCGGGTCAGATGTTTCGCTCGACAACTATCTAGAAAACCTATCTACCATTCTATTATGGTCTAGGTAGTTGTCTCGCTGATTTCGCCTGGCCTCCGTGTCAGATGTGTCGCTTGGCAACTATCCAGAGCATGGTAGATTAGTAGATAGATAATTGAATAAGTTTCCCTTCGGGGCTTAACCGTTCCAAAACATGCTAGTTGTGATAATCTGCTGCTTAGCAGTCGCGACTTACTGATTCGACTCGACTACAATGGCGTTGGATGCTAGAGCTTTGTTCAATATTGGATGTAAGCCATGAAGATGAACAATGACGATGAGTTTGGCTTGGAAGTCCAGCTACTAAGGTAGGATCTGAAGATTTTCGAACGAACGATGACCTTACGTTGACTGAACGAGAGTGAAGACCTAGTCAGCTAGAGAATGTTAGCATTGAGCAATTCTCGAAGCCTAGATTCATAATGAGCAGCTTCAAGATGGGAGAACAAGACAAATAATGAGAAACAAGGACGCCAGAACTAGAAGCGATCACAATTCCGATTCAACAATCAACCCACTGGAAGTATCCTAAACTCCCGACGACATTCAACGGTTACATCAGAAGGTCTTCTTACTGCCAGAGTGACATCTTGTATCATGGGGAGAAGAATGGAGCGCCCGACAGCATCGATCCTGATTCCAAAATCATCTTCTATGTGCTCAATGTACAAGATTACAAGTTTGTGTAGATATACATTGAGATACATAGAATGACTAATTGCCAGGAACGAGTAGCGGCTGGATAACATGTCTGTGATTTTTCTCTTACAGAGATAGGTAGGAAAAAGATAGATTCTCAACGTCGCACAAGCCGAAGATTGGCAAACTCAAGATTCGGCAATGCTGAGAACGATTTCCTGAATCAGCTCGCCGTCTTGGTTCCCAAAGAACAGCCAGGCCCATACCATTATCGTCAACCCAAGATCGACGCCAGAGAATTGCTAGCAGATTTCGAGCATTGAAAAGCTACAACTCCAGTGACACCAATCTCAAGCCAACAGATGCTGGTATGGACCCTGCTTTTCGTGTTCTGAGGTTTGCGAGACACTGTGAGTCAGGCCTTCGCTGCGAGAGACAAAGATTTGAATTAATTTGAGAAGAAATCGAATGAAGAACGAGGAGAACGACCTGAAAAGGAGCTTCAACTCTTCACGCACCTGAATACCCCTAATCGTTTGTCACCTCTTCTCGTCGCTGGTGTCGAAAGAATCCATCCCTCTGCTATACGCGACGTGCTTCAGATGGAGACCTTGTTCAATTAGCTTCCCAGGATTCGGCTTGATGGAAATGCCATGGTTGACGACGAGCGTGCGCGCATTCACCTAGGGCACAAAAATCTTGAGCAGACGACACTCTACCGTCGCCGACGACGATCGATAAGTTTCAACAGGCCCCGAAAGTCCGGTGAAGCGATGAGCGAGAGCAGCCCGAATTCCGTCCTCACGAAAAGTTGTTGTTGGTGGATTGGAAAATAGAGAGCTGCAACAATGTGGAGAGTCCGCATTAAAACATACCCTCGCGAATGGTAAAGAGCATACCACTACAATTTCATCACCTCAAGCAATCTCGTTCTCCGCAACCATCTACGGTCTCTAGTCTGTTGTCATTCCATCTCTCTAAGATCCTAATCCGCCCTAGAGTGGTCAATAAAATCGCGAAGAGTCCAGCACTGGGTCTCGTTATCGCAATCGACTCCACATGACAATTGATAGTTCGGTTCGGATTGTGCCTGAAGGTTCATAATCCTGCTAAAACTGTGGGATATCGACATCAGAACCCGGTGGTTTGACGAGGTAGATACTGCCATCTATCATTGAAGCAACGCCATTCTCATGTTTAGCACTTACATGCATGATCGGTTAGAAGAAGAAGGTTTCGCAGTAAGGGAAGAAAGAAACAAGTTCGCGAAGTATACTGGACAATTTGCTAACCTAGTAATACCTAGGAGCCGCAATACTTTCATCGCATCAATCTCAGGGTCCGTCAAGTCACGTCTCTTAATCCCTCCTAAACCCCAGCAAGACTATAAAAGTCCGCCACAGCCTTTCTCAAGCCCACCTCAAACTCCCACACAAACTCACCCTTGACATCACAATCCAGAATCCTCTTCCTCACCCAAAGATCCAGCATGCCAATCTTATCTGCTCCAGCCCCACTTCCACCTACTGAACCCTTACTCCTCGCCTCAAAGAAGATCAGGGCATCATTCCACCCCAGATAATATCCCTGCTGAAACAAAGCATGCTCAAAAATCTTATCCGGAGCAGCCTCATTCCAATAATTGACATGCTGGGCATAGCTCTGATCTCGAGTTTGCGCCTGCTGCTTCGCACACTTTTCCACCGCCGTCTTGACATCCTTGGTCGAGAGAAGAAGATTCGAGGGAGCAGATATGGCGCCGTTGTTGGTTTGTTCCACGAATCCCCACTCACCACCATTCATCCAGTCCATGCGCAGCGTCCAGAAATAACATCCGCCAGACTTTTCGCACCAACGCCGACACTGGGCATTTCCGAACTGGGTTTTGAGAGTCTTTTCGTCGGTATTGGTAGGCGCTGTGCTGGCGCCCATTCTTTTCCATGATGTCTCGGACATTGTGCAGGCGTATTCGCCGACGATGACCTGCACGGCACCGCGATCGACGACGGAGCCATCGTGTCCATCGAGTTCGCTCAGTTGATCTGAGATGGAAGCTATGATCTGCTGGGGGGATTTATCGTCATCCACAAAGCAGAAGTAGAGATGTGTGTCAATGACAACTGGACACGATGATTCAGTGGTTGAGTCCACGCTTGCTTTATTCCTCGTTTTGACGTAGGAGATTGCCCTTGGGAGGTCCCAGCCGTCTGAGATGTAAATGGGAATCGATGAGTCAATCGCCGAGATTGCCGAGATCATCTTGTCGTACCATTCGTACATGCCTGGAGCATCATATTCGACCTCATTGACGATTTCCAGACCGATGGCATCGACGACTGAGCCGCCCGAGATTTCTTTTGCCAGGAATTCGAGACAGCGTTGGGCAAGCACAAGATTTGGGACGTTGTTCCACAGCTCTGCAGAACCGCTGTTGGTGCCGCTGTGATCTCCCCTGTTTGCGCCACCGGGAAGAGCATGATAGTCAATTAGAATGCCAATACCATGGGATCGAGCCGTTGACACAAGTGCGCGGACAGACGACCAAGCACCGCGATAGACAGTGGCGTACGGCTCAAAAGGCGTTCCTTTGCAATAGTCGGGACCGAGTGTGAAGTATCCAATCGGCAGACGAATAGAGGTTGCTGGGAATCGTCAGTGATTTGTTCATGTATGAAAACGAAGGTACAAACCATGTGCCTTATTCGCAAGCCAATCCCAATCAATACTCTGGATAATATCCTTCCACCTCGTTTCAAATTTCGTTTTTGTCGCTTCGAGACCAATCTCCTTGGTCCAGGTTTTGACGGCTTCGAGTTCACTGGTTTGCTTATCTGTAACGCTGGATGGAAAGGCTGAGTTGAACAGCCACTTTTCGAGAACATAGATGGAGCCTAGATTGACTCCGTAGTGATAGCGGTATCGAATAATGTCAAGGGTACTAGGAGGTCTCGGAGCGGAGGTGATGTTTTGGTGGATTTCGAGGTGTTGCTGGTCGTCGTGATGTCCATGACAGAAGTACTTTCCAAAAGAGTGTTTAATCGCGTGCATAATTGCAACCAGGAAAGAGGCGTAACGGGATAATTAGACTTATCGGGTTGATTAGATTAGATCAGTACCAGTTGTATTCGATCGAGAAGGATATGCTGGTAGGTCGAGGTTTTGTTTTAGTGTTGGCTTCACAGAGTGAAGTCTTTGCAGGACGTTTTGGCAGCAACCACGAGGTACTGAAGTTGCGATTGGACTCTTTGATGTCACGTGGTCGACTAGGAAGGTTCTGCCAGCCCAACGCGGTTGACCCTAGAAAGGCATCTTCGATGAATCCAATGTGCGACCAGATCCCACAATCATCGGGCCATAGCGATACAAAGACCTCGATGTCCTCAATGATGAGGCCTTCTCGGCAAGACTCTGTCATTGGTTCAATGAAACCAATACATATCGTTGATCGAAGAAGGATAGTTGGACGGAGCTCGAGCGGGCCCTCGCCTCAGATCTATTTTGCTGTACAGCCAACAGTCGCGCAAGCTGCTTCATCCATGTACGAACACTGTCAAGCACTCACCATCTTCTCAAATCTTTGATCCGCTGCCTTTAGCTCCGCCATCTCCATGAGTGCCACGATTTGAATTGTCACGTCCACGAAGAACGCTTTTTGCGTATCATCTGAGCCCTGCCACGACCGGTCGTCATATACAGACAGTATACCAATATGAAATCCCGATATTTTGTGGATAGGCATCGCAGTAAAAAAGCGCGGAGACGGCCGGTTGATGACTAACAGCTAGTCCTTTAAGCTGTCGTCAAGAGTGACATCGTTGACGACTAATGGTGATATTCTCCATGACTGTGCTCCTCGGTGCCGGACAGAATATTTCGAGAGCGGTCCCGTGCATTCCTAGACCCCGAGGCAGAGTCGTTGCGCCAAACCATAGCTCTTCATGTTCAGTGTGTGCCAGCCCGATCTGAAGCAACAAATTTCGCGTCGCCTCTGCTCGAATATGTTGACCAGATCTATCTACCAAGAAAACTAGAGCTCTTCCTCTTCCGGGTCTTAGGATCGCAAGCTGCGCAAAAGCAGAAAGAGCTGTATCGACGGTCGACGCGGCGTGCTGTCCGGTGCAATGGGCTGTGAGGAAGGTGGTTGGGCAATACCTAAAGCAGTTGTGAAGAGACTCATGGAAATTGCTTCTGCTTGAACAGAGCTCCTATACACTTCTCTCTCCCGAGCTCTTTCGAAAGAAAGCTCAGGAGGCTTTCTTCCTAGTCGGCATGGTTGCGAATGTAAGTGCTTTGGATCGTTGAGAAAGTGCCGTGAAAAGCTGCAATGTCGGAAAGCAGAAGTACACAGGAGTCTAAGCGTGGCCAGTTGGGAATAGCACGTCCGTAGTAGTCCCAGAAGAGGTGGAATTGCAAGAAGAATGCTCGAAAGGTGCCTCAGGTGCTCTCCCGCTCATGGTGTGGACCCTGGTTTCGGGGATCGGCGATGGGCTCCGGAAACCCTCATGTTCTCTCCTTTCAACCAATCACTCCATGCACACCGGGTTTGCAAACGGCCAAAGCGCTCGAACTGGTGCTCTGAAGGAGCCAGGAAGACCTCGGGATGGCCCACAGTCCTGGCACAGCGGCTGCACCATTCTGTGCCCTTTGACAATACCGTGAATCCAAGTTGGCGCCATCTCTTGAAGATCGATGTACTCATACATTTCCAGGTCAAAGCATCTCTTTGCAGTTGACGACTGAGTTCGAAATGTTGAAGGCTGTTCGTCATAATGCCTGGTTGGAGCCAACAAAGCTTGTCGAGTGACAGCCAGAAGCTACGGAACCCGCTCCGGTCTGTACGAACATGGGGATCGACTTTCCAATTCCATGCGACTTTCGACAGACGTTGACGCAGACGCAAAAGCTCTCAGTGAGTTGATGGCATGATTCGAGTATCGAAAGAGTATATCTGTCCATGGTCGAGCAGAATGCCACTGCCATCCTCCGTGGACTGCTGATGCGGCTGTGGAAAGCTGCTTGGTGCTATGCCTCGATTCCCAAACGCGTCACAAACCGAGAGCTAGGCGGCCTGCATCTCAAAAGTTGTGCACATTCAAGATGCGGGAGGGCTGCTCCGCCTTCCATAACTTCACAGCTCCCCTCCTCGTAACAAAGGATAGCGATCAAGTCAATTGCCTGCATCTTCTTGATTAGCTTGATCTACCATTAACGGCTACGGGTCCACTCTTTCTCGATCGTGGTCTCCTCATCAGCCCTACAACGTCGATTCTACCCCTCCGTATCTCACGGGTACATCTGTCGTCTCTGTATCCGCTCTGCAATGCTGACATTTATTATTAGCAGCCATTTCGATCATGCCTTTGACTATTCGGACTCAGCCATGTTTGCCTTGTCCTGAGACTTCCCAATCGCAGGCTGCGTCTGAGCAGACCGCCCTTGCGTGGGCCCAGGGCGGATGGCAGCAACAACAGCTCGATGATGGACCGTGTTGGATACGTGTGGATGACATCAACGCAAATGGAGCAACAGAGTCGGGACCAAATGAGACCCCATCCTACCGCCTGGACGAAATGTCGCCATCGGTAGCTTGGAGTGTTCGGCGAGCCCAGCAAGACACAGACAATACGGCCTATGTGCAGACAAATGGGTCTATGGCTGAGTGGCCGGCATCTGATTATTGGCAGACAGCGATGTATGACATCCCAAACACTTCGGCATACTCTCCAACTTTTTCGGACGGTGCTGGGCAGAAATCAGCGACGCTGCCACTGTTCTTGAGATCCTCCGATATTCAGGTTCCTGAACCACCGTCTGCATCATCATCATCGTCAAACTTCTCTCCGGATCTACAAGCCCCGCCATTCCAACTCAATGCGGGAGTAGATTCTACATCACGGCGAACGTCGTTGAAGCGCTCGCCGTCGTCTGGACTCAACGTCCTCTCGGTGGAGGTCGAAGAATTAGCGAAGCCCAAACCAAAACGCGGGCGCCCAAGGCTCCCCCGAAACGAGCCACATGTCTGCAATGATTTTCCATGCACACATGTCATCGAAGGATCAGGAAGTCGACGAGTTCCGCACAACCAAGTTGAACGGAAGTACCGGAATGGACTGAATGCGGAATTGGAAAGATTGCGTGAAACGGTAGCGATGGCATCCTCTCATGCCTTTGCTCATCTATCGAATACGTCTGCCAAGCCTAGCAAAGCGATGGTGTTAGCAAGCGCCATCGACTATATTAAAAGCATCGAAGAAGAGCGGAATAGCCTGGCGGAAAAGATTCAGGTCCTGAGAGCGAAGAACAAGAGACTCCGGAGGGAGAAAATTGCAACTGGAAATGAATCGTCGTGATGCTTCTTGTGACAACGAAGCGAGTTTTTCCCTCTAATGAAACAGTCATCCTGGTTTGTTTTTGCTGAGACGGAGCTTTGGAGCAGTTGGATATCTTTAAAGGTGTGGAAGGTGGGCTTTCAGAGCATTTCGTACCCATGATGTGACGTTTATGATATGAATCTGTTTCTCTCAGCTTTGAATATCTATCGTGTGTTGCAATTAAAACTACCTTTCGAACCTTTTCAGACCCTGCATCACTTCTCAGCGGACGCGTTTCTGCTCCTTTATAGACTGGCTGTGGTATTCGATGTAATTGCCTCTGCTGATCCCTCGCTCGGAACGAGACGTATAGATCCGCGGAAGTTACTCCGACCACTGTCAAGGTATATCCACCGTTGGACCAGCGGCATTGGCTCTACCCGAGCAGATGCACAACATCCACAGCTATTGCATTTAGATCAAGCACCCAATACTCAGTCCACTGCGCGAGCTTGAGGCAGTTATGGCATCAGTAACGATGGCGTCGTACGAAAGTCAGGCAATTAAACTGATGACGGGTGAAAACCAACTCGAGGTGCTCGCTCTGTGGCCAAATGAAAACCCTGCATGTCGGAGCTGTGGCCGTGACCGCGAACGGAAACAAGTTGTAGGTCGATCCGCTATTTGCCTTCTATGCGCCAATTACTTTTGCACGACCGTGCGGATATCAAGACATGAGTTCGAGGCTCGGTTATCATGCAGATCGCATTCTTGCGACATCTAAAACCCAGTCGCAAACCACCACGTGTGCTGATCAGTGGCGAGATGTACTGAGATCAATGCAGCGGAAGAGACCTGAAAAGGAGCCGTGGCAACGCGGAAATTCTGTCCCTCAAAAAGGCACCAGCAGAAGCTGTGTACCACCTCGCCATGTTCCAACGTCCAGGATTCTATTCAAGACGAACCCGCAGCATAAATCGTGTTGTGTCAATGCTACGACCGAAGCTCGTACGAATACCTTCCAAATGATATTCGAGCTTCGGCGATCCTTCACGATCCCAGGGTAGAATGCAAAGACGTCTCGCCAAAGCCAAAGCTCAATGTGGTTGTCGACGATATGGTTACATGCTCTTTTCAATTGTTATAATCCTCCCAAAGTGATTTACTATGGTGCTCCTATTTATATGCAGTCGTCAATACGCCGGTGAGCCCCAGCGTATGCAAAATCAACACGGTCGAGGAGTGGAGAGCTCTCACCCAGACTGAATATTACAACACCACTCTTTCGAATCATCCCAATTTCTCGGCCTCTTCGAGGAGCTCTTCGACTTTGAACCGTTCATCGCCTGAACTGAACTGTTTCAATAGCTCCTTTGGCTTGTCTTTGCCGCCCAGAGTCCCCTTGGCACCGTAGAACTTCTGCAGGCAGATCATCAACCATTTCGCCTCGTCAACGGTGATGCCTCTCTTCTCGACCACGAGCCCTTGTCCCAGGACCATACCCTTGTCTTTCACCATCTCCGTATGTAATGACACGGTAGTATGTGGTGATGCATATTCTCCTCGTAGCTTGTACTCAGCTAGGTGCGTGAAGAGGATGTTCACCACATCAGGGTGCGGGAATGTCCATTGCAAAAAGTGTATCTCGGCTCCCTGTCCTTCCCGTGGCAATGGCAGAATGAATTGTGGGTGTTTCTGAGCATTGAGTGCAATGTGCGCATATACTTCGGCTGGAATGGTAAAATGCAATGACTGGGGTTGATGGGCATGTCGCAGCCGCCAGAGCGCCTCGATCTCCGTTTGTGGTAGTTCTCGAATCTTGTCTACGTCGAGATACGATGAGAGCGTCTTGACTCCAGGTGGAACATCTGTTTGAACCTGTGTAGAGGCACGAGCTGTTGATGGCTGCGCGGGTGCGGGGGGAGGTCCAGGAGGGAATGCTGATGGTGGGAGATCTTCAGGTGTTGAGGGAGAGTTAGGTGGCCCCGATGTGCCAGCTGCTAAGGCTTGCTTGCGTAAGTTGGTGATCTGGTCCTTATACGCTTCTTTGAGGTCAGAGATGTCTTTGAGGCCCTTTCTGTTGTTGGCGTGGTCAGCCAAACGTCAGAAGTCCGAGGGATCTTGTTATTGACGGTTGAAGGATAGGTTGCACTCACTCTCGTGCTTTGCGGTCTAGTTTATCTCGATATCTATCCACAATTCGGTCGCCGTTTCCATGTGTCGCAAGACATCGCACATCGTGAACTCTGGCCCATCTCCTTTGCAATGGCCGATAAACAATCGGAGGTCTGGTCGCGATGCGGCGAAGAAGAGTATTTCTCAACGATGACATGGGCTGTGGAGTAGGAATTGGGTTTTTTCGATGTTCACGATACCAATCTGGGATTCGTCGAGACAGAATCGCCATATCACGTGCACGATTGAACTTAAATGGAATTTCATACTACGGAGATGGAATTGTGTTCAAATAAGATGTAGAATTGGTCAAATATTCCGATCCGACGCGTCTTGAATTTGCCGTCTCTCTCTTTACGGAGATGATCATGTCTCGTAGGTAGCTTCGTTGAATACTACCCAGAATGTGCTGGCCTTGGCTGTTCCACTTGTCCACCAACGGACCTCGACCTGATGTGTTGCCTTGTTCTTCTCCCTATTTCCTCATGGATCTGCTGAGATGTACATGACTAGTAGAACTGTTAGTAATGAGCTTCAGGAACCTGGAAGAGTCTTGCCGTTGTTTCCTCGGACAAAGGCGTCGCCATATGTGCGGTGAAGTTGTCCATCCACGTATTCCTTGGTCTGTTCGAGTGCAATATTCATGTATCCGTCTACTGACTGAAGCTCGCCTAGTAAACAAGGTCAGTAAAGGCTGCAAACATTGACCACCATCAGTTACCTTTGTAGACAACTCCGGAATTCAGCTTCACTGTAACGGGCGCACCGATAATAACGCTCAGAAACCCAGAAGGGTCGCGCGCTTCGTTGTCCCCGTTCTCCATTTGATTTGTGTTTTTTTCTCTCGAGGGGGGGCTATCAGTTAGAAGGTTGTTGCAGGAACGAACTTCAAGTTGCTTGATATCACTGTCAGGTGAGCCCCAGAATACCTTAGGCGCGTTATTACACCTAGCGCAACTTCACTCTCGCGAATATCTCGACAACAACCATACAACAATCTGCGGAATAAAAAAGTGCAACAAAGGCGCCGAAGATGAAGGCAAAGCCACAATGGTTGTTAGAAAAGGAAGCCGCAAAGAGGGCGGCGATGTCAGAAGTGAAGCCAGAGGATAAGAAGGAAAAAGTCAAAGACGCGACCGACATGTTCAGCCGATCCAAGGATTTCAAGCTCACACAGATATCGACCAGGCCGAAGGAGGAGATCAAGAAGAAGAAGAGATCTAAAACAGTGAACGAAGAGGGCCGGAAGAGTAAACGGGGAAGGCACAGCAACGAGGAAGAGGAGAAGGACGCTGGGGCTCCAGCGCGCAAGACGTAAGGATTGAAAATGCTATTCCTAGAATTCAAACTAAACTGTGTCTTTCAGAAGTCTCACGCCCTCGAAACGCTCCCTCTCACTTCGATCCTCCCGCTCAAGTTCACCTCAATCCCTCACGAAACGATACGATGCAGCCACCTCAGCAGCAGTGGAGCCGAAAAGAGCGACCGTCGTCGTGTCAATTGATAGTGATGACGATGGTGACAGCCTCTACACAGCTCCCCCACTGAGGCCACCGGTCAAAAAACCTGAGCCGAAACAAAAATTACAACCCAGCCAAGACGATGAGTCCGACATAGATCCGAACGAGGAATTCCCCGAACTAGTGAGAAATGCACGAGCAAAAGCCAAGCAACAAGAACTCGAATGGCAACGGAGGAGTTTGGAAATACGACGAACAGATGGATTTGCAGAAATCCCTGCTGTAGAAGAGGGTCGTAATCCGCCTATCAAAATCTTCATCGACCCCCGAATTCCGGACACCCAACCATTGATGGTAACACGTAAATGGGACCAGCGATTCAGGGAGGTACGCAATGCATGGTGTGAACGCCAGCCGTTTGTTGCAGACTTCGCCAAGACAGTCATCTTCACATGGAAGGGGATCAGAATCTTTGATGTCGCATCATGCAAGACCTTGGGGATTAAAGTGAACGAGGATGGCGAGCCGTTTCTTCCGGGCAAGGACGGCATTGATGAGGACATGTCACAAATAGTGCTCGTGGCAACAACCCAGGCTATCATAGAAGAGGAGAAAGAAGCTGCAGCAGAGGAAGAGAAAAGGAAAGAAGACGAGTCCAATGGTATCACAGCTGGTCCACCTGCAGCGCCAGAGAAGAAGAAAGTCAAGATCATGCTGAGTGCGAAGGACTATGACACGCATAAGTTGATCGTGCAGGAGGTGAGTTCTCAGAACTATCTACACTTTGTTTGTTTGGATTTCACTAACTTTAACAGGACACCACGTTCGAACGCATCGCCAACAACTTCAGAATGGTCCGTAAAATTCCGGACGACAAGCAGATTACCCTGATGTGGGACGGCGAACCACTCGAGCCGGACGACGCAGTTAGAGACACCGAAATCGAGGACATGGAGTCCATTGAAGTTCATATCAAATGATGGAGGCATGTACATGCGAATTGTGAACGATGGTGGAGATCTTGTCGAAGATGCGCGAGGGCGCTGCTGACGTCTAATGACGTTTGCTTCGTTCATCGCGGCTTCGGTGTATTTCATTGTGTTCGCAGTGGGCCGCACCGCACGTAATCAGAATGATCACGCTGGCCGATGCTGTGAAGTCCTACGCTGTAATCTTTTCGACTCGAAATCTTGATGAAGCTGGTCCACGATTGCAGGTCATGTCAGGCCCTGAGTACCAGCATTTCATCTTCATTTGCCGCTCAGTGGTCGGTCAGCAGCCGTAGAAGAGTCTCAGCGGTGCATTTCGTGGTGGTTGTGACGCGGTCATGTTGCTGGTGGGACATATATTGATGGTTGTCTCTTTGAGCAAGAGTGAGGCAGTTAGACATGGCGTGGACAATGATAGGGTGGCGCAATTGTGGTGAATGGTGTGCATGAGTAACGGGGCTAACGGTGTCTATAAGACATGCCTAGTGGTCATGGCGGCCCCGTCGATTCTGCAAGGCGAGGGGGGGCGACCCTGGACGTTTGCAATTTGAACAGTAACCATAAATAAATGCAGACGCGCATAACTGATACCAATGAGACTTGACAGACGCGGGGCGGGGTCTTCAGGAACGGGCTTGTCACCGTGTCACACAGTCATACAACAATCCTATTTAGTGCCGCATGTCAAATAGAATACACCGTATGAGTGCAAACCTTGAGTAGATGAACAATAAACACCCCCTGCAACGATCAAGATCGTGTTTGGAGGCGCGCTCGAAAGGACATCCCGCTACCTACCACTCCTCCACACCACCTCCAAGCCCCCATACACCACCAGCAGTTTACTCCAGCCCCCCGTATCTCCATACCCATTCAGCACCAGCTCTAAAACCGACTGCCCGGCTATTCTCGCATCTTGGAGCTGCTACACTGCCCGGAGCGTTCGTCGCTCTAGGCTCCACTTCTGACAATGGGTCAAGTCTCGTCGCGGCCGGGAGAAGAGGGAAGGCCTTTGTATCTTCGAGACCAAGCAAGATGTATGCAGACCCTCATTCCTGTAGATGGGGCGCATTCTGACTGTCTGGTGTAGTTTCCGTCGCGTCGCTCACCATTACTAACTCGCGGAACCGTACATTGCTCTCCATATCACCTAACGCACATCCCGCGACGAGATACACGGCGAAGCGCGACCTAAATGATGACCTTCCCGTGGAATATATACAGGTATGCCATGCTTGACGCCCCATTTGTGCCCGCCATTCTGACAAGCCATAACAGGACCCTGAAAGCGGGACAACTTCAATGCTCCCTTCCTTCCTCTTGCGCCTTTCCAACGAGGACGATCTGATATTCAATTTCACATTTGTACAAAGACAAATAGTTTCCGCGTCGACAGAAACATCAATCCCCATAGACACGACTGTGAATGGCCTGACATTCCTATTTGCGCCCACGGAGAAAGAGCTGGACAACCTCGTAACTAAGGAGCTTCAAGCGGACCCGAACTTCCACAAGACAAATCCGAATGTTCAGTTCATCGGAGACTACAATACCGGTGGTAATGCCTCGGTCCAGTATCAGTGGACGTGGAAGTGGAAACCTCCTAGAACTACTGAGGACAGGGGCAGTGGATGGCGCAACTGTTGTAGCGTATGTGATAGAACGGCTCTTTATTTAAGGCTTCTTCGCTAACCACGGGCGTAGCTCGTCGAGTACGATCAGCGAAATCACAAACTAACACCTTTGGCAAGCTTCACATTCTGGGTACAGAGTACGTAAAACAGCTTGCACGATTCAGAAACTCTTTGAGCTAACAATAGGAAGATTCGCAAAGAGTCATAGCCAGTCCCAAAGCGCCCTCTCCGCGCCTCGAAGTTGCCAACAATTACAAACTTCGAGTCCCATCAGCCCAGTCAATCGAATCCCGAGTAAGCGATTCCGACGCTGGTGGTGACAATAAAGATGCGTCGCGAGAATCCCCTACGATCGAACCGATACCCGAAGATGGCCTCGGGCTGATACCCATGCCGACGATGTCAACCGTGACGACCAAGGTCGATTGTGGGCGGCCAGGCGAGGACGTGACCCAAGTTGAAGATGGGCCGCTCTTTCGTGCTACAATGAAGTCTATGGAACAGAGGACAGGCAGCATGCGAGCTCGCTGGAAAAAGGTTCTGCGTCGAGCAGAGACTGCCGTGGAAGCGCAGGCTGCTGTGAACGACTCCATGTCAGGTCTGATGGAAGCGTTACGAGATGCATCTTCATCAAATTCGAATGCCGTACAACCTGCGATAGAGCATTACTTTGACAAGATTGCGAAGGAGATCTTGGTTTACGAGAAACAAAATGCCGTCAACCTCCAGAAGATGATTATTGAGCCGATTTCTAAGCTGTACAACGTGGACATCAAACAAGCAGAGAATAAGAAGAGAGACTTTGAAGAAGAGAGCAAGGAGTTTTATCAATATGTTTCTCGCTATCTTGGCCAGCGACAAGACTCGTTGAAAGAGAAGAAGCGAGCGGCGACTGATGAGAAGTACCAGAAGAAACGTCGCGACTTCGAGCTGAAGCGTTTCGACTATTCGTCTTTCATGCAAGATTTGCACGGCGGACGGAAAGACCAGGAAGTACTCTCAAACTTGACGAAATATGCCGACGCGCAAGCCAAGGGATACTTGTCTACCGCTAGTAAGATCGAGGCTCTTCTTCCTCAGCTTGAAGCTCTCAATACCGAGGTCAAACAAGCTGACAAGGAATTCCGTTTACATCGCACAGAACGCGAAGAGAAGAGGAGAGCATTGGAAAAGGGCGGAGGTTTCTCAGAACCCGACCGTGGAGCTGTATCTCAAATAGCACCCTCGACGCCATCCTCGTACATGCGGCCCAGCAATACAGAGCTCAGTCGAGCAGGGAGCACGGTGCTCAGAAACACAAACAGCGTGGGTGCCACAGGTTCCATGCAAGGACCAACGAGTCCGGCAGCCATTTCGACTTCAGTGCCGTCATCTGCTGTTTCAGCACCTCAGTCGGCCATTTTGTCTAGCAGCCCTAGCCAGAGCAACAAATTCAAGGGTTTCCGTGATCTTGAAGAGAAGGACCATTCTGCACAAGCAACAACAGACGTGAATGGTTTACAGAAGGGCAAGGAAGGACTTGTATGGGCTCTTAGTCGGCCAGGTAGTCATGCAGACCCCAAAGGTTTGAACAAGCAGGCGTGGCACAAGTAAGGAAGAGCGATTTTCGGGATGAGATGCCTTGCTAATGTCTTATCAGATTCTGGATCGTTCTCGATCAAGGCAAACTATCCGAATACACGGGCTGGAAGGAGAAGTTGGACCTACATATGGAGCCAATCGATCTACGCATCGCATCTGTCCGTGAAGCACGTAATGCTGAACGCCGTTTCTGTTTCGAAATTGTCACACCTTCTTTCACGCGGGTCTACCAGTCGCAGTCCGAGGAAGACATGAGGAATTGGATCAACTCCATCGACGGCGCTTTGCAGTCTGCCGTTGAAGGTCGAAGCTTGGGAGAATCACAGCCTCGCGCCTCATCAGGGTCCATCAATCGAGACATCGCATCAGTTCTGACAGGTAAGAGCGCATCGACTGGTGGCCACAGAAGCGGGCATGGTAATAGCAAGACCGTCGGTCGACACGCAACTGTCAACGATCGACCTGCCTACAGAATCGAGGTTAGCGAGGGCTCCCAGAAGCTGCTTCAACAAATTCGGGATTGCGACGCTGGGAACAAATACTGCGCCGATTGCAACTCGGAGAACAAGGTGGATTGGGTATCGATCAATCTCGGTATCGTCATCTGCATCGAGTGTAGCGGCATCCACCGATCCCTTGGGACTCATATCACGAAAGTGAGATCTCTTACGCTAGATCCCAACGCGTTCACCATGGACGTTATCGAGATTCTGCTTACTGTAGGGAATCGGGTGAGTAACATGATCTGGGAAGCACGACTTCCGGACATTGCATTGAAGCCCTCTCCGCAAGGATCGCGCGAACAGCGTCTTCGGTTCATCACCGCCAAGTATGTCGACCGGGCCTACGTTCAGCCCATTTCCGCAACGCTCTCACACTATCCCACCCCAGACGAGACTCTGCTCGCCTCGATCAAAAAGAACGACATTCAGAATGTCATCTATGCACTTGCTCTCAAAGCGAATCCGAATGTACACGATCGATCACGGAATACCCACGCCGTGTTTCTGGCGCTAGCAGCGGCAGATCCAGCATCACCCTCTGTGAGATCATCCCCCGCCGCCTCTCCAAATCCTTCAAGGACCAGCACCTCGGCCAGTATTAGAAAGCCATTCCACGTTGCAGAACTTCTCATCCTCAATGGTGCAGAACCACCAAACACCGGGACGTCTCCTATACCTCTTTCACACGCCGCGCGAATGTATCTCGAAGCGAAAGATGAGCAAAAGAGCGGTCGCAGGCCTCAGCCCGTGAACCTCGAAGATGATGGAGTAGGCCACGGTGGAGACACCCTAACTGCTCTACCCAGCATACCGCCCGGCTCTGGAGGTAGTGGGCTCTATCGCGAACCAGAACGCGAGCGATTGAAGAAACGGGTCAGTGCCAGTGGAAGGTTGGTAAAACCTCCCGGGGGCCCTGGGGGAATGTTTTGAACTTGCCTACCTGCTTCTTCGATCATCTTTTCTTCTGTTTTTTGATTAATGAATGACTGACATGTACCTCTCCTACTTTCACAGTTGGTCTCCTGTCGATTACGTTTGGAAATCAAGAAGGCGTTCCATGTCGGGGTAATGGTGAGAGTTGGGTTTATTCGCAGGAACACGATATGAGACGTAATGAATGATCTTGTATGGTCAGGGGTATGGGATGAAATGGGCTGGCTGGCTGGCTGGCTTGCCCTTATGGATCTCTGTTTGCAGTCATTGTGGATAGGATGGAGGCAGGAACTGGGCATGATGATCACTGAATCGCTCGAGCAGACACCTGGCTAGCTTCAAACGTTTGGGTATATGTTGTGCTCTTCGTTGACGAAATTGGCTTTGTTTGCTGATTGCTGAATTAGTGGACTTGATGAGTGAAGTCGGACTAGTGGGCCGCGAACTGGGGACGCGACCAAGTACGTGTTTGCTTGTCTTTCTCTGACGCGAGACGAAGTGGTGTTCGGAGGGAATTTCAGAAGATCGACGGAGGGAGGTGAGACCGCGATCTTGCGGAATTCATCAGGACTGGATACATAAGATGAAAGCAGTGGTGTGCTCGATGTATTTTGTCATTGTCAAACTGTAGTCCGAATGAGAGCGAACTTCTGTGGGTCATCGTCCTCGAATTTAATGGGCGGGAGAGATTTGAACTTGCCTTTAACGCAGTCCTATATTGTGGTCTTTGCGACGGATAGGGGGTGTAGGGTAGGGTAGGAGTTCGACTTTTCAACGTCGCAGTGAAAGGTCTTTTCCAGTACCTGTGATTGCTTACTGCGAAATGTAATTAAATTCTGATATGTTTCAAAGATTTTTGATTTGGTGTATAGTCGAGCTCCAAAGTTCAAAGGATTTCACACTCTCTTCGTAGTACCATGAGCCTCAGCCTTGCACCATGACCATGTGACACGGCGTTGACGTTGCCTGAGCGTTACCCGATTAGGCCTCGAAGGAACATGACGTCCGCAGCCCACCTCCGCCAAACGCGTCGAGACCCTGAAACTTTGTGCACGATCCGACCCAGCAGAAACAACATACCTATCCACGCGACAATGTATTCCTCAAGGGGGAAGAAGCGTGCCCACGATGTAATCGATCTCACTGGTCCTTCCTTGCCTCCGCCTCAGAGACCCCCGAAGTCGGCTCGCCACGCCAATGGAAATCCTGGATACTCGCGACGCGATCAGCTGCGCGCTGAGGCCGGCAGCTCGCAAGACGGGCCAGCTCAAAGCCAGGCAAGCCAGTTTCGACATGAAGAGGATGGTGGGAATGAGCTTGTGGACAATATCGATTCCTTCTATGGCGATGATATTGATTACCTTTACGAGCTTTATGGTGAGGCGAGCTTGGTCTTCCACCGAAGCATGGCTGATAGCTCTCAGGCATTATAAACTCGAAAATTGTTGGAGTCCAGTACTATCGTGGGCATGTCACGTTTGGAGAAATGGTGATTTTGCAACGCGAACCGCATAATCAGTACGACCACAATGCTATACAAGTTCTCAACGTGAAAGGCATCCAGATCGGTCACATCCCTCGTCAAGTCGCCCTCAAACTCGCTCCGTTTATGGACTCGCGTAAAATTCTATGCGAGGCTGAGACTACAGGACCAAAGGGTGGCTATGACGTTCCAATTGCGATCAAGCTATTGGGGACCAACGGTCCATCCGCCCGGGCTATCCTGAAGGAAGAGATGAAATCTGCAAAACTCCCTGTGGAGGAACTCCTGCGACAAGAGAGGGTGGAGAAAGCGCGCGAAAAGGAACGCATAAAAGCAAAGAAAGAGCAGGAAAAGTTGATCAAGGCGCAGAAGAAGGCGGGAATGAGTTTTTCAGGCAATCGGGGGCCGTCATCGCAATTCCGAGAGGGTACTGGAGACTTCGCAGGGGGTTCAATTCTGACAGATTCGACGCCAGACTTGGCGGATATTATAAAGGATAGCGTCAGGTTCAATTCCAGGAATGTTGACCAGATGGTGGAGCAATTTGGCATGAAAGATGACGATTTGGCAAACATGGTTAAGGCTGACCAGCCTAAGATGATCCATACTCAATTGTTGCCCTATCAGCTACAGGTAAGACCATTTTTTGCAGCTCTGTTGGACTCAACCTCCGAAAAGATTGCAATGATCGAAATTTGTCAACCAAAAGCGGAAGCTGACTAACGGTCATGATAGGGATTGAAGTGGCTTCTCTCGAAAGAAAACCCTGTCATTCCTCCTGTCAGATCCAAAGAGGTTGTTCAGTTATGGCAGCGATACGAACGGGATCCAAATATGCTCACGAATGTGGCCAGCAATTTCAGCATTCAGGCTGCCAACTTGGAATTGGCCAGTGGAGGCATCCTCGCCGACGACATGGGTCTTGGAAAGACTATCCAGATGATTTCGCTCATTGTGGCAGACCGTGAGTCGTCGATTCAGAAACAGGGCGTAAGCGGAGCCTCTCTCATTCTTGCCCCTTTGAGTGTAATGAGCAACTGGTCTCAACAGATTGAAAGGCACGTAAAGCCTGAGCATGCTCTCCGTGTACTCACTTACCACGGGGCCAAGCGCGAAAAGCTGGATCCGAAGACCATCGAAAAGTACGATGTGGTCGTTACTACCTACGAAACGATGATGTCGGAGTTCTTCTCCTCGACCAAGCCTGTTCCACGAGCCAATGGACTATTTTCGATCACGTGGCGTCGCCTCATTTTGGATGAAGGCCATCAGATTCGCAATCCCCGGACCAAGAAGGCAGTCGCAGCCTGCAGCCTGCCCGCACAGTCGAGATGGGTTCTCACTGGCACGCCCATTGTCAACACATTGAAAGACCTATTCTCGCTCGTCAAATTTTTGGGCTTGTCCGGAGGGCTTGACAGGTATGAAATATTCAATGCCGCATTGATCAGGCCGGTCACCCAGGGCACCGAGCAAGGTAGCCGAATCCTACAAATTCTGATGCGGGACATATGCCTCCGCCGAAGAAAGGACATGACCTTCATCGATCTGAAGCTTCCTGAACTCAGCATATACGTGCACCGCGTCGACTTTCTGCCGCACGAAGATGAGATGTATCGGTCACTGAAGGCTGAGGCTGAGGGCACGCTACAAGAGTATCGTGCTCAGGCGGCCACTGCCGGTGTAAATGCTTCAAAAGAGTACAGATTCCTGCTGGAGATTCTGCTCCGTATGCGCCAAGTTTGTAATCACTCCAAACTCTGTGGTGAGGGACGCATCAAGTCACTTCCGGACCTTGGTAGCAACGTGATGCTTGACCTCACTCCGGAGAATAAGAAGCTTTTGCAAGAGATGTTGCAGCTGAACGTCGATTCGCAAGAGGATTGCCCAGTGTGTATGGAGCCCCTGTCCAACGACCCCGTCATCACGACTTGCACACACACATTCTGTTACCCGTGTATCGAGAGGGTAGTAGAAACGCAGGCCAAGTGCCCGATGTGTAGACAATCTCTCAAGGACGTCAAAAGCCTGGTCAGACCCGCTGCACAAGCTCCAGAGATAGAGATCGACCCAGACGAAAGCAGCAGCAAAATCGAGGCCCTCCTTTCAATCCTACAAGCCAGCAGGAAGAAGGATCCTACCACCAAAACCGTCATTTTCAGTCAGTGGACGCGTTTCCTGGACGTCATCCAGGCCCAACTTGAGAAGCATGGATTCAAGTTTGTCCGGATCGATGGGTCCATGGCTCCCTTGGCCCGTGACGCCTCACTATCAGCCCTAGACAGCGATCCAGAATGCACCATCATGCTTGCTTCCTTGGCCGTCTGCTCGGTCGGTCTCAATCTCGTGGCAGCAAACCAAGCTATTCTGGCGGACACCTGGTGGGCGCCCGCTATTGAGCATCAAGCCATCGACCGCATTCACAGATTGGGCCAGAAGAAGGAGACCACTGTGTTCCGTCTCGTGATGAACGGCAGCATCGAAGAGAGAGTGCTCGATATTCAGGACGAAAAGATGAAGCTGATGAGCCTTGCTTTTGCTGAAAAGTCGGGTGGCAAGAAGGGGAAGAAGGGAACCACTAGCACGGTTGCCCAGATCGAGAGGCTGCTGGGAGGTGGCAAGAGTGCTGCGAGCGCTTGAGAAGCGAAGTAAGAATTTCGTCTTCTGTATTTTTCTAGAGCTTCGCGAGGTGCTCGCTCACTTTCTATTCATGTCGCAACTGTGAAACAGGTCCACGTCTGAGACGTCCGTCCACGTTGTATCTTATCATTCTTCACATTCACGCTCCCACCTCGCAACATTGGTTGATCCCGTTTGTCTGCGGTCCAGCCATGTGCTTCGAAATCTGGCGGACTCGCTGCGGATTTATGCATACCTACCCAGGGAATAGTATTCATCAGCTCACAAAGTACCGAAAATATTACCTCGATCTTGAAACCTCAGGATTTTCCCATTTGAGCAGCAGGTCAGTACGACTAATTCTTGGTGGTATCGACCAGAAAGAATAATCCATAACAAATCAAGAATTAGGACTCGGCACAGATTACAGACCAATAGGATCATCAGCTTTGGAAATTGGAGACCGTTGGAGATGGAGCTTGACTCAAAGGCGTTCAGGTTTGGACAAGTTGTCTCTCGAGAGGGATGAATGATGAGTGATGCTGTTAGCCTCTAGTCGCATCAATTGGGCGCTTCCGCATCAAAACGACACCTCTTCATTCAAGTTGCTCAGCCATGCACGTATTCAAAACAAAGGGTTATTCACATCATGACTATCGTTAAGTGCATCATTATTTCCGCTCTTACACCATCGCACTACTCCATGCTCACCCGGAAGCATTGAAGCTTTGTCCATATCCAAATGTGGCAACATTCTGGATGGAATACTTTCCCGTCAACGTATTGTTTGTCAGGTTGGTAGGAATGGTGCTTCCCATTTTCAAGGCCCCGCTCTCTACGACTCCGCCACCGACTGGACGCTGAAGATGGTTCGCGTTGGCCTTTACTGTGAAGTTGGCCAACGAAACTTCGAAAGGCGTTCGCTGGACAACCGATGGGACGCCGTAGTACTTGGCTTTTACTGCGGCATAGCTGATGGAAAGCTCGTAGTAGCCGCGATAGTCTGGAATAAGTCAGCATCAATCCTTTGAGAGTGTCGCACTAGTCTCGCTGGTTCATGTCCACCAAAGATTGATATTCTCAGATCGGTGTCGATGGCGATGAGCTCGATAGCGGACTGAAAGACTGCTTTCCAAGCGCGAGTCTTTCGTGCTTCTCGCCCGCGAAAGCAGACATGAATTGGCGAGACCAGCGTGGCATTGCAGAGTTATGAACTTACAGACGTCCTGCCATTGCAACTCTGGATTGGCGGACACCAACCAGCTCGAGTAATTGTTGGCTCTAGTCATTGAAATATTCTGGCCATATGGACAAGGACTCGAGACAGCAGACCCAGCAAACTCGACACCAACAGATCCAACACCAGTGGCGGGGTCGTAGGTCTTGTCATCTAGCCAGACCAAATCAGACACCCACGACATATGACTGTCTCCAGACAAGACGATGTTATTGGGAATGTTGTTGTCGTACAGGTGCTTGAACGTGCGATTTCGATTACTCTGGTATCCATCCCAGGCGTCATAGTCCAGTGGATCGGTATCTCCGTAAACGAGTGACTCGTTTTGGCGTGAGAAAACAGTCTGACTGCCAATAATTCGCCACTGAGCGCCACGTTTTTGAGAAGCAGTCAGCTGGTTGTAGAACCAATTTTCTTGTCGACTTCCCATCATCGAACGACCGGCATCATTGGAGATTTCATGGATGTAATCGGTGTTCCAATACAAATCTAGCTCGAAATTAGCTCCGCGACCAGAAAGGTTATTCTGCACACAACTTACCAGTGATACTACGATCATACTGACGAGTGTCAAGCATGATCAAATCGAACAGAGTGCCGATAGAGAAGCTTCTCCAGATTCTGAGATTGTCATCCATCTCCACCTGTCGGATTGGCATCCATTCAAAATAAGCCCGTACGGCGTTCATCTTGCGCTGATCGAACGAGACCCGTTCTCCACCAAACTCGATGTCGTATTGTACAAAAGAGGCTTCAGTATTGTTTTGATCAGCCATTCCATCGCGGTAGGTATTGTCCGCAACTTCGTGGTCGTCCCTGATCAAGTGTTAGATAAATTTACCAACCTCTGACGGTCCCAGGTCCATTCTCACCAGACTGGAATCCAGGCGTATGCGCCAAATGACTCAATAGAATCAAGATCAGCGCGATATTGGGCATGTCGCCTGCGGTAGTCGTAAAGAGAGCGAAGCTCAGCATTGGGTTGCGGAATGCGTCCGATACTCCAGCCCCACCCGTAAGCCCCTTCAGCATACTCGTAAATGAAGTCGCCAAGATGGATAACAAAGTCGACACTCTTCTTACGAGCCGAGTTTCCGAAGGCGTTGAAAAATCCGAAGTTCAAGTTCGAGCAAGAGTATACTGCAAGCGAGATCTCAGTAGTCTTGTCCCCTTCCTTCGGTGTGGTCTTTGTGGACCCAACCGGACTGGTATTATTGCTGTTGCAGACAGAGAATTGGTAATAGTATTGGGTGAAAGCGGCAAGTCCAGTGGCCTCGACCTGTATGCCATTAGACGTGCTGATAGATCACCAAATGATGATTTTCTACCTTCACAGTGTAGTCGATATCAGACGACGTGTAAGCAGTTCCCTTGTTGACAACCTTGGTCATAGCTTTATCCGTCGCAACATTGTAATTGACACAGACAGGAGCTGTAGATACTTTGACATATTCTTCAGTCTGATGATTGTAAAGCGGAGCCGTCCCAGAAACAGTAACTGTTCATAGTCAACGCGCAAGAGCTTCACGTGAGAAGTAAAACATACTATTGCTCCTGTCGTCGTCGTAGACAGGACTGCAGCGCGTCCAGAGGATCACCGAATTTGAATATGGATCGCCGGAGGCTACACCGTGGGTAAAATTGAGTTGTCCCGGGTCGAACCGTGCCTTCAAGTCACTTCTTCGGACAACCTTGTGAATAGCAATGCCCATGAAAGGATGGTGCTCGCTAGGAGACCGGTAATTCAAGTTCTTGGTCCATGACGCCGCAGCGACAGCCACATAAGAAAAGAGGGCAATCCAATGAGACTTCATGGTTTACCGCAATTAGAAGAATCGCCAATTTGCTCAACGCGAAAGCAGATGAGAATGAGGATGCTGCAGGACCTTTGTAGCTCCGAACTCACCTCTCTTTCCAGATCAAGCCTCGAGAACGAGGCACTAAGAAGCTTGAAAGCTCCAAAAGCATCCAAGGCACCGGTTTAGCTGCATGATTGAACATGCCTCTGGAAGCTGTATCCGGGCACGCGGTGATCAGAGGTCCCGGAGATGAGGACTTCCATGCCAGTCACGAGTAATGTGAGGCCTCGACATCAAGCTTACGAATGTGACATGGAGAGTTTGCGGCCAACAAGCTGAAAACGTGCCGTAGAATTCCAACGGGATGCCATGATAAGCGTCAGCCCCGCTGTCGTCACGACTAAGAGTGGATGCTGCGTCTGCGCCGTTAGGAGGAAGCTAAGGAACTAAATCTCCGCCAACAGGCGAGCCGCTTTTTGTAAGCCGGTTTCGCAGAAAAGTCCATCTGGTGGCGGGTGTGAGCATCCGAAATATCCGAAAAACAAAGCAGCCAGTGGTGCTCGTTGCGTTCCTGAGGAACCAAGGATGTGGGTGCGGTGGTGGTTGCGTTCGAGGAGGTTTTAGTGAAGAGGGATTGTTGGGTCGACTCGGACACCCAAGGGCCACTTCTATCAGCTGACTTGGAGTGAGCCTCGCGATTAACCATGTACGTTGGTCGCGTCGCTGGATTCATCCGTAATGTTGATGAATTATAGTCAGACAAACAATATCACTCTTCCGCCCCGAGAAACAAGGTCATCCTCACATATGGGGACTCTGGCTGTACAAACATCCACAGATCGTCGAGTTCGAAGGGGATGCCATTGGCGCGACTCATAGACGACGCGTTCGTCCTTGCAAGTTTTGATGGTGGACACTGAGATACTGGAGGAAGATACATACACAAGATCCTTTCCTTGACGGTCTAATTCTGAAACGCAATCGAGATCTTGGCATACCTTCCCAATCCGGACACCGGGATGATCTGCACAAAAGTCAGCCATCTATCCTTCTGCAACTCCACTCTCCAGTATACCACTCAGCCAAAAACAACTCTTTCCCCCATCTCAACCATGTCCGCCTCATTCTCCCTCAAACCCGTAACCACAACCGACATCCCCGCCATGACCGCGATCTTCACAGCCGCCTTCGCCAAGGACGCCAACACCCAACTCAAATTAGTAGGCAGAGATCAGAACTCACAAGCCGAAGGTATGGCTATGGGTATCCGTCATTGGCTCGAAAATCCTGATCGCGTGTCTCTCTTAAAAGCTGTTGAAATATCCACAGGTATCATGTTGGGATGGGTTGGGTGGGCGAGAAGGGGGTTTGAAGATCAGATACAACCTTCTATGCCGGCGGGGGTCGAGGGGGAACACGATGAGCAGGTAGAAGCAGAGCCGGGAGCCGGAGACATGGATCGCATCGCTCGTCTGGAGTATCTCTGCGACGCGGATATGAATCGTTGGATCGCCAAGATCATGCCACCGGGTACGAAGTGCCGCTATCTTACTTCTTGTCTTGTGCATCCTTCTTACCAGGGACGGGGAGTTGGGAGTGCACTTGTTAAATGGGGAACGGAGAGGGCGGATGGGGAAGGTGTGTTTTGTTGGGTTCACAGTTCCGATGGTGGAGAGGTGTTTTATGGGAGCATGGGGTTTAAAGAGGTGGAGAGGTGTGTTGTTGATTTGGATGGGTTTGCTGAGGGGCCGCGCGATGGAGGAGAGGAATGGGGGGAATATGTGTTTAGGTACATGGTTAGGCGACCGAAGGGGATTGGGAAAGGGGCGTGATGGAGAGAGATACTGTAAATATTAATGCATTGGGGATCGCTTATCATAAACCAAGAACTTTCCTCCCTTTTTTGCTCCCGTCGCTCCTTGGAAGAAAAGAACCGGGCAAGCTGGAAATGCTGTACCGCTCCGTTATGGTGACTCCATCTAAGGACCCCTCATCCCACCCCTTCAAATGATCTTTCGGCGGCGGCGTCGGCGGCCTTTCCTCCTCCTCCGTCGTACCCATCGCTTTCTCCAAAACAAGCGTCATTGATTTCTGCATGTCGTCGCTCACATCGTTCCTCAACGGCCAATCGCTACCATATATGCCAGGCTTCGAGTCATAGGTGCCTAGATGTCCGATCAGAGCTTCCAATGGCTTCTTGTCCCCCTTGGTTTCGGCAAAGTAAGCGGAGACGAGTGCTTGAAGGGCTGGAGCCGAGGCACAGATGATGTTGCCTTGCATCTCTATCGTTGTCCAGATGAGGAGCTCGTATGCGATCCCTGTTTGACGTTAGTGAGCTGGGCAGAGCATTAAAATGTGAGAAATTGTCGACAGTCTTACATGTCAGGTCACGACGGGAATCGGTGTGGAGTCGTGATAGCCAGAATGTTCGTGCGATGCCAGCTCCGACTACTCTGTTTCCCTTCGTCAGCATCACTGGTTTGATTGATAGTATAGTTAGGGGTTTTACATGATGCCACTGCCAAAAAGCGCGAACAATGCAATCTTTTTTCGCCTATTCAGTTTCAAGCGGTGGACGACCAACTCTGGTATAAGCAAGACGTAGGCGTCGGAAACGACGCTGAGAACACCAACCATGATGTCCGGCACTTTTTTCGAGAAACATTGATAAGGCACGGCGTACATGAGGTTGAGACTCAGCCAGGTCGAGTTCAACGGCCGGCAGGAGAAGAATAGGACCGATCCGAAGGCGACAAAGTACAATACGGTGAAGGCGATGAGCGCATAAATGACCCGCTGCATATTCCTGCTGTAAGAGTGGTTGACGAGGCGGCGGTAGAAGAGCAAAATGGAGATTTTTGTGAGACAGGTGGAGGTGAGGAAAAGGCATTCAATGCTCCACGCAGCCTGTTCCAAAAAGGCAAAGGTCAGCTCGTGTCCATAAAACTGTGTTACTTCCCCCTGGTCGCTGTGAGAGTGAGAAAGAAAGAAGGACGTACAAAACCAGCTCTGGAAACCAGCGTCTGCGGTATGTCCCAGACGTGTCTATCGAAGCCGCCCTCGACAACGGCGTAGATACTGGCCACGGTGAAGGCTGTGCCAAACACCCAAGCCATCATGATGAGAATGTCATCTCCCCCAAGTGACCCCGCCCTTCGCGTGACTCTCGCCCAGATTCTCCCGGCCAGGACAATCGTCGTCAGGGTCTGCATGAAGAAGGCAAAGGGACCCATTCCAAAGCGTCGCTCAGGGTGCTCGTAGTTGGAGTTTGGCCACAACGCAACGGCGCTCAGAGGGATCTGGTACGCCGTGACCGTGGTGTCGAGGCTGGCTGACGATGGGATATTGGGATTGACGGCTGCCATTGCGAAGTCGCAACACTTTCGGTCGGGCAACGAATGGGTGACGGTGAACTTCTTGACTTTGACTTCGAGAGTCGTGCGGCCAGCCTTATTCCCCGCAGTGGGCATTCCTTTTTGCTGGTCGGATCTAGGGACGGGTCGCCCGGTCGTGATTCATGTCCGCAGATGTTTTGCGCGTGGATCGCCACCATGTCTGAGCGCTGTATCAGCCTTGCCTTTGCACGCAAGACCACGAGACAGAATTGTTTGTCATGGATACCGAAACCGGGGTTGATCAGCGTCGGTGGTCGTTGTGGTTACATCGCGAGAAACCGATGGCGTTTCGGAGGACCGCAATGAGGACCGGGAAGCAGCCGCAGCTACGATCGCGCATGAGAAGCAGAAGCAAGAAGAAGAATTCAAATGTTGGATACTTGATTCGAGTCTGCACATCATGCGGCCACGATCGTCGGTACGCGAAACTCGGAGCGTTCGTAGATGGCAGAAACAAGTTACATGGTATTAAGACAGAAAGCAAACATCAATCCGACCTCGGTCGACACCAGTCGCGTAAATGGAAGCGGCTCAGCTTAGTTTCGCCTCTCCAAGGTGGAGGGAGCGGACCAAGCTGTGAGCGACCTACAAGCTTAGTAAATATACCTGAACTTAGTCCAGTTCTCCTTGTCCGTCATCCCGCCCCATGCATCCTCCTCAGTCAGTGTCGTGTCACTTGCCATCGCCTCGCCGATTCCATGGACATGCGCCCTACGATTTCTTCTCTTATTCTCCGCCACGTAGTATAGGTATAGCATGAGGTAGACCACCGCAGCCAAACTTTGTGTGACTATGACCGTAACTTTGGCTGGAATGTAGCCTCCTTTCCTATCTCTTTCCTGAAACGTTTGCGGTGCGATGATGCTTGCAAGGCCTACCACAACATTGAGAACAGCAGCCATCACGGCGCGTTTCGTACCGCCTGAGACGTTCGCCATAGACCATTGCTGGGAATCTGTCAGCTCATGGCTCGAACTCGTGTATTCATACTTACATGGGCGACAGTGATGATGCCGTTGCTACCAGTGATCATATACAGACCAACAAGACCGCCAGTCAGATTCGACTGACGTAAGAATGACAACAGACTAGCACCGATAATGGCAGCTATAGATCTTCAGTTTCCAATGGAGCAAGGATGAGGTGTTGGGGCAGCACGTACGAATACATGTACCCATAGCCCAAGCAAACCGATACGACGTTTTGCGAATCCCCCAGCCTACGAAAAGGTTGCAGATGACGCCGACAACACCTGTTGGCATGTTCAGTAGTGCAGACTTCCTGCTGCTAAAACCCATGGCTTTGATCAGAGTTGTTGAATATGTCATGGTCAAGCCGGTAGACATGGTTGACTGTGTCAGTTTGGTTGGTAAATGCATGTTCGAAGCGACTGCGAGGACTGACCAGTAGAAGCCCAAGGCTCAGCAACCATACTTGTGCATCCTTGGCTGCCTCCCAGAGTTGTCTCGGGTTGACTTTCCGATTTTCGACACCAGTCATGTTGACACTAACGTGCCTCAATAAAGCCACCTTTTCGCGGTCGTTCAGGAAACGTGCAGTCATTGGGCTGTCAGGCAGCAAAAACCAATCGACAATCCCCATAAGCACCGTCACAATACCGAGAGCGATAAACATGAGTCGCCAACCAGACACAGCGTAGTTCTTGGGGACACCTTGAAAGCCGTAGGATAGCAAAGCACCTATGACTTGTCCGATACCAGGGGCTGCGTGCCAAAAAGCGTATCGTGGCGCTTGTTCACTCTTGTTATACCATTGAGCCGTGATTAGCATGAGGGAAGGACCTGAAGTGTTAGCTGTCAGTGGCAGCGTGGCGAAAGACGAACATACTGATGGTAGCTTCAAAAACAGCGAGAAAAACCCGCACCACGTAAAATCCTCGAACGTCGTGGACTGCGGCGGTCAGAGCTGTCACAGTGCCCCATGCTACCACACTACCAGAAAGCCATTTTCCGGCAGGAAAGCGCTGTAGAAAGTATGTGTTGGGAAACTGGAAAATAACATGTGTGATGGCAGATGCGGTCGCTATGTTGGAGAAATCAGCTGGCCTAAAGTGCAGATCCTTTTTGATGCCCATCAAAGGTGTGTACTATGTTGAGTCAGAGACATCGTGTAACATACGGAACACAATATCCTCACATTATAGATCGCTTTGTCCAGAAATGCAAGGACGTAGGTAATAACCATCAATGGTATGATCTGTAACGATTATCAGCTGAAGTCAATGTAAACGAGGAGCAAACTTACCACCCGGTCAATCTTATGTCTTAACTTGGTAAGATCAATGTCATCGACGTCGAGGTCTCGATGCTGTTCGAGAAACAGGCCAGCTGCCTCTATTGGACGAGTGGTGTCCTTTTCATTTTGGACCGACGATGAGGCTTGCTCACGGCTCGGAATGGCCCGATCTACCCCAGTGGCTTCAACCATATTCTTGCTGACCTCTGGACTTCCAACCGACGTTATAGCAGCCCTGGGCTGACCAGGCTAATTTTGTGCGAAGAGGTCACCAGAAGAGAAAAGGGGAAATTTGAGTAGATCAATCAGTCATGGAGACCCAACGTTCGCTTTGTAGCACATGAACGCTCAAGGAAACGTCCATTTCGGCAGCGGCTTCACCGGAAGACTCTACCGAAAGGCTGATCGATCTGGGCAATTTAGCACCACTGCTTGGCTGAACATTCTTGAACGGCCGAAATATCATGGTTGCGAAGTGCCGAGGATAGCAGATCCTACTTCATCAACATATGCAATCGCTCACTCAAACCGCCCTCGATCCGTTATTGCTGGTATGCATGAGCGGAGCCTGTGAGATGTGTGGTCGCTAAGATTCCATCGCAGGGCTGAGTGAATGGTAGAAGAAACGAGCTCTCTCGGCCAATACAAGGGCGACGACCACGTTGAAGATCCACCTCCTCGCAGCAGCTTTCCGGGCCGGTGGCGCAGGTCGCGTTTCCCACGAGAGCTTGCAGCAATATGCCAACGGACAAATAAAGCATACAGGGAACGGGGCATCTACTGTGATAGGTTGTCAGGGTTGATACATAATTACTGTTACACCACCGTCGAAGGTCTAGGTTGTAGCTCTCTATTAAGGAAATCATAGATCCTGGTTTCCCACGTTCCGTTGTATAAGGCAAAGCTCGTCATCAGCGGAAAACACTGCGCGTTCTCAGCCCAAGAATTTGAGGTCGAATTAGAAATCACGAATATAGTGTGATACCAAGGCAATCAACCTACTCCTGTATGTAGACGCATGATCCACCTCCGCAAAGTAGAACACCACAAACTGTCGGGATCCGGGAGATGTTGGTTCTGCAAGGATCCTCGAATCTACTGTATTGTGGTACACGGCTTACCGTGTAACACAGGTATGCCCGGACACATTGTAGCTTTTGGCCATTGCTAGCAGCCATATGACTTGCCGGTTTCCGAGCGTGCCGAACACAAGATTTTTGGAGTCATATCGTGTCGTCCACAGATGTGAAGCGATCTCTCCAATCTCGTCTAGGCCCGAAAAACTCGAAATAAGCCGAGGTATGGGCGGCAAGCATATCGGCCTGCCAAGCAAAGCTTGTCTTCCGGCAAGAATGAGACGTCGATATCGGGGCCCTTGTAGGTTATCTACGAGGAGCTCTCGCATCGTTGGTCTACTACTGTGCACATGAGACTCACCTTGTTTCTCAGTTTGGAGAGGGAGTTGGAAATGCGGTTGTTTGAAAGCTGGCGAGGTGACTAGCGAAATTCGGAAGATGTCGAGTGGTCGCCTGATTCACAAGAATTGTCTGGTGAAGATGAGAGGTAGGAAAGTCCTACAGACGAATGCGAGGTTTGCGCGAGAACGAATACGTCGCGGCGCCATGCTGCTAAACCATCGTCTGGAAATGCGACCTCCAACATCGGAGAGTCGGGGAACTTGAAGGAGGGGGGAAGATGGGAGGTACAATGTAGTTCAAGGATCCATCATGTTGTTGAAGCTGTGCCAGTCCCGAAAAATAAGGCACCACTTGCACACATCAGGCATCTTCCCTCTAAAGTCAAAATTGCCCCTCCCCCTCTTCCTCCTCTGCATTCAGCACCACAGCTCACTGTACGTCAGCACCACAGCTCACTCGTACAGTGAGCTGTGGTGCTGAATCGCGATCCTCGGCTCCGTCTCGTTAACGTTCTCTCAAAGAGCCATTGGATAGCTGCGGTGATGACCTCACACGACGACGAAGGACTCTGCGGCCTCCGTACTCTTGAATATGGCTATTGTGAGGAGATGTGTCGTTTGGGAACGGGCATCTCTTTGGAATGGTAGCATTGGCGGAGTCTCTTTGCCGACAACGGCTCCCTCCAGATCACGAAACTATCGGAGAGATCGTCCGATGCCGACGTGGGCGACGAGCTGCAACAAGGGACAGGATTATCAGCTCTACTTCCCAGCCGAGATCCTGAGAAGGTCCTACAGGTCACGTCGTCCATCACAACACCTCAACACCGGCATGAGCAAGACGAACTGCAACATGTAGGGTGTTCCGTTTGGGCTAAGAAGTGGGATATTTCCTATCCACGATTCACTTCGAGGTGCGGTACTTTTTCGAGGTTCGACCCTTGCGAGTCGAGGTACGGAAAGCATTTGGTCTCAACATTCCAAGCTGGAATATCGAGACCTGGCTGGCGGTTTCCAAAGACGGATTTGTACCAAAAACGAGTGCAACATCGGGGCACTCTCATTACTTCTCCGACTTCCGCCATGCAGTCGCAGTGGGAATACAAGAAACCCAACGTGCAAAACAGAAAATCCGCAATCGACGTCTTAGGCGTGCGAGCTCCCGCTACGGCCAGACGTTCGCGGTACCTTAAAGCTCTAGGAATCAAGACTGTCTTCGAAGCCCTTGACAGGTGGTATGGATAATGGAAAGGGACGGTTCCCTCCGAGGTTTGCCAATTGAGTTCTTGAGTATCAATGGCGATCCTTAGGTAAGATTTTCATCTTCTTGCTATGCAAGGCAGCACTGATACCACTAGTTATCCGTCAACTCGATCGACACGGGCAGTGTGGGCGAGGCACCGGCGTAAGCCCTCGCATTACCAGCTCCTGTACTCGTGGTCATGGACTCGATCACAGACATGAATCCTTCTTTATACAGTGAAGATTACACGAACCCGTGTGATCAAGCGTTTGGAGAACATGATTCCCTCCTGCGCAGGTGCGAGGGGGGAATGGAATGTATACCGACAAAAGGTATGAGCGTGGCCTGTCGGATGCCACCTCGCCTTGGACGGGCTGGACAAGTTGGACGGTTTCGATGAGTCAAAGGGTCACTATCAGATCGTCGGCCATGGGTGCCCGTCTAAAATCTCTAACAAGAGGTTCAAATAATACGAACAAAAAGCCGAGACAAATTCCCGTATGTCGTTGGGTCTTGCAGAAACATTGATCTTTACAATTATGAAAGCTTATGTATCTATCGCGCAACCTAAAATCACCTCTTTTAGTCCTTGATATGCCTTCCTGCAACTGTGTGAGTTGCGACTAGATATTTTCAATGTATTTGGTGAGGAATGGCACTTGATGTAGGCAAGCAGTTCCTAGCAACGGAAAGCTAAATCGATCGTCGGCGCCACATTCAAGCAAAATTTGCAGCCGAGAACTCCATCATCGGGTAATAGTTGAAAGAATCCAGATTATATGTTTTCAGCCAAGGCAATGGTAGAATCATTTCAACCACCAGTTCAGTGCTTTTGATCAAATTGAAGGTCCGAAGTTTGCATTCCTCAGGTAATATTCCTAGGAGGTGATTTGGGAAAGCTTTCGAGGAAGCAAACATCTCATTATGCCCGCACGCCCTGCGACCATATTTAACAGTCGCCGCCTCAACTCCTCCAGCTGCGCTCACCACCGAAGAGAGTGCTCTTGTCGTCCATACGCCACTGCGAGCCTCTTGGCTGTTCAATCTCTTCTTACTCATCGCTTCTATGTTACATCATCGTTCATTCGAGTGGAGAAGACTTCAAGTTAATACAATGCCGGAAACGAGCCAAAGGACTATGCGCCGCCACCCAAAATCGCTGGTATGCCAAGATATAGCACTAAAACACGCGGAAGAAAGAGATGCGGAGGGACTCTGTTTGTGGAGGAGAGGTAAGATATAGATTGTGGGTGTCATTTTTCATGTCAGAACTTTGCGGGCCACCTGTGGTATCGTCAGTAACTAGTATGCGAATTCTTGATCCAGTCTTTGCGGTCTTGGATGACTTACAGCCCATGCTCCTGCCGCGCTGGCTACAATGCCGCCACTAATCATCATCGGCTTCACCCCCTTCGTGCTCTTGAAGATCATGCCGCTCAAAGCTCCCGCTACTATGCTGTTTGTTGCGTCATCTATTGTCGACTGTCAGTTTCCTGCACCCAATCCAAATATGCTGCTCTCTTCACGATTGCACGAGAGCATATCTACACTTACGTTTTCCTCGTGCGTAACCAATGTAGCTGTTTATTCCATTGTACACCATAGCCACCACACCCGCCGAGTTGCCCAGAAATGGCCCTCTCCGTGTCACAGCGTTCAGAACAGCATTGAGCCTGATCTTAGGAGGTGCGCCTGGAGCCGTCCGCCTCAAACCCTCGATCATGCCCCAAGCTCCTCCAACCCCCAGCGCTCCCAGATATGTGCATCCGGTCCCGTAGCATAAATCGTCGCTCCAGCCTCTCGATGGTAGGGCCGATCGCGCGCCAGGTAGATCGGTCAGAACACTGTCCTCTAACGTTAAGTAGTCGAGCGAATCTTTTGACAGATTTGCGAGGGGATGTAATTGCGAGGCGTCCGGAATGAGAAACGAGGAGACGTCTTGGGCGGTAGCAGGATCGAACGAGTCGGAGACGAAGTTTGTGGGTGTCGCGGGAGTATCAGATGGTGGAGGAGCGGCGGCTTTGCGACCTGTGAGGGTATCCCATCTTTGGTGTGTTAGTCGTGTCAATTTGAAGTCCGGCGAGAGAGTTCCTACATTGTCATTTTCAGTATTTAAAAACAACCCGAGGAGATGGGGTACGAGTCTGGCAATGATGGCACTGGCGTTGAGAAAAGTTGTTACTTTGAAATAGAATCGTAGAAAATCATCACCGAGTCAGGGCAGGCCGCAGAACGTGACTAAGCTACATCACCACTACGAGTCTTTTCTTTCCGGCCCTCTCTCAATTATCATTACCAGGAGTGCACACTATCTTCATCAGTCATCAGTAGAGAGACCCAGCCCTTCATATGACCACTACCAGTATCTCTTTTTATACATGAACGACATCTCCATCGAGACCCTCAGTATCATCGAAACATAATGTCGCGTATCTCCTCGTTCTCTTCAAGGGCTTCTACACGGCTTTTCTTCTGTTCCAAATGTGGAAAGCTGATGATCGAGGCGCGAAAGGGAACGCGGAAATGTCTGATTTTATATGTCATTCTCGGTCATTCAATTCTTCCTCCCTACGTGTGAGTTCATATTGTGGAATTTACTTCAAAAACTCTATGTGTATATGACTTGGGGCTTGCTTTGATACCAGAAACCCAACTCATTAAGAAGGCGATCTCATTCTGTTTCAAATCCTTGGTCTCGATTTTCCCTCTCTACAAAGATCTAGCAACTTGTCTGCACTGAAGAAAGATGCCCGTGTCACTAGTGGACGGGATAGGCTTTGCAATGTCCTCATCGTCGGTGCCAAGCTCACCGCCGCCATTTGATGGTCGGTAACTATGTTTATGGGACTGATGTGGAAGAAAGTGGAACTGGCTGTGCTTGCTGGCCGTCTTCTGATAACAACGCTTTCCCTGGGTAAGTGATATTTGGGCCCTTGGGAATCGCAATCTGGAAGCTAGAGGATAATTTCAGCCCTCTACTGTCGCGAAAGCAAATTTCTCCCAGGACAAGATCAATGTTTCATCCAATCGAGGAAGGTGCGCGGGTGTCATCAAGATATGTTACTTGCTAGCTGTGCTGATTTCAAGCGAGTAGGCTGGAGCCCAAGTAAAACCAGAGAATTGCATGTCAACGAAGCTGATCACAAGACACCCAAATCGATGACCAACGCCATACGTACGAATCATCCAGGTCTGGGGTCAAATCGAGTCCAAAATCTCGCTTCCAAGTTCTGCACCTTTCACACTCAGCACCTTCAATGTAGGCGGGTTCCTTGCGTCACCTGAGCAAATCCTAAGCTCCAACTCCATGGCTCTATGCTGCTCGCATACGCTGCTCTAGAGAGGCACGCAACTGCCGGCAGAAGTCATCAAAGCTGTCGTCTCGGTCAAGCAGCCACGTGGTAGCGTTCTGCACGCGATTTGACACTCGTAAGTGCAGTTCTGCCTTCCATGCATGCTCAGGTATTCCAGCAGTCTTCGCACCCTTCGCGTAGAAGACAAACTCATTTCTGAACACCTCAAAATTGGCCCAGGTGTAGCGGCCCATCTTGATGAACTCGGGAACTTCCAGACCCGGACGATGGTTTCGGGGATTACAGCTGAACCTTCTAGGTCGATCTCATGCAGCTTCTTTTTGGCGATGCCGACTGCACCATCAAGACTGCCGACTTACTTGAATAGGGTTTTGGTGACACCCTGGAGGAGACTGAGTTTGGCGTTCACTCGTGTCGATTCCTGGCGACATTCTGTATCGAGGGTCCTAAGTGCGGACGTCGTGGAAGGGTCGAGTTTGGTCACCTCCACATGGAGATAAGGTACGATCTCGTTCTGCTCTCCCAGCTCTCTCAACTTTTTCATTGTGATGGCTTCGAATCCCTTCTGCTCTGACAGACGCCCATAAACTTGATCGCAGCGTGTGTCGGAGTCCTTGACGGAGAGATCATAGCCCCCAGCGAGTTGTCCTAGCTTCTCATCAAGACTGGAGCTACTATTCCTCGGACCATCTCGATCGTCCGGCAGCGCGCAGTGTCGGTGCTGTCTCTACCGTCCTTCAGACCATCTACTGCCTCTAGTGTTCCGGCGCCCAATCGCCATCATGTCTTGTCCCAGTGATGCAAGAAATTCCTCGACGCCAACGGACCCGAAGAGATAACTGGCGACGAAGTTTCCGCGAGATCAACACATGAAGCAGCCACGAAATTAACGACATCGATCTCAAGTCAGAGCAAAGTCAAAGCATACTAAAATTTATATCGCGTTCCCTGGGCCAGTAAGGGTACTAGATGCTGTAGTGGAATGTTGTGACCCAGCACCCATCCGGGGAAGCAGGCCTCGCCGGACTGCCTGTAGCCTGATCAGGATGCAAGTTCAATAATGCTGAAAAGTGCATCTACGAAAAGTTCATCAAGTGACTGAAAGCCACTTTCAGATGTCCGGGACGGGCTCCAGGTCACTACCTACGACGGACACCCTTTGTCATACATCGTCCTCGGCTCAAACGCCACTTCGGCAGAATTCCTCCCCCCAAGCCTCACCAGCTTCGGATCCGGACTCTTCTCATCATACAACGGCCACCCAAGCTTCTCAAGACCATGAACCGGATCCTTCGCGAACGCCGTCCAGGCCTGTCTCAACAGCAAACTGAGTTTGGCTTCTTCCGCTGTGGGTTTTTTGTGCGTCGGATGGTCGATGGTTCCCATGACGAGGGCGATTTCGGCACCGTGTCCAGCGCCGGGAGCTGGGTCGTCTCCCCATGTCCCTGAGTAGAGGTATCTCCAAGAGTTGATGCCGGCTTTGCGGTAGGAAAGTGCAGCGGCGTGAGTGCCGCAGCCGTCTAGCTCTGGGGGTCGGTAGCTCTGCGGCAGCGTCTCGCCTCTTGCTTTGGCAAGATTCTCGTAGAACCCTTTCTCGTAGTTTGTGTTGCCGACGAGCATTGGCTGTGACGGTTAGCAACGGGTATAGTCAAGGGTCGGATGGACATCTCACAATCTTCGCAAAGTTGCCCTCGGCCCTTCGCTTGCGGTAATCGAGGAAGACGGTTTTGTTGTCAGCGGACGGTCCGTAACCGCCTTCTCCAACATTCGCAGTCACGCCTCTTCTCGGGACGGTGTCGGTCACTTCCTGCCATGTCTTTGATTGCATGCATGGTAGGGTGGCTTCGCCGGCTTCGATGCCACCGCAGCCAGCCTTTCGACTCGATTCCCACCATGCAGACGAAGAGTTCTTGGGCTGCACGGATGGATTCGAGGCAACTCCAGATTCAGAGATCAGGCCGTACACAATCGGATCATTGGCGAATGCGAAGGAGTACATATCAACGGATGCGCCGCCTGCTGACTGCCCGAACATGATCATGCGCTTGGGGTCTCCACCGAATTGTGCGATGCTAGATGGAGGCTATTAGTACGTGGTTTCAATCATGACATTCCAATCACTTTGGCGACTTACTTATCGCGTACCCATTCAATACCAGCTCTCTGATCCAGCAACCCAGGATTCAACGACGGAGCAAACGGCGCCTTTGGGAACCCAAAAATATTCACCCGGTAATTGATACTGACAACGACAACATCGTGCTCATCAGCAAGCCGAGCACCATCGTAAACCGGCGTCGAAGATTTNCATAACCATGACCCTCCCCCCCATCAAAACACCCCTTACCATAACAGCCTTCCCCCTCTCCCCTCCCTGCGGCTTCGTCCACACATTCAAATTCAAACAATCATCCCCAACCCCCTCCATCTGAGCAGCCTTCCCCCCCACATTCTCCGGACACCCCGGACCGAACCCCGTCGCCGCCACCGATCCATTCCCCCTAAAAGCCACGGGCGCCGCAAACCGCAGTTTTCCCACCGGCGACTCTGCAAACGGGATCCCAAGGTAAGCCGACACTTCTGGTTTCCAATCCGCCGCTTTCCCCGTCACCGCGCCGCTGGTCGTCTGGACGGCCTGTCCGACCGTCCACGCCTGGCCGTGCGTGACAGCTGCAAAGACCGTGAAGACGGGTAAAAAACGCATAGTGGTTGGTTGGTTGGAGATGTAGTAGCGAGTGTAAAAGATGCAGTAACTTTTTTTTTTGGGGGGTTTCAATTTCTAGGGAGGGTCCTTGCGTTATTGCGGTGGTGGAATCCGCCTCGGCTCGTCATTTAGAGGGCACTCAAATCTCTCTCTCTCCCCCCTGATAAATGCGATACGCCGATTCTCCGGGGCACACTCTATAGATTGAACGTGTATCTGCGCTTTTTGTCATGATTGCTTTCAGATTTGGATAGTGTAGCGACGTTGCGGTCCTATAAGGCAAAATTGCCTGAATCGGTAGTAGTGATTTAATGTTCTCGAAGCGAATGATGTTGCTAGCAGTATTTCTGACTTCAGCCACAAATCGCTTACAAAGAAATGCTTCGCTTCGCTCACGTGACAGCGTCATTGCTTCTCCGATGCATCATAAGTCTACTCAGTTCTTATCTAGGTTCCTAGGACCAACGGACAAGTACACGAAAGGCCCAAATGCACAGTAGATATAGATGAAAGAGCAGAAAGGAATCAACAACACCAAGGTCAAAAATGATACGAGTCTTGCTGTTTATATATCCCATAAACGTGTATGTACGCCACATGACCCCCGAGCTCAAACAGATTGGAGGCGAAGAGAAACACCAGGCTCCTCCATCCATCCGTTGCATCCCATCCCGACCAACAATATGTAAATCAAACATTAGCGAACCAGAGCCGTTAAGACAGCAATTCGGAATCTTTCCTTCCCACTAAGTTCGGCCATATATACAAGAATATTCCATCTCTTGCTAACAAATCTCTAAAATGGCGCACACAAGATCAAAGGAATACACCAAAAATGCCGCCAAAAGTTTGAACAGAACAGAGACCGTCGTGGACGCGTCTCACGAACCAAGCAACAACAAGTAGAACAAAGCTAACTGTTGAAAAAGAAGCTGGCAACAAAACAAGCCGTCGTAAACAGCGTGGTAAAATCGTAGAGGAACTCAAATTTGGCATCGCGGTATCCCCATCCAATCATCTTGGCTTTCTCCGTAGGACGTCGCACTCCATTCTTTGCATCGACAATGAGCAGTTCCTCGCGGTTGGGCATGTTCGGTGGGTCAATGGCGTACGTGATGGGAACCCAAAAGGCACCGACAATGATGAGCCAGGAGAGCGGTGGCCAAAAGGCGTGCGTAAGTAGGCAAAGGAATTTGTCGTGGACGTTGTCGTTTTGAGCCACGCATCGCGAAGATGAGAGGGAGATTGCTGAGAGGCAGAAATAGACGTAGATGACGTGGAAGAAGCCATTGTAATTCAGGAGAACTGCTTTGAGTCTTCGGAAGAGGTGCGCGCGGGTGGCGGGATCGCGTTCGTTGAGTTCGTCCTTGAGAGATCCGGTCGGTTTGAAGTTTTGCACTTTTCCTCCGAGCCATTTGGGAAGGAAGAAGGATCGAACGACGGAGAGGGAGATGTAGGGGGACATCCATAGCTGAGAGCGAGCGCCACGTTGACCTGTGGCGTAACCGGCGGGAAGGTAGAGAGTGAGTTCGCAGAGACGGTTGATCATTACAGCGGCGAAGCAGGCGCGGACGAGCCATTTGAGCTGGGAGAAGTCCGCGTATGCAATTAGAGGTTTTCCGGACATGAGGACGATAGGAAGGGCGAAGAGGGAGATCATCAGAGGAATATTGTAGAGCGAAAGAATGGCGAAGAGGAATCCAGACACACGGGGCATGAACTTCATGCCGCTAATGTTCTTGCCCCATAGACAGAAGTTGAGCTTGAAGGAAGTGTCGACAGTTCCAATGGCCTAACGTGAGGTTCAGGTTAGTGACTATGCACGCACGTTTGAATGTTGTGCGACGTACCCATCGTGTTCGCTGCTTCAAGTGACTGGCGAACGAGTCGGGAACGGTGCCAAACTGCAGTGGTTCGTGAATATAAGCGGTCTTCCATCCCTTACCGAGCATCAGCGTCGATGTTGCGACATCCTCAGCAAGGGAACCCAGGGGAATCATTCCGATATCTTCTACCGCTTCGCGACGGAAGACGTAACCGGATCCGGTACACCATGCAACTCCTAGAGCGTCTTTAATTGGCTCGCAAATGTGCACAAAGAAATCTAAGCTCTGAGCGAGTGGATCGCCTCTGGGTATGTTGTAGAAAAGCTAAAAACTATGAGTAACAGGTCTATTTGGTTGCACGGAGGATCCTTACCTGAGGAGGACAGGCCATAGCCATCTTAGGATCATTGACCAAATGAGGAAGGAGAGCTCGCAGCCAGTTTCGCTCCGGAATCATGTCTATCGAGTGTGAGTAACAAAGCTTAGGCGAACGCAGGAGCTCGATTCTTACCAGCGTCCAAGGCGGCGATGTAGGACGATGCTCCACCATACATGTGACAAACCTCCTCGAATCCGTAGTTGAGATTACCAGCTTTGAAGTGATGGGGAACGCCAGGGATCTTCTTCCGGGAGCGGTAGTGCAAATTCTGATAATTGCAGATTTGGGCGAGGTTGTTGATGGCAGATTCCAGCTCTTGATCACCGCCATCGTCCAAAACAACGACGCGGTATCGTTCCCGAGGGTAGTCGATTTCGCAGGCTGCTCGTGCGGTGTCAACGATTAGATCCACCTCTTCCTTGCAGCATGTAACAAACACATCTACGCTTGGCACATCTTCACCGACCAGTCTTAACTGGGGTCGATTGCGGGATTTCAGGATGAAGACGTTCCACAGAGTCTGGATGAAAAGGGGAATGGCAACGGCAACTTCCGTGCCTATGAACACCCACGCCATGGGAAATGTCTCGCCAGTCTTTCTTTGCGAAGCCAAAACGAATATGATGCGGAGCGTGAAGTAAGTCCAGTACGCTACAAGCGTCAGGATACACAGAATGGGTGATGTTTTGAAGATGAAGCGCTTCCATTGTGGCATATGGGCGTGGTCGTCCTTGCGGTTGAGCTCGACAACGTGCATGTCTCGCAGGCCCGTCTTCTCGTTGAGTTCAATGGAGGACATATTAGGTATTAAAGATTTGAAGGCATCGGTGCTTTGCTGTTGGATGGTTAGCAAGCGCTCTGGTGTAACAACAGCGTTTGATCTGGAATCATACGTAGGGGGAGTTTTGGTATGGCGTGGGAGATTGAGATCCCGACATGCCCATCAATGTGGCCTCGCTCTCCGGCCTGCTTGCAGACAGCCATGGTCTCCTGCCGACTGGAGTAGCTGTCGAGTCCCTGGCAGCCGGTGTTCCTGGAGGGCTCTCATCGTAGAGGTCTGACAGGGTCCTGTGGCCCTGTGCTCGGCCCAGTCCAAGGGCCCCGCGTGTGTTTGCTGGGGCTTGTGGGTAGGTTGAGTTGTAGCTCTCTCGCCTCGACATTGTGTCGGAGCCATCTCTCAATGTGTCGGAGCCATCTTTCTCGATGCTGGATTCGGGCGAAATGGAACGTTGTGACTGGGCTGCTTGGTGTGACATGTATGGAGAGTTGAAAGGGTTCTGGTGGTGAAGGTCCTCGACGCTCTCGTCGTGGAAGCCGTTTCCCATGGCGGGACGGTCGGAGTACTGATGATACGGCATGGTGATGATATGGATTAAATTTGCATGGTTCGAACGAGGGGAAGTGTGGGAGACGAAACGGTAGTACCGTGAAAGCGAATTGTCTGCGAGAGTTCAACGAAGGAGCAACGAGAGAGGGTGGGTTGATAGCAGAAGACTGCAGAAAGGGGAGAAGGGAGAAGATGAAATTCAAGCGACAAGGATCCGGAAAGATGTGGATCTCTGGCATGGGGGCGTTCGCAGCCGTTGGTGGTGGCTGGCGTGTTTTTCTGTCTCGGAGAGGCGAGCGATCATCAGTAGTGCCTAGCAACCAGCAAATGCGGCTCAAGGTCAGGGATGGTTTCAGAGCGCAATGAGCAGTGGGTGGCTGGACAGCAGAGTCCGGCTGGGTTCAGCAACTCCAGTCCAGACGACATGGCGGAAATGATGAGATGGCTAAAATTGGCCAATAGCAGATGCCAATCCCAATACGGTCGTGGGCGGTCGTGGGCGGTCGTGCTGCGGCCATGAGCCTGTACGGGGCGACGCGTCTGTCCTGGGTCCTGGCCTCCCTGGACACGCACCTGGCAAGACTCAAGATGTGCCGGATCCCCAACGCTGCTGCTGGCAATTGTTCTTGCTTGCTTGCTCGCTGCCGCTGTCGCCGCTTCTGTTGACTTTCCACACTCGTTTGATCTTTTATCCTCAATATCAACAAACACCCTCCCTCTCTCGCCTCCCACTTGAGTCTCGACTGCCCGACACACACACATCCGCTTCCACAACCACAGACACAGACACAGACACATCCTCATTGCTGGCCTCTCCTGGCCTCTCCCGGCCTCTACACAGCAAGATGAAGGTCACCCACACGCTGCTCAGCGGCCTTCTGCTCCTGCTCCCGGTTGCAGTCACGGTGGGCATCTACATCGGTCTCCACGTCCAGCAGATCTTCCACGGCGGCTTCAAGGGCTCGTACGGCATCAACACGGGCTCTGGAACCATCGTCTCAACAAAGTCGGGCACTACGACGTACTGCCAGAAGTCGATAGGTATCACGCCGCAGAACAAGAGATACACATGTAAGTTTGGACGCTCGACGCTCTACTCTGTACGCTGCTCGACTCTCCCGCCAGCGCCCAGGTCTGTTCCTGCAGTGCGGTGCAGCAGCCCGGCCCCAGTCCGACACGGGCGCACCAATCACGCTACTGGGATGGCGTTCGTTTCATCTGCGGGCAGCAGCGCAAAACTCTTGCTCTGGTGCTTGTCGGTGGTCGGCGCTCTGATAAGCTCCCAGCAGTGTGCGGTGGAGTCGCGTGCACAGGCGTTTTCGCTAGCCTGGCCCAACATTCGCTGGGTCTTGATCGGATTCGGAGGGCACCCCGGCTGCGACGCAGCGGGTACACCGTCCCACAGCTGCTAGAGCCCAGGCCCCCCAGCTGCCAGAGGGACTCGAGGACTCGACAAGTATTGAAGCTGACAGTCGTCGATAGACAATCCCAACCAATGGGGTCTCACTGCGAGCGAATCCTCTGCCATGTGCATGAACGTACGTATACAGCATACACTCAGCATTGATGTTGCTGCCGCTTACCATCGTCCGCAGATCACCACCAAGGACAACGTCGCTGCCGCATCCTCTCTCGCCGCTCCCTGGACTGCGACCTGGCAATATCCCCAGGGCCCCAGTAAGTAATTTACCGTTCCGCCTTCTGTCTGCACCGTCTGTCGTTCCGAGACTGGACGGAAAGCGCATGCGCCAAGCGTTCCACAACCGCTCTGCATGGCGGCTTTAATCTGGCACCACCCGCTAATCAAGATTGCCACAGGCGACGCTCCCGTGCACGCTTTCCCCAACGCGAAGCTCGACATCGATGCACTGCCCATCCAATTGTCTTCGTTCACGAGTCTTGACCTCGATGTCGACTGGCACTATGCTGTCGGCAACGAGAACAAGACCATCTCGACCTCGTCTGAGCTGTCTGCAGGCGGCTTGAATGCCAATGTGTGCGTGGACATGTTCTTCGGCGCTAGCGGCGCCCAAAGTGAGAGTACCACGACCTCGACGTACGAAGTCATGGTCTGGCTTGGCCAGTATGGTGCTGCAACACAGCCCATTGGTCTCGCCACCGGTGCTCTCCAGAGCGTTTCCGTGAATGGGACAGTCTTGTAAGTGCCTTGAAACCTCCCGGCACTTGATAGTTTGTTAGCGCCTGTAACCTACCGTTGGGTGGGCCGGCTCACGAACCCATTCAGCCGCGCGTATGGACAATCACTAACACCGTCATCAGCAATCTGTACTACGGCGTGAACGGCCTTCAACAAAAGGTGTTCACCTGGGTCGCAGCACAGAACACCACGCGCTTCGTCGGTGACATCGGACCGCTTCTCAACAACCTGGCGACTCAACAAGGTCCGCAGAAGAATGAGTACTTGGGGTACGTTGCCTTTGGCTCGGAAGCCTTGTACGCACCGACAAACATGACCTTCTCGGTGAATGAGTTGTCCATGAAGTTGAATTCCAAGTAGCGATCATTGTATTTTGATTCGGTGTTTGGTGTTTGGGAGTTTTGGACACACTGGGAGTCGAGATGCGGGAAGCGATCACACTCGAGTCGCCAACGATACAACTAATGAGACTGTATAATATAGCTTACTGAAGCCGAAAAGGATTCGGCAACAATAAATCATCCTCTGCACATTTCTCTTGTCGTGATGGCGCTTCCTTTGACCAAAATCGCGTCGTGTACTAGATGGCTTAAACTCCCCTAAATGTTATACCTCTACGAGAGTTTGTGTCCAATCCTAGGAGAAGCTTAGGTTGCGATAGTCAGCAACATTACCACGCGACAATTTCCGCACCACCGACGTCATCTATCCCACCCAACAATTGTGCCAGCGACTCGAACAACAATCTTTGATATGGAATCAGTCATCAACAATCGCGGTCCCGTCCACGGCCCCTCCCTCGTACGACAACCGAAATAATACCAGTCTCCACTTGCTTGACTCGTGCGCTCCGTCTGCTCAGGTCCGCTCAGGATCCCACCTGCAGGCTGCTGCTAATCAGAGTCTCGGAAACTCACAACGCAGAAAGGAAGCACCCGACAGAGGGAGCCTGCACTGGTTTCAAGGTTCAGCCTTGTCCACCTCCACTCTTTTCCCGCTGCGATGACCGAAAGGGAAGAAAAGGAACCAAACGACGGGTTGGGAGAAGGAGAGGAAGCGGGAGAAGGGGGGATTGGGGGAGGAAGACGTTGTATCTACCCCCGCTTTTCTTGCGGAGGCAGGCAGGCAGGCGAGGCAGGCAGGCAGGCGGGCGGGCGAGGCAGGGGAGAGGGGATAGATAGGTAAAGAGGGGATGAGCACCAGCCATTTTATTGTGCATGTATTAATAAATGTTGCTGCTGCGACCGACCGGGTTTTGCCGTCGTGGGTGCAGGTGCATTGCCCGTTTTGTTTTATGTTCTTTTTTTTCTTTTCCGGACGTTTTTCCTTTTTTTTTTCTTACTTTCTTTCCGATGATGACGGAGTGGTAGGGACTGAGGCTGATTGCCCGATGGACCCATTACTTTATTCGCCGGTCCTCGTGTTGAGGTTGCGGTGGGTGGGTTATTGGTCAGCGGCGGACAGTGAGGTTTTTTCCTTGTCTTGTCGTGTTGTTGGTTGGGGTGTGTTTTCATTTCTTGAGGTTCTTTCAATGCCTTTGCGGGCTTCGTGGGAGGCGTTATGCCGTTGGTAGGGAGCTGGTGGATAGACGTCATTTTGACTCGGGTCAGCTTATCTGGCATATTGTCTGGAGTCAGCTCATCCGGGATCATCTGGAGTCAGCCGCTCGCTGTTTTTCTTGCATTCGATCGTGCCAATCTTGGACGTTAGACAGGACATCCATGATTTCGCGTATCTGGTCGACAACGGGGTTTTCTGCCTGCCACCTTTTGCGGATGTGATTCGTCGTTTTCAGGGGGCTGGATCGGTACCTTTCTGTTACCCGGCTCTCGGTGGAGAAATGGGGAGGGGGGAGGCGACGAGGTTTTACCGTCCGAGGTACACCGCTTCGACATGGACATTGCCATCTCGAATGCCTCCGTTCGAGATGCTTGACCGACCTCAGCTGCCATGATTCACCACTCTGCGATTCCCACACCGCCCTCGCTACACAGTAATCGTATCTCGCAGCGATGCTGGGGAAATGCTGGCAGGACATCAAGGACAACCTGGATCTCGAATGCTGAGTACAGCTCATCTGGGATTTCGAACAGAGACCTTGTCCCCGCCGCACAAGTCGTTGTCTGCCCAACGAATCATTAAATCCAGCCTTGTGATCAGATGCTTACTGTGAAGGCGGGTGAGCAGGGTCAACGATGTCAGGCATGGGTGATCCGTTTGGGATGTCGTGTCTGAGTTAGGGCTGCTGCTCTGGATCGGAGACATGGAGGACCTCGTGATATGGGGGAAGGGATATACACATGGATGACAACCACCTGTCACTGATGTTGCTATACCAACCTCCCCTCTTTTGAGCTCGTTATGACGGCGGGGAAGGCCGTTTCTCGAGTGACCCTGATCATGTTCGTTGATATACTCTGGCCGTGCCGAGTCAGTCTTCCATTTTTCCCCGATCGATTGAGTAGGGCATCTATTTCCTTGTCTGCAGCTCAGCCTCACCTTTCACCATTCTTCGCATCGTGAGGATGGATGGGTTCCAGTATGGGACTTTTTCGAATGCTCCATGTAACTATCTAAGAACCCTCAAAATACATCTTCCTCGTATTCTTCGATCTCACTCAAATCCCCCTTCATCTTCTCGACATCTCCTCAAGGGCTACACGACGTCTACAAGTACAATCCCACTCGCAGTCATCAAGCCCGCCCACAACTCCACTTTCCCAATCTCTTCCGACCTCAGCAGTAACGAGAAAATGGTACAAGATGCCAACGCATAGTGATTGCAAACATATCCTTCTCTCCGACACCAACCCCCCATCAGTGCCATCTCTCAACTCCTCCCATCCCAGTCTATATCTGATGTATACACGCGCGTTCTTTGCAAATGGCCTATCCCGCCTCTCGATGCCACACCGTGACGTTTCTCAGTGCAAAAGTATAAGTGTTTCATGTATAGCTCGCAAGTCTCCCACTCGTCGTCCCCGTTCTTGATTTCCAAGATGTGCGGGATCCTTCGTACCATCTCCCACGTCGTTCATAACCTCACCAATTGCTGCCGACGTCGGAAAGGTTAGTCTCCCCTCCCACAATAGCACATGCGCAAATCCCTCCCCTCCCAAGTCCCAAGATTGATTTCCATCCCAGCCCCTCCCAAAAATGGAGAAGAAGAGAAGGAAGAAGCAGCAAACCCCAATACCTCCAAAATCTCAATCGCAACGAATTTCTGATCCCTCCTCCCAGCATCCCTCCTCGAAAAACACCCGTCGCCATACCCCTCCACAATCAGCATCTCAACATGCATAAACACAACAACAACGCCCCGCCACCCCAACTCCCCGTCCACTCCACCCCTCCAACCCCGACAACAAGACCAAGACCAAGACCAAGATCAAGACGCATCCCCCCCACCAACCCTCCCCTGGGGCGAAACACCAATAACAACAATCCTAACTCCATCCCCCTCCCCACCACCCACACCATCGAAAGCCCGCCGCCGCCCAATCCTGAAAGCGAGTGCGAGATCAAGTACCGTTTCCACGATCTCGAAAGCGGGGACCTGTCCTTGGGGAGAGTCGCCCTGTCCGTGGGAGGAATTGCATGGTTCGAGTGGGAGTTTGGAGACGGGTGCGGGGCTTGCTGAGGCTTCGTCTGCGGCGGGGACGTCGGGGGAGAGGTGTTGTGTGGAGACGAGGGTGCAGGGGGGATTGGGGGATGTTACGATGCCTAGGGGTAGAGGCGCGTTTTGATCCGTTTGGAGAGTGGTGGAGGTGTGGTGTGGTGTGGTGTGAGGAAGTGTCGTTTCTGGAACTTGGCTCCAAGGGACTGTGATGATGGGATGGGAGAGTTGGAAGGACGATTTACGATCTATGATTTACAATATATGGATCATGCTCGTGCGACATTCTGATGGGGAAGGGACCATGGCTTGATGACCAAATCTGGGGGAGTAAGAAGGGGGAGCTCTGAGTTATAATTCATGCTTGCGATGACGTCTACGAGAATTTGAGATAATAGGATACCACTTGACGACTGGATGTGGAATCAGCGACGCCTCAAGATGTAGGAAAGAATGAATTTTTGACAGCAAAGTCTGTCTTCTTCTGGAACAGAATCAAATCGATAGAAGGGGTAGCTGAATAGTAAGCAAGATTTCCACACTTGCCAGCTCTGCAAATACGCATGAAGATGATCGTTGTACCGGGACTGATACGCCTTGACTTGAAAATCGATTCGTGATTCAAAGGTGGGAACAGGGGAAAGAGGTGCAAGGTATGAGTTGCAATGGGTGGTTGCTTAGGGTATCGAAATAGATAACGGTAGCTAAATGAAGAGTAAGCAGTGCCATCGTAGATCCAGAAGGGCTACTCACCGAACAAGTCATGTTTGGCTCTTTTTGCAACTTCGCTAGGAACATCAGCATATCACAATTCACTCAACACGACCATATCATCACATATACCAGAATCCAGCAGGCAGAGACCCCATTTCCACCCGGATAGCCAATGCTCCACCCAAGCGAAGGTAGAGTCTCCCAACGAGTAATCTAACAGGGTATCATCGTGTTCTACCCTCCTCTACATGTCAAGGCAAAAGATGCTATCAGACGTGGTTGTGGCTGATTGAACGGCTACCAGCAAACAGCAAACAGCAAATGACAAATACAATTCCGCCTTCCGTATACGCGATGGCCAAACACAAAAATGGCCCCCAAAGATAATGAGCGCCAAAGTATAGCTGATCGAAATAAGAAAGGCGAGAAACGGCAAAAGGATGGCTGCGTTCCTCATCAAACCAGTGACTCGTGGGAACAAAATGCCCCATCAGCGAGACAACCGGAGAACCAACCTCCGAGCCAAATCGTGGGATCAATCAGCTACCTCCCCTAAGGAAAGGTCCGAGTGATGGTATCCATATAATTAACTTGTGCGTGGTTAATACCCCACGAGAAGCAGGACATATATTCCGGTGAATCGTCCACGGTCCCAGGCTGTTAGTATGCTGATCTGGTCGATGCTGCGCTCCACTAATACAAAATTTCGGGCTATGGATCCATTCTAATGCAGCAGATTCCAAGTCGAGCCACGCGAGAAGTGAAATAGAGAACGGTGCTGGTCTTAGGGATTTGTATTGTCTAGCAGATTCCAAGAACTGAAACAGATAAAAAAAGAATTGACCAGGCTAGGCATCGAACCTAGGCCGTCAGTTGGGGGGAACTCTCACTTGCACGTTGCTAGCGTGGAATCCAACTTGCTCAAGGATGGCTTGGGGAGGGGGGTGTCCCACTGATGTGCTAATCACTGCACTACCTGGCCTGTTTTATGAAGGGGTAGGTTCAAGGGTCGGATAGAGGAGAACCGTGGAAGGATGAGCGTTGAGCAAGAAAAAGCAGAGCCCGTGCCTTCCAGATTCCATATTCAGAGGTCGTTTCCAGTTGTCGAGGTAGATCATTGGCGATCACCGATAGCTGCGTAGAGTGGACCAAGAACGAGCAGGTTCGGAAATGAAGGGTCGAGATGAACCTGTCGACTATGTTTTCGGGGCAGTGACAATAATTCAAGAACGAGGCCACAACATGCCGCAATAGGGGTAGCTCTTATAGCAGTTTCTCCTCTAGCAAATGGCATGTTCCAACCATCCAGGATCATTGACAAGCCAGTTTGGAGTGCGAGTACCGTTTCCAACATCAACAAGCTCTGCATGATGGCCAGGAACAAGAAACCTAGTGCGTTGAGTAGCAACCATAATGAAAACCATTCTTCCATTATACGGCAGTCCAGAGGCAGGATTGCATTGGTTTAACACCTCCCAGAAGCACCGTAGGGAAAACTGAACATGACTACTTCAGTATTTGATCCCTGTTTATTGGCCACAAAGGATTCGGCGAGTGGAAATGCTTTTGGTGTTTTTGAAATGCAAACGACGACACTCTCATTCTGTGTAATGAGGACTTCAGAATGCATGAGGAAACAAAGAGATCCAAGCCCACTTCTTGGCCAAACCCCTTGAGACGCTTTCCACTCAGGATAAACTCATTTTTAACGGTTGTATCCTTTTCTGGACGGCAAGAAGATGAGTGGAAAGCGTCTCAAGGGGTTTGGCCAAGGACATAGCAAAAGTGTATGTGAATAAGGTCGGAGCAATGAATCCTTCGCGTCTTGCGAGTTCAAGATGAGGAGTTATAGGGGGCGGCGCTTGGTAACGTGAAGACACTGTGAAGCTGAAAGATATGCCTGTAAGTGTGATGAAGAGAGGCCTTGAGAGCAGAAGGTCTGAAGAGGCGGTATTGCTGGCGGTCGGGGGGTATGGGGTCGCGCAGAGGGCAGAAGTAGTGATGATGCAAGGAGGTAGCGAAGGACAGTTAGCAATGGATAATAAACAACGTCGTAAGAAGTAGTGCCATTGTGGATGGTGGGAGATATCGGATGTTGTTGTTTGAGTGAAGGGAGCCAGTAAGTACTTCTAGTGGTGAGGTGAGGGGAGTGGTTGATACTTTCTTCCAGGGCCTACCCACTCTGTTGCTTCCTCCCACTCTGCATGGAACCCCACACCGAAGCTTCGCGACGACGAGCCCGCAAAGCCCCCCAAAGACAGGTCACTCCAGCCCATCGAGCCCTCTCGAAACCATCTCCAGATCACTGTGGTCCTCCAGGTCTGATGCAGCCGCTAACCATAGGTCCCATCTCCAGAAGTACCTAGAAACGAATAGCAGCGGTATCCACCTCAACTACAACCTTCCTCGCGCCACGCCTTATACCGTCCAAAACTTAATGACCGAAGGATTGGCTACCTAGAAGCATCATGCAGTACAGAAGAGCAGGAACCTCAGATCCAACTCCTTACCTTGTTTTGGACCGCTTCACCATCGAAAGCTCGTCTCGCCGACGCACACAAACTCGCCTTTACCAGCCGATGTCTGTCTTAGAGCAGGCAAACTGTCTTTCAAGGCTTGATTGCAGGCCGCGTTAATGTGGACAACCTGTTCAAGCTGTCCTCCATCAGGATCATGAAGGACTCGGTCATCAAGAACCCGGCACATCGGTCAAACTCCAACGGCGGTGCGGTGGAGCCTTACTGAATCTACAAGGATACGGGAGGTAGGATATCGCTCAACAGCTGCCGCAAGGCTTTCCATCGTGCGTAACTTCGACGATGCCTTGGATCCACCTGACTCTTGAAGCTATTCAAGCGACCGGCGACGATGCAGGAATTACACAAGTCACAGGCAGTTCTCAAAACGCTCACCCAGCATTATGATAGATGTCTAGTGCGCTCGCTCAAGGCTGCCTGTGACTTGCTGTTCCTAGTTACGCCGGTTGAACAGCCTGAAGGTTCTAATAGGCGATTTGGTAGGCACCCCCGACATATACTTTGATCAGAGATCCACTTGGGGCCGTTCGCTCGAGTCCCGTCTGCTTTATGCCTGGAAAATCACTGTAAGAAAAGACAATTAAGGGCATGACAAGGCAATGCCCATGGTATAAAGCGCGCTGTGAGGCCACTATTCGCCCAAAATTGTCCCTAGCCTTGGGATTCTGTGCCGGAACAAGGCGAAATCTGCATGTTCTATCGATTTTTGCCAAACACCGAATCTATATTTCAAGAGAGGCCTGGCTGGTTTGGGTCCGAAACCGATGAATTACTGGCCATGCTTACTACCATTGAAATACCAAGAAGAGTGTCGACATGGATCCTGGAATCAAGGTCATAGTGACTTCGTACTTTACGACATGAAACGGCGGGACCTTGAAATTTGGAAGAGTGGCCAACTACGCCTCTACGCAGTCCTTGCCCAATCAGCTGGCGACCGTCAATTAATGACGAGGGAAATCTCGATTCTGAAGGTAACTCAGCGCCAGTCCGGATTTCGACGTGAAGGATAGTCCTAAAGCGAAGTTTGCACCTCCGGCGTCTCGGCAGAGTTGCTCTCACCTTCTCAAGATCAAGCGCAAGAGAATCCTGGGGAGACCGGACTCGAACACTGTTCTCAAATACTTGTTCGAAGCCGGAGAAGTTAGTCAAGAAAACTGTCCAATTGTGAAGAATGACGCTTACTGACAACTAAAGAATAGACGAGAAGTCAAAGACTAGCAGCCCAAAGAACATAGACGAACAGTAAAAGAACAGTGATGAAGGAGAGGTAAGGAAAAAGACTAATAGACACAACCAGTTTGATATTTAAGTTCAAATGCTGTCTTCTTTCAACCGGCTATTCTCTGTTCGCCTTCATCTCAGCCCGTGGACCAGCTCGTATACCAGCCTCTTCATCATTCTCCTATCTCCTTTTGCCTCCATTCTTCTTTCACTCTCTTTATCTTTCCGATTTACCCAAAGTTCCCTAGTCACAGTTCCCTACTTCTCGCCTCCAAATCACTCGCCTGAAGTCGATGAGCCGCCAACGCCATGTCGTGAACCTTGAGTGGGCTTGATTGATGGAATGTCTGGTATCATGAAGTGGTGAGACTGGCGAAAGAGCTTGGATTGCGACGCTACTGGTGAGGAGTGCTGGGCGTATGTCGACTCCTCTTTGGCTGGAAACTGACTTGAGCATGCTGAACTTTGCTCAATACCGGAGAAATACTGGACTTGGTCGACTCCGAGGACTGTGCAGATATTTGCCAATGCTGACGACCCAAGAGGAGGCGCCTTCGGTGATGTGCTTGGCGCTGCTGGTATTTGGTGCGGAGATCTAATTTCTAATGTGGCCCATTTTTGGCAAGCCAGAGCAGGTTTTGGAATGTCGCGCCGAAGAGCATAACCTGCCATATCTCTCGGCAACATGAAGTAACCACAGCGCTACCAGAGTGGCGGTGCAGGACGCCAAGTCAAGAAGTGCGTCTAGCACTCTCTCGAACAATGGAGTTTTATCAGCATCGTCGTCTCCAGCTCCGCCGCATTGCAACGCATCTTGTACTTGAACTTATCCCGTTCGAATAGGCCTGTCGAGCAACTTGCAGGTTCGGAAGCCCGAAGACGACGCACCCAATGCTGTTCACATTCCTGAGTACTCGGAGGGTGTTCACGATGCGCTGAGCTCAAACTTCTTGCCTTCCTCCGTCCACCTTGTTGGAGGGACGTGTATTGCAACTGAAAGAACGTCTGCCATACACCTCTTCCTCTTGGTGATCCCCTTCTGTCTCCTTGGCCGACGCGTATAGGTCCATGTTTTGAAGCACGAGCTGGAGAGGTTGTCATGTGCGTCCGATACTCCCGGTGCGGTGCGTATGCGTTCATCGCTGGTGTCTGTGGCCCCGAGTCTGTTTGTGGCCCGGCGTTCGTTCCACTCGTTGTCTGTCCTGGAGCTTGGGTTCAGTGCCTTTGGTGGCGGGGGCTGAAACACCTTGCAACTTAGGTTGAGAGACTTCGCGGCCATCTGTACGCTTTGTCGCCTTGGCTTTTGGTGCGTGCAAGTCGAAGAGATGGAGCCACGCACTATCGAGAAGCGTGAACGCTGTTTGAGACAGCCACGTGAGATGTTGCCTGCGGTGCCGCTGAGGTAGCGACTCATTCCAACATCCGCGAACGTCCATCGAGACTACGCCGCGATTGTCGTGGACGAGGGATCGGTGTCCTGAGCTCTAAAAGTCCGCCTATGGTCAAGTGGTCGATAACGACGAGGCTTTCGGCAATTTCCTGAGGCATGATTCTCAGAAGATCGCCGACAGCGTCATCGTTGTCCACCACTTGACCAGAGGCAGACTCTTAGAGCTCAAGACAAAGTCCCTTATGGACCGCAGTGTATCGCGTTGATAGCCTAGCAACTGATTGAGCTGTTAGAGGGAGCTTTTCTCATTTGGTATACGGGACAAGTGTCACTCACAGTTGCGGCGGGAGTCGATGAGACAGTGGCGAACGGCCTCCAGTCCAGTTCTTGATGGTAGTAGTGGTTGCGGTTGATGATGATGTTGTTGTGGTAGAAGAAAAGTTGTTGCAGGTGAAGGAAAGAAAATGACTGTGCGGAGTTAGAAACGGGTAAGTCATCACAACAACCAATGTCAGGCCTGCTAATGAGCAGGCTAGCCAACATAGACAAACTTGGAATGCCAATGTGCATGTCCCACTGATCACATTGTTCCTCCTAGGCTTTGGAAATCACTCGCAGTCATCATAAAACACAATCTTCAGTCACTCAGGGGTATCCTGTTTGTATATTGTGTTTCTTCGAAGACACTAAAGGAACACCTTAGCGCCTCAGCGTCGTCGACTATTAGGCAAATGTTGATTTAGGGTCGCGAAGCCCTTCTCTCCTTCATTCTCTTCTCGATCAGCTTCCCACCTCACATCTTCCAACGAATTCATCAATTACTCGGGCCGGTCCAAGCATGTCTACCGCTACTATGCACGACGATGGTGATGGTGATATAGACGGCGGCAGGCGAGCAGGACGTGCTGGAGACAAGCCGGATCCCAAAGCGAAAGTTCTAGACGACAGGAGAGACTCGCCGCCGGATAGTTCAAAACCGACGGGTAAAAGCAGAAAGCGAAAGGAAATTTCTCCGCCTGCTTCCATGCTGCCAGCTCGTAGAACCAGAAGTTATACCAAGCGGGAGGATGATTTTTTATCATACTCTCCACCCGCGGAACCTCCCAGGCCTGCTCAAACACCCACATTGCGCACAAATGTCACGATTCGCGGAGACAAGCGGAAGAAGTTCACCGGTTCCTTCCCTGGCGGCAATTTGATAGCGGGCGCATCAACAATGAACGTTCCAGACATCGGCGTTCTAAGTATGGCAACTCACATCATTGGCGGAGGAGCGACTGAAGGTCAAGCTGGAGTAGCTACAGTCCAGCCGCTAGAGGTTGACAAGACCAAGGAAGAACTTGCTGTTGATAGAGCATTTGCCGGCGTTGTTCAAGCCTACAACAATTACAGCACTTCAGACGTTGCAGAAGATGGGTCTAGCACTCAACTTCGCAAAACCGCGTTTGAGCTATTTCTGGCAGTGGTAGAGATGGAGAGGCCAGAGGAAGTGGATGATGATGATGACGATGGTGATGATCTTTTGTAATGGGCGAGCTTGGATGGCGAGCGGATGAAGACAGGCTTTGGTTGCTCCATATGCTCCTCAGCGAGGGTTTCGGTGAGAGGAACTCTGGCGATAGATTCTTGTCCACTACACCGCGAACAACGGCAGAATTGTTTAGCACATACACTCCTACAGTGCCAGGGCCTCGGATAGGAAATATTGAGCCTCCCAAATATCTGCTTAAAAGCGGAAATCAAGGCGGCGTTCCCTGGCTTGGATCGACCAAGATAGAGAGAAAAAAATCCCTCTTTTTTTAGTGGGTTGTGTGTTTCCGAGACGATCGTCGAAAGCTTCAAATATTGGAAGATTATGATTGACGGAATATTTGACATAGCGAGTGAACTATAGCTCATCCCAGTCCTTTCGGATGTTGTATTACCCTCTCTCCATCAAACCCATCATCACAACTTCCCATACATCACCGAAGTGGAACGAAAATCAACGCTCCTCCGAAAAGCAACACGACTCTACAAGCACCCCAACACGAAAATCATCCCCATGCCGAAAGCCTCAGGTCCAGACGGTTACTAACACTTCAAAACACTAGACTGCCACCGCCGCTACGCCAAGAAATCCGACCTCGCTGAGCACACCGATGCTCATAATGGTTTTGTGGAAGAGAGTCGTGAAGAGGTTGAAGGCGCCTGATGCGTTGACGATGGAGTGACTAATCAAGAATCTTCTGAGCATGGTCGATGGCTTAATGGCAGGATTGGAGCGGTATTGCGACACTGAGCGTTCCGTGGTGAGGCGATTTTGATAGAAGGTACTCCCTCGATATAAGTAATGGCGGCACACGTTTTACTCTTGCAGTGAGAACGAGCTTTCTTATGAGAGAACCCGGCTAGAGACCTTGGTGTAAGTGTTGAATCGATTGATTATCTGGCGTATAGCTGATAAGTTGACATTTTCATCTGCACTTCGAATCGATAGGCATTAATTGCTGGTGAGTTTGTTCCCTCAAGTCGACGTAATTTTAATCTACGTTCATCATCAGTAAACGGAGTTCTGATGGAAAGCAAGAATTTGACATATAGAGGCCAAATGGACAGTGAAAAGAAGCCTTTACATTCCTGGAGTCTTTCATGGTGGATGTACTGACCTCTATATAATCGCCAGCTAGAAGGCCTCCATGCCCATGTTTGCTCATCGTATGAAATTCGAGTTCGGATGAGTGGGCTACCACGGAAATGCGGTTGTCCTAATATACCACTGTATTGGACAATTTCACTATCAGAAAAGCTCTGACGTATCCCTCGTTGCTGATATTCCAAACGGCAGGCTTCTACCGCTACATGATCGCTCCTATACTACACTCGTGGTATCATAAATAAGACTCGCTTCACGAAATCTTCACGGATCATATAATTACTCGCCTCAACAATTCCGTCCCGCCGAGAATCCTCCTCCCGGTGATCGGATCTCGCCCTTTTCCACTTTCCCATCTGCCTTCCCGACTAGTGCCACCACTGCTCGACTCCTCCTCGGCCCATCCCTCCTCACCAGCTGTGCCTTCCATAAATGCTTCTTGCCGTTCATGGTGCCCTTCTACCCATTTATGGATGCACGTATAGTCGTAGACGTAGCCGGAGGGCGCTGCAGTGGCATTTACGATACCATTACCGCAGACGGGGCAAAGATGTGAGGTGTCTGCTGCAGGAGCAGGGACAGTGAAGATCGGTAGTAGAGTTGTAGAGGAAATTGGCGGGCGTGGTTTCGATTCCACTCCTGGCTTCTCTGACTTGCTCTTTGCAAGACCTACTGGAGATGGCGGTGGAAGGCCAGTAATGATCGGAGGTGGCAATTCCAAACCCTCTGCCGCCTTTCGAGATAGTTGTCGCGCAAAGTCCGAGGCGTGCCACCACTCGAGGAATTTGAGGGCAAATATGGATGTTGGGAGGAGAATGCTGAGGGATGAGAGTAAACGTGGCCCAACAATATGTGTCATTGTTCTGGGACTGAATATGCTCGTCGATTGTCCTGGACGGGCTGCGGCTAGAGGTTTCGCCTGGGTGGCGAGGGCAATTGCTCTATGATCTGCCTCACCCAAACGGCGTATCCGGGTCCCGACAAGCCATTGGAAAGGCGAGTGGTATTTCGATGTGTCGAAGAGATACGCTAGGTTGAAAGTAAGAAGGGCAAAGTAGTATGCCGCGTTCACGCTCGGATACACTTTCCGCAAAAACCACTTATAGTAGTAGAGAAATCGATCCTTTAGACTTGCGTTTGGTGGTAATTGTTCTTGCTGAAATCTTGGTCCCAGAACAGATGTGTGGGCGGCGTGTATGTCATAACTCTCATCGAGTTTACGCTTCAGGTATGGCAGGCCTACCATGACAGCCAGGTTGCGCCATACATCGGTGTTACGCAGTTTGAGAGTTTCTCGAACCTGGCCTGCGGCTCCAAGTTGGGCTCGAGGAATCTCGCCACCTTTGATGCGTAGCACGCGTTCTCGCTTCAGCCCATAGAAATTCTCTGTGAAGCTGCCGCCATATGTTTTGAGATAGTAGCGCTCGACCACGAGCATAAGCACGGCGTAGAGCTCATCGAAGGAGTTGAGAATGCGGAGGAGGTAGCGAGGGTGTCTATGGGTTGCAACGGCGAGGACATAACGGATCGAGGGTGGCAGGAGGGATGCGAGTTGCTGTTCTGAGAGTAGTTCTGTGGTTGTGAGTGCTGTTCGTTGGGGTGGTGTGTCTTCGCATACCAAATAAGGAGGGCTTCAACTCATCGAGCCCGCCCTGGAGATTTGCCATGAACTCCATACTGCTGCAATAGAGTCCAGGACGCAAGAGCGCGCCGTCGACGTGAGACCTTCGCGTCCAGAGTGAGACCTTGGGGTCTGCCGAATGCGGAAACACCTCGGCTGAACACACGTGCCTCCAATTTTTGATCGGTGTTTTCCAGCTCAAACTTTGTCCCCCTTGCACTGCCATCACCAACAATTATTCTCAGATGAGACAGCAGCATCCGATACATCTCGTACCCGTATCCGAGCCGAACCTGAATCTCACTGCTTGCACGCCCAGACTTGGTGGAGAGGTCGGTCCTAGCTCGCAGCTTGAGAGCCACTGCGGCAACCAACCATTTCCTTACAAGAGTTACTCAAATTAGTCCACAGTCCCCTATGCTGCTTCTCAGGTGAGCCTTGGTGGAATACAGTCGTCGGGCCATCATGCCACCACCTTTTCTGTTCTTGAATGATGCAAGACTAGTGCGGGATTTCGACAGTATGCGACTCGAAAGCACCAGTCTTGGCTAAGAGGACCTTTGTTCGCATGCAGCCTTGTTTGACTTCAGCTCGTGGCTTACTAAATCCTCATCATGGGGGTCGCGAAGAGCCGGCCTTTCCGTTATTCCACAATCTCATTCCCGATTTTTCTGGTCACATTGGATCTTATGTTCCAGAACCGTATTAACTGTTAGACCCCAACAGCAGCAAAGCCCGCCACGTTGAGCTCTGTACAACGCTTGGCTAGCTACTATCTTTTGGGGCTGTTGCGTAACCATACGTCTTCCTTCTCTTGGTATTGCATTCCCATAGGGTGGTGATGCTGCTTGATAACTCGCACCAGAGTGTCCCCAAGAGCTCGCTCCCGGGTTCCAGCTAACTCCAAATCCGGGGAAGACTGGGTGCAGCTACCTCACATCTTTCGAGTCGTACAATAGAACGTTTCAGCGCGGTCGTGTCAGCAATTCGTGTTCTACTTTCTCGTATGCGGTGTTTCCACTCAAACTCTATACTCACGCCATTAGCAGCTATGTGGGAAATAGTGTATACATTTTCCGTAGCCAGAAGCCATCGGAAAGAACAACCTGTCGACGAAACGCCGCGAGAGCTGCAGCACTGCCTGGACGACCGGACTGTATCCTGCACAAATCTCGACTTGGACCCCAAACAATATAAGAGGTCGAATTGCGCCCTTCATTCGGGTTCTTCCCTGCGCCAGGATGGCACCGCATCGAGCTCTATCGATTATGACGTCCAATAATGTATTCTGAAAGGGAAAGCAGGACACCAGTCCAGCCTATGCAGTTTCAATCTGTACTATGCACATGGCCTTCACATCCACCTCGAGGATCTCGCCAGCACCGAGCTGTGTTGATTGGAAGCGATGGGCCGGCGAGGAGCCTTGTGAAGAAGTTGTGCTAGCTTCTTGAGTAAGAGAAACTCCCCCTATGGATGACAGCCTTGTTTTGAGACATGTCACTATTTCTAGTATGTCACAACACCATGGTTCGATCGCTGGTTCACCACTAAGATCAGGCTTGGTTCGGGAGAAAGTTCTACATAAAGGAGGCGGTCATCGTGCTATCTAGCAACATCATACCAACAGCTTCCTCTTTTTCAACATCTCAACCAACCACACGACCAGCATCATCCACCATGCGTTTCTCTTCCACTCTCATCGCCTTCTTCGCAGCTCTTGCGACTGCCCTGCCTGCAGCTGACCCTGTAGCAGCGGAGCCAGCAACGGCAGTCCCCAATCCAGGCGAAATCAGAATCGATGGTTCGTACCCCCTCTCTTACAGAGTGTCACCGGCTAATACACACCAAGGATTGAAACTTTCTGGGTCGGGCTGCCCCCAGGGTAGTGTTGCAGCTCTTCTCAGTGCTGATGGTCAAGTTGTCACCATTGGCTTCGACAAATACATTGCTTCGACAGGCCCCGGTATCCTAGCTACTGAGGCTCGCAAGAATTGCCAGGTGTTCTTCAATCTTTTCTACCCACAAGGGTATAGCTATACCGTTGCCACCAACGATTTCAGAGGATATATCGATCAAGAGCAATCTTGCAGCACCACCCTTGGCGTCACCAATTTCTTCTCTGGAGACCAGAACCAGGTATGTCAGGACGCTCAACAGTCTATTTGAAAATTGCTTTTGCTGACCATACTCGCTAGATGTCCAGCGCTGTGTCAATCTCCGGCGCCCTCGACGCCAACTACCTCCGCACAACATCGGTTGCTACCGAAACACTTGTCTGGGCCAAGTGCGGGGCCAAAGGTCCTACGTTCGTCACCAATTCTCAAGTCAGCGTCAAATGCAAGGACAAGAAGGAGTCAGCAGTTGCCGGTGTTGATTCCCAGGTCACCAAGTTCCAGATCAAATACTACATCTCCTGGAAGAGGTGCACTTAATTACTTGCTTCGAGCCATTCATCAGAGCGCTGAGGATCAGATTGTGAGATCGGAACGTCGAGGGAAAAGGTGAAGGGAAGTTTCTGGGGTTTGTCGTTTGCGTGGAAGACTGTCTTTCGTCACTCCTTTGGATCCGTTGTCATGTTTAGTACAGCTTCTGAAGAGACTGAGTTTGTTCACTCCTTACTTGCAGGCGCTATCAAATCATGTCACGTCGGTACATACATCTTTCACCAACTGAACCGTTCGTTTGAAATTGTCTTACTTCTGGCTGTGGGAATTACTCGAAGGAATGCAGCATGAGCACATAGCATTTGTAGATGCGTGCTTATATGTGCACCTAAACGACTGAGGTATTTGATTTTTTTCGATTAGTACCGTAGAGCATATGCAAAATACATGACTCGTGCTCTTACCATGTGATGCTGTACGGGTCTACCCACGCCCACGCTCGCACCCATACACCGTCTCATCATTCTGAGTCCAACTCTCACGCTCACAAAAGGAGATATCAAAGCCATTGTCACCTCACCTCGTCCTAATATCACCTGCTAGACCTAGCCAGAAGCTGCCGCTCCAGACGAGATGCCAGTCAATATCCTCACGCGTCCGAGTTTAATTTACATATTTACATAGAACTACGCGTTTGCGGTCTCGGATAGCTAATCAAAATGGCCACATCAGCACCATGGTAACGACGGCTCTTCAGCGAGCTTAAACACGATGATGGAATTCACAGTTCAATGTCTATTTTTGAGTAACAACAGCCTTCTTTGACCTCAGATCTCGTTGTCTCATTATGGGCCTCACCGATTCTACTGAATCCAGGTTATCTCTCGCATCGACCATCATCGGATTTGTGTCTTGTACGTGACTCGACCTCCTTCTTACCACGGTTGTGGTGATATCAGAATCTCTTTGTGCCTCCGATCACTACATCTGGCCCTCGACCGGGTGACATGTCGGCTTCACGCATAAATTTAATATCATAGTGGACAGAGTACTGACCTAGACAGTCGGCTTCACTGTGTTTACAACAATTCGGGTATTCTGGGGCAACCTGTAAGCTTTTTTTAGCAGTTCATCCAGAATTATGGCTAATATATACATCTTCCTCAGTAATACATTATGGTCCGCTCCCAGCCAACTCCACGTCTATCTCAGCAATCTTCGTCAAGGTCTGTACGAGGAGAGAAGTAATCTAAGAAGAGCTAGAAAGCGATCTAAGAGAAGGAGGGGAAGCTCCGGGCCGACGGGAGAGAGAACCGGCAACGACGCGCGTCGTAGAGACGGGCCTGGGGAGGTCGGTCCAGAAGCAGCAATACAGGCGATGTCAATGGCTGTCCGGCAGATGTGCGAACAGTTCAAAGAGCTGGAACGACCTTTTCTTAAAGAGCCTCTTCAGCAATCTCCACGGCGACCTAGAGACCAATGGACGGAAGACGCGCTTGGCTACAACAGCGGCGGACTGGGCGAGGATGAGAGCACCGATTATCTCTACTCTCAGAGCAGGTACAAAGATTGTCATTTGAAGCAGAGAATTCAATGGGTTCGTTCAAAGGCAAGCGTTGTCAAACTCTTGGAACGCTTGAATGGTTTGGTGGTTCGCAGAATGAGCTTGCAAATGACTGAGTTTTCTATGTAGGTAGACCTGATTACTCGTTGAATTGGGAGAGTCTACTGACAGTCCTACTAGGGGAATAAGAGATTATGCTCGCGATATGGATTATTTCGATGAAAGACTGGATGTTCTTGACCGACTGGAGGAGAAGATGTCACGAGTTGTGAGTGTCACCCGAGCTGAATGAGCCTGGAACACCATCTCTGCTCCTGGTCTGTACCTGGAATCGTTTCGTCTTCTTTCCACATTTGAATGAATGGAGTGGTCCATGGCTTGACCGTCACCGCTCAATACTTGTCTGTTCACAAAATGCACTTCTGCCACAAGAAATCCAGTGAGATCAGCTGTTCCTATTCACTGTAGCCGCTGTGAATCAAGTCACATCGATACATGTATTTTCCACCAGCCGGATCTTTCGATTGTGATCTCCCCAGTCTTCGTAATGGCGATTACGCAAGGCGATGAAGTATGAGTACGCCTTCATCCCGTTGGTTTGGTCCGTTGGTGTTGTGCCAATCAAACTACGTGCGGTACCTGCCGGAAGCACAGAAGCCAGGATCAGCTGACCCCTTCTCCATGTCAAGCCTTGGGGACCAAGGTTGAGAATACGAAAAACAAAACGTTGGCAGATATATTACGACGCACCTCGTATAGATCCGAAGATATCTTTCTCCTCTTCCCCCTCGGATTTTGACATCAGATTGCCTACCAAACCTTTTCCCATTCCAAAATTCGAGACCATGAAGATTTCCACTACACTCCCGCTCGTAATAGCATCGCTTGCCCACCAAGCCATCGCCCAGCAGACAGATTGTCCACCCGCTGCTATAGCGCAAGTAAACCACGCCCTCTCCTCCCGACAAAATTTCTAACGATAATTTCTCTTTACTTTAGATCGGTTCTATCCTGTCTCAACACTTTAAGATCCGATTACAGTACCCAAACCAGCAATGTCGCCGCTATATCCTCAGCTGCCTGCTCCTGGAACAAAGCGGCGTATGAGTAAGTAACGCCCTTTTTCAACGCCATCATCGACTTTTCTCACCATTGAACGTACTGATTTTTTCCCTCCAATTTTGTAGCTGCGCAACTTCGTACTGTGGAAACGCGTATCCATCCATCAGTGCGTGGAGCTCGCGTAGTTCGCAATATTGTAAAGAAAGCGGTGCTCAGGCGACACCGACACCTACTTCAACCGGGACTGGGACTTCAACCGGGACTGGGACTTCAACCGGGACTGTGACTTCAACCGGGACTGGGACTATGTCTGGAACAAGTAAGGCGAGTACTGCTGCTGTGACGCAGAGTACCGCTGGGGCTGCGTCGAATGGGTTGAGGGAGGGAGGTGCTTTGATCGCTGCTGCTGTAGGTATTGTCGGAGCTGTTCTCTAGGTGATTCGTCGAAGGTGTAGCTGAGGGTTGAGGTGGAGCTGTGGTGTTCAGATGGTGACGCGTAATGTGGTGAATAGTACCTGATTTAATTGTATGCCCTCAACGCTTCTTCGTACATTTCTAATAGGTACAATTGCTACCCAGAACTCATGACGGGCGTTGATGTCGTTGACTATGTTGTGAAGGATGGATCTGGCATGGTCTGTTGAACATAGGGATCTTCTCTTATAGAATTCTAGAAAACTGACTGAAGTCCGCTGTTGGCATTTAACGGAAGAGAAATTCTGGCCCGAGAGAAGTTATTGTACGATGCGTTCTTGGTCCGGAGTGTGTGGACTCTGATTAATTTGAATGCTCAGCCTTGTAGCTAGTTCTGGCAATAGAAAGCCAAAACTTAGGGGAGTTCTCAATAGCAATGTCGATATGAGTTCTTCGGCGGTCACAAGGTTGAGTGGCAGAAGGGAAGACGAGATCCCACTCTACACCACCGGACTAGACTGTAATCGATATGCTCTTTCATCAATCATAGGCTTGAGAGTCAGAAATACGTCTTTGCGACCTCGTAAAAGTCTTTCTTTTTGGACTTCAACTTCTCCCTTTCCAATCCGACGACACTGTCTTGAAGCAGCGCAAGGAATTTCTGCTGAATCACGGGACCAGTTATGAGATCCTCAACATGCTTTCCAGCTCCCCAACCAAATGGAACAACGAGTCTTCGTTTGCCAGCTGTATCTAGGATGACAATGGCGTCCAGGGGGCGCTGGCCTCCACCGAGTGGATGTAGTAACCCTAGCTTGAGGAAATGATTGGCCGGATTGCCTTGTGCCTCCACTATGGGCAAAGAGAGAGCAGAATTTGTCAAAACAGAGCATAATGCGGTTGGTGATCGAGCCAGGATAAGAGCTTGAAGATTGGGCGAAATTTGTAGCAAAGCTGGAAGCGCGTTGCTATGATCATTTAGTGAAGACTGTAGCCGGCTCCGATTGAGTCACCTACTGCAAGACGGCCAGCGGAAGTGTCGAGTCTCCCAATACACAAAGGACGAACAGAGACTTTGCAGGATCATAGTTTTTGAAGTTATTGCCGTCAAATTGTGTCGCCAAAGGCGACGGTATGGTAGTGGAGGAATCCAGTAGCTCTTCAGTAACAAAATCCCATGCTTCTTCTTGTGGTATCAGTCCTATGTCTGCGATATCGTCCTGTTTCTTGACTCGCTTCATCTGATCAGCATCACCATCGGGGTAGCCCTCACCTCCAGGCGAGCTCGGGTACGTCAAAAGCCGTTTGCGAGAGCTATCCATCTTCTTGACAGATGTTCACTTCGCGAAGCAAGAATCATGGTGTTGAGGAGAAAGATGCGGTTACAGGGGAAGGACACAGGAGGAGGGATGAGTGATGGTGAGTGCCCGAGTGTGAGAATATGAGTAAGCGGGGCGCAGAGAGCCCCAGGTGGAGCGAAGGGACTTTGTGAGAAGCGCGATCTATCGGCCAGATGAGAGCGAACAGCTGAAGTCACGACAGAGCCGACGTTTGCCTGTCTGGTAACATATCACGAACTGATTTAAAACCTCTTCTCACCATGCTCGTCACTAACCGCTGGCCATGACTACCAAGGACCTGCGTCCGCTACAAGCAAAGATCTGGAAAGGCTGCGTTCCGCTCGAGATTCGTCTAGCAAGCAATGAATGCAAGACTTACGACCAGTCGGATGCCTTCATGGTGTGCTCATCCCTCTCTGCAGCATATAGACCGCGTTCTCTGACCAGGCATACATAGATTCTAGTCCCCCGCCAATCCTACATCCCACTTCTCCTACCCAGGCTCCACGCCTTCTTCCACGATGTACTCATAAATGAGCAAGCAAGTTCTTGGCATGGCTGGCTCTCTTACCAAGACGTGCCCATGAAATGGCACTTGCCCATCGGGTTGCTATATGACCTCTACTCAGGCGCCAGTGAGCAGCTTCGCGACACAGACGGAGACAGGCCAGACACAGGCCTATACTCCTTAGACGAAGACGCGGAAGTCACGCGGCAGGTACGAACTTGGAAATTAACTCTTCGTTTCCAAGACTGGCCTAAAGAGGCGCTTGCACGGTTGGATAGTGAGGGCAAGGTGATGCGGGATGCTTTCACAAACAGTGTCAAGGAAGTAGGCGGAGTCTTCCCTTTGGAATCCCACAATCCAAGCTGACGTATTGCATAGTCAAGCTTTGTCCGCCATGGTTCAGCCAAGGTCGTGATGGCGTTGAGCAAAGACGATTCGACCCAGCTGTGGGACGCCGTGGAAAAGAGTATGTCTGGAACACATTGTCACATCAGCAGTTGACTGAACAGCCTAGACGACTTCTCTCGTTTCAGTGTAGTCAACCAGAAGCTACTGAACCACCCAGGAGCCGCGTTGAAACACGTTCCTATCAAGGTGTACCTGCCGGCTGCATCCAGCAATGACGATACTGCCGGACATCTGCGCATGGTCCAGTCTCTGGTGACCCCATCCATATCTGCTAGTAAGACAGCTCTCGAATCAGTCGCTTAGTGCGTGACTAACATCCCATTGCAACAGGGCAGCCTCAGACGCTTGGTACAGCGTTGAACTCCATGCTACCTTCACTTTTTCCAAGCCGCAAAAACTGTCTTATAGCACTGCCAGTCCTGCAGGGCTCTATTGTGCCTCTAGGCGTTTCTATTGAGGCCTTAGCAGAAGTCGCGGCTTATGCTGATGGCTTCCTTCGCATCACAGTCGTCATGAGATGAATGTGGAAGGAATCGCGGAGGAAATTCAATGTCTGACATGATTTTACATTACCTTTGCTTCCCTCGCGAATGCTCGTGTGATACATGTCGCCACAATTCTGGTGATTCCCAAGCTTGGTGACACAGCTCGACCGTCACTTCATTACTCTTTGAAAGGTATATGAAGGCAATTCACTGTCTTAATGCTCTGTTTCTTCACATTGCTGTTGCTGCTCCAAAGAGTGCCTCGACCACTTAGATACGACTTGGCTTGGGGGCGGTCATTGCAAAGATCTCTATGAGGGATCTCTATGAGGGACCTGGGAAGCACTTGAGAATTGAAGGGACCACCGAGTTGGGAGCTCGATCTATGCTTGTTTCGCCGTCAATTCTGCTCTACCTCTGTCCCTAGGTAGCTCTCAATCATATGCTGTATTTCCGATGTTAGTTTCTCCGAAACATCAGAGCCCATCACTACCTTTTGCACTGAATGCAGCAAACTTGTCAGCTTCGACCTGTCATACTGCGCTACTTTTTGTGTCAGTAAAGAGTGGACAAAAACCTCAAGTCGGAGCGACTTGCCTTCAAATCTATGCTTATACACTGCTTTGAGGACGGTCAGTGACTGTGCTTCGACTTGCCGCATTCCATCATTGGCGACCTTTAGAGTTTGGGCGATGTGGACTTTAGATTCTCGAATGAGCTCGTGGATATCGCGTTCAGTCTGGGAATCAACACCGTTCCCGCTCAACTTCACAACAGGCACAGGCCGACCGATACTCGCCGCAATTCTCCTGATCACCTCCTTTTCGGCCACCATCCCTTTGTTCATTCCCAACTTCCCCTTTGCGGCTCTGATCGCGTCGACGAATCTGGATTTCTTCTTACCGATCGTCTCGTTTGAGGGGTAGGGGCCCGGCGATTGGGAAATTGGAGGAGTTTGGGGCTGATAGAGCGTCTCTGTGGATGAAGTTCTCGATCTCAGATATCGTAATCGTTCTTGCTTCTCGTCGTTTCGTGGATCCCAGAGTTCATCCTCTGGGATACCGGGGAGGCGGCGAACTGGTCTCTGGCCTGGTATGATGTAGAGAGGCCTTGGGCGGTTGGGTAGGGGTTCGACAAAAGATGATGGTCTGGGAAGAGGAGCCTCGCTAGGAGTTTTTGGAGGTGAGGACAGGGTTGTCGGTTGCTCTGGCACTGGCTTTGTGATAGGTTTGTTTCTGAGAGCGGGGTGGATCAGAAGCTGACTAGATTCGTGTGTGCTTCTTTTGGGTAGCTCCTGTTGCATGGTTCCATGTGCATATTGCAGCTCTGTGTTTGTGGTGATATTGGCTGTTCCCCCGTTCCTCTCTACTGCTTTGCCATTGAAATCTCCAAGCACTGATCTCGGGCGGACAGAACCGGGTGGTGGTCGTACGGAAGACACTCTAGGAGGATGTTTACCAGAATCACCTCGACATGACTCCCTTTCCACCCCCACTGGCGACTCAAAACCTGCCCTCTCCACCACTTCCCCGACCACCAACCGAGTCCTCGCAGTTCGCCGTGGACTCTGGGCAGTGTGAGTCTCACTCCTCGATTTCGGAGCCGAAGCTTCTCCAACTCGTTCCCCTTCCTTCCCTTGCTCTCCATCAATCTCTTCTCGAGACCACTCATCGATCAACTGGACCCATTCAACAATCCTTTCTCTTTCCCCCTCTTCGTCCCTCGCTCCATCGCCTGTCTCTTCCTCACCCATTTCCTCATGCTCCCCTCTGCTTTCCCCATCCACCGCTACCCCAGCCCCATCAGGTCCCCCAAGCAGAAACGCATCCACACTACCCACCTCTTCCATCCGCCCACAAACACTCCCTCGTGTCTCTCTAGAACGAACGGAATCATCGCTACGCCTCCTCGACAGGGGGAAATCTAGCTCCGGCTTCGTCACCTCTTCCTTTAGCCCCGGTGGCCCTGGCTGTGGATGCAGGACTGGCATCATAACCCTGCTGGCTAAGTAAGTGTATCTCTGAAACCGTTGGACAGGCGAACTCTGTGCGTCGGGAATGTAAGAAGTACGAAGATTGTCTTTTGACCAACGATACCATTGTAAGATCATATATCCTTTCCCCACGACGACTCTTCAAATTCACTACCACAACAGTCAGTGATAATCAAGGGTAGAGCCGGTTCCCATTCACACACACGTCGCCAGAACACGCACAAATGGTAAAACATCATCGCCTTGAACATTACTCACAGTCCTAACGACCTTGTCTATCACGCCACATCTGCCTTCTATTTCCTTCCACTTCCCTTCCCAATTGTAACTTGCGTCGATATCTACAGCAGAGATCATTTTGGAAAATCTAAGAGCGAAAATGCGGCAAACTCCGAAAATAAAGTTGTCACCGCAATAACTTTTGGTATTCTCTGTGCATAATTTTGCTTCTAGCCATCCCTTACAACACCTTAGCCTGCTTGCCTTGAGCAGCAGCCAAGGCGCCGGAGAGAGCGTATTGGGATTTGATGCCCTCAACGCGGTGGGTGGAATTGATATTCTTGACGAGGGTGATCTGGTAGCATGTCGCGGTACCTTGGCGGGAGGCAATGGTGGAAAAGGCAAGGAAGTATTCCCAGATCTAGATTTCTCATTTAGCAATGATTCATGTCACATGGGAACAAGGGAAACTTACTCTGAACCATCTTTTGCCGTACTTGGCGACAACCTTGTCCTGATTACCCATCCAGTTCCTGTACCATTTCCAGAGAGTAGCAGAGTAGTGAACACCAATGGTGTCGATTTGCTTGATCTCGAATCCTGCTCCCTCGAGCTTGTCAACGAAAAATCCAAGGGGCGTGGAGGCGTCGGCACCAGGGAAGATGTATTTGTTCATAAACAGGCCCCATGTGAAGTCCTCATATTGCCATGGCTTGCGAAGACCAGCGATTTGTAAGAAGAAAACGCCATCGTCATCAAGCATGTCGTTGACCTGCTGGCAGAAAGAACCGAATTTGCGGACACCAACGTGCTCAGCCATCTCGAGACAGGTAATCTTGTTGTATTTGCCCTCTGGAACGGGGATATCACGGTAGTCCATGCATAGAATCCTGGATTGCTCCTTGCTGATGCCGTTCCTTTCGAGACCGTTGTTGCCCCACGCGGTCTGGTTGCGACCGAGGGTGATACCGGTTACGCTTGCGCCATAGTTGACCGAGGCGTACTTGGTGAGGGTGCCCCATCCACAGCCAATGTCGAGCATGCGCTCGTCTTTCTTGAGTTCGATCTTCTCGCAGACAACAGCGAGCTTGTTGTCCTGGAGCTGTTCGAGAGTCTCTTCTTTGTTGATATCCGAGATTATGCCGGAGGTGTAGATCATACGTGGACCAAGGAACCAGCCGTAGAAGTCATCGCCGCGGTCGTAGTGATCTCTGACTTGCTCCTCATCTAGGTACAAATTAGGTCTTGTCTATAAATTAGGACCCGAGTGGACCAACCTTGAGAACGCGAGTGCATAATAACCTCTGGAATCATACCAGTCACAAAGAACCACATGAGACTGATAGTGAACCTGAAGCTAGACCAATCGTGCCTGTACTCCAAAACCTCAAGGGCATCCCCCTTGAAATCAACCTCGCCAGCAAAGTACTTCTCATGGAAAGTCTCCATGGGAATCTTGTTGCGTCCATAGTACTTCTCCTTGTCCTCCTCTTTGTGAAATGTGAGGTAGTGTTCAATCGGCTTGCCTGGGAACTTGGCCTTTTCGTTCTTGCGGGGAGAGAAGCTTGAGGTGCACATCCAGAAGGAAGCTAGGACAGGGAGACCGGTGAGGAGGAAGAAGAAGATCCATGTCTTCCAGCCTCCGCCTACCAAGCGCTTGAGATACCAAGGGACACCGGCGAGAAGGGCGACGAGCGCATAATTGTTGAAGTGGTCGCTGCCAGGACCGTCGGCCGGAAGGGGAGCATTTTTTATGGCCGCGTACTATTGAGAACTCAATTAGCTTCGTGGTTGTTCAATAGACTTCCTCACTGGTGTAAAGGTGACTGCGCTCAAAGGTGAGTTAAGTTACCTTTGTCGTTCGCACACCGCAATCTTCAACTGGGATTTGTTCAGCTCTGGCTTGAGGAGTTTCGATATACTCGAACGACTCCTCAGAGATGACCGATTGCTTCTCGGCCATGGTGTGTTACAACGATTGAGAGACAGGCTTTATGTTTCCTGTACTCGTGGACGATGTGGAAGAGAGAAAGATGGAAACTATTATACTGTGGCTGGAAATGGTGGATGCAATTCAGGGTCCAGTCCAGCGAAATTGTTGGTGCTAGCTGCATTGGGTGGCAGAATAAAGCCATTTTTTTGCTTCCTTCAATGGCATATATGTGTCTTGAGTGGAATTGCGATTCTCATGTCCCCGAGTCTTTAAGAAGGTTGTGCCTCACGCGTTCCTGCATATCCTCATCCACTCCTGAATGCTTCAGGTACCCCTCGATCGACCCGTATCGAGTCCGTATGTGTTCATCAACTGTCTCCACTAGGTCAGGGTCGCAATCCGCAAAACTATCTGGCAGCCCGATCGAATTGATCTCCTTCAGTCTCTCAGAGCGCTCACTGACAAGCTCCCCTTGACTGAGCATGTAGTCGTGCTGCGCCGCACCAAGGTCTACATGCAAGAGCATCAACGTCAACAGAACTGTCAGCCCCGTACGATCTTTCCCTTGCGTGCAGTGGACCATAACAGGGAGCTGGGCAGCATCTGCCAGCACAGTGAAGAATTGGAGGACTTCCTTGGTCGAGGCATCTATCGAATCGGTTGCGAGTCCCACCTGAACAGGGCATCGTAAGCATTCTATCGCCGCTCAGCTGAAGACAGAGTAAACTTACAAGACCCCTCGCAGTCATAACATTCTCTCCCAACACCCTGATACCCTCCGTCCGATGTCCAATCGCCATTCTTCCAATCAATTTGAACGTATTCCCCCACGATAATTGGCTGATGAGCATCTTCGAGTAGGCACTTCCATTGAAATTGATATTGTGGTAGGTCATCCCAGGTATCTGTACTGCTTCTGCCACAGAGTCATTGGACTGCGGTGCGGCTTCCGACTTGACGACATTGGCTTTCCGCTTTTCAGCGTTCTGGATGTGCTCTGTTTTCGTCCTGAGGTCAATTACGGATTTGATTTTGTATTCGGAAACAATCTTTTGCCGATCTTCGGGCGAAGTATCGTCTGCGAAAGGTGTGAGTGACTCTCTTTACAAGCATCATATCCTTGAGCTAGTACAGACCTGGACGAGCAGATCGATAAAGTTGTCCCGTTTTCATAACCCGGCTCTTCACTTGCTCGTTGATTGTCTCGCCGACATCTCGAAAATTGAGGATGGTGGAAAGGGGCGACATTACTGCGTTGGACCTTGATATTCCTTCGAAGTTGAGGGTTACAAGGTTTGTTTGTGATTGCAGGAACGATTCAGCCTTGAGAGAAAGACAGCTACGTCATCGCGGAAATCAGGGAACTCTTTGCAACTTGAATGCGGCCGCCCAGCGCTGGTATTCTAGATTTAATAAAACGGAGATAATGACTGTACACCAAAGCTAATTACCATGCTCCAAGTCGTACAACGCCAAATCCATCTCACATGCCTCAACACTCGATAATCTCCTACTAATGGAATCTCTCCCACCAAACGTTCGTTCCCCTACTTACTCGCCGGCATCTCATACGCCCCACTGACCGGCGGTGCAACCACCTTGCCCATCTGTCCCTGGCTAACCTGATACCCCATAGGACTGACCTCCTGCCCCTGATATCCTCCCTGTCCAAAAGCCCCATTACCTGCCACAGCATCACTAGTAACAACAGGCGTCTTGTACTCTTGAGGGTAGACAGGTGGTGGACTTGCCGCCGGTACCATAGACATCCTCTGCTGTTCTGGTGAGAGATAGCCGCTGTTGAATTGCGGCTGCTGCTGTTGCTGCATAGTTTGTTGCTGGTATTGAACTGGTGGATACTGGGAGTTGTTGGCACCGCCTAAACCGGAGGCCCCGGCTGCAGCGTTAGCTTTATTCGTTTTATTCTTCTTGTTGAGGAGAATTATCCAGATTAAGAGACCGGTTAGAAGGGCGAGGATGGCAAGACCACCTACTGCCGCACCAGCGATGATAGCGATGTGTGATTTCTTGGGCGCATGGAGTGGGTCTGAGGATGGAGATGTTTGGCCGGGGGATGGAGTGGTGGATGTTATTCCTGGGGTATTTGCAGCAGGAGTGCTGCTGGCTGTCTCTGACTTAGCATGCAGTTACGATCTTTTTATGACGATGACGAAGACTTACAGCTAAACATAGATGCCGAGGAGTCAGCAATCGTCGTGGCTCTAATATAAACTGAACCAGCTCTGGAAACATCACAACCAACCCAGCTAATCGTCTTCTGATCGGAAAGATCGTTCACAACCCAATCCACAATACAAGCTGGAGCCGTTGAAACCGTACTATAATGCGTTAGCATCGATGACCTATAAGTTCTAGGAATGTGGCGTACCAAGTATAAGAAGTAGTCGTATACATGACAATAGAGCCACTCTTGCATGCCGTAGCAAATTCGCAGTTATTGTATTGAGTAGAACAACATTTTCCGTAATTGGCCACAGTCGACCATCGCGACGCTGTACCGCAAGAGAGGGGGGAATCTGCGCACTATCAGATGTGCCATACTTCGATCATTGAATATACTTACAGGCTCCAAATGCGCTAGCAAATCCGATGAAGTATGGCGAGGTCGATGTGGCCCGCACCTCCAAACGAGCAGGTGCCGTGATCTGGGGATCAGCAGGTGAAGCAAGACCCAAAGATATAAAAGCAACAACGGTCAAGAGGAGAGTGTTAAGAACGACCATCTTGAATCCTGATGCTAATCAACGAGACAGTTAGAGGGGACGAAAAGGATCAAAATGGAAAAGAGCACGAAAAGAGATGGGAAATTGAATGACAAACCTCAATCAAGAGACTGATCGAGGAGAAGTAAAGGAAACACTCCATGGCTATCATCTTTGTCTGACCCACGGTGCACATGTGGCTGCCGTGGGTGACACATGGGCTGCATCGCGGGAATTGAGAGAAGGGCGAGGCTGCGCCCAGAGTCCAAATTTGGCATACGATGTGCGCCATTTCGATCATGGAGAGGAACTGCAAATGAAAAGAGCGAGCGCTCAGATTTAATAGTCCATGGCTATTTGGCGGAATGGTGAAGACAACGAGTAATGAATCTGAATGTCACGAGTTATGGATTTCTGCTGAAGATTTCAGGGTGGCTGTCATAGACTTCTTGGCTGCAGAGAAGATAACGAAGACTCCGGCCCAAGCCCCAAACACTTCTCCTTTCTTTCGCAGGATCAGTTTACTCCAGTAGTAGCAGCATAAACCAGACTCCCTTGAGAATGTCGATGATTAGCTTGTGAGACCGAGGCCGAGGATGTATGTTCCTTGTCGCGAGAAACACCTTTTGGACAGGCTCACGACAGGCCAATCGTCCTGGCCTTTCTCGAAATACGAGACAAACATCTCCACATTTGTGTGCGCGCCATCTCAACTTCACGATTGAGACTCGGAGCGCCTTGCTAAAGCTTGAAAGGGATGCAGCTGTCCTGCTTTTACCCGTGCTCGGATAACCTCCAGGTAGTTGATTGGACGCCTTCATTCTTGGTTCTGCGCAATACACTTTTCGGCACATCAAAAGTGTATTTTTGTTCGAAGTACAGCCTTCCACCACTCGTTCAGAGAAGCTCCTAAAAGGAGGTCTGGATCGAGTTTGCGAAGCTAGCCAGAAAGGAGCGAGAGAGCAGCATTGGGCGGTGCTGAGACTGGGACGGCGTACATGAGCGAACTCCAACACAAGGCTGGAATGCATTGGTCGCCTCGTTCAATATTTAGGCATACCTCTACGTTGTTGGCTATGAATGAGACATTTGGCCCTTATGGCAAACCAGGAACGGAACTGGGACCACCATTGCGTGACGTGACATCTAAGCATAAATGAAGTCGAGAACGTGAGATTCTGCGTTCCTCGAAGCTTAGAGTTGGGGTATCTAGATGCCCAAGTACGCCGAAACCATGTTGGAAAAAAATGGAACCATAGAAAAGCAAGGTGGTCATCGATGGCATTACCCAATCTCAGCCCGGCTTCTGTCCATAGCATATCGATCTAGACGATCTGGTCAGTACTGGTCGATGTCATCTCTGCTGGTACGGCAACGGGAATATTTGCACATCGTAGGCAATTTGGGACCATGTGGAAGGGTGCAGCGAGCTATGTGCCTTTGCAACTAGCGCGGAGGAGGGGCACATATGACTCACATGTTCTGGTATGCATGTATTTTAGGATTGCGTATTTCTCCTCGCACTCTTGCCACTAATATATCCACTTCTTCTTTCTTCCACTGTTCCTTGTTAGTTCTGATCAAAAGCGGCTGGCAAAAGTATAAGGACAGCTTACGCCGAGGTAGTTGGTGAAGAGGTACATTGCCCAACCTTCCATGCCATCCTCCCAAGCCATACGGTTATATGTCCCAATCTGTTTAAGACCTGGATCCTTCGGCCATGGTCCTATGGGCCATTTGAAGGTCTGGTACTTCACGTTGACAAATCCAGCCTTGTTCATGAGTTCTTCCGTTTGCTCAGCGATGTCGAAGGACTTTCCAAATATATCGCCGCACTTGCTGGCCATTGCTCCCCAAGTTTCCAAATACGTCCCTGCAAGCGAGTCGTCGTCACTCTTCGGATGTACGCTAATTTCTGCCTGCTCAAAATATGCACCTGGTTTCAAAGCCTTGTATATTTCGCCGTATAGACTGTCGTAGTCGGCTACGCAGCCGTATATACATCGCGCGTGTATGAAGTCGAACGATGCCGGTGTGAACGTCCATTCTGATGTGAAGTCGTCAACGAAGAATTCAAGGTTCGCGGGGACAAGAATTGGCTGAATCGGCGATAGGTCGTTGGCAGATACGGCTGCTGAGGGATACTGATCGGCGAAATCGATTCTTGATCAGTAAGCATATACACTCTGCATTCCTCACGGATCAATATTTACGCCCAGATTCCTGTACCAGTACCTGTGCATGTTAGATGACGGGAGGCGACAACTAGACTCGAAAACATACCTATATCAAGCACTCTTTGAGGATCGGGTCCAATGGGCGCAAGACAGAGTCGCCCGTCGAGGGAGAGGCTGAATATGTGGTGGAAGAGGTCGAGATTATCTTGGGCTTTATCATCATTCGGCCCCCAATAGCTGCCAGCTCTATAGCTGTGGTATCGTCGCCCGTTCTCATAGATGTAGTTCAGCACCGCCGAGCGTAATGATGTTGTTTCGGAAGCAATGTCGCTGTCTCCATAGGAAGAATCGTGATCGGAATCGATCAGGATGGACCCGGTCTGGTCGATGTTTGCCATGCAGTCCACGAAGCAGCAGGTATACCAGAGGCTTTTGGTTGTAACGAAGTCATCTTCTGCTTCGCGTGTGCGTCGTAGGTACTACTGGAATCCGGGGTTGGGGAAGAGAGAGCGGCGGACAGAATCCCACCTCTATCGTCGAGTAATAGCGGTGGGATGATGTTTTAGCAAGGACTCCCCAACTTTGGACATGCACGAACTTGCTTTTGCTTTCAGGGTAGATTAGCTAGATTCTGTCTGGGAGTGGGATCCATGTCTGTCTTCTCGTCACAGCAACGTACTGCCAGTGACTTCAAACTCAAACAGAAGACCGGGGGATTACTGGGAGCAGATGCTGGCTGCAGCCGGCGGGAGGCAAAGCTTACTCTCGAGAAGCGGGCGCGGAGAGGCGGGAGTTCGGGGTCTGATTGGAATTGCACCGAGTCGATGAACTATGTATTTCAAGTTCTTTTGGCAGGTCTAGACGGGCCGGTCCCGAGGGGGCGGGTAGATTCCAGGTTCCAATGGTTCGAACTTGGCATTGCTTGAGTAATCATCCACCACGAACTCGAGCATGCAGGTGGGAAGCTCTTTTCTCCTCAACAACCGTAGATAATAAACTGCCAGCCGTAGATAATAGACTGCCAGCCGTAGATAATAGACTGCCAGCCGTAGATAATAGACTGCCAGCCGTAGATGATAGACTGCCAGCCGTAGATGATAGACTGCCAGTTGTAGATGATAGACTGCCAGTTGTAGATGATAGACTGCCAGCCGTAGATGATAGACTGCCAGCCGTAGATGATAGACTGCCAGCCGTAGATGATAGACTGCCAGCCGTAGATAACAGACTGCTCTGTTTGGCGTGCATACAACGTACCCACGAGTTCACTCACAGGCTGAGCCGCTGCAGTCTGTTCATGATTCTTCTGTCTCTCGCTCCCGGCAGCAGTCCTCTTGTTGAGTTATCTTTGACCACTCCTTGTTGGCCCACTTGGGTTCACCAGTCATCAGCATGGCCCTGGCTGATCCCGACCTTGGGACAACCTTGGGACAACTAGAATTGCTGTCCTCTTCCTCTATGTCATGTCGTTGTATTGTTCTCCATTTGAGAGCCAATCTCTCCCGATGCGGCCTTTTTGTCCGAATTACGCCGGACTGAACCCCGTACCCGTATAAACAATCCGGTTCACTGCTCCACTTTGTACAAACGTTTGGCCTTGCGACACACATGCGTGCATGATTGCGAGATTCGACTTTGCATGGGAGAGCCCATCATTCGATGACCACGGAACCCCATTGAATGCGCCGAACCGCTTTCGAGTCTGTTGGTCAAACATTGATTAGTAACGAGATAGACGAAGTCTGCCGGAAAGTCGCCGACTACCAGCACGACGATCCTATATTGCCCTGAGACAGAGGCTGCGTGCCGTTGACAACAGACACAATGGCAGATTACACTTTTTTTACGCGCGTAACATCAACCGGGTCCTGCGGGATTCCGGGATACTTTGGAAGAGGCTTTACTGGCCAAATCACAGTATGATCAACGGAGTTCGCACTACATTCGAGGTCGAGCTTGGAGCATCTGGCATCGAATTTCCGAGAACTCCAACAACTTCGCATCTAACAATTTTGAGTGAAGTCTTGAAGAGCGATATTCCGGAGGCTGAAAAGACAGAAGCGCTAACGAGCTATCACAACAGAAATCGACCATGCGAGCTTCGCTCATCGCCGAGTTACATATCTGGAGCAGGGTTTGAACGGAGAGATCTCTCCCACTGGCCCAAACTCAAGGAATTCTCCAACATGCGCCGCATTTTCAACATCACCACTTCCAAATCCAAGCTTATAATGCGCCATTGTTGCTTCCTTATCGCTCTCCTCGCCTTCCACTCTCGACCTCAGTAATCCAAATTTCGATGATGCAATTCAAGCCAGGACGAAATGTCCCAGTCGAAATCGATGGGGATCCCTCTCTTGCGAGAATGTCGTTCAGACTGCCAGAAATGGATCGGGATTGATTGCTGATGGTCTCCGAAATCATCTGCATTTTCACCAGAGGCTAGGAGCAAGGTTACAGCGTGTCAGTCGAATCGAACGGCTCCTCAAAGTCATTGACGTCCACATGGAGAGGACGCTGGTAATGGTATTCGAGATGATCCGCCGAATGTTTGCCCGACTTCTAAACGGAGACGCAATGCCAATGACATCCGAAAAATGAAAAACCGGGCCAGAAACCTGATCAGACGATTTTGTGCCGCCCGCATGCGGGTTCTAGCGGCTCTGGGTAGGAGAGTCCATCGAGCCGCCACCAACCACCACAAACTTCGGATAAACTGAGATCGCTCCAGTCAGCAACTCGAAGATTGGAGGACGGAGTATGTCGACGGCACAGAGGACTATGAGCTGAAACTGGAAATAGTGGAGTGGAGAACGGTCGTTGTCTAAATTCTCGGCGTTGAGGTTTTTGTACAGCTTCTACACTAGTATGTGTCTCAAACTCCGCAATCAATGCATGAATTCGTCTGTCATGCTATAATTCGCTCATGTCTTGCAGTAGTCTGGAAGAATATGCCTACCAAGCATGTGAGCTCCCTCCTTCCTGCTGCAAGTTCGGAATGTAATACCGACGTGGTTTTGTCAATTCATGCCCGCCAATGATGAGCTAACTACAATATACCTTCGACTGCGGTACATAGTCAGCCCTAACTAGACATCCACCCACCTCCAGCGAGATGGCTCAGCGATAGTCATGCAACAAGCTCACAGATCCGAACCACCTCAGGTAGGAGCACTCGCACCCGACATGCTCGGCAATAGGAAGGTGAAAAACAATCGTGGTAGATTGTTCCGATACTCCCCAGGTTGGGTTTTTGGGTTTTGCCGTGGGGTTTTCTAGGGGAGGGAAGGTGGCTGGTTCGAACCGGGTGGGGCTTTTGGGGTTGGTATTGATGATGTGGAGGATTGCTGTGTCTAAGTTTCTCCCGTCTTTTCCGATGTTGCATGATAGGCTGAGGACTGGTTTGAAGTACTTTGTGCGCCGTTGTCTCTTCCCTTGGCCCTTGGGTCAGAGTAGGGCCGGGTGACTTGGGGACGTGTTATTACCTACCATTACCTTGGATGTTGCGTATTTTCTACCCAATCGTCTCTCCACCTCGTACAAGCTGGATACGTGGCTGTTGTGACCCTGCGTAGCTCTAGCTCTATCAATCAATAATCTCGAAAACCTTGGTTTCTTTCCCTCCATCATCTTATTCACACGCCGTTACTGGAGGAGTCAATGTGACAAGAGTCGACGCTGGCTGTCATCCATATACCGCTCAGAAGCGAGAGAGTTAAGCGCTTCAGAAGCATGCCACCACCTTCAGAACGCTACTGCTGTCCGCTGCTCCAATGTGACTGCTCAGCGCAATAATAACACGGAGATGTCTTGCCTCAGGGACTCTGTTGAGTCCACCGTCGCCGAAAATGCCGCCGGTACCGCGAATCTCGATGCCAAATTCTAACCGCCCGTCAAGTCCAGACTCTTTTCTTTCTTTTATAACGTCGTGCTTCCATCGTAATCATGAATACGAAGCTCGTATCGGGCTCGAGATCAATGGCTTCCTGCACTTGAGTCCGCATCAGTCCAGGTTCCTCGGTCGCAAGTGCTTGCAACGAATCGCGCGCCGTCTTTTATCGTACTAGGAGGTCGCTTTGAACAGCGTCAACGGCTCTGCAGGCGGGACGTCCTAAGTAGCATTTCCCCAGATGCTAATATAGCGAGACCGGCAACCTGGGTCGAATTATTGCCGTCTCTAGCTGGATGAGGGGGTCAGATGTTGAGCTCGTGGGTTTTAATTGTGTAAGCGACAGGGAATGGCCCTGCACAGTGTATTCTCGAAGAGGGAAAGTGGCCATTTTATGCTCGGGGATTTCGAAGACCGTACATAATTTTGGAGGTATACGGCTCGGCAACGAGGTCCAGGCGGTTGGACTTGGAGAAGACGCATCGAGGAGTTGGATGTGAGTCTTGGGAATAAATATCCAGGACTTCGCTCACGAACAATGAGTATCGAGAATCACCGACTCTCTGGATCGCGCTTCTTCTCAATCATTCATCTCACCAATTGGAGCCTTTGCTCTGTAGCTTAGCTCGTTTCAGCCTTATCAAGCGCGCTGTGGTACGTGAAGATCTTCTCGTCTATCCCCAGGCTCCCCACAGACCGGGTCGCTGGTCGTATCAGAAAGGAATCTGCAGGGTTCAGCCTTGCCCTCTACGTGTCCCCATATTAACAGCTCCTCCCAGATAATGTCCGTACCAGGCACATATAACAACCCAAATTTTGGTGCCGACGATCTCAAAGACGACACCCTCAAGCTTGCCCTGGCAGAAGGCCACGATGCCGATATTCCTTCAAACAATGGCGTCTACAATGATTCTCCCTCTAAAGAAGCGCAGATCGAAACAAAAGAAACTGGAGTGACTGTCACATCGCTGCCATTGACTACGCCGGTCGAAGATGATCCCAACATCGTCGACTGGGAGAAACCAATCGACCAGGACCCCGCCAATCCCATGAACTGGAGCGAGATCAAAAAATGGGTGAACATTGCCATCGTGTCGTTGCTGACTTTGATCACGTTTGTCACTCCCCTATCCATCCCGTCAACATGATCAAGCCACTGATCTCAGCCAGACCATTGGCCTCGTCCATGTTCGCACCTGGTGTGCCCCAAGTCCTCAAAGATTTCAACAGCACATCCGAAACCCTGGCCACCTTCGTCGTCTCGGTCTACTTGCTGGGCTTCGCCTTTGGTAAACACCCTATCTGTTTCAACCGTGACAGACCTTCTGACAATTGCCAGGTCCTTTGGTAGTAGCGCCCACTTGCGAAATCTATGGCCGAGTTCCAGTGTACTTCACCTGCTCCATACTCTTCGTGATCTTCTCCATTGCATGTGCCGTCTCCAGCTCTCTGAACATGCTCATCGGGTTTCGCTTCATGATGGGCTGTGCCGGCGTCGCTCCGTTGACGATTGGAGCAGGGACGATAGCTGATATCATGCCCGTGGAGAGGAGAGGAAGGGCAATGGCCATCTACAGTATCGGGCCTCTCATTGGACCCGTCATTGGACCCGTGGGTGGAGGATACATGATCGAAGCCATCGGGTGGAGATGGGTCTACTGGCTACTGGCAATTATCGTCAGTACTCTCCTCACCTCCCCATCCCAAAACCATTTCACTGACAGCAATACTAGTCCGGCATAGCGGCCACCCTCTCGTTCTTCGTCATGAGGGAGACGTATGCCCCCGTCCTCCTCGCCAGAAAGGCAGAAAAGCTTCGCAAAGAAACAGGCAACGTCGCGCTCCGCTCCAAGCTCGACAAGGGCATCACTCGAAACCAGCTCATCCGCCTCGCCCTCGTTCGACCCATGAAAATGTTGATCTTCTCCCCCATCGTCCTGCCATTGACAATTTACACCGGGTTTGTGTACGGCATCCTCTACTTCCTCTTCACAACCTATTCCTTCGTCTTCACCGAGCGCTATGGATTCTCGCTCGGCCAAGTCGGTCTCGTCTACATCCCCATCGGTATCGGAATGGTGTGTGGCATCAGCTACCTGGGCCACTTTAGCGACGCAAACATTAAAAAGAGGCAAGCGTTGGGAAACGTGGTGCCGGAAGATCGCATTCCACCTCACCTGGTGTTGCCGGGTAGTATCGCATTTGCGGCGGGTATATTCCTGTACGGTTGGACTGTGGAGAAAACGGTCCACTGGATTGTGCCGATGATTGGACAGGCTGTGGTGGGCTTTGGGTTGATTTCGATTTTTGTGAGTCCTTTGCTTCTGGCTTCCTTGAAACATTTACCTGGAGCTGACTATTCGATCAGATGACAGTGCAGTCATATCTGGTGGACGCGTTCACCATTTACGCAGCCTCGGCAATGGCTGCCAATACAATTGTGCGCTCCCTTTTTGGTGGCATTCTTCCCTTGTCGGGTTTGAAAATGTATGTGGCGCTTGGCTATGGATGGGGAAACAGCTTGTTGGGCTTCATCGCGTTGGCCATGGTACCAGTCATGTGGTTTTTCGAAAAGAAAGGAAAGTGGTTGAGGGAAAGCCCACGTTTCAAGCTCAACTTGTAAGCGTATCGGTCGCAAGATACTGAGAAGTTCTATAGGCAGAACTGAAAGGCAACGATGTAATGAATCAATCCAGCTCTTTACGGATTACCTCTTGAAATCAGTTCACTCAATCTCCGGGATAACTCTCTCCAACCACCTCAGCAAATCCATCAACAAATCAGATCTGACAGCATGTCCCAGCCCTTCATACTCATGCACCTCGACCACCTCCCCCGGTATCCCCAAATCCATAAACTTCTCGACCTGTAACCTCAAATATCTCTTGGGCACAAGCATATCCGTCTTCCCCCTAACCAAAAACACCCTCACGTCACCACCCACCTCTTCCGGCAACCCATTCTCCCTTCGCAAAGAAACAATACGATCAGGAATAGGTAGATACCCACTCAAACACACCAGCCCCGCAAGCTTCCCCGCATACCGTCCCGACACCAAGCCCGTCAACAACGCAATCGCGTGGCCCTGGCTGAATCCTCCCAGCACAATGCGGTTCGCGGGGATACCCTTTGCAACCACATGGTCAATGAGTGTCTCGGTATAAGCGACGGATCTCAGCATTCCCTCCTCGTCTTCCGGGTCGTCGAGTTCGGGTCGCTGGGATGGAAAGGGGGAGAGTGGGGTGGGTGTGTACCAAGCGTTCATTTCTTGGAATTTGTCGTCGGGGGCAGTGGGGAGGATCCAGGTTGTGTGGTCTAGTTTCTGGGCGCGTTGGAATTGGTCTGCTACGTCTGCGCGGCTGTATTAGTTGAAGTTTCGCGGTGGTGGGAATCATTGGTTTGTGTCTGGAGGAGATGTATATTTTGTTTGGCATGGGGGGACGTACTTTCCCATGGTCCGGAGTCATCACCCAGGCCGTGGAGGAAGATTATCGCTGCGCCTTTTGCTGGATCGGATGGTGGTGAGATGGCTGCTTTGGTTGTTACGGGTCCTGGTATGAAGCTCGAAGACATGTTGGCGGTACGATTGTTAGCAGTAGCGAGCTTGAAGGCACAGCTCGGTTTCCTATGTCAGAAGTTTCAATTGCTTCAACGGTAGTCTATGTTTATGAGCGTTTACAGGCCAGCGAACCATACTTGTGCCCCTCATCGCGCGTTTATGGGTGAAAGGAAACGGTAACGGCATTGTGGAGAAGAATGCTGACGAAGAGTATCGCCAGTCAAGTTACTTCCGGGCAAGACACCTCCATGCGAGATACTGCCAGGCCAATTGAAGCCGTACGGACGGCTGGTCTCCGAGGAAAAGCGTGGCGGGAGAAACAAGGCCATCGCATCGCCATCCTCCCGTTATCGACGATGATGATGATGGAAGAACGGACGGAATCTCGAAGATAGCAGCTGCAGATCTTCGTTGCAAAGGGCAAAGTGCCCTCCAACCTGCATATTCCAGAATCCAGGCTTTTCGCTTTCGCATCATCAATGGCTGTGGCTGTGGCTGTGTATATAGAACTATAATGCCGTCGTCGCTGTGCCTTGCGACTAGGGATATGCATGTACGGCAGCATATTAGTGGGTGGTCGGTCAGAAAACTTTTTGCGCAAAATTTTTCACAACTCAATAACCACCACCACTTGAATTCAGCTTAATATTCTGGTATATATACGTATTCTTTTAAGAACTACATAATAAGAAACATGCTAACTATCTTAATAGTTATAGGACCCCCTCTTTATAATAGCCTTATCCTCCTCTAACGAACTCACTACGCTTGCAAAACCGAATCCAGATAAGGAAACCAAAAATGTGTCGTACGACATATCTAGCCAAGCTAGAAGGGACCTATTAGACAAGTACTATAAGAACGTAAGTATATATTACTCTAATTCATCTTCTCTACTAATATTAGCAGGATATCTAGAAGAGAGTTGCGGCTTTACCTTCGTACGATATAACAGCTATTAATTCCAGTATTCTACGCATTGAATAGTTAGACTAGTACCGTTAATCGTATACTAATGGTCTTCTAATTTAGTCTCGTAGTTTCGTCAACCAACCAGCCTGTTCACGCTGTCGTACGAGCCCAAACCCGTTTACACAGTATATTAGTTTGGCAGATGAATGGAATAGCTACTATAGAAATTGTAAATAGTATAAGAAGGCACTAAAATATAAAGGTTATAGGCTAGTTCTAATAAGTCGTACGACTGCTCTATAGATTGAATTTAAGAGAGTTATAGAGGTTCAGGAATAGGCTAGTATTACTTAAAATTAGGAATAATAATTCACTAATAATGGTGAAATAAGGAGTTTAACAATTAAATTTCCTTTCTTTTTATCTTTTTAGTCTTTAATAACTAGAGATATATCTTTTATAGTTATAGAATAGGTATTAACTACCTTAAATATATCTATTATCTTCTCTTTTCTATATTTATAGAGCTTTTCTAGCTAGTAAATACTTCTTATTATATAGTTAAATTCTAAGATCTTTTTAAAAGATATTATATCTCTTCTATTCTACTATACTATTAGAGAATTATTAAGAGAAAGTATTATAATAGAATATATCTTATTACTTAGTATTTCTATTTCTATATAGCTTTTCTAGCTAAATACTTCTTATTATATCTTTAAATACTAAAACTCTCTCTAAAAAGCCTTAAAATAAATTATATTTATTAAAAGATAGTATTTTAGTAAAGTATATCTCTCTATTATTCTATATAAGTTATATATTTTGTTATATTTAAACTTATAACTATATACTAAAAATAAGAATAATAGAGTAGTTCTATAAAACTATTCCCCGTACGAGGACTAATTTTCTTTATATTTATAACTATATATTAAAGATAAAAATAATAGACTAGTTCTATAAACTATTCGCCGTACGGAACTTAACTTTCTTTATCTTTAAACTACTAATTATATTCTCTTTTATAATCTTTTTCTTTAAAAAGAATTTTCTTTGAAAAGAATTTTTTATAAGATAAATATTAACTAAGTAGACTCTAGAATATTGGTTTTTTTCTTATATCGTACGAAAGTACTAAAGAGAATAAAGTTCTTATATAATATAAATATCACTTGACTATAGCCTCCCCACATTAAGATTAGAAATTCAAAATACCTCTATTCTCCTTTAAAAAACCTTCGTACGACACTAATTATGGCTTCTCTTACAAGATGTATTACTTCTAGTATTCCCTATATCTAAATAAAACCTGGATATAATTATTATACTAGTTGTCAGGTACTACTTACACCCTTCCACCTAGTTACCCAAGAAGCACTCTTAGATGCCCCAATCTACGTTAATCCATCGTCGTACGCTATCCAACAAATAATACAAACCTAGATACAGCAGAATCAACCTTANTTCGTACGATACTAATTATGGCTTCTCTTATAAGATATATTACTTCTAGTATTCCCCATATCCAAATAAAACCTAGATATAATTATTATACTAGTTGTTAGGCACTACTTATACCCTTCTACCTGGTTACCCAAGAAGTACTCTCAGATACCCTAATCTACGTTAATCTATCGTCGTACGCTATCTAATAAACAATACAAACCTAGATACAGCAGAATCAACCTCAGTATATAGAAATTATAGATAATGAGCCTCCTATTGGACTATTAACACCCTACCGCCATCGTACGATCTAGGAGAATAATAATATCTATAGAAACCGTACAGCTGCTCTTCCACCTGCTCTTATAAGTAGTATAAGTAGGAGTACATTTTAGGTAATTCTCCCTGCTACAACTCAGAACCTTCGTACGATAGTTGGAAATAAGGGATATAGAGGAACTAGAGCTATAAATAATACTAGAATAGCCTTAATTGCTAGTACCTCTCTTACTAGCCTAAAAGTACCTAAAGCTCTCCCTCCTGAGCTAGAACTAGAGTCTTATCCATTAATTATATAGCTAATTGAGGTAGAGACAGGAACTGATAAGGTTCTAAATATCCTTAGTATATCGTACGCTATATCTTACTTCTATTTCTAACTCCTACTACCTAGCCCTATTTATAATTATTATCTAAGTAAAAGTCCTAATGGAACCTAACCTTCGTACGATTATTAACGCCTACCTATATAACTGGATCCGTGTACCTGGAGGGGAAAACTTCAAGCACCTATATAAGGTTATACTTAGTCAAGAGTTTATAAAGGGTAAAGGGTTAATAAGGCTTTTAAGGATAATTTTAGAGAGTCGTACGATAGATTAGTTCATAAGCTATCTATTAGTTAATACCTTAAGTAAGGTTAAGAGATAGTATATTCCTTTACTCTTTTAGAGGCTAGAGGATATTGTTAAGAATAAGGAAGAGGAAGAATTCCAGAAGAAACCTTTAAAGCTTGTCGTACGACTACTAAAAGAGCTTAGGATTAAGTAGGAAGGCTAGAAAATCAAGTAGGAAGGCTAAAAAATTAAGTAAGAAGGCTAGAAAATTAAGTAAGAGGGATAAAAAAAGGGAAAGCCAGATTAGATTAATTATATTCTCTAAGGCCTGCGTAAGCCTAATGTCGTACGATATAAGAGATTATATTCTGACTTTGTTTATATTGTAGGTCCTGTTTTAAAAGGAAGGCGTGGTCCAGGTATAGTATAAGAAGAGGAGTTTATTAAAAGTCTAAGTTATAGCCCAATTCAGTCGTCGTACGACGATCTTATTAACTATAATAGTGGTAATATATATGAGTAGGAGGAGTAGGAGGAGTAGGAGGAGTAGGAGGAGTAGGAGGAGTAGAAGGAGTAGAAGGAGCAGGAGGAGTAGAAGGAGTTTAAGCTAGGGTATAAGTAGAAGAAACGTGTTTTTTTATCGTACGACTATTTAATATCTTTAAATACTATATTATGTACCCTTAGGTTTTCCTCAGCTGTTGGTCTCCATTCTAAGGCCCCTACTAGTACTTCAAGTAGTCCCAATTTTGGCCTAGTATTTCCTACTTTAATATGCGCCCAAACTGTCGTACGAAGGTCAAGATACTACTCTATATAGGGATTACTTCTCTCTCCAATCCCCTTAAGAGGAGGCCTGTTCAGAGGATTAAACCCTTTTAAAATAAGATAATTTATATAGAAATCTAAGATTTCTTCTAGGAGAAAAGCATCTATATCCTAATCCTTTACCTCCTCTTTTATCGTACGAACATAGTCTTTATCTAGAAAAAGTCGAAAGTCTTAGATACTATCTAGGGGAGCAGCCTAGTTAACATTTAGCTT